>JALGBA010003848.1:3177500-3777500 GCA_023970755.1 Azemiops feae
ACCCGCCACGGCTTCCAGGTTCTGGGCTGCAGGACGACCAGCCTAGGCGTGGGAAAAGGTTGCAATTAACTGGCCTGACTTCCGAGGAAAGGAGCAACGGAGGGTCATCCACCTGCAAGGATCGGGGAGGGAGGGAGGGAGGGAGGGAGGGAAGGAAACCGCGCAAGCCTGCCTTCCCGCCCCATTTGCCTAAGGAGGGAGCCGGCTTTTCATTCCTCCCGGTCGGCGATTCTGTACTGGGGAACACGACGTCGGAGCTCTCACCTTCTTGCCCTCAGAAGCGGCGGAGCGCCGATTCCCCCCGGTCAGGGAGGAAGAGCGTCCCTGGCCGATGTGATCCTGTTGCGGGGACATCGCTTCCATTAGATTCCCCTTGATCGCCGCGCCGCTCAAACAGCCCAAAGCAAGCCTGAGGTCATCCCAGGCTGGTCCTCGATCTTGGGCAAAAGGCGGCAGCCCTTCCCGGAGCCTCTCCGGACGGCTCTCATGGAAAATTAAGGCAGCACCGCAACCAAGAAGCGCGCAAAAAGCGCCGCCGCCGCCGCCACAGAAACGGCCAGCGCCAAGAGCGGATTCAGCGCAACGAGAAGCAAAGCGAGTGCGGCAGACAGCGGCACGGCTGGCCCCGCCCACCCCGAGGCCAACACTACCCAAGTTTTGCGGCGAGGCTCCACCCAGAAATGGAAGCCGAGGCACAAGCCCCACCCCTTCTCCTGCGGAGGGGAATCTAGCCCAGCCGGCATGCTTTGTAGCCCCGCCTCTTATTTTAATCACACCGTTAGCCCCGCCTACAAGCGAGACTGCAGAATTCCGAGGTGGGGGGTGGGCGCGGCCGTCAGTTTGAGTTTTGTTTTTCAGAGGAAACGAAGGGATGTAGTTTTAATATTCATATTATTATATTTTTATCCCTGATTATCGAGTATTTGGACTTCCTGGACTGCGACCGAAGCCCTTTGCAAATTAAAAAACTATTTTTTCTTATCATTTGATCTCAATATTACTAAAACAACCGCTCTCCCCTAATCCCTCCTCCGCCCCCTAACGGGGCACGTTTTTTAAATTAATATATTCTTGTACCATAGATCGAATTGATTAAGAAGGAACCTCAATCGCGTTTCATCTGGAATCAATCAAAACAGTAAAAATATTTAGACTCCTTGAAATTGCTAAGGGCACAAGGAGAAAAGTTCGTTGAAACGTTGGCAACCCTGATTGTGAAACTGAAGTGGAGAAGGCAACCAGGAACAAGCCAGATCTTGTATCAGTTTCCTGAGAAGGCCTTTTAACTCGGGTCACTGGGTCTTACTCCAAACAAATACAGTTTGCTTTGAATCGCAGATCTTCTCCAGTCCAAGACAGGAGAGAAAAAAGATGGTTCCAGGCAAAGCATTTATTGAATGCCTTGCCACATCCATACAACCTTATAATAATAGGTCTGCAGTTGTATTTCCAGGCAAAGCTTTTATAAATTTTACTCTTCCTCTGCTTGGCATTTATGACAGATGCAAAGAACAAATATACGGCAAGCCATTTTCTTTAAAAGAAAGAAGGAACAGCTCAGCTACTTTTAATTTTGAATTAAAGCCCTGAGGAAAAATGGCTAGATCCATGTCCACAAGCTAAAACCTAATCACATTATAGTACGGCTTAGTATAATGTGGAGAAGTGACCACAGATATTACT
This sequence comes from Azemiops feae, assembly GCA_023970755.1. Lineage (NCBI taxonomy): Eukaryota > Metazoa > Chordata > Lepidosauria > Squamata > Viperidae > Azemiops > Azemiops feae. The sequence goes on from JALGBA010003848.1 coordinate 3,179,184, forward strand.
TTGATGGTGCTAGGAAGCATTAGGCTAGAATCGAGGGGTGTCCTCGGGATATGGTCAAAACAGTCAAAATGATGCCCACAACATGAAATTGAATTTCTGCACATTTTGCAATACAGATAAAAAGTTGAAATTTGATCACACCATTGCAACCTCCATCTTGACTATTTTAACTATACGGTGCTGGAAATCACCTGGACTTGACTGCTTTATGAAATTGTTTTTCACAACATATTGAACCGTGAACTAGATGGATTTATACAACATGCTAGACCAGGGGTAGGCAACCGTGGCTCTTTTATGACTCGTGGACTTCAACTCCCAGAATTCCTGAGCCAGCCAGGCTGGCTCAGGAATTCTGGGAATTGAAGTCCACGAGTCATAAAAGAGCCACGGTTGCCTACCCCTGTGCTAGACCAAAGTGTGGTTAGCAAGTTTGTGATTCTTCTGGGAGATACCTATATGTGCTTTGTACCTAAGGTAGGACTAAAACTTCAAAGTCTCCTGCTTACTTGCTTGATGCCTTAACCGCAATGCCAAACTGACTCCTGTCTGTGTGTATGTATATGTATGATTCCTATCTAGCCTACAGCTTTGAGATTTCTCAAATATATAGCCTAAAATCATATATCTCAACAAAATGCAGTGAGTGTTTAAAGTGAACTAAAGAAGTTGCCACAAAAGCAAATAAAATGGAAAAATATATTGACCAGATTTATATATAATGCAGTTTATTTTGTTTGGATAAAATTTGATGTGCAAATCTAGCCATTGTGGCTTGCAAGTCATGGTTTCTTGCTTGTGAGTCAGGTAAACCCATCCAATTATAGTTTATTCAATAAACCATCGTTAAATAAATTGTAATTATGAGTCAGTCAAACTTGGGTGGTTATAACAAATTTGAATAAATAAAGTCATAAAGTTCCTTTCACCAATAACAAATCAGAATTTATATGTTAGTATGTAAAATAAACTTAGTCTGCCATTCCTGGTATTTTTCATGGAAATACTTCAAAACTATTGATTAGAATGTACTTTCAGTTTAAAGCTGTCATCTTTTTTTTTTTTTAAATCCACATTCACACTATTAGAACAAATAAAGTGGTTCATGCTGATGCTGTATGAAGATTGTTGGCTGGATTGTTAGCTTTGCAGTGTGATACTGCATTCTGCAGAATTACAGAAAATAAGGGGCATCTGTTAAGCTCCCCAAGACTTGTGATGTGAGGAGAGAGAAAATGCTTTTTTAAAATAAGAAACATCTGTAATGCTGTGTGGGAGACTAGAAAGAGAAGTAGAGCCAGAAATGTTAAGTTTATATTCTTGTTTGTCTTATCTTTCTCGCATTCAAACTCATTGCTGATTTAAGGGAATACTAGATCTCATTTAAAGCAATTTTAGCTGAGTTTTCAAGTTAAACATTCTCGTACTGTGACAGCAGACAGATTGTGCATACCTTTGTACTCCTTGCTATTACTCTTATTATGTATATTTTAGCCTATCTTTCAACTTGGAAGAAACGCAATTTTTTTCACATAAGTTTTCTGAAATCAAAGAGAACGCTCCCCTGTAAATCATGCTGAACTTGTAATTCTCTAAAAAGACGATAGGATAACCAAGTGACACCCATTTAATACCTTCTGCATAATGTTTTTGGACATACATAGTGTTTTCTACTGTGATAACCAAATTTATGCTGCTTATCAAGTGTTTTATACCCACCAGGTGGTTTTTCAAATAGGGATTACATAATTTTAAAATGCAAGCACATTAAAATGACCAGATGTTCAAAAAAACAACAACCCATGAGAGTCAAGATGATGTAGCTATTAAGGCAGGGGTCTTCAAATGCTGGCTGAGGAATTCTGGGAGTTGAAGTCCACAAGTCATAAAAGGGCCAAGTTTGAAGACCCCTGTATTAAGGTGTCGAACTAGGAACAGGACCTCAAGCTCTAGTTTACCATCAGCTCTGGAAACTCACTGAGCGACTTTTTAATTAAATTAAATTAATTTTCTGTCAGCCCAACCTATCTCACTGGTTTGTTGTTGTTGTTGGGAAAAATAGCTCCATACTGATTTTAAATACAGATCATATTCAGTATTTCTATGGCAATGTGTGGTTTTGTTCCACCAACATGGTTGCATGTCATAAAAATAGTGATAAAGTTACTATTTTTAAACTCCTAAATATTGTAATCTGTACCTGACCACATCCCTTCCACAGAATTAAAAATATTGAAAAACTTGTACTTTAGGGGGGGGGGGGAGGGAAATAACCTCCAGTATCTATCTACAATTTTTTCTGCACAATTTGCTTACTTAAAAATAAGTTTTAATGAAGTAATTTTCTGATAGCTGTATGTAGAATTGCAGTTCCTTTCCTAGACTTTTGCTAATATGTTTCTAGCCCTGATTGGCAAGTACTTAATTATTTTTCCTTGTCAATTTTTTAATGGATTTGTAAAAAATCTTGTAGAGAGCACACTAAGATTAAAAAGAATAGAGGTGTAAAACAACAATTAAAACAGTGCTTCTAAAATCTTTTTGTAGAATCATTAACAATAGAGCTTAGATTTGAGGGAACTATTTAAACTATTTAAAATTTGATGTAAGGAGCCTTTACATAATCTTAGAACTAGGTTCAGGTTTTGTTTTGCATATCAATATAAAATGGGTTTCAGAATCCCTCTAATATATCCTTCTGAACCTTGGCAACTTTAAGATACATGGATGTCATCTGCCAGAATTCTCCTACATACTGGCTGGGAATTTCTGGAAGTTGAAGTCCACCCATCTTAGAGTTGCTAAGGTTATAAAAAAAAGGTTGGATATAACAATTATCAGTTAAACCCAAGTTGCTGCTGTGATGATTATGATAAGGTATGTTTCATGAACCATTTTGTTATAATTATTGTAAAACGAGATTCAAGATACCTTACAATCTTCATCACAAAAACCAGGCTTATTTTTGCTGGTCAGCTGTAAAAATGAGAGAATTATGACAAAAGTTGTTGACATTGCAAGACCCTGTGCTTGTTTATATTTTGCCAATCTAAGAAGAAGCAAGGCTCCTTCTCCAACACAAAGTGAAGACCATACCTATCTGGCTTGAACATTTGCATTAAGAAAAAAATCACTTATACAGTATCCCTCCCTCTTAAAACTGTTGCTGACCCAAAGGAATTGAATGAATCAGTGACTGGTACATTCTAAAGGTATCAGGTTGCCCTGATTGAGGATATTGAGACAAGGAAACTATGATTGACTTCCATTCCAGGAAAAAAAAAACATTTGCCTCCTTTTGGGTGTAGAATTCAGAAGCCTTTAGTTTTGCAGAGAAGAAATTAAGACAAACATGAATGCTTCCCATTTTAACTATGATTTAATCAGTTAACCCCAACCATATGGGTTTTCATAACAATTGAACCAGAAAATGAGCTGTATGGAAGGGGTTCAAACAACATATTAAGCTAAAATTTAGATAGCATGTTACTGTGGTTTAAGGTGCCATACAAACAAGCCTATTGATGGTCCATATTTAAAGTTGAATATTAGGATTAGTATCTATATTACATATAGCTATTGACTAACATGTTGTAAATTCTGGGCAAAAAGATTCCAAGGCTCAAATACATAGGCATTTTTGAAAGATTAATATAAACAAATAACATAGTTCAAACTACAAAACCTTGCAATGGTAAAATACATAATGCCTAAATTATAAAACTAGTTTGAGAATAAAATACTAATTTATTAAACTACTACAGTGTGTCTTATGTAAAGCTTTATTGCGGTCAGTAAAAAGTGAGATTTACCGTAACAGAAAGATATAAACGCATAAAACAGCATAGACAGCATAAGAAAACTATATATTTGCAAAGTCCCTCTTTAAGAATTAAAAGGCCAGATTGGGTAAAGCTGTATTAGAGCATTGTAACAATTAAAGAAAGTGTACCATTGAGTTTCTCAAACTTGGTGATTTAAAACATGTGGATTTCAACTCCCAGAATTCCCTAGCCAGAATGCTGGAATTCTGTGAATTGAAGTCCACGTGTCTTATTCCCATTATACAACTTGCTCTTTCTGCCTTAATTACAAATATCAGAAGTTGCTGAATAATCTTTGTCGTTAGTAATTAGAATTTAGAAAGAATTTTATTTCTTCTTTTTTTGATGATAGAAAATGAGCACTAGATTGCATATTGACCCCAGGGTGAATGGAAGCTGAATTTAGGGTAATATTGCTCAAAAGTGGTATGTATTTTACCTGAAAGGTTGTTTTGAGTTAAAAATCTGATTTCCGCTTGGTCTTTACAAACAAACATTTAAATCCTTGCTTAGTTGTATGAGTACCAACAAGTCAACAAAGAAAATGTTAGCTTTTTAATTTAAAAAAATGGAAATAGTGCTTTTTTGGTAGCAGTATATAATGCAAATTATGCTGGGTGTATTGAATTATCTATCTATATTTAAATCAGTAGGACTGATTAAATATGTCACTTAATACTCATTTAGTTAAATTTTTTGAAGTTTTTATTTCTATTTTTTCACTACTAAAAACTATGCCAAAGCTAGGTACAATTCTGTGAGGGGAAAAAGTAGTTTTAAATAATTATTATTCAGTAAAATTAAAACAATATTCCAAATTTAACTATGATTTTGAAATTTAACTATGATATTGTGTTTATGTTCATATAACATACCAAATCACAAGCCCACTAACCATAGTTTAACTTCTGGTGTTATGCAAAATCCACTAGCATGATGGATTCATTTGCTGCAAATGCAGAAAATAAGATTAATTTAACATGGCTGTGTAAAAAAAAAGTGTCTTTTGTTTTCACAAAAGGCAGATATCCAGCTTGTGAGTCCTAATTTATCATTTGCTTGAGCCACTAATTACAGGCAGGTGCAGAATAGCAGTGAAGAAGCAGTGAAATCTATTACCTTCCACTTTCTATAAACTGTATATTGTTCATTGTGCTAATTCCTCCATGGGCTTTATGTAGTATATTAATAACTCATAAGTTTTCTTAATGAATTAAGGTACTTTGTTAGGTTCACCTACATAGTGAATTATAAATTAACCACACTTGCTGAGTCCATACAACAGACTGAGGAAAATTAGTCAATAGCATATTAGCTTAATGTTGTTTAAATCTACTCTAACTCAAAGTTTGTTTATAGACTACACCTTCAATTCTTTACTTAAAAAGCAAACATCTTAACGCCCAATGAAAGATGGGGAATACCTGGCTTGGCAAAATAGAACTCAGAATAATCGCAGATGGAATATGAGCCAGTAAATAATGTAGCCAAAAATCAGGAGTTTTATTTCCAAATCATGAAAAGTAATTGTTTCATATCATTTGATCAGACTGATTTAAATAGTCTGTCCAATTCTTTGGCTCAATACTTTAAGAAAAATTCAGAGAAACTGAAACGGATCAAGTAATAGGTTTACAGGATGCATAATATATGATCAAAGGAATAGAAATTAAGTTTCATGAAGATACATTTGAAGGAGTCAAACCTGCTTAGTGTTGGAAAAGATGACTCAGTAATGCAGGAATATCTTCCACAGAGAGTGGTCAAAAAAATCAAGATAGTAGCTGCAATTTTGTGATTACAGATCAGTTGCACATGCAATGCCATCATTTTTATTGTATAAGTTCCCCCAACCTGATAGACACCCATGGATGGTAGATATTGTATTTGAAAGGATGTCACAGACCCATTCTCTTTTGTTAAGTGTAAGTATGGAATAAAGGAATGTTAAAATATAGAAGATGGATTCACATTCAATGTTACAAAAGCTTGTTAGCAATAAGATTAGTTTAACAGTGGAGCAATCATCCATGGAGGTGGTGAGCTCCCCTTTATTGGATTTGGTGAAATACATTCTAGATAAACATCAGACTAGGATGCTTTCATTTTGATTTCCACTGAACAATGGGATTGACCTTTTGGCTGAAATGGCCAATTTTGTCTTTATGATTCTATTAAGCCACAGTTGGCTGGGTTTGTATAACATTACATCATAAATCAGGATTTGTAAACCATACTGCCTGGATTCACACAATATACTAAATCAAACAACATTTTGATCTAGCATGTGTAAATCTAGTCATTGTGATGTACCCAAATTGGTTAAAGAAACATGGCTTAGCATGGTGTGTGACCTTCATATGGAGGCTTATTTCTGCAAACAACAGATCTCTGGAGGTTTGTGCTTGATTGATATAAGCAAACAGAGACCTATCAGAGATAGAGCTGGACATTATGAAGCTCAATAAGTGGTTCTCAGTCAAGTTTACCAATAGAAGAGACTATATGTAGCTGTAGGTTGAATTGTAGGGGTCCTGGGTGCTCTTTGAAGTTGGTTGCTTTTATGCAGATGTTTCATTACCTGGCTAGGTAACATCCTCATACTAGAGGCAAGGAGGTTTGCTCTCTGTTTATGTACTGTAGCTTGCCCTATCATTGGTGGGGGTGTTATTTTTTTCTTGGAATTTCCTTGGTTAGGGTATTGTTTTCTACTTGATTATTTGGTGTTAATCTTGGTGTTAATTCCTGCTTATGAGTCAAGTTTGCTGTATTCTTTTGTTCTTTTTAATTCAGAGACATCATTTTTTTAAAAAACACTGAATAAGTTTGAGTTTTGGACAACAGCATCACCACCAGATGAATTCGTAGCTGGCTGACCAGCCGTACTCAGCGTGTGGTCCTCAATGGAACTGCATCTACATGGAGAGAAGTGTGTTGTGGGGTGCCTGAGGGCTCTGTTATGGGCCGTGCTCTTCAACATTTTCATCAACGATTTGGATAAGGGGATAGATGGGGAACTCATCAAATTTGCAGATGACACCAAGCTGGCAGTAATAGCCAACACTCCAGAAGATAGGCTTAAGATACAGAAGGATCTTGACAGACTTGAACATTGGGTGCTATCTAACAAAATGAAATTCAATGGTGAAAAAAGTAAGGCAAGAAATTTAGGCAAGAAAAACCTAATGCACAGGTATAGTATAGGTTGCTCAATAGTAGCAACTGTGAGAGGGATCTCGGAGTCTTAGTGGACAATTACTTAAATATGAGCCAGCAGTGTGCTGCAGCTGCCAAAAAAGCCAACACAGTGCTAGGCTGCATTAACAGAGGGATAGAATCAAGATCACATGAAGTATTAATACCACTTTACAATGCCTTGGTAAGGCCACACTTGGAATACTGCATCCAGTTTTGGTCACCACGATGTAAAAAAGATGTCGAGACTTTAGAAAGAGTACAGAGAAGAGCAACAAAGATGATTAGGGGACTGGAGGCTAAAACATATAAGGAACGGTTGCTGGAATTGGGTATGTCTAGTTTAATGAAAAGAAGGACTAGGGATGACATGATAGCAGTATTCCAATATCTCGGGTTGCCTGAGGGAGTCAAGCTATTCTCCAAAGCGCCTGAAGGCAGAACAAGAAGCAATGGATGGAAACTAATCAAGGAGAGAAGCAACCTAGAACTAAGGAGAGACTTCCTGACAGAACAATTAATCAGTAGAACAACCTACCTCCAGAAGCAGTGAATGCTCCAACACTGGAAGTTTTTAAGAAGAGACTGGACAGCCATTTGTCTGAAATGGTATAGGGTTTCCTGCCTGAGCAGGGGGTTGGACTCGATGACCTCCAAGGTCCCTTCCAACTTTTTATTATTATTATTATTATTATTATTATTATTATTATTATTATTATTATTATTATTATTATTATTATTATTATTATTATTATTATTATTATTATTATTATTATTATTATTATTATTATTATTAATTTTCTAGTTTTTGTGTTCTAGAAAAGATTTGGAAATCTCAAGAGCTGAACCTTTGAAGGTGAAACAAACAGGGCATAATTATAGAGATGCTACAAGTTAAAACTAAGTTCACATATTTGACTTTTCTCCAAGCTCCGTTGGATTTAATACCAGAGGAACTGAGAATCATACACCATGAGAACAGAAGTAACTAAATACTCCTTTTGATGTTCTTCTGAAACTTCATTATGTGTAAGAAATTCACACAAGGTTAAGTGAACCACAAGCTCCAGGTGTTACATATTCACATCCTGTTAGATTTCTGGGATTGGTCTCAACTTTGAGGGTGTGCCCATAACATATTTTGTCACTTTTCTTTTGCTTTTTGTGTTGACGCAGAATCAGTGTTCTTTACCTCATGTTTTCGTCTCCAGGAAATGTAGAGCTCCATTTTTATTTTATTTCATTATGGTGATTATTCACGCATAGCAAAGCACACTTCTCTATATAAGGGAGTAGGTGAGAGATTAGAGCACTGTTTCTACAACTTTAAATTGTATGGGTTTCAACTCCCAGAATTCCCTAGTCAGTGTGGAACTGCGTAAGGAAAATGCATTGGTGCACCTTTAAAAGATGGTGAAGCATACTACTTATTACTTATGTTCTAACAAAGAGGAAGCTGAACTAACTTCTAGCAACCCTAACTATCAATGCTCTACTATAGGTCACAATTATGAAGACCATCTTTCCCCGTGCGTACCCTTCAGATGCTGATGGAAAATTCTGGTAGTTGTAGTTACTACATAGTCAAAGAACATCAAGTTGGGAACACTCATCTAAGACAAGCCACTTATTAATTCTTTGTGACATCTTGAAAGACATTCCTCTTCATGCAGGCCTTTCCAGTTATGTGGGAAAAGACTAAAAAATATAGATGAGGATTACTCATAGTTGTGAACCACAGTAGGTTTAGCCACAAACAAACAGAATAAACAGGGAATAAACTTGGTTAAATTTCATACAGGATATCCTAAATTAGAAACGCATTAAACCATAGCCTACTGTTTATAAATCATATTGCTGGGTATTCATACTACTGGTATATATATATTTGGTTTGGGATTAGAAATACTGTGTGAACCCAACCATTATTTAAAATAATGTGATATGTGAATCCAACCAAACTCATAAACCTAGGATTCAAATAAATTTAATATACTGTGTAATGCTCCCCACTGACTGGAATAAAATATTGTCACTTTTGTACATCTTTATTGGCTTTTACTGCTCAATTACTTTCCCTCTTTAATCAAGAAAGCCAACAGAATACTGTGTGCAACAGCTTTGCAACTACTAGACATGACTCAGAGGAAACAGGACTTGACGAACTGTGCTTCCTAGAAGTTTCAGAACATATAGTGCTTCAGGTCAGCTGAGAGAATAAGCACAGTGTACACATCCTAGGAACACAAGGGCAGCCTTGTAAGTACGTAAAGGCAGGTCCTATTAGAAAATGTCACACCTTGCTTCTGTGAGCCTTGTGGGATACAAGCCAACAGAAGCCACCAAGAATTGCACAGCATAGAGCAAACAGTAGCAAACAGTCCCAGTAAAGGATTACGGATTTAAATAATGGTTTCTTTTGTACCTGAATCAGAGTTTTTCTAACATTCGTATGACATGTGCCTGATCGCAGTCTGAAAACCAGGTTAAAACGTTGGTTCCAAATTAGCAGACTGATATTCCTGTTTATGTAGGATTTGTGTGTGTGTCTGTTTCCTGAACTTTCTCTTCTCACTCTATTCATAAGGATGGGATGCTGGACCCACTGCAGATTCATTAAAGGCAGAACAAGCACATTTTCTAAAGACTCAGTCCTCATGAACATTTTGAAATTCACTTTTGAATAAATAAATTTAAGATTACAGCCTGATGGGTGGTCCTAAGCATATTGATTCAGCAATAGATTGCCCCGAATCCAATGGGACTTATTCTCTATCCATTAGGCTTAGGATGCACAATAAATCTGGGAATCCTCTATAATCAGAGGATTAGAAGGTTGCTGTGAAGCCATCGAATCCACTTTCACTTTAGTACTGTACATAAACTGAATTCTGGTTTCCCAAGCAGAACAATCTCTTGAGGTTATTTGTTCCACTGCTTTTATTTTAGGACATTATTCCTAATATCCAATCAGAATCTGATTTTTATTACGGAAGGCTATGAACTTTGCAACAATAATAAACAAGTCATGCCTTTGTTTGTTTGAACGCCTCAGATGTTTAAGGAATGTTACTATGTGCCTCCTGAGTCATCTTTATTCAAGGTTAAACATACACAGTTCTTTCAATCTCTCCCTACAGGACTTAATTTCCACTCCACTGATAATCTTTTGCCTGCCTTTATCTTAATCCCCTGTAGTGTCCAAAACTGGATTAGGTACCTCAGGTGATGTATGCCCAATAAAGCTCCTCTTCATTAGGATATTTCTAGTGAGTTAAGCCTAAAGTTGCAGTTGCATTTTTTTAAAGTCACATCACATTGCTGACATGTTCAATTTGTGGTCGATTAAAATGCCAAGATCCTTTTACAAATACTATTATCACACTGATTTTCACTTTGATATGTGCATTGTGTTTGTTTTTAATTTCCTAAATGAACAAGTTTGCAAAGCTTTTGGTTGCTTAGTAAACTCTGTTAAAGACAGTGGAAACTGGCTTTTAGCAAACCTGAGTCTGTTTGCATGAATGGGAGTTTTATCTTCCAGCATTGGGGAAGACAGCCATGTGGCTGCAACTTCTTCAGCAGGGTTCACTGGGGTAAAAGCAATATCTTAAATATTTTCTAAGGAAAGACAAAGTCATCATAGAAGAGATGGGTTTTCCAGCCCTCGCCAGTAAAGGAGCTGTTACATTGTTATCCTTCTCACAATTAGAATCTGAAATTGTTCAACAATACTGATCAGAATTAAGTAAAGGAAATTCAGTTCACTCAACCCAAACTTAATGGATGGCACATTTTGCTGGCTAAGGGCTGAACTTGGCCATTCATTGAGGTATCAAGAGGGCTTACAAAAACTATTTTTTAATTTAAAAAATGCTTACATTTTATTGTAGTTAATTTAGGTATTCTCTGTGCGTGTAATGTTTTCTCCTTTCTATCACAATACGTTACAGAGTGAAAACTACATCTCAGAGTCTGGTCATTTTGACCCTCTCGCCTTCCCCTCTAGTTTCAATCCTCCCCTTCCCCAACAAGAAGGGAAGGAATTGGTTTACACATTATGTTAAGTCTAGGGCAGGGGTAGGCAACCTTGGCTCTTTTATGACTCGTGGACTTCAATTCCCAGAATTCCTGAGTCCCAGAAGTCCACGAGTCATAAAAGAGCCAAAGTTGCCTACCCCTGGTCTAGGGCTATCAGATCTGTGCTACAAAAGTCCAGATAACCACTAGACAGCAACAAAGAGTTGGATATTTCATTGTTGTCCTTTGCATATTTGGGGCCCAGGTCTCATAGTTACAGCTAGTCCCCGACTGACAACAATTCATTTATGAACCAAAGTCACAACAGCGCTGAGCAAAAGTGACTTTATGACCACTTTTCACACTTACAACCATTGCAGCATCCTCACGGTCCCATGATCAAAATTTAGATGCTTGGCAACCGAGTCATATTTATGATGTTTGCAGTGCCCCTTGGTCACGTGATCACCTTTTGTGACCTTCTGACAAGCAAAGCCAATGGGAAAACCAGATTCACTTAAAAACCGTGTTACTAATTTAACAACTGCAATGATTCATTTACCAACTGTGGCAAGAAAGGCTGTAAAATGGAGCAAAACTCACTTAACGACTATCTCCCTTAGCAACAGAAATGTTGGGCTCAATTGTGGTCATAGGTTGAGGACTACTTGTATATCTTAGCACTTTGCAAATGAAACCAATAACTGCTGGATTATTATTGGCTTATAGTGTTTGGGAACCCAGGCATTATGGCCATTCTTTCATCTTCCTGTCCCATGAGATCCAGCAGGAGGGACATTTTGCAGGTCCTGTTGGCCAAGGAGTTTAGTTTGGCATGACCCAGGAGAAGACCCTTTTCTATGTGGCTCCGATCTTCTGGAACATATCCCACCCCTGCCACCCCGAAGTGAGATTGGCCCAAGCCATTGGGCCTAGGGGTGCCAGGGAAGTATGGAGCCCAAATGGCTATATTATATTAGGTTTAGAATGTTTTCTCCCCTGTCTTTTTGTTATTATAATTTTTGATTGTATTTTAATGATTTTGTTTTAATAATGTTCATTGTTTGGCTTTATTTTTTTTCTTTCTGTGTGCTGCCCAGAGCCACAAGGATGAGCTAGGCAGCTATATAAATTTAATAAATCAATAAATTGGGGTGTATGACTTAGCACAATATGTGAATTCAGCCAATTGTGGCTTCTTTAAGAAACTTTTTTTTTTTTTAAAGTGACTTGCCAGTCTTCATTTTATCTTGTTCCCTTGGATAGGAGGTTGCTAAAGAATTGTTATATATGCTACAAGCCTTTAAATTCCTGAATCCTACTTCTTACTTATGGGGATGTTGCAATCATAATAATATATAGCCAGCAGAGCCATAAAACGTCACTTAATCACCAATTCTTGGTACACCTTTAGTTCAGATCCACTTAGTTACATCATTGCTCACTGGAACTAATTTGCATCCCCAATTCAATAGAAAAAAAAACACTTTAAAGGGATTTATTTAAATAATGTCAAGAAGAACATTGTCCTTTCTCAGTCAAGAGGTTCTTTCAGGTGAAGATTTTAGTGTGCAATTGCCCTGCCTCTTTTACTGATCATTATACAAGTTGGAAGGAGAGTCTGGAAGAGAGAAATTCTTCTTCTAACTACCTGCTTCTAAACATGTTTCTGTTTCTGTGTTCACGTACGTGTATTTTAGATTGTGATGTTAGGAGAATTCCATTTGAGAGTCCCAAGGCATCTTTAGATCTTCTATATTCCTCTTTTTAGCACTATAAAGAGATTAAATCCAGCACAAAGCTGCTAAACACGTACACTGAGCTATAGTAAGAGAACTAACATGAGTCAGAAACTAGAGATGAACTAAGGGCCTGACTCACCTTTATGTGCTGACATCACTTGGGGAAAGGGGTTGTTTGTTAACAAAAACCAAACTAAACAAAGGTTCTGGGTTACATTGGTACATCTTGCTTGATAGCCATGTATGGTATAACAGCAAAGGTGCTGGATGAGGGAGGTCAAAGACCCCATCAACTATGGAATCTTTCTAGGAGATTTTGAGCCAGCCATTCATTGTCACAGAGTTGTTGTCATAGAAAAAAATTGGAGGGGGGAGTGTTATGTATACTGCCTTCACCTAATAGGAAAAAGTGAGATATAAAACTAAAAAGTAAGGGACTAGATTTTGTCTCAAATGCTCAGAAAGTCAAAATCAGTCAATGCAGACTAGCATTTTCCAGATAACTTGGACTTTCAATTATTATTCATAGCTGCCATGGCTGTTGGGGTGATAGAAATTGTAGTCTAACAACTCTGGAGAGTACCAGGCTAGATCTTAAGTTCTTGGGAAGCACAGTTAACAAAGAGTTTGGTCTGCCTATTTTGAGAAGAGAAATGTTTGGATTTTTCTTTATAATAATGCTAAGTCTATTTAGCAGCCTGCCCCACATTTGTCATAAGTTTCCTGCCCCAAAAAAGGAAGAAACTGCACCACGTTTTGCTAATCTCTTTGTCAAAAGTCTGCAATGTGTTACAAGAGGTTTCAGGGCCTCGAAGCAGGGTTGTGACCTGCATATGGTCCCTGGGGCCACAGATTGATCATTTCTGAACTGGATGGGTTAATAATGAAATTCAATGCAAAACCATTTTCTATGCTCCTAAGAATGAGTCAGGTTAACATTTGAAAGGAGGATATATTGAAATATAGCAATTAGTGGGCCAGGGAAGCAGAGGCCACTGCCATCCTTTCCTGGTTTCTTCCATGTGATAGGAAAAAGAACATTGTATATTGTCAGACTTAAAAAGCATTTTTAATAGATAAAAATAACCAAACTCCTCAAGAAGATTAATTTTGAGGTGATAGCCCTTTCTTCGTACTTACTGCTTAACCAAATTCCTTCTCCAGTTGTTATAATGCTTCAAGTAGAGTTACCAAAAACATCAAATGTTTTTGGTTTGTGAACATGTATACTTTGGTGCTTTATGTTTTGTATCACATTACCAAGAGACTTGGGCTTAAGACTCCAGTTTAGGCTCCATTTTGTTTTGGAGAAAGGTGGCACAGCAGGAGAAGTCGAAGAGACAATCAGGAACAAGAGAGACTTGATTACTTTGTTTGCTTGCATGTATAATTGGATTAAGAAGAGGTGCCTGATTAAATTTCAGGAAGTGAATTCGTGCATTGCCTATCAAATTAAGAGCCACCACCCTGCCAATAAAGCCACAAAAGCAATCTTTTACATTGGCCAATTTAGAGCAGTCTTGGGGAAAAATAACCCAATTGTGAAGCATTAGCACATCTGTCCAGGTCACCAAAGTTCATGGCAATTTGACAATAATTTTCTGACAACCTTTTATTTCTAGACTCTAGGTTTTTTTTTGTGTGTAATCAAATAATTCATCTAGGTTCTTATTGACTAATTGGGACACACCTATTTTTTCTGTGTCTTGAACTATCCTGAATATAACCCAAAGTCATCAAGTCTTGAGATTTTGTCTTGAGAGCTATAGCTACTATTTTTTTCCCCTTTGCCACATTTGCTTCTGTCGGCTATTATATTTTGCTATCTCTGTCCTTTGATTTTGTTTTAAGAAAATGACTTAGCTTTCATTTGGATTTTCTGTGACTGCTGCCTATACAATCAATACATTACTTGTATATTCTTCATTAATCATTTGTCAAATGAATCATGCACCCAAAAATGAAGGATATGAGACACAAGAGAAAAATTAAGTCCAAAAAGCCTAGGTACAGACTCAGTTAAAATCAAATTCAATACGATAGAAATTTACCTGATAGTTCCGTTTCACATTTTGTCTGTATAATTATTTATCTTTGCTTGCAGACCAGGAATTTTAGAAACTCACTATCAGTGCCAAATAAGCACATACCAATTGCTGTAACAGCTTCAAGCTGGTAAAATAAGAGAATGTGTGTAGATTTTAAAAATCCAATCATTCAAACCCAGGTGCTTCAACCTGCTGGTCTTCCAAGAATGGGGAAATGGCTACTAACTATGTAGAAAACAACAACAATAACCATAATAATATAAAAGTTGGAAGGGACCTTGGAGGTCATTTAGTCAAACCCCCTGCTCAGGCAGGAAACCCTATACCAGAGGTAGGCAACCTTGGCTCTTTTATGACTCGTGGACTTCAACTCCCAGAATTCCTGAGCCAGCATGGCTAAGCATGGAAACCTCTCCCTTTCCCCTCAGCATGGCTGGCTCAGGAATTCTGGGAATTGAAGTCCACGAGTCATAAAAGAGCCAAGGTTGCCTACCCCTACCCTATACCATTTCAGACAAATGGCTGTCCACTCTCTTCTTAAAAACTTCCAGTGTTGGAGCATTCACAGCTTCTGGAGGCAGGTTGTTCCACTGATTAATTGTTCTAACTGTCAGAATTTCTCCTTAGTTCTAGGTTGCTTCTCTCTTTGGTTAGTTTCCATCCGTTGCTTCTTGTCCTGCCTTCAGGTGCTTTGGAGAATAGCTTGACTCCCTCTTCTTTGTGGCAGCCCCTGAGATATTGGAACACTGCTATCATGTCCCCCCTCGTCCTTCTCTTCATTAAACTAGACATACCCAATTCCAGGCAACCGTTCTTTATATGTTTAGCCTCCAGTCCCCTAATCATCTTTGTTGCTCTACTCTGTACTCTTTCTAGAGTCTCAACATTTTTACATCATGGTGACCAAAACTGGATGCAGTATTCCAAGTGTGGCCTTCCCAAAGCATTGTAAAGTGGTATTAACACTTCACGTGATCTTGATTCTATCCCTTTGTTAATGCAGCCTAGCACTGTGTTGGTTTTTTTGGCAGCTGCAGCACAGTGCTGGCTCATATTTAAGTGATTGTCCACTAGGACTCCAAGATCCCTCTCACAGTTGTTACTATTGAGCAAGGTACCACGTATACCATGGGTGTCAAACTTACCATGTCACGTGACATGTTGCAACGTATTGCGACTCTTTTTGCATTGCTGGCAATGGGATGGGCGCGGCTTCGGTGTGATGAAACCGGCCCGCAGCCAGCAGTTTGACACCCCTGACCTATACTATACCTGTGCAATTGGTTTTTCTTGCCTAAATGTAGAACCTTACCTTTCTCACCATTGAATTTCATTTTGTTAGCGCCCAATGTTCAAGTCTGTCAAGATCCTTCTGTATCTTAAGCCTATCTTCTGGTGTATTGGCTATTCCTGCCAGCTTGGTGTCGTCTGCAAGTTTGATGAGTTCCCCATCTATCCCCTCATCCAAATCGTTGATGAAGATGTTGAAGAGCATTGGGCCCAGAACAGAGCTCTGGGGCACCCCACTACACACTTCCCTCCATGTAGATGCAGTTCCATTGAGGACCACACGCTGAGTATGGCTGGTCAGCCAGCTACAAATCCATCTAGTGGTGATGCTGTCTTAGTGAATCAGAAACAAACTGATAATAGGGTCTTTGCAAATTAGGTCACCATCTTTAGCTGCATCATCTCCCAGTTGATTTTCTCACAGAGCCTAAACATCCATGGCTGTTTGATGTTCTCACCAGAGCACTAAGATGTGACAAAAGACCACAAGGAAGCAATGTATAATCCCTGTTATGTGTTGGTACTGTACAGGCTTGAATCATAGAAAGAAGGAGCTACAGAATAACTCATTTCTGCCCACAGCATGTGGCAGCTCCACCTAAATCTAGTTCCAGCTGATATTTTGAGTGAATGTAAGTTACTTGTCTTAATGCTGCAATTTAATGTAGGAAAAAAGAGGGGCCATCTCAAAAGTCAAGCTCTGGCTTGCCAGAGTGTTAAAAAAATGTCACAATTGGTTCCAAACCATACAATAGAAAGAATGCCCATTTCCTGAGTGCATTGTAGCAGTCCGACAATTGTAGATGCCATTGATTTTTAGATCCCCCCACCACAGCTATGATGACAAAAAATGGGTACTACATAACTACTGGTATACTACTAGAATACTTCATCCAAAAGGTTAATGCATACCTAACCATGTTTTACATGACTTGATTATTTTCTGATTTGGAAAAATAGACTCATTATTAAGTGAACCAGCACAACACATCATTATAAAAGTTGATAACTAATGGTCAAAAGTGCTAAGAAAATGCAGCCATTGTCAAAGTTTGAAATAACTTTAGGTTTGGGTTCTTTCTATATTTGGGCATGGGAAGAGGAACTACCATTTTATCTTTTATCACAAGAAAACTTACACAAGCTAACTGGGATATCTGCAAGAAAGGGGGTGAAAATCTGCATGAAGATGGGCATGATGTCATGACTGAAGCTCTGGTTTTTTTTTTTCATAAACAAATTTGCTAATTTTGACCCACGTACATCCTTTGTGGATACTCCTGATTAGCATGACCCCACCTCACACAGCTGGTACTGATTATTTGCTGAGCATTTAGCAAAATTTTGTTTTTTCAACAACTCATTGTAGCATATTGCATAACAAAGCCTTATGTAAGTGTTGGGGTTAATAAGATACTAATGAGACATTTGTCTTAGCATCAGAAGACAGCTAATTAGATAACTCATACATTGTTGGCAATGCAGCTGGTTCTTTTACACATTCAGAACATCACCTATGGCTATAATTTCAAATCTAAAATTATAATAGTCTCTTCAGATGACTGGAGCTAAGGTCTGGCCAAAGCTGTCAGAGTGTTACATTGTATCAAAGATTAATATTTTTCAGTAGTATGTCAGTTTCAGCTTTCCTTGGATCATTGATGATGGGGTGTAGGAAGACTATGAGACACCTTTGGAGGGAATGCAGCCACTGCTAAAATTTTATTTTTATTATTATGGTTGGTCACACAGTCAACTAGATGTTTAGACTCTATTTGACAATTTTAATCACTAATCCTTCCCAAGGACCAGGGATAGGCAGATATTCTTGTTTTATGGTGTTAAAGGTAATATCTCGGGATGTAAACTGTTCCAAGTAAATCTGCCTTTTGCAATTGACTAATGGTGATTTTGTCAGTGCCAATAGTTTTCAAGTGGTGCTCCAGATGTTTTGGGATTGCACATAACACGGCTATTACTATTACTATTATCTTTGCTTTCTTTTGCCACAATCATTCTACTTCTGTTTGCAGGTCTTTATATTGTGGGATTTTCTTATTATTTTAAATGTATATGCAAGTGAGGGCAATTTGTGAATTTTGGATGAGAACATATACTTTCTAAAGTAACTCAAAGGCCTTATGAGAATAAGCCAAAATTTTTGTTTAAATGAGTCTCTCAGTCTCCTCGAACCACGAGATGGGTGGCAAATTTAATAATAATAATGATGATGATAATTTTGTTAACTCTTGCACACCTAAGCCTGACAGTACTGTTTATTCTTCAGCACATACATTGCTTAAATAGAATGCTTTTAAACGTATGCATACTGTTCTGGAAATAAATCTCTTTAGTAAAGTAGGGAATTCAAGTAAGCATGCATAAAACTTGTAGTTATAAATTTCTGAGCTTTCAGATACGTTTATATGCAATTGTTGTCTTCTCACATAATACTAAGCCATTGGTTTTTAGTGCATGGTTGCTTGAACAAATCACACTAAGCCAAAAACAAGCAAACAACATTAAGGCTTAATCCAATGTTTAATCAGTCATTATCTCAATAATCCTTGCAGCAAGCCATCACAAAGACCAATATTATCATTCCCATATTGCACAGCAGTAGAAGGACTAAGGGCTTATCTGCACTACCCAGTTGACCCAACACCAGAATTGATAAGCAACCATTTTTAGAGACCAACAATAGGCAATTTGGCTTTCTACTCACCCTCCACCCCCATCCCCCCAAAACACAAATGCTACTTCTGGACACATTTTCTTCTTCCAATCCATAGTACTACTTTCCTCACATCACCTCAAGCACTCCTGTCTGGGCCTGGGATGTTTTACTTCATACCAGTCTAACCTCAACAATCAATAGTTACCATGGTCTCTAATATCTTCTATATATATCTTGAGTGTTAAAATAGCACCACAGTTATAACAATTGCTCTTTAAAGAGAAAGTTGCTGATTCAAAACATTGCAAGGTTATTTAAAAAAAAAACAACTCAAGGACTTTTTTTTTTTTTAAAGAAAGGTCCTGGTAAAAGTAGAGGGAAAGAAAAGTAGAGATCAAAAATGTTTTCTGCCAAAGTAAGACCAACAAGACAATAAGAAAGGATTTTTCAATGTTAAGGCAGATTGTTATGCTTGACTGCCTGTGTCTTTCAATGTGTTTACTCTCACTATATAAACTGAATTCAACTTTGTAAGATAGGTACATCCAGGAAGAGGAAGACATACAATTAACAATTGCTTTTTTAGAAAGTGAGAAAACAAAAGAACAGGGGAATTAACCATGGGAAGTCATGTATAGTAGCCCACTGAATACTTTACAGGCTTTTGTCCGAGTGTCTCAACTTTGACAGGATTTTCTTAAGTCGACAAGCTGGTATGAGCACAGGACTGGAGCTGCTTAAGAACACATTTCACATTTAAGACTGGGTGACTTAATGATCAAGCTGGGATATTATTTAGGGACTTTCTGCTCCATGGACCAGCCTCTAAGTCTATACTATAGCACCATCTGTCAGTTAACTCTTATTATTAATGCCTTCTCTCATTTACAAAGCACTTTGAGATTTAATTTCTTTATCTTCAAAGAGCTGTAAAGTAGTTTCACTATTATCCCAATCTTATAGATTAGCATGCTGGTGTTAGAAAGTATTTATAGAAGCAAAAGTTGAACTCTGGTTTCCCCAAATCATGTTTCATTCTCAGCATGATGTTAAAAAGTTAGAAAAGAAGATAAATCTATTAAATAAATAAAGTTCCCATATCTTCAACTGTTCCCATATCTTCAACAATTTCAGTTGGCTCATGTTGTCATGGACACTTCACCTCTTGAAATTTTCTTATTTATGCAACAAAGTGCAATGATTTTGTCCTCTTGTGCATCTCTTTAAAAATATATTACTGATGTCATCATAAGCCTTTCAATAACATCAGCCTTCATCCATATGTGCTGGAAGGAGCTGAAGTAACAACAAATTGAGATTCTATGATTAAAATGTCAAGACTTCTCTTTTACTGTAATAGTACTGTATGCCTTTAAAAAAATTGTGCCAAACTTTATTGCTTATAACAGACATGTCAAACTCGCGACGTCACATGACGTGTGATGTATTGGAGCTTTTTCTCCATTGCCGGCAATGGGGTGGGCGCGGTTTCCTCGGGATGTGTCTGGCCCGTGGGCCGGCAGTTTGACACCCCTGGCTTATAACACCATTATCTAATACATGTCTGTGATGTATTGGGATTTCTTCTTCTGCCATATCCGTTATCGGACGTTGGCGATCATGTTGGCGATCCTGTTTTTATCAGCAGCCGCACGAAAAAGTGCTGCTGAGTTTTGTCCAAACCAGTCCCTTAGATTTTGAAGCCATGATGTTCTTCTTCTGCCTGGACCTCGTTTGCCTTCAATCTTTCCTTGGAGGATTAAATGGAGTATGCCGTATTTTTCTGGGTGTCGCATCACATGTCCGAAATATTCTAACTTTTGTTTTTTAATTATTTTGATGATTTCCCTTGGCTTTCCCAGACAGCTTATCACTTCCTCATTTCTGATTTTGTCAACCCAGCTTATATGTAACAGCCGCCTGTAAATCCACATTTCAAATGCTTCTAGTCTCTTCAGGTGGCCTTCTGTCAGAGACCAACTTTCTACTCCATAGAGCAGGATAGAAAAAATATAGCATCTGACAAGCCTGATTTTCAGTCTTAGGCTTATGTCGTGACTGCAGAAGACCTTTTTTATTTTGAAGAATGCTGTTCGAGCTTTCTCTATCCTTGTCTTTACTTCAGCGGTCATGTCCCAGCTTTCATGTAAATTAGAACCAAGGTGCGTGATCCTTTCAACTTTTTCTAGTGGTGTTCCTTCTGAATTTACTGGTGGTAAGTTAACGGGTTGTTTGACTGCACTTGTAAAATTCCTAGCCAGTATTGATCATACTAAGCAATCTGAAGGGCATTAGGATGTGAAATCTGATATGCAAAAGCTGCCAAAATCCAAACCTAAATGAAACAGAATTGACAACAGATCGATAGAGACAGATACATTATAATGATAATTATCATTTTCAGTGCAGCTTAATAACAAATAAAATACCTAGTGTTTACAATTAAAACACAGGTAGTCCTTGACTTATGATTGTAACTGAGCCTGACAATTACAGTCATAAGTCATGATGGTAAGTGACTGGACCATGAGACTTTTTTTGTGATGGTCATTACCAGTGCTTTTTTTGAAGAAAAAAAAAGGTGCCGGAACTCACACGTTATACAACCCGCCTTGCCTACCTTACAAGGTTCCATCCAAAAAAGGTGCCGGAACTCCGTTCTCAGCGTTCTATGAGAAAAAAAGCCCTGGTCATTACACCAACCTGGTAGTTGTAAAACGAATGGCACAGTCAGTAAGTGAACATCGCAGTTGTTAAGTGAAGCCATTTTCAGTATGACCCGGGTTTTTCCAGATGACAAAACCATCGTAAATTGTGATCACGGGATGCTGCAAACAGCTGCAAATGCAGGCCAATTGCCCAAAATATGGTCAGATTGCTTGTCAGAACTCCAAAACCAGATTGTAAGTAGTTTTTTTTTTTGGGGGGGGGGTCCTTCATAACTTTGAATGGTCACTAAATGATAGGTCACAGAGTAACTGTAAACAAATTTAGAGACTGAAGACACTTTAAGCACCAGATAGCTTTATCAAGATCACAGGCACTTTTATGTTTTCTGGTTTGCAAAGCAAAATTTTACCTTTATTTTAAAAATTATCCATGTCTGGTCAGATGTATGTCTTATTGTCTGCTATATAGCTTTGATGTGTAGGGTTTTTCCCCCCATCTTCTTTGTTCCAGTTGTTCATTCTGTTGCCAATTCATGTACCTTCTCCCTAAACAGTTTTTAAAAATATGGCTGTTTCTCTCTGTCATCTTGGAAAAATTTTGATTCCTATCTGAACTGTTTGGAGAACCCATAACTATCCATATATTACTTGTCTGCAATTCTCATCATCTCTGTCCACTAGCTATTTTACTCTGGCTGGTGAAAAAATTGAGGGTCATGGATTCTTCCTTTTGTTATGATGATAGCGTGGCCATTCTTGAATCCAGCACAACCTCTTTATATTTTCTTTTATAGCCTTGCAAACCCTCTTTCATTTTTTTCAAACGTCTCTCAAGTTTTCCTGTACTGTTTCCAGAAAAAAATTCATTCCCATCCTCTGGGGTTATCCTGATCAAGTATTCAAGGAGTCGAATTTCAAATTTCAATACATTTGAAGAGCACCTATCAGATAGGAGAAGAGAAAACTGTAACCAAGGTAAATCGCTTGGTTTAGTCCTTCCTGCACTTCTCACCATTTTCTTTATTGTACCCCTCTTGCACCCCGTGTAGAATTTTAGATTGTAAATTTACCATGGAGGTAAATCACCCTCTTGCATTTTGCAAAACTTTGTAAAGTGTTGTACAAGGTGGCAAGTTTAGTGTAAAACAGTTATCAGTGTCTGAAAGAATTCATGCCTATATTAAAACAAACCTGTTCAGCTTTCAAACATAGTTTATTTTGAATATGTAATGAGTAGGCTTGCAAGTAAATCCTATTCTGTCTAGTTAAAAAAAAGTGTACATACATACAATCTGCTAAGCCATTAAAAAAAAACCTACAAATCCAGCCATTTAAAGCCATGGAACAGTGACTCAGCACAGCCTAGTTATTGAGTTTTAAAAATTATTGTCCATCTTCAGAGAAACATATGAAAAGTGGAGCTATGGTTCTGAAAGGATAGCTAGGGAATATTCTTAAGATTTCACTCAAAATCCAATTCAAGTTCCTTTGAGAAGAAGCTATCCAATTAAAAAGAATAAAAATGCAGCAGCATAGTAATTACATTAACATCACTGCAGAGAGGTCTACAAGGGTTTGCTTATCTCCTAAATATCCATTCTTTAATTAACCCACACGTATTGCCTAGAATATCCAAAGGACTAGTATCTTCGTTATGCCTGCTGTTTTGAGGTTTACTACTTTTTTCTGTTCAGCAGGAGATCCCTTTTGGTTGAAAAAATAAGTGGGAATTGATGTTCTCTTGAGGTCTGACAGGAAAAATAATGCATTTTGGATTCTGGACAAGTTCTGTGCCTACGGGACTAATTGTGAGCAATCAAAAAATAAAATGTCATTGTCCATGAACTATAATTTAAACATGTAAAGATGTATGTCAGATCTTACAGGAATTCTGCTGTCTTACAGTATGATATCATCTATGTTTTTTCAGGCTCTAAATGCTGTTGTGCTGAATGGCTACAATCCATAGTAATACCATTTCTCAGAATAAGTGCCTTGTTTTAGACATTGTAATTAATTTAATATTTGCAATGCCACATTTTGAAGGATGCCGTAATTTCAGTGTTACCTCATTACATTGCAATGCTGAAAAACAATCAGAAAGCTTCCAAGAGACAATTCTTCCATCTGTCAAGTCAATCCTCGGGTGCAGTTCCCTGTCAAGTGTCTGCTCTCTGCAACCACAAACTTTCAAGCTAACATATCAAAACAGAAAACACATTTGAACCCAGTTCTGCATCAACTTGAATAAAACAATTTTTCACAATTGGGGGTGTCTTAAAAGTCTCATTCTGTACCTTTTCAGCAAATTTGCATTTGCAAATCTCTTTCTCTGTCTCTCTCTCTCTGTCTCTCTCTCTGTGTCTCTGTCTCTGTCTCTCTCTCTCTCTCTCTCTCTGTCTCTCTCTCTAGAGCTCTGTCTCTCTCTGTGTCTATTTCTCTCTCTCTGATGTATCTATTCTTAGCATAGCATAGGCCATAGGAGGACAGAGCTGTCCCTGTATTGCATTCAACCAGTAGTGATATTCTCAGTCTTTTTGAGCTAGGAGCCACACAAAATACAGGGAATGTTAACCAACAACACAAGCATATTTCCTTGCACCCTTGGATCAGGCCTCAAATGCATCAAGTTCAACATTCACTACTACATACTGACCGACTACATGCACTCGGGAAGGTCCCAAGCATGGACAGGAAGGTAATAGCTCTTCATCATTATTGCTCCTCAATAGCTGGTTTTAAGGTTTTCTGTCTGTAATTCAGGAAATTGTATAAAGGGTCCAAATTAATAGAGTCCTATAGTCAGCTTCCTTTTAAAACTTTCACCACCTTCAATTGAAGGCCATCTCTAATGGCAGGAACTTCATGAATTAATCAACAAACTGATGAACGAACCTTTGCAGCACAGAGAGTTAAAAAAAACTACATATTTGTTTTATTCTATATTTAGACAATAAATGTATTCTACATGTAGTTCTCTCATTGGTAAATGTAAATCTCTGCCCATGGTTTGTTCTCTTCCCATTTTTTTATTTCTGTTAAGCTAATCAGACTTTGACATTAATAAAGGCATTTTGCATCTGAAACAGATCAGTAAAACTATGTCAGCTGGTCCTTCTCTGAGATCCTTGCTCAGTTGGATAGCATGTGATTTGCTGTAACCTTATGTTTAGAGTTTCTCTGGCAATATCCAGCCTATGTGATATTGTCTGTATCCATGCCAATATCAATATTTTGAAGTGTGATTGCATCAATTATTTTAACGAACTCACAGAATCTTTCACTGTCGGCATTCCTATTGTCCAGGAATATTAAAACTCTGTCACAATAAGTAATCAAGATTGTCTGGCAAGCTCTTTTATTTATAAATACATGCTGTTTATTCCACGGAATTGTGTTGCCCCTTGACACTTCATGGAGAGCTTTTTCGTTATTCTTTAAAGTTATTTTATACCATCTGTAATGAAATGGAATGTACAGCATAGGTTAACTTCAACAAAACACATTTCCATGGGAAAATGTATTGCTTCCATGTGGATGAACTTGACCTTAAAATGAACTTATGTCCAGTCCCACTTACTTATTTTTCCATTAACACTTCTTGAAATGGATGATCTCTCTTGCATTCATTAATTTTCCTGTACAAAATTAATTTTCCTGTAGAAAACAGTTTTATGCTCAGTCCCAGATGGTTATAAAATGAATACCTTAATTTTTTTTGTTCAAAGTGTTAAATAATAACCTAAGCATAATTTGTCCATTATACATATTTTCATCTCATCTGATAAAAAACTGACAACATACAGTATAAATGATACTTGTGCATTTTAGGAATAAATATGTTAAAAACTCATATTTAATTTTACCTTTTCCAATATATTTGTATCTTAATATTCTTTCTGATTTGGCATTATATAAGGTTTCCAGGGATGAACAAAAACATTTTTGCTGAAGAAACAGAAACAATCATCTACTAAACCTAACTGGGTAATTTGTTAATTCTTGCTAACCTGAATGACTGATAACCGTATCGTAAGCATTTTGAATCTGACTATTCAATATTCCAGCATACCTTTCCTATTCGTTTTATCTTCCAGGTTTTAAATATATTTACAATAACTCAGTTTTGAAAAGGTTGCAGTTGATTGCTGCATTTCTGTTTTTACTGGGGTTGTAATAAAGAAATCCATTATTGCTTTTTTTCTTCAGAAATCTGAAGAGCTCTGAAATCTGAGCTCTTGTAACAGTTAAATAGAGCAGGAGGGGTATCATTGGAGCAAGAATAAGCAAGAAAGCTTCCGAGTTACTGGAAGAACTAATTACATTTTGGAATAACAGATGTGACTCTGTAAAGAAGCATTCCATCCTTTACCAGTTAGACCATTATGCCCAAAGTTCAAAACCACACCTAGTTGCAGGAGTTGAGGGCTGGGAAAGCAAATATATTATTGAGTGCAGTTCCCCCCCCCTCTTCTGTTTCACGATGGCGCTACAGGGGAATTGTAGCCAAGTCATTCTGGGAAAAGTATTACTACTATAGAATAGTATTTGGATTAATAGCAGAAGTGCTATCACATTCGTTTCATTTCAGCATGGAGGAAAAATCGGGTTTTTGGATCCAAAATCTAGATGCTTCCACAAAGACACACTCTAGTATTAGATTTTCCAGCTACTTTATTTTTATTTTCCTTTTTAAAAAAAATTTTTTAAATTAAAAATACCCAAATCAGTGGAAGACAATGAGCACAGTCAACTGTAGGCTTTGGGCTGGTTCAGAACCAGCTCTGAATATGTGTGATTACATGTCATTGGCTGATTTGAGAGCTTATTTTTATTTTGCATGAATGGAGACAAAGGATGGCAACCAGCATATATTTACAATGGTTGCAGTATCTTGGGGTCACATAATCGCCATTCATGACCTTCCCAACTGGCTTTGAAAAGCAAACCGAATGGGGGAAACCAGATTTGCTTAACAACCGCATGTTTTACTTAACAATCGTGGCAAAAAAAGTTTGTAAAATGAGGTGCACCTCACTTAACCACTTCCTTGCTTAGCAATGGAAATTCTGGTCCCAATTGCAGTTGTAAGTCGAGAACTATCTGTAGTAAACAGATACAGCTTCCACTCACAAAGCCAGAAAGAAAATAGCCAAATTTCCATTGACTTGAAAAGATGGGAGAAAAAGGCAGAGAAAAGGATCCTGTGCTCTGCAGTAGGCAGATTTCCTGTCTATTGTTATGCTGTGTCTACAAACTTAGTGCTAAAAATAAGATCATGCTTACCAAGTTAGGTATCTGGGGAGACAAGCTTTGTTGCATTGCACGATCAGACGTCTGACACATCGTGATCTCTATGTGTTCTCTGCATTTCAAATCAGCAGAAGTGAAGATCCTTATAGGTTGGCTTTGAACTGTTTCGAGGAATTTGGGAACAGAAAAGGTGATGATACAGGAATATCTAATCTCATTTGAGCATGTGATATGAGCAGAAGAGGAACCAGAAAAAAAATATTCTGGCAAGATTGGGAGAAGTAAAAGAAAGTAAGACAGAGATGTGCAGAATCAAAGAAATTACTGAATATTTGTGTTGGGAGTGCAAATTATTGCTAAGGGTAGCTCAGGAAGATGTGCGTTTGTCCAAGCAGCCACCAGATGTCCAGTTTGATTCATCTAACTCAGGGCTTTTCAACCTTTTCACCCATTGTACCACTTTTAGGATATGGCAACGTACCACCAGTCGCCCAGCAAGGTGTCAAAAACATGATGACCAAAAAAAAAAAAGGAAAAAAAATGATAAAGTACAGGTAGTCCTTGACTTACAACAGTTCGCTTAGTGACTGTTCTAAGTTATAATGGCACTGAAAAAAGTGCCCCCCAAGCCACAGCCGAGCAAGACACCTGCCTGCCCGCCCGCCGGTGCTCTTCCTCCTGTCCGAGGTTTTCATTGTTGTGAGCATTTCTGTTGAGGATTGGCAGCAGGGGTTGGGTGGGTGGGTGTTTGGTTTTTATTCCCCCCATCTGCTGGGGGGTTGCAGCAGGTTTTGGTCACTTCACATAACCCTGGGACACTGTGACCGTCATAAATATGAATCAGTTGCCAAGTATCTGAATGTAAATCACAAGACCCTGGAGATGCTGCAACATTCCAGCTGATTGGTGCTTCTTCTGGGCTCAGCAGAAGTGCCAGGATCAGCGCCGAGCTCCAGCTGGAGCCTGGCGCTGATCCTGGCACTTCCACTGAGCCCTGACAGCCTGCAGCTCCAGCCATCTTTCGCTCAGGCTTGTGTGGTGCTGCCACCGGTTCAGCTCATTCCCCTCCCCCACTACCACCTTTCCAGGATGGTTGCGTAACACCTGCCAGGTGCCAATGTACCACAGGTGGTACCCGTACCACTGGTTGAAAAGCCCTGATCTAACTAATGCCATTTGAAACCTGCATAAATGATTGTATAACAGAAGCTTTCTTAACCATGTTTATTATAAACTCATCATTGGATCTGTTGAGGATATGATTGATGGATTTCTCATGGATTTCTCTCAAGCATAATATAATGTTAATGTTCCAGTAATTATAAAATATATGAAAGCAAGAAAACCATAAAATGTGGAATGGATGGATGGATGGATGATGGATGGATGGATGGATGGAAGGACGGACGGACGGACGGACAGATGGGCAGGCAGGCAGATTGGCAGACACACTTGCAATCAGTTGGAGGAGTGATGTTCTAGCATCTCAACTCAGAAATGAAACCAAATGGTAGTCTAAATAGCTCTCTCTCAATTGGCATGTACATTTGAGCCGGCTTTCCACAAGCTGCTGAACCTCCCAGAATCTTCAACCATCGTGGCAGCTCTGGGATTTAAAACATAGTACATTCCAAGAATACCAGGCTAAGGAAGGTTGGCTTAAGTCGATCCGTAATTTCTTCATTTCCTTTGAGAGAAAGAAATGCCCTGCAAACCACGTTGCCATTTAGAACATAGTTAGTCATATAAATGAAAACTTCATGCTTCATGAAACTCTTATTGCCTGCTTATGCTGATTAGGTCATTAAAAGAACATGACTGACTGATTGTTTACTCTGCTGCTTTCTACAATATGACCAGGTTCCATATGTCACTACACTACCTGTTACTTTACTTTTTAGAAATAATTCTTAGAAATAATCTGTGGGAGTTTTCTGCCTGTGTATAATTCCACCAGATGACATTCAAACAAGCTCCCTCTTGCCTTGTTTGTGGTTCCCAACTGCCAGATTAACCATATTCTGCTTGCTGTGCCAAGAGCAAATGTTGTAACTGATTACCTATTACTTTCTTGTTGTCCTCTTCTTTGCTTTCCTGGGATGTAATATTCCTTCTGTAATATTTTTTTCTTTCACACTAGAGAGAAAAATAAACTCTATAAACAATAAATATGCTGTTCTTGCATAATATAAATTGGAATGCTCCAGCAAATTTTGACATACATACACAAGATTTTGATCCAGGTCAGTTTGTGCAACAGTTAGAACCACAAAAGATTAATAGATAGAGCCACAGAGTACGGAGAATGTTTAGCAGAAGGATGCATCAAAGGTCAGTGATGGAATGCAATGGAGCACTGATTTTACATTGGACCGTACTGTTTACTCATATGTCCAGGCATACAGCTGTTATATCCAAACCCATGCCAAAACCTAAGCCCCAGTTTCATTAGAACCAAAATAATTAGAAAAGCATGTGACAGAATTTCAGAGTAAAATATTTCTAGCCTCCTTTATTTCCTTTAGAAAATAAACATTTAATTTTAACAATGAAGAAGAGGTTATGTCATTATAGAGCCACAGAATTAAAGATTTGTTTAAAGAATTTAATTAAAGCATTACACTTTTAGACCATTGAATGAACCCTTTCCTTCAGTCCAGGAATCCAAATTAAAGCATCCTTGAAAGATGACTGCTAACTATTTTAGTGGTCCAGGTGTAAGGGCTGAAGACAGTGAGGTGGGAATCAATCATTCTCAGGACAGACATAACTATTACGTAGCACTCATTTAGTGTTCCCTGTTCTCAATAGAATGGCCCAGTTTCTGTTACCTAAAAAAAGGAAAAAGTCTAAAATTTAAAACCTGGGGAGAGCAAGCAGGGACACAGAAAGACGTGTGTGCGTGTTTGTGCACATCTGTCTTGATTTCTGCATTTTGTAATATACATGCCATCTACTGTGATGTATGTATGTATATGTAAGTATGTATGTATGACTTCTTTTCTACTTGTCTAGAGAGATCTGTGAATTTGCAATGCTTCAATTGTTAGCTAGTTGTAGAATGTGGGATTGAATATCTGGAGAGCAGAGATTTATAGTAGTCTTTGGAATGAAATCTGACAGAAATGGTTATATAAAGGCCAGCTAGATCATTACACTAATGGAAAGGAAAATCAATAATATCCTAGTATAAAAAAGTTGATTTGTTCTCTTATTGGATAGAGAAATTTTTCATTTCACATGTCTAGATTCAAACGATGAGACTCTTTCTAATTGCCCAATGGGCTTATAACAAATAATATCCTTTTATTGGTTAATTTGTGTCTGATAATTTCAAAAATAATTAAATAAGTAAATAATAAAAGTAATTTTAAAAAATAATTAATAATTCACTGAGAATCGGAAACAGCTGAACAGATAGCACCATCAATCTCCAGAATAGTTCCCAATTTCTGTTTCATAGATCTTTGGGATCAGACTTATTTCAGAAGGTAGGACAAGACATAATGCATGAATATAATGAATACCTAGTTTGAATGTTACAACCAGAAGTAAGCATCTAACAATGTATTGAATATCAAAATTTAGGGTTAGGGTTTGTAATATTTGATAGAAAATGAAGTAAACGTTCATAAATTATACATAAATGGTAAGAAACTAGAGTAAGCTGATGAGTTGTGACATGCCTTGGTGGCATGTTGAGTAGAATGGACATCTGGATTTGTAAATGCTAGCAGAGAGACAGTGGTCTATTGTAAGGAATGAATGTTTGTTGTTCATTGAATATTTGTTTAAAGAAGTGAGAATAACCTGTAAAAGAAAACAAGATTTCTGTCACTTTGTTATATGGAAGAGAGAGTTGAGTATGTTAAAAGGGAATATAAAAGTCAGTTGAACATAACAGGAATGAAGTATTTAAGAGGCATGTGTAGTAAAACAAGAAAATTAAGGTCAGGATTTAATGTGCTGAATGAATACACAGGCAATACAAAATGGCTAATAGAAAGGCAGTAAGGATAATTTGATGATATAGAAACAACAAGGATTAAACCATTAAACAAATATATGAAAGAAGAGAGGATGGGTCAGGAAAAAGAGGAAGACCAAGAATGTTGTGGCTGAGGAATTGAAGAGTTTCTGAAATGAAAGAACAATAATAACAACCAATATATAAAGTAGAAATATGTACATATGGAGGTGATACAAACAAGGATAGTTTCTAAGTATAGAAATATATAGCGGGTTATTGTCAATGGTGTTGATGTAAACTACTTTCAGCTATGTTTCCTTTTCTTACATCACACTTTTAATGTTTTGGTCTTATTCATTTCTTACTTTTTGCACCTGGCATAATGTTGCTGTTCTCTAAAGAGAATAGGCTGACAGATGCACACATGTATCATTAATACCACTCCTGTAGACCTCTTGTCAGAAAGACATTATCCAAAATTATATCTATTGCTGCAGAATGCATGCGGTTTAAAATACCACATGGAGGAAGGAAGGGACTGTTCCCTCATTAAATCCATCATTGTCTAAAAAGCCATCTTGGCCATAGTATCTCATTTAAAAAAAGAATGTTTTAGAAAAGTGGAAGAGGAATATAGCTCCATCTGAAAGCTTGAAATTCCTGTTAGACTTGATGGCAAATAGCAGAGGTATCAGCTGCCACCTTAATGCTTGTTTGTGTTTTGCTACTATTCGGTGACAGACTGCCATGAACTATGGAGAGGGGGGAAGACAAGGGGGGGAAATGAAAGCAAGTGCTGTATCTTTCTGAG
This sequence comes from Azemiops feae, assembly GCA_023970755.1. Classification (NCBI taxonomy): domain Eukaryota; kingdom Metazoa; phylum Chordata; class Lepidosauria; order Squamata; family Viperidae; genus Azemiops; species Azemiops feae. Next base: position 3,210,683 of record JALGBA010003848.1, read on the forward strand.
ATGCTGCTTCAAGGTCACCCAGCATACCAGCTGCGTACTATCCTGTGCTTGGAGAAAACATCCTGCCTGAACCATGAGGGGCAATGGGAGATAGCTAAGGGAGAGAAATGTTGAACTTAGGGATTTTGGTGTGTGATTCTCAGTTCTGGCTATGCATTACTGCAATACACTTGACTTCTACAGTAATAAAATTATGCCTTTCTCAACAAATGGAGCCAAGGATTGTTTCTATTTGGAGGTTTAAGTGGTGGCAGGTCTGACAAGAGGTCAGAATTGGAACACACTATTGCATTTTGGTATATTTCTCTTAGGCATTCTAGCCAATCAAACCTGTGGGTTTTTTCCCCAGCATATTCCCATTGGCAACCATGCCTTTCTTCAACTGCAAACCTGTTAATCCCTCTGTCCCCATGTATGGGGATGATATGCTTTAGCTATATGAGAACTGACACTCAGAAAATTAAATTGTTCTTGATATAGATGGATTAACCAATTACTTGTGTCAGTACAAAATGGTATCCTATGGAAAGTGGAAACGGTTGCCAGAAACTACAAAGGTGGAAATTATGCAGCAGGAGCAGATGATGACATGTGCCATCTGCTCCCAGCTAGATGGAAAGATGATGTTTTTGCCCTGGGCTGTAACTTTCCATGATGTGGTACAATGGAGAGAAATGGATGAACATTCATGCAAATTTTATGTCAATTGATGCCGTTATGGTTCTTAAGGCAGCTAATACAGTCAGGGAGATCCAACAGATGAAGACAGATAAATAATCTATGTGCACCTTAACAGAGCCAGGTTGATAAATACTTTTTCTTTCCCAGCAACAACAAAAAATGCCTAGAAATTGACTCTAAATATGCTGGAAATGGTTAAGGTGTTGGAAGATGGACTCAGCCATGGAAGCTTCCTGAGTGACTGGTCTAGTCATCCTACCTCACAGAGTTGTTAAGATAAAATGAAGGAATCTCACATTAAAGCCTTAAGCTCCTGGAGCAGGGGTCTTCAAACTTGGCCCTTTTATGACTTGTGGACTTCAACTCCCAGAATTCCTCAGCCAGTGTGCCTGGCTGAGGAATTCTGGGAGTTGAAGTCCACAAGTCATAAAAGGGTCAAGTTTGAAGACCCCTGTCCTGGAAGATATAAGTCTCCTGGTTACTATGCTACATGCCTTGCTGTTATATCTGCAGAAATCACATTGCTTCAAACTACAGGATTTACATTTTACAGGATTGGCCTTCATTCGTACAGGATTTACAATTGTATTAAGCCATCAAGTGGCCACTTTGCTTTTATTTTTTATTTTATTTATAGGTTGCCCACTCCTAAATGACTGTGGGTAGCTTACAGCTAGGAAACAATATATACTATATATAAATAAAAACATATACAAGATTTTGTCAGGTGTAAAAGATCAAGTCCATGCATGGTCCAATTAAACTGGTTTATTGCTACTCACACCTATGCACATGAATTCCATGGACCCTTATTTAATTTCCAGCAGGTGCTAACCATTAGTTGAGAATATTCTCAACTAATGGTTAGCACCTGCTGGGAATTAAATAAGGGTCCATGGAATTCAATGGGGGATAGGCCTTAGCTTGCTTGTGGCATCGTAAGGATTCTCGGCTGATCCCTTTTTTAACTCTGCCCCCAGATTCTGCCACCCTGTCCCTTTCAGATTTTTACTTAAAGTAATATTTGAACTGAGCCATTGTGGTTTATAAATCATGATTTGTGACTTAGTATGAGATGTGTGAACACAGTACATGGTAGCTTCTTTCCTGAGCCATAGTGAAAAAATTGAAGTGCAGTGCAATGTGGAAATGAAGCCAATAAATCAACCAGTATCTGTTAATAAGCCTCTCCTAAACCATTGCCAGTTATGGGAAAAGAAGTCCAATATATCTGATGGGGAAGTAAATGCTTTTCTTCAAAAGGTACAGTAAAGACACCGCTGCCAATTGAAAAAATTGTCCCCTTCGAAGGATGCCCTGTTTATTATGGGTGTGATTTAACTCAGATCCTTCTTGCATATCTATACTTGAATGCAGAAGATCCTATCTGACCCCACTTTAATTGTCTACTGTACAGTCAAATAAAAAGATCTTCCTTGGAGCCTCTTGATTATAAGCATAATAATTAGGGGAAAGCAGGTGGAGGCAGAGGTTTCCTTTCTGATGCCTTTGATGTGCTCTGACATGGAATTATTATTACAGTGTTACTGGACTGGGAGAATCACTAAATATAATAAAAATGACCTCTGTTTTGAAGCTGGGTATTGGCCATTAAGATGGGAAACACAAAGGTGCATTGTCTCATTGCCCTAGCGAAAATGATTGTGCTCCATGTCCAAACTTGCTTTAATAAACAGCCTTTGAACAGCAACTTTTAAATTATTCATGGCCATTTCAGTGACTTTTTCCGATAAATTAATTTTATTTTTAGCATGGATGGCTGCTATTAATATACTATTCTCAACATTAAAGTAAACCAGCTTTTGTCATTAGTCTAAAATCTACCAATAACTGCTTTCCTCTTCCAAGAAATAACAGGGATTTCATATCAGTTGAATTATTAATTTCTACAGTATTTTCCTTTGTCCCTATTTTCTTACTACAAAGTGAAGAACCATGAATGCCTTAGGAAACCAAGGTTGAAACCAGGACATAGTTAACAGCTTTGGACTAAAACACATATTAGACTGTAAACTTAAGCAGTTTGTCAGGAGCTATAGGTAGGAGATTTGTTAGTCTATAGTGGCAAAAAAATAATAATCAGAAGGAGACTTGCAGCACTGTTTCTGATTAACAAATCTTATTAAAAGATATAGCTTTTATGAGCTGCAGTTTATTTCATCAGATATATATGTGTTAGTTGGACAATACATACTGCCAGAGACCTTCTCATAGTTTGCAGAAAGAAAGAAAGAAAGAAAGAAAGAAAGAAAGAAAGAAAGAAAGAAAGAAAGAAAGAAAGAAAGAAAGAAAGAAAGAAAGAAAGAAAGAAGGAAAAAGGGAGGGAGGAAGAAAGGAAAAGAAAGGAAAAGAAAAAGAAAGAAAGAAAGAGAAAGGAAAGAAGGAAGAGAGAAAGGAAGAAAAAGAAAAAGAAAGAGAAAGAAAGAGAAAGAAAAGGAGGGAGGGAGAAAGAAAGGAAAAGAAAAAGAGAGAAAGAGAAAGAAAGGAAGGAAGGAAGGAAGGAAGGAAGGAAGGAAGGAAGGAAAAGAAAGAGAGAAAGACAAAAAAAGAAGAAGGAAGGAAGGAAGGAAGGAAGGAAGGAAGGAAGGAAGGAAGGAAGGAAGGAAGGACAACCATATCTCTGGAATGGTAGTGCTTCCTACTTGGACAAGGGCGTGGACTAGAAGATCTCCAAGTCCCTTCCAACTCTTGTTATTCTATAGCAGTGATGGCGAACCTTTTAGAGGCCGAGTGCCCAAACCACAACCCAAAACCCACTTATTTATTGCAAAGTGCCAGGGCATTGTGGTGCCCTCAGGAGGGCATGGGGGTGTGGCCCACTGGATGCGCATGGCCCACTGGGTGGGCATGGCTGCAATTGTCACGGCAGACTGGGTGGGCGTGGCTGGGGTGGGCATGGCCACCTCGATGCTGCTCATGGGGGGATGCCTGTGGGGGCCGGGCAGGGTTGGGGAGATCCAGGGGGTCTCTGGTGGGTGGGGCAGTGGGCAGGAGGCCCAGCATAGATGGGGGGGAGGCATGCAATCCTAGCTGGGACTGGGAGACCATGGCACCAATGGGGATCCGGCTTTCTCTGCTCTGGGTGGCTTTGGCTTGCTGGGTGTGGCCATGCTCTACCACCTCTACTCGAGCTTGCTAGCTGGCCGCTTTGCTTCCTTTGTGCTGGGTGCGGCTGCGGCCCCAGGTGGCAGCGGCAGCCTAATGGACCTGCACAAGTTGCTGGCAGCGGCGGCATGTGTGCCCACAGAGAGGGCTCCGAGTGCCGCCTCTGGCACACGTGCCATAGGTTCGCCACCACTGTTCTATAGTCTGTAAATCTAAATTAACAAGGTAGGGCTTACGTCTGGATAAATACACCTCAATCTGTTTTGGTTGCATTGTATGGGTTGCATTGTATGGGTTTGTAACTTCACTCACTCATCGGTTATACCAGGCTTGTTATGGCATGTGAAGGGTTGAAAAAATACAAAACTATATATGTACATTTAGCAAATAGATGCAAAAAAGCGTATACATTTTAATGCACCTTTTTTTTCTTCATACTGTGTAAAAAAGAACAAACTAAAAGTAAAATTGGATAAACTAAAAACTTAACAGCAGCTAAGGGATTAAGAAACTCTCCATTGAGTCTCTTTCTGATTCCAGTTTGAGATTATATTGCTCTGGGTTGATCTAACCTTGCAGAAATCAAGGTGCTCCAAGAATGGACATACTTATCAGATGGGCTTCATATGTCAAGCACACTCTGCCGCTGGCGTTTCTTGCCCCACCCCTCCAAGTTCAGGGCTAAATACAACCTCTTCGTATTGTTTATGGTATTCCTCCATGTTTCTATGTTTGCTGGTGTTACATTATCTGAAAAACAACGGGTGGTTGCAGACTGTAAGGTTCCTTTGCAAGTCAGCTTACTCTGCTGCAGCAGAAACTGGAAAACATGGGCTGGGCTCATTATCAAGGAGAGTCTTGATCAAAGATATCTTCTACAAAATGCACAAAAATGACAGAACTTGTGACTCCATGCTGTAAACTTCAGCCTTTTATTCTTGTATCTTGGTACCAGTGCAAATATATATACATCACGAGGGTTCCATTGTGACATCACATTGTAACTTTCATAATTTGCCTCCACCCTTAACCCCTGCGGCCCTAATTGCTCTTCCTAGTGATAGAAAGTACATCATTTCAGCTGCTCTCTGAAAAACACCCCATCCAAATACAACTCAAAATAGGAAACAGTCATTTGCTACACCTTCATCTGACTAATTGTAGGAAGCACAGTGTCGCAGCAACTTTTATTCATAAGAATCTTTGCCTGGAACTGCCTAAAACAGGCAAAAATGTCCATCCCTCCCTTCAAGTGCTTTCAGATAAAAATTCTAGCCTCACAAAAATCCTGTTAGATTCTTGAAGAGGAGAGTGAATTTGCTTAAGGCCTTCTTGATTCATAGCTGAGACAGAACTGTTCAGTTCATGTAATTCGAGGGTTACAGATAATCAAATCTACTTGATTACATTAGATAATCAAGTGTACTTGATTACAGGTGGTTCTCAACTTACAACTACAATTGAGCCCAAAATTACCGTTCTTAAGTGAGGCAGTTATTAAGTAAGTTGATCCTCATTTTACAACCTTCTTTGCCACTACAGTTAAGTGAATAATGTGATTGTTAAGTGAATCTGGCTTTCCCCATTGACTTTGCTTGTTGGAAGCTAGCTGGGAAGGTTACAAATGGTGATCACATGACCCCAGGACAATGCAACTGTCACAAATACATGCCAGTTGCCAAATTCCCAAATTTTGATCATGTAACTTTGGGGATGCTGCATCGGTTGTAAGTGTGAAAACTGGTCATAAGTCAATGCTGTTGTAACTTTGAACGGTCACTAAATGAATGGTTGTAAGTCGAGGATTACCTGTATATCACACTGGTTCTCTTTATTCCCTATTAAGACTGGGCCCAATTTTCATTTCTATCAGATTTTCAAAGGGCGGAGAAACAACCCACAAAACAAGATCCTATTTGCCATTGTTTCACAACTGCATGGTGCCAGGGTATTTGACACATCTGGAATCTGCTATGAGAGGACTGTACTCTCCTGAAGCTTTGCAGGGAGAGGCCCTCCGTGAAAATTGGTGCAGGTGGTAAGGAAGGAAAGGCAGGCAAGTGGGGAGAGAGCAGGAAAACATGGGCCTTAAAACTAACTATATCAAAGGTCATGGAGTGCTACACCCATGCCAAGGATTGCTTAGCCTTTTCCATACAGCTTATCCAACAGACACCACATCAAGCAATCATTGATTTGATCTGGGCCTAGCATGTATGTGTGCCTAGCCAAACGGGGCTTGCTTTATCGTGGTTTCATGAGTAAGACAATTGGCTTGTTCCTCAAAGCAAGATTCACACACTGTAGAGCAGGGGTCTTCAAACGTGGCCCTTTCCTCTGGCTGAGGAATTCTGGGAGTTGAAGTCCACAAGTCATAAAAGGGCCACGTTTGAAGACCCCTGCTGTAGAGCTTAGTACAACATGTAAATCTAGTCAATATTTTATCGCTTATGAAACCAAATCCTATGACAATGACTCCCTGCTGAGTTCAACGGGAACTGCTTCAAATAAATGTGCATGGGATTGCTGACTCACACTTAGTTCATGTCATACATGATCCGACAGCAGGGTGCACAGGGCGTTTGTTTTTCATCTTTGACATTTTCTTCTCTTAGTGCTTGATCTGTTTGTATGGATGAATGAGATGTTCCTATTCTCCCAGGGTTTTAAAAAAATGTCTGTGACAGAGTTGCCAGCAGGGATGTTCTCTGGACCGGTGCAGGCCATTCCTACCCACTGGGCCTGCCTGCAGAACCCCATGCTGGCAATTACAAAGAATAAAACACCGTGTTCTTTTGGCTTGGAATATTCCGAACCAATTCATAGAGAACGCATATTATTATAAGTGTATGGGGGCGGGTTAGAGGGGAATAGCCCATTAAAAATCATTAATTAAGTCAATTTAAGTGCTTTTCAAATAGTTCTGCCTGCTATTTGGAAGCAGCTCGGTCTTTCTCTGGATCTGTTCCGCAATAACGGGTGCACATTTTCACTTCAGATTGTTCCATTATTTTGAACAGCTTCTGGCATAAAAGAAAGAACAAAAGGAAAGATTTCACTTGTTTAATTTACACAAGTGGTAAAGATAGGATCACACATAACAACTAGTGGATTGGATATAGATGTTCATCAATGGCAGTATGGTATATGGAGGGTCCACAGGCAGCTTCTCTGCATGTGTTGGGACTAGGACTTCCAAAATTCTCATTGTTCCAACACATCCTGCAAATAGCCATTGAGAAAACCACTCCGAGTTGGAGGAGCCTATTGCAACTGGGGAACTATATTGGAAACTTTGTCGGCCCATGTACATATGGAAACAGATATACCAGAAGAAACTTGTCGTGTAGTTATTTTGAAAAATATGATTAAAAATATTATTTTGTCTGGATTCTAATTTCTATGAGATAAGAAATTAATATTTAAACAAGGGAATATTTAAACAAAGCCAGGGATTATGGAAAAGGTGAAAAAAAAACCTCTTAGGGCAAAGAAGTAAGCAGCAACCTCTTTTAAGAGCATCAGGCTATAGAAGAGATAGACCAGTGCCTCCCAACCTTTTGGGCACCAGGGACCAGTTCTGTGGAGAGAGGTTTTTCCACGGACCAGAGGGGGCGTGGTTTCGCATGCTGCTTGCATCCCGCTGCTGGGGCTTCGCTTGTTTGCATGGCCTGGTTTCTGGCATCCTGTCGCTCGGTGCCGGTCCACGGCCGGAGTTTGGGGACCTTGAGCTACACAGTTGCTACTTCCTCTTTCTATTAACAGGAATGAGATAAAACGCCACAGCTGTTGCTAGCAGAATCTCCCTAAGTGCATCTTTTAAGTTTCCTCATAAAAATTAATGGAGGATGGAGAAATTAATTATAAAGTTAATTGAAATGTGACTCAATCTACATTCTGGATCAAATTCTGATCAGAAGACCAGAAAGTATATTAAAACTGTAGTTACGTGCAGCTTGTAACATTTCAAAGTCTCGCACACAGATACTCGGTCTATGCATTTTGCAATGTTTCCCTTTTATTGAAAACCATCAGTATGGACCATGGCAACATACTGCATTCCCTAATTCTTACAGAGGGCTTCACGGATGGCTCTGATTTTTTTTTTTATCTTTTCTGAGCCACTGCATTTCAGTTTGAATGATAAAGAGAAGAATGCTCCCCTTTCTTTATAAACAGATTTCTGGCAACAATTCTGAGTTGTTTTCATTCCCAGCCACTAAAAGTAAATAATAGGCTGTTTTCTCCTCAGTGACAATTGTAACAGTGACTAGAGCTCACTCACTATACCCCTTTAAACAACATTATCTGATTCTGAATTATCTGATTCTCAGGAAATGTGGCTACTTTAAAATTATACTTACTGCAATGAGAAGTCCGTTGCTATTAAATAAATATAGTTTTTGAATGTGCGTGTCTTTATATGTACAAAACAATACTGAAAGAAATTGAAAAATTAATCACCCCTTTTTTATTATATTTATCCTCTCTATCCTGCTCACTATTGTCTACATGAAAGGATGCTCACAGGAGTGCCAGTATTTGGGGGGGGGGGGAGGTTGAAAATCAAGAGGTTGCCTAAGACTCTGCAGTCAAAGCCCTGCCTCCTTTTCTGTGTGTGTTGCATATAAAGAGGAGAAGGGTTTTGATTACTGTATAAGTAGTCCTTGGGTTATGACCATAACTGGGACCAGAATTTCTGTTGCTAAGCAAGGCAGTTGTTAAATGAGTCACACCTAATTTCGCAACCTTTTTTGCCACCATTAAGCAAAACACTGAGGTCATTAAGTGAATCTGGCTTTTCCCATTGACTTTGCTTGCTGACACCAAGCGGGGGAAGGTCACACATTGAGACCCTGAGAGGTTGCAACTGTCGTAAATACATGTTGGTTGCCAAACACCGGAGTTTTGATCATATGACCTCGGTGGATGCTGCGACAGTTGGAAGTGTGAGAACTGGTCATAATTCACTTTTTTTGTGCCGTCGTAACTTTAAACAATCACTAAACAAAGGATTGTAAGTTGAGGGCTATCTGTTTACTGTTGTGGATTCATCCTGACTTTTTTTAATCTCTCCATCAAGAGATAACTGTGCCCACCCAATAATATTGATAACATATTTGATTACTGGGTTGTATAAACAGAGGCATAGAATCAAGATCAAGCGAGGTATTAGTACTGCTTTACAAAACCCTAGTAAGACCACACCTGGAATACTGCAGTCAATTTTGGTCACCATGTCACAAAAAAGAGGTTGACAGTTTGGAAAAAATTCAGAGAAGAGCAACTAAGATGATCCAAGGCCTGGAGACATACAAAGAATGGCTGCAGGACTTGGGTTTGGCTAGTCCAGGGGTAGGCAACCTTGGCTCTTTTATGACTCGTGGACTGCAACTCCCAGAATTCCTGAGCCAGTTGAAGTCCACGAGTGATAAAAGAGCCAAGGTTGCCTACCCCTGGGCTAGTCTAAAGAAAAGAAGAAATAGGGGTGACATGATAGCAGTATTCCAGTATTTGAGGGGCTGCCACAAAGAAGAGGGGGTCATGTTATTCACTAAAGCACCAGAGGGAAGGACAAGAAACAATGGTTGGAAACTGATCAAAGAGAGAAGCAACCTGGAATTAAGGAGAAACTTTCTGACAGCGAGGACAATTAACCAGTGGAATAGCTTACCCCCAGAAATCATGAGCGCTCCATCACTGGAGATTTTTAAGACAGTCACTTGTCTGAGATGGTATAGTTTCTCCTGCTTGAGCAGGGGGAAGGACTAGAAGACCTCCAAGGTCCCTTCCAGATTCTATTCTATTCTATTCTATTCTATTCTATTCTATTCTATTCTATTCTATTCTATTCTATTCTATTCTATTCTATTCTATTCTATTCTGTGACCATCAGCCTAGCATATGCCTCTCTGACTAATAAATATGTTTCTTTCTTTACAGATTTTCAAAGGCTATGTTTATATAACATATTAGGCTCAAAACAATGAAGAAATGTGCTATCCTGCATCAAATATGGACCAAAACGTAAATTAAAGCTTAATGTACAGGTAGTCCTCGACTTACAACAGTTCATTTAGTAACCTTTTAACGTTACAACGACACTGAAAAAAGTGACTCATGACCATTTTTCACGCTTACGACTGTTGTAGCATCCCCACGGTCACAGGAATAAAAGTCGGATGCTTGGCAACTAAATCATATTTATGACCGTTGCTGTGTCCCAAGGTCGTGTGATCACCTTTTGCGGCCTTCTGACAAGCAAAGTCAATGGGAAAGCCAGATTCACTTAACAACTGTGTTACTAACTTAACTGCAGTGATTCACTTAACAACTGTGGCAAGAAAGGTCATAAAATGGGGCAAAATCCGCTTTTCAAATGTCTCACTTAGCAACAGAAATTTTGGGCTCAATTGTGGTCGTACATTGAGGACTACCTGTATTATGCTGCCAGCCCTCCAAGGTGGACTAGACTAGAAAGTAATGAATATTAATATTACTTTTATTATAGGGTTAGATTAACAGACTCTTGCAAGTCTGAATGTGCCTCTCCCTCCCCTTGTCTTAAAGAGAACTAGGGAAGGTGGAGCCTGAGACATTTTCTCAAATTATATTTCAGCCCCAGATTTCTCTTGTCTGATTGAAATCTTGGCTAATTACATCATCAAACCTAAATTGTCTATCATTTTGAATGTGCACTAATCAGACTTTGCAACCTGCAAATCTACTTTGCACAAGTCCTGGATGGCAGCTTTTTCAGTTCAGTTAACATGGTAAGCCTAAACCTCAGTTAAAATGTATTACATAAAGAACAGCTAGGTCAAATGATGATGTTAACCATCCAGCATGTAAACACAATAAAAATCTAATGGTATAATTGTTGTCTCTTAGTTCCATCTTCAGTGGAATCCATAATGAGCCTCAGATAGTCTGAGAGCCAATGTTTTGAATATTTGTTTTTTATCATTTATCATCTAAATATAATGAATCTTCCAACAGTTAATGTTTGGTAATATTAGCTCAAGATCCTGTTCCATCTCCCACAAATTTCAATCTCATTGACAGCTAGCTGTAGGTGGTCAAAACTTGCTTGGTTACCCAAGCAACTTCTGTGTTATTTTTCCTAAACAACTATGATATTTAGAGTTCAAGAAAAGTCAGGCAAAATATTTTTAGAAAAATTAAAAGAATGACATGCACACACTCTAACATTTAATATGAAACAATGTAAACATCTGATCCACTATGAAAATCCCGTATAGCTGAAGGAGGACATATAATTTTCCATATACTGTTAAGACTATAACTCCCATCTTCCATTATCATTAGCCGTGCTGACTGAACCTAATTCTAGAATCTGGAATTCTAATCATCTAATATCTGGAGGGCCAGAGATTCACTGCCCTGATATAAGTTAGCTAATTCTATCTCATGTCAAAAATAAAAAAGTTTTGTTTTATAAATTTACTCTGTTATATAACTTAGCTGGTTTTGATGAAACATTGAAAATATGTAAATGCATCAAAACACAAAACATAAAAACTAAACAAGAAAAGCATAAGGAGGCCCATGCCAATATTTAAACAAGAGTGTCGCATCACTTTCTTTCAACAAGGTCAGAAATGGAATGTCTAGGGGGCAGCTTCATCTTCTCGTAAAATAATACTGTGGTTAGTTTGTTGCTGAGAAGTTCCATTAGATAATGTGTTTAATAACCCTTCCAATTATCATTGCATTCCAAAAGTTCTTTATATATTTTGTTGACGCACTTTTCTTTTGCCCATCTTAAATCAAACCAATAAAGAGTGGTCTTCTAATTACATACTTGGAGAAGTCCATAATTTCAAAGGCTGATGCAGCATCATTACAACTCACTGACGAAGAACACACATGGTAGACTACCTGACTGCATGTCCTATGTTTGGAAATAAGCGAAATCTATTGGTTTCATGAGTATGAAAATTTGTCATTTTTCTGAGTGCAGCATACCCATCTTTGTCAATTTTCCCCTTTCATGTTATTTGTATTTGTTAGTTGGCATGATCCCAATCCTATTATGGAAAGTCATCAACAACTTAAAGGATTTAGCGATATAAAACATGAAGGCAGGGCTTAATTGCACAAGAGTGAGGAATTGCTGAGAGACCTGGCAGAGCTATAGAGATGGATGCTTAAATATGTCCATAGTATGTACCATTCTCATACCCAAGGGTTTAGAGTTTCAGTCAACCATTGCATCCTCTCCCTTTCCTAAAAACCACAATTATTTTTAGTTAAATAAAATGTTCTGTAACAAAAATAGGAACATCCAATGAAGTTGATGAAAAATAAAGCAAACTTTTATAGCTTAGTCATTTTTCATCAGATTTTTCTGACATTAAGTTAGATCACAGTTCACCCAAGAATAATCGTCACTGCCAGACTTCATACTGTTAGACAAATTATTATTATTTTGAAATGAACAGAATGTTCAGAATGAATAATGATGGAAAGTGTGAAAAAAGCTTTTTCAGATTCATAATAAAGAGGTTATCAAATGTATGTTGCATCACTTATATTTGATGATGATGTGGTGATTGACAATTTCAATCAAGCTACAGCTAATAATGATTTTTGATTGATTCAGTACATAAATAGTGATAGCTAATTCAGGGTGTTAAATAAGTATGTTGTTTTCTAACAAGTGAGTAACCCTTTTCATGAAGCAAATTGATGAACACAAAAGGAGGATTTTGGGATAGAGTGTTGACAAATTCCTAGAATGTGTCTTCAAATTTTCTCCAGTATATTTATTTTATATTGCTTTAATGAACACAGCAGCACACACAGTATGGTTTCATCTAGAGCCCCTTAAATAAATCTGCTGTATAAGGATTTGATGGAAGATGCAATCCCTTATCTGCCAACTTATATCAGATTCTGAAATGGAGACAGACATTATCTTGTGCTTTGCATTAGGCATCAATAAATCCTATGTTGATCTAGAAAACTGTATCTCTCAAATTCACTCTTCACATTTTTAACGGTACACTTTAAATCAGGAGTCCCCAGGCCGTGGACCAATAGTGGTCCACAGCCCGTTGGGTACCAGGCCCACAAGCAACGTGCGAGCATACGAAGCTTTATATATGCATGTGTGGGATTAGGTTGCACACACAGAACCATCTCTCCCCCCTACTGCCACCAGTGCTGCCATCCGTGGAGCCAAAAAGATTGGGGACCGCTGCTTTAAATAACATAGGTGAAAAAACATAATGCCATTTAGTCAAACAAAGTAGAAAGGATACAAATTCAGGACCAGAAAAGATAAATGAGAAATGGAAAGAAAAACAACAACCTTCATTTTCAGAAGGACCTGTTTTAGAACATTAGTCTTACTGGTCTGTTCTGCCTTTGGTTTGGTACATCCACAATGTCCAGGAAGTAAGAGTGACATACTTTAACACATCTTGAAAATCATCACATTGGAAAAAAAGGAATACAAAATTGGTTTATTTGTTCAAAGTTAAAACAAGATATGTTGTTCTGGCTTCCCTTTATGGACTTTCTGCTGATACCAGGACTGAAAAGATTATGTTTTATGGATTTGTTTGTAGACAAGGATAAGACATGCAATATGGGATGAAAAGATCATTGTAATTTTAGAGAAGATGAAGAGTTATTAAATTTGTTTGAAGTGAAGTGAAGTGAAGTTTGGACGTCACTTCTTTTCTCTCTATTATATTCTTACTTTTCTCATTCTCATTTTCTTTTCTTCTTTTACTTACTGCTCTCTATCCTTTTTTCTTTCTTTAAACTTAGTTAGATTTTACTGCCACGATCAAAAGTATTAATAAAAATTATAGATATACAAAGGGGAACATAATTGACTTCTTTAATTACTTCTGGGAGAGAAAAACAAATAGATAAAATTAATTAATTAAAATTTCTTATAGAGGAACAAATTAGTTTACTTCTTTCAGTTTTACCTTGCATGACTTTGAATCTTTAAACACATCAAATTGAAAAATCAGATGTTCAGCCATATCAACACTGGAGGAGGTTGATTCTAGGACTGTACAAATAAAATTTCTTGGAAATGTTGGGTCATTGAAGTTCATTTCATTTTATAGTGTACACCTAATCACATGGTACAAAGAGTTTTCAATTTTCCAGCCTCTGTAGTGAAACTTGTATGCTCCAAAATGACAAAGAGATTAATGATGTTTTTGCATGTTATAATGGTGTTTATATTTAGAGATAACAAATTACTAACCTCTGGTGACAGTGTGCAGGCCCCCTGACTTGTATTCTGCATTTACTTAGCAACATTTGTACATACAGGTGGACATTTTGTTTGTATCATCTCATTTTGACTATTAAAAAGAGCAAAAGCTACTCGCAGATCTCAGGATTCATTTTTAAATATCTTTTGACTAAACAAACAGGGCATGGCATAAGATTTTGGGGGGTCTCCATCCCTTTGCCACACAGTGCTAAAAGGTATTGAGGAAGACTCCTGGAGTAAGCTTAATGTGACAGATAGGTTTTCAGTTATAAGCCTAGGAAAAGAGAAACGGGGAACAGAATTAATTTCCACTTCCAAAGGTGCTATCAATAATTTTGAAGTGCAGGAGTTCTTCATGGTTGCCCCCCTAATATGGCAACCATAAGGAATCACATTTGCATCCACAGAACAAGTAGAGAGAAAGGTTCTGATTTCTTTGATTTATATTCAGACTAATTCAGTTTACAAACACCTTTATAAAATCAACCAACCAGCTACTAATAAAACAGTAGTAAACTACTACATTCTTGTACGATTATTTGGAGGTAAGCAGCACTGCATACAGTGGGGCTTATTTTTTACTACATGGTCAGACAAATTTACAAAATGTCTTCAACCAGTTACAAGAACATAACCTTCAATGTCGTTTGAAATGTAAACGCTGGGGAGAGGAGAGTGCTACCTTTCAAACTACTAGAATGAAATAGGAACAGTGTTAAAGAAAATAAATAACTGGCTGTGCTGGATTATTTTCTCTGGTTTCTTAATGCTAATCTGTCATGAACAATAACAACAATACTTGAAGACATTATTATGACCTCTCTTGCTTTCCAGATCTGGGATGCAAATCTTCATATGACCACTAGATGGCAGCAAAGGTATACTTAGAATTCTTCCCAGACATCTAATGGTCATCTATAGGTTTGCAGCTCCAATCATTGCTTCATTTTTACCTTTTTTTAACCAGCATATTGTGGAATGGTGATATGGTCTGACTTTCTAAAACATAATGGCAGAATTCAGTTCAGCACATTTCTTTAAAATTTACTTCCAGGCAAGAGCACATTAGCAAAGGCCTACTGTTGCCCCCCCCCCCTTTAGATCTGCATAACAGAATAAAGCAGTAAGAATTATGGACAACTGTAAGCCAAATCCTCAACAGGATATGGAGAGGAATGGATAGCCTAATTTGAAATCAATACCACAGGCCTTGCCTAAAACTGTCCCCAATTTATGACCTATAATGCTTCTCCCCCAATGTTTGATAAAAAAAAAAAAGCACTAGTTGGTTTCTATTTCATTTCAAACCATTTTTTATCTGCAAACTGCAAACTGGTAGCATTTATTGAACTGATTTATTTATTTACACCACCCAGAACCCCTTTGGGCAGTTAATAAGTAAGTAAGCAATTAAGTAAATAAATATATGTGTGTGTGTATGGACACCCATCTCATTTGCAAGTGACTCATTTTAATCTGCTAAGTCATTAACAAGGGTGGAACTGATATGTTTCCAAAGACTGGAAAATAGAAGACAAAGGGACATGGATATGAAATATACACATTCAACTGCCCACACAGATAGAGCAGAAAGTGCTGTATATAGTAGACCAAGAAGTGTCCAACTGTGGATTATACAAGCTAATTTCAACAAGTTCCCCAATCTTTTGGAGCTTGCATGTTCAAAGCAAAATTACTTCCAAAACAAGGGAAGTAGGATTTTCTACAGTCGGGGCTATACAATTGGTCAATACTTGCCTAGAGTTTCAAATTATCCAGAGATTTAATTAAGCTCAGAGTTAAAGTCGCAGAAGTTCAGTTTTAAAAAATGTAATTTAAAAAGCAAACTTCAGCTTAAAGAAGACTGTTTCATGAATCATCTTGAAACTATTTTCTTTCCTCATCTCTATGACTAGATGACAACTATAACCTGAACACGGAAATAATTAGGACGTGAGGCGTAGAATAAATATTGTCTGATGTACAGTGCTACATTTAAAGTGGATGGAGGTTGTTTAAATAGTCTACATTGGGCCACAGAACATGTCTTCAATATTAAGCAAAGAAAACTGGGCTCAGATAATTGAAATCCACACAATGAAGTAAACTGCCAAAACAACATATTAAATTTTTGTGATGAACTGCATTTTTATCCAGTCTTTTCTCCAAGGAGCTAGCAGATATGGTTTAACCCCACCCCCATTTTATCTTTATTAGCAACTATATGCGATAGGTTAGGCTCAGGGAGGTAACTGCTCCAAGTTCATATTCAGAGATATAAATCAAGTTTGTTATGGCCCCGTGTCAACTATTACCCCCCTTGCACCATTCTGGGTTTGGGTGAATAAAGTACTTTCAGAGACTAAAACAGTTTGATTAAAGCATAGCTGTGGAATAGCTATTTTCATATGTTAGACCTTTATACAATCATTTAAGGAATTGATAAACTAGCTATGTTCAATTTTAAAACAGTGAAGCACATTACTTTGTACAAATGGATTTTGTAGTAATACAAAAATTTTGTTTAGTCATTCTGTGCTCTTGATTTCATGATGTCTCTGATCACTTTTGTCATGCAGATATCATTAAGCTGTTGGGTCAAGCTTACAGTATTTGAATTGAAATTACATACTGTACAGTATATCTAAAGTATATGTTTTATTTAGCAATTTCTTAGAAAATACTTGTTTTAACCCAGACTCCCATTCTGACTTTCTCAATTTTGATTGAAAGTAAGAAGTATGTTTACCTTTAATTAAATATTCTGAGGGCAAGATTTCAAAATAATTTTTGTAATGCAGCACAGTATAATGGATTAACAGGCAACTGATACCATGAACCTTATTGTAAGGTATTGGGATGGTGGTAAACCTCAGCTACTTCCAATCACTGGGACCATGAAGAAACAGTGATGAGGAAAAAGTGGTTAACTCTGAAAAAGAAAAATAATAATTTAAAAAATTCTGCCAGACGGAGTCCTTGGTGCTATCTGAGTTTGATTGTTTTCTTGCAAACGTTTCATTACCAGACTAGGTAACATCTTCAGTGCTAGAAGGAAGTGGGCTTTGCTCTCTGTTTACATATAGTAGTTGCCCTGTCAGTGTTGGTAGGGGTGTTGTTTTCTCCTTTATAATTCCTTGATTAGGTGTTGACTACTGGTTGTTTGTCTGATATTAATCCTGGTGTTAATCCCTGCTTATCTGAGTGTTGATTGCTGGTGAGGAGGTGTTCTGGGTTTTTTGTTTTGTTTATTATCTATTATTGTCTCTTTTGAATGGTGTACAAATGTTATTTAATTCTTTGTGCCTGTTGATGGCTGATTTGTCTGAGTGCCAAGCTTCCCCAAATGCATTTTTGGATTTAGCTTGGTCTCGGATGCTGACAGTTTCTCAGTTGAAACCATGGTTAAGTCTGTCCATGTGTTGTGAAATTAAGGAGTTTTTATTAAGTCTTCTTGGTGTTCATGGATATGGTCTGCTATTCTTCTACCTGTTTTACATAGTAACTGATAGCATCCTTACACTATATATTGTAGGTGAATCCTGTTTTTTCTTCTGGGGCTACTGAGTCTTTGGGTTTACTTAAGATGTTATGGAGGGCTTTAGTTGGTTTGTGTGGTATGGAGATGGTGAGTGTTTTTAATAGTCTGGTGGTTGTTTCTGAGATGTTTTGATGCATGGCGGTGTTATTTTTTCATAGCCTGCATTGATAGTGGGTTGAATGGTCAGAAACTTTTAGATAGCAATAACACTTAGACTTATATACCAATTTGGGTCCTCATTTTACTGCCGGAAGGATGGAGGGCTGAGTCAATCTTTCTTCATTATTGAGCTCCTGATGTGTTGGGCAGAGTTAGCCTGCCATACGGCATTCTAACCACTAGCTACAGCTGCATGGGTATCCATTTTGTTGGAAGATTTGTATAAGTAGTATGTTTCCTTTTTATGCTGTTCTGAGTTGCTGCAGCGCATTTGAGCTTGTCTCAATAACACAGCTCCTCTTAATAGGGGCTGGGTTATTACTCTGGTAGTGGAACACTTGGTTACTGTGGATGGTTTTTCAATAGATTTGTGTTTCCAAGCCATACTGTATCTAACTATGGCTCTAAAAACAAGCTTTTAGTAACAAATCAATGAGCTGGCGTTTTAAGTCTATTTTATAATATTTATTAAACATTTTATTTGTTAAACTGTTTACCCAAAATCAAGTTCTGATTATATATGTAGGTCATAAATAAAATGGATTGGTTGATATGATATACTAAATCATAATCGATGATGCATAAACCAAACCATCTGGATTCACATAACATATTAATTCAAAACTGTAGGAAGTCAACCTCTCCCAGAGAAGGAAATATTAAAAGGGCAAAATATTATATTTCCTAAAAGGATCTTAAAGAGGCAGAAAAGCATGCCCAGTTTTTTCTTAATAACATCAAGTCTCCCTCCCCCAAGCAGAAACCAACTCTGTAGAAATGCAAATGTGGTAATCCATTCAGGAAGATTGGAGGCCCCCAGCTAGAAGCTTAGTAAGACAAAGACACCTAAAATCTACATACCCCACCCAAACTCTAACACAGGACATAATAGGATTAACCCACAGATGCCAAAGGGGCACACTCAGGTCAAAAGTACATGACACAGGAAATACAAAGCCTCAAACAGGAACAGGAAACAACCTCAAGAGCCCCAGAGGGTACAAAAACCCACTCCCTACATGTGTTCTCTCTCTTTTTTTCCAGAGCCATCTTTCTGTCTGGCTCTCCTCTTCAATAAACTGCAACCTTCTTTCTAAAGCAGTTCCCATGGTGTTTATTCCCGGCTTGGACTGAACCATGATGAAGACTTTTCCTTCAACAAAACTAAACAACCCAAATTATGGTTTAGTTTAGTGCAATGTGTTAATCAAACTTAAGATTTTGTGATTCCATTAAACTTCAGGAAAACATTCTCTGCTAAATAACTACTATCACAAAAAAAGGAGATCTGGACTGCATGCAGACCCTAGAGACAGTGCCTTTTTGCCAAGTTGCCAAAAATCACTCTGAAAAACAAATCTGAGGAAAGAAGAATAATGATAAAAAGAAAATATACAGACTCTTACAGAGATTTTTGATCTCTTGAGTTTACAGTTCTAATGTAAGCAGATTCAATAAGTGTTTGTTTACCCACAGTCTGTTCAAGTCTTTGTACACACTTTGAGTGTCATTTTTATCTTTCTTATCAAGGAGATACTTTGTAAACCCCGGTTTGGCTAATGCTTGTGTGCATTTCGCTTTCATGTTGTATGAAAAGTTTTGATGGCTTTTTTGTGCTTGAACTTCACACAGCTGAATTTTTATTAGCAATGCCAGAAACAACACAGTACAGTATACATACAGTATGTTATTTTGTGTTCAAATAGTTCAGTCAGTTCTCCACTGAAATATGCTCAATTGTCTTTTGCATTATATTACTCAACACCCCTTGAATTTGACTGTATGGATGAAAAATTGAAGGAAAAACATCTGAACAGTGAATTCAAAGAACAAATGAGTTCAAAGATTGATAATGTCATTTTAAGGTATATTCAAATAAAGGTGTTTTCAAGTTTGAGTCTAAGGCAGAGATCTTCAAATTTGGCCCT
Source organism: Azemiops feae (assembly GCA_023970755.1). Taxonomy (NCBI): domain Eukaryota; kingdom Metazoa; phylum Chordata; class Lepidosauria; order Squamata; family Viperidae; genus Azemiops; species Azemiops feae. Next base: position 3,230,385 of record JALGBA010003848.1, read on the forward strand.
TTTATGACTTGCGGACTTCAACTCCCAAAATTCCTCAGCCAGGCATACTGGCTGAGGAATTCTGGAAGTCCACAAGTCATAAAAGGGCCAACTTTGAAGACCCCTGGTCTAAGGCTTCATACTTTAAATATAGGTAGCTTATTTTTTAAATGTTCAGTAACACTGAACCTTTGGAAGAACAGTAACTTGGATTATGGAGACCCACACAAACAATAACATTAATACAAACACAAAATGGAAAGAAAGAGAAAGAAAAGGGAGCAAGACAATATAGGGCTTGGATGAGCTTATGCTGGATCTGGAGAAAGAGAGGTAACCAGTAGAGTTTGGAAAGATGTCACATAATCAGAGCAATAATATCAGTGAATGCCATTATTCCTGCCATGTCAGATAAATGGGAAGGCACCAAAATGAGATAATGGGAGTTCAAAAGCTTCATATCCCCAATTCAGAAATGATTAAACACTGAAAAAATTTAATACAAATAGCATTAACTTTATAAAAGATGATGATGATGATGATAAAGTTGGAAGGGACCTTGGAGGTCATCTAGTCCAATCCCCTGCTCAGGCAGGAAACCCTATACCATTTCAGACAAATGGCTGTCCAGTCTCTTCTTAAAAACTTCCGGTGTTGGAGCATTCACTGCTTCTGGAGGCAGGTTGTTCCACTGGTTAATTGTTCTAACTGTCAGGAAGTTTCTCCTTAGTTCTAGGTTGCTTCTCTCCTTGATTAGTTTCCATCCGTTGCTTCTTGTCTTGCCTTCCGGCGCTTTGGAGAATAGCTTGACTCCCTCTTCTTTGTGGCAGCCCCTGAGATATTGGAACACTGCTATTATGTCCCCCCTCGTCCTTCTCTCCATTAAACTAGACATACCCAATTCCAGCAACCGTCCCTTATATGTTTTAGCCTCCAGACCTCTAATCATCTTTGTTGCTCTTCTCTGTACTCTTTCTAGAGTCTCAACATCTTTTTTACATCGTGGTGACCATCGTGGTGATGATGATGATGATGATGATGATATAATGGTGGTGATGGTGACTGCCATCAAGTTGGTGTCAACTCAGAATGACCACATAGATGTTTTCCAGAATCATCTGTCCCCAAGCTGGTCCTTCTGATCTTTTGAAGGTGATCCATTACCACTGGAATCAAGTCCATCCATCTTGTTGTTAGTTGTCCTCATCTTCTCTTTCCTTCCACCTTTCTAAGCATTACAGACTTCTCCAAAGAGCTTTAATGTGTCTGAAGTAGGATAATTTGAGCCTGTTCCTTGAGAACTCTGGGTTGATTTGTTTAAGTCTAGCAAACAAGTAAGCTTGAAATGCATATAAGAAATGCATACAGGATTTCTTTGATGAAGAAATCATTTACAGTATTTTTACACAAAAGAAAATGTGTAAATTGATGGTGATATGAAGACATGGCAACAATTAATAATTAAATTATATTTTTCTTGCCAGGGTTTAGGCTAATTCAAAGATTACTTCTTGGGAGTGTTTATCAGCAAGGTGTCACTTTTAATTACATCAGCAGTGCAAGATTCTTTTATCCTTCAGGAATTTTTTAGATAGCTAACTTTTATTGTCATTTTTTACTGTGGGCACAATGGCACACATTAAAAATGAAATTTAGTTGCTTACTCTCAAAGTGTACACATACATAACACACATTTAAACATACTATATACAACATATGTATAGATCTACACCCTTACATATAAGTAACATATAAATATTAATTACTGTCCATCTTGAATACATAACAGAAGGAGGAGGCTTTAGAGTTCACAAGGTTAATACTGTATGGAACAAAACTGTGACTGAATCTGGATTTTCTGCTTCGGATACCACGAAGCCTCCTCCCAGAAGGTAACAAAGAAAACAGCGTCGTGAAGAAGATGTGTCATGTCCCAGACAATCTTGCGGACCCTGCTCAAGCAACACTTACAGTATATGCTATGTCCTGGATGGAAGGGAGGGAACTGCCAATAATCTTTTCAGCCATCCTCACCACTTTCTGCACCCCATTCCTGTCTGAAGCAGTGATGCTTCCAAACCGGACTGTGATGCTGTATGACAGGATGCTCTCGATCATCCCTCTGTAGAAAGTGGTAAGGACAGGGGAAGGAAGATGTACTTTTCTCATGCGATGCAGAAAATGCAGGGACTGCTGTGCCCACTTTACCAGTGTCTCGCTGTTGAGCAACCGAGCCAGTCTACTTATTAACTGCACACCCAGGAATTTGATGCTGGTAATTGTCCCCAATTCTAAATACTGGAAGCATGAAATTCTTTTTTATGAAGTTATGTGCAGTGGCTCACACAGGAAACAATGCAATATTTGTTATTCTGGTAGTCCCTCTAGTTCCTTCCACAATAGCTTTTGTTTTACTAGAACAACGTGGAGGTTAAATGGAAATCTTGAGCCATATATCTGTGTAAAATCAGGCAAAATTCAAGGACCAAAATATATGTACAGTATACAGGAAATCTGCATGACCTAGCTCTTCTGGGGCAACTTCACATCATACGGTATTACTTATTTGTGCTACATAATGATAGGAATATACTCTTGGAAGTTCCCACTTTGAAAGCCATCTCAGTTTTGGTTTCACTGGTCTGCAGGATTAAACCAAGTCTCATAGGATCATTAATTAATATAAGGTAAGCTTCTGTCTTGTCCATATTCCATTCTAATAGATTAATAATATCAAACAATAATATTAAGCAATTTACAGTATAGGGTTATTAAAATAATTTAATAGGGCTATCACATCTGGTCTACAGTCTTTACAGAAGATGGAAGCAAAAAAATTAGAAGTTTTTGCATTTTTGCACCTAAGATCAAGTCATCCTAATGTAGCTACAGACTATGACTTCCTTTACCAAGTTTCTGTCTCTTATGAAGGTGATCTCCCTTCCTGTTACCAGGATAGTTTTATCTAATTCAGAGGCAGCAAAAGTATTTCTTTGCTACATCCATTGATCATCTGGATTTTTGCAGAACAGATGTACTACTCCCAATACCCAATACTTCCAGATTCAAACAAGTACTCAAGTACTCATATTAAATCTGGACCTAACATGACCCTTGCTAGTGTTGTTAAAGAAAAAAAATTTTTTTTGTAGAGAAGAGCTTTGAAATATAAAAATACCTAGTAGAGAAGGGGTTATTTAATTGCTACTTTTATTGCATGCAGGAACTGAACCATATAGTTTATTGCATAGCCCCTGTGATTCAAGAGACATAGAAACTACAGAATATATTCTTCTTCATTGGTCATTTTATGGAGAATTCCGAACCAGATTCATCCTATCTCTGATTAGTAGATATCCTGGTCACCCAGATTCAGCCAGTGCCTAGATGTTGCTCATGAACAAGCTATCTTTTGTTACAGATTATGTAGCTAGGTTTTGTGCAACTGCACAGAAGTTCCCTCTATCTAACTTAAATTTTAGATAATATTACTTTGTTTGTAATTTTAGATGCTATCATATTTAACATAATTTTAGTGACTAAATTATTATTTAATATAGGCTACATCTTGGACCTCACTTATATATGTTAGATTGTTTTATAAATATATTTTAATTTTGTCTTAAATTTGATGTTATTTATTTATATGTTCAATTTCTATAGTGCCCATCTCAGTTAAATGACTCTGGCAGCTTACAATTATGAAGCAATAAAACAGTTAAAACAATTGAAAACAATAAAAAAATAAAAAATAAATACATACAGCAGCCGAGATAGTTAATCAACTAACAGTAAAGCCAAGAAATGGGGCTCTTAATAGATGACTTTACTTATCATCTACTAAGATGGATGGATGGATGGATGGATGGATGGATGGATGGATGGATGGATGGATGGATGGATGGATGGATGGATGGATGGATGGATGGATGGATAGATAGATAGATAGATAGATAGATAGATAGATAGATAGATAGATAGATAGATAGATAGATAGATAGATAGATAGATAGATAGATAGATAGATAGATAGGTAGGTAGGTAGGTAGGTAGGTAGGTAGGTAGGTAGGTAGGTAGGTAGGTAGGTAGGTAGGTAGGTAGGTAGACACAGACAGACAGACAGACAGACAGATTTTCACAGAGTTCTCTGCTTCTACTGGTCTAACAACCACAATAAACTGAATTAAATATGTATTGTATATGAATTGCATATACAGGCTAACCTTGTGTTTCATGAATAACAACAGTAAATTACAACAATCTTTCTCTATAATGCCCAAGCATAGTTGTGCTTGGGACAGAAATAAAGTACAAGTTTTAAGAGAATTGGAGATGCTACAGAAAGGTATCATGTTTGTTCAATATTTAAAAAAAAAAATCTGCAAGCCTGACAGCAAGTTAAATACATTCTGCAGATTTGAGTACTACAAAACACAATGATTGATCAAAATTGTGATAAAATTATATGCAATTAATCAGAAACCAAAGAGCTTTATCATATTAGCTTCAATTTTCTTTTCAAAAAATACTGTCTACTTTAAATTGCCAAACAATCCTATGGTTTGGTCAGAACACTCTAATCTCAGAATGTTCTGCCAATTTCTAAAATTGCATTGTAGGGTTGAAGTAAGAAAAAACAGAATGTACTGTCATTCCTTCTGTTTGGTTGGTTCTTCAGCTTTGTGGAAAAATAGATTTTCAAATATACACATATTATTGGTGGGCAATTTCAAGATCTACTTGTGCAACTCTTAGTTATTTATATTGAAATGAAACTTGATGTCATTCTGTTAAGCAGCTGTTCTATCATCATGTGACCATTTTCCATGATAAGTGGGAAGCTACTTATTTGTGAGCATTCCTCACAAAGAAGGACTATCCTTGAAGAAAAGTCTTTTTTCTGGTGCATTTTGGTCCTTTCAGCGTTATTTCATTGATTCAATCATTCATTCATTCGATTACAATAACTGAAGTTATCTGAGCAGATTGTAAAGTTAATTTAAAAGTTTCTAAAACAATTTTTAAACCAGCAAAGCAAATAAAACAAAAATCCACCTTCTTCTTCTGAATAAAAGGCAGCACACTTCCTCAGTAAAACATGGATAAATCACTAGTTTGCTTCCTTTTGGTCATGTGATAGTAGAATGTTTGCAATGGATATTCCTCTCTCTTTCTGTGTTTACACACACACACACACACACACTAACACAAATACACACACCTAACACAAACACACATCTATGTGTGTGAGGTAGAAATAGCTTTATCATGGATGGAGTTCTTTGATGATAGCAACTGCAGGGAATTAATATGATGCTATGTCTACAGTTAGTATTTGACTTACCACCTTTCATTCAGTGGCTGTTCAAAGTTATGACAGTGCTAAATGAAGGGACTTAGGACCCATGGCTAAAGTTTATTTCTATTTCAGATTTCTGAATGAGCTACCTCCTTCAAAGAGTCCATCTCCCTCAAAAGGTCACAACCATTACAGCAACCCCCATGGCCACCTAATTGCAATCTGGTTGCTTATTACCAAATGCCAAGCATCCCGTGATCATGTGAATACCATTTGCAATCTCTTTTGCTGGTTTTCCAGCAGGGAAAATCACAAGTTGCTGCCGCCTACCGAGAGGCCTTCCCTCTAGACTCCGTGGGCTGTCTAAAAAAGATCTGTGCTTGAAATCCAAGCAGGATTATCAGCCTCAGAGTAGAGAAGCTTCAGAAGCCTCTTGACCCTGGGACTGAAAATCCAACTGGTTCAGAGGCCCTTGCACACCTTCGTACCTTCCCATGGACCTCTCCGCCTGGCAGGGCTTGGGACTTGCAACTTCCTACTGGCTTCCCCACTGACTTGATTGTGGGAAGCCAGCAGGAATTCACCTCACCTAACGATCATGGCATTTGCTTAATGATTGCAACCAGGACTGCCTGGATTGCTATCACTAAACAAAGCAGTTGCACTTTATCACTATACTAGTTAGCGATGAAAATTCCAATTTCAATTGTGGTTGGAAATCAAGGACTGTATTTCAATTGTATTTCAATTGTTTTTCAAAGGACATTTGTCTGATCGGTATCATTACATCTTTTACCCGTGCCTTATTTAACGTAGTTAGCATAGATAACTATTTAACATAGTTCTGTAATTCTTAGTCATAGGGAGACTAGATATGCACAAAAGATCTGAAATGCACCATATGTGTAGCATTCCACATTCATAGATCTATATATTAAAAAAATGTTTCCCAGGAGACAGTATTTTCTGGAAATGACTAGCTCCAAAATTCCTTTATGCTACAAGTCGCCCACTATACCCTGTGGATTGATGTGGATTGCTCACATTGGTTACTCATAGCTTTGATATGCTGATGTATCTATTTTAAATTGCAAATGTTGGATGTTATGTGAGTTCAGGCCAGGTTTCCCAATCTGCTGTTCTGTGTGTTTTACACAACTCTCATTGTCCCTGAACTGGCCATGTGTTTTGAGCTGAAGAACACAGTACTCCCTAAGTTGTTGGATGTTATTCTGAATCTTAGTGAAATATGGGGAGTTAGGATATGGGTGACATTTTTAATTTATCAAAGCTATTTAATTTCTGTCTAAACCTTTCAGAGTTATGAATATATTTTATTTCTGAAATGTTATTTCTTTTTTAGGTAACAAGAGACAAGAACCATAAAAAAGAGATAGTTCTGTTTTTCATTAACTGCAATTTAGCATTCCATCTGAACTCTAAGCTCTTGTTAATAGGTGTTGAAACAAGGCAACTTCATAAGATGCTGTATGAATATGGCTAATTTCAGTCTTCTGTAGCTAAAAACGTAGCATAATTGGGCTTCAGATGTAACAATATACAAAAAGTGTGGTTAATTAAAACAGGAAAGAAAAGTGTTTCCTATTCTCCTTGTTCATCATGCTGGAAGTTGAGAAAGGATGTTGATGAATCCAAGACTAATTTTTGTAATGATAAGCCTTAGTTTACCATTAGATCTCAGCTCAAATATGATTGACTAGTTATTTTATTTTTTTACTTAAAAATGTATTGTGCCACTCACTCCCATATTGTTAGGATCATTTGATCTTTGCTGCAGTTGACCCCTAAAAGGCAACAAAGAAATAAGGAAAACTCTCTTTTCTGCTATCTTGTGGGCATCTGAATTTTGGCAACCCAGATCTGTTGGCCCTATATTGTTTGAGCTCACAAAATGGTTCAACTCAATGGCCAAGTTGAACATGCTTAGTTCAGCAATAACTCTCCTGCTACCTCTATTTCCACCAACTTTTGAACTATGGCACTATTGAAATTGGGATGTAGACATCTGTGGTGAGGTGAAGCTAGATCAATTTAGAGTTTTGGTAGAGTGGGATGAAGACGTTGCTTGAGGAAGGGAAAGAAACAATGATTATATAGGCAAAATACTTTGGGCGTAACATGTTGTTGTTAGTTGCGAAGTCGTGTCCGACCCATTGCGACCCCATGGACAACGTTCCTCCAGGCCTTCCTGTCCTCTACCATCTTCTGGAGTCCATTTAAGCTCACGCCTACTTCTTCAGTGACTCCATCCAGCCACCTCATTCTCTGTCATCCCCTTCTTCTATTGCCCTCAATCTTTCCCAGCATTAGGCTCTTCTCCAGTGAGTTCTTCCTTCTCATTAGGTGGCCAAAGTACTTGAGTTTCAACTTCAGGATCTGGCCTCCTAAAGAGCAGTCAAGGTTGATCTCCTCTAGGATTGACCGGTTTGATCGCCTTGCAGTCCAGGGGACTCGCAGGAGTCTTCTCCAGCACCATAGTTCAAAGGCCTCAATTCTTTGGCGCTCAACCTTTCTTATGGTCCAACTTTCACAGCCATACATTGCAACTGGGAAAACCATGGCCTTGACTATACACACTTTTGTTGGCAGGATGATGTCTCTGCTTTTTAGTATGCTGTCTAGATTTGCCATAGCTTTTCTCCCCAGGAGCAAGCGTCTTTTAATTTCTTGGCTGCAGTCGCCATCTGCGGTGATCTTGGAGCCCAGGAAGATAAAATCTGTCACTACCTCCATTTCTTCCCCATCTATTTGCCAGGAATTGAGAGGGCCGGATGCCATGATCTTGGTTTTCTTAATGTTGAGTTTCAAGCCAACTTTTGCACTCTCCTTCTTCACCCGCATCAAGAGGCTCTTTAGTTCCTCTTCAGTTTCTGCCATTAGAGTGGTATCATCTGCATATCTTAGGTTGTTGATATTTCTCCCAGCAATCTTAATTCCAACTTTTGATTCATCTAGCCCTGCCTTTCTCATGATGTGCTCTGCATATAAGTTAAATAGGCAGGGCGACAGAATACAGCCTTGCCGGACTCCTTTCGTTCTCACTGTTGCTTCTTGACCCGCATATAGGTTTCTCAAGAGACAAATAAGATGGTCTGGTACTCCCATCTCTTTAAGAACTTGCCACAGTTTGTTGTGATCCACACAATCAAAGGCTTTAGCATAGTCAATGAAGCAGAAGTAGATGTTTTTCTGGAACTCCCTAGCTTTCTCCATGATCCAGCGTATGTTGGCAATTTGATCTCTAGTTCCTCTGCCTCTTCGAAATCCTGGGCATAACATAGAATTAGAGAAATGGCAAAATCTATGGGAAAGAAGTTATAAACTGACAATGGTTACTTCATATAAAGAAAACCTATATAAAATGTTTTATAAATGGCCTTTTTTGCACCTGTTAGATTAGCAAAAATGTTTAAAAATATGTCTAGCAAATGCTGGAAATATAATAAAAATCCTGGTAGATATTACCATTTGTGGTGGACATGTGTAAAAGCAAAAACAAATGGATTAAAATACATAAGTGGTTAGAAAAAAATGTTAACAATGTTAGGAAAACATGTAGATCTTAAACCTGAACTTTTTTTACTAGGCATAATGCCAGAAAAGTTTGATAAACAAAATGTACATTTAACATTGCATGTATTAACTACAGTGAGGATTGTATTTGCACAGCACTGAAAAAATGAGACAACACCACATCGGAGGAAGCGATAATTTAGAAAATATTGGATTGTGCGGAAATGGACAGACTTACATTGAGAATCAAAGGAAAAGAATACACAGTATACTTTCAAACATGGAACTTATTTTACCAATGGTTGGAAAAGCGGGATAGAGAGTAAGAACTTAATCTTTATGACTAGACAAAAATTAACCCAGACAACAACATTGTTTATTAAGCACAGATAAATTGTAATGATAGAAAACCAATAAAATACTTTTTTAAAAAAAGAAGTTGCTTGAGGAGAGTCTCCTCTAGTGGAATTAAGGAAGCAAGCTTTCATATTAATCTTGGGAGAAATGGCTGTGACCTCCTATTTCCATGACACATGGAATGCAAAGGCTTATAGGGACTACTTTTCAATGTACTTTTCATCTACTCTGTGGAAAAGCTTCCTCTAGGAAGCCTCATCTGACTTAGCTTTTTGGAAGTTCTTGAAAACTCAGTTATTCTGGCGGTATATGGTGAGTGTCAGGATGCTCAGTTTGATTTATTTGTAGATATTTTGGAATTATATTTTATACTTGTATTTGTTTTAATCATACTGTGGAGTTTTATTTAAAAGATCAATTACTTTAAATTGCAAATATCAATTTGATAAATATGTCCATATAGATTATTTCACTTCTTTTAATAATAAATAGCAAGGCAGGCTTAGATGTGCTTGCGCTAGGAGGGCCACATTTAACTTCTTTAATTGTAAAGAAGGATAAGAAAAAGGAGGTATATCAAAACTGCCATTTGGCTTCTTAATCCAGAGCAGTTGTGTTTTCTATGCCCCAGAAGTTATAGCCCTGATTTTGTGGGTCAAGTGTGTGAGTTCAGCCAATGCAGTTACCATATGGTTCAATTAATTAATTGAGATAATTCAATAAACCATGGCTCAGTTAATTATAGATTAGTATTAAAGTGATCATAGCTACAATAAAAAGCTGTAACTCCGTAAGTTGTCGTTTCTTTTTTCTTCTCTCTCTCACTTTCTTTCTGACACACATACTTTATAGCTCTGCAATAGTGCAGCTGGTTGTAGTTTAGCATTTTATGTGAATCCAGCTAATATGACTACGTATCGTGGCTTAGGCTATTATTTTGTTTGAGCCCACCCAACTGTGTTGTATTCAACCAATCATATTTAAGCATAACAAAATTCAGCCACAGTCAAATAGGAATTTTCTAAATCACCACAGCTCTTTTTTTAGAAATGCAACATATTGGTATGATTTTTTTTTCTATAGTTTTTTTTTCTACAGTTTGTTGGCATTCTAAATTTAAAACAGATGACATCAGAATCAGACATGGAACCAGACACCACCAAATCATATAGCACCTCATAAATATTCAAGCTGGTGGAGCAAAGGAAATGTAAACTGCATTGCTGGCCAACAGGCTTGGCGAGGGATGGATAGGACATTCTTAAGCATTACAAGTATGCATCCCATTCTCAGTGGTGAATCCTATGGAGAGCTCTCCAAAATGTTTGCAGATTCCTTTAGAGGTTTGCCATATCAGATGCAGTGCACGAAGCAAATAAAACAGACCATTTTATTAAATTCCCCACACAGAATCACTGCATCTTTAAACTGTAGCAATGGCTACATTAAAAAGAAAATAAAGTAAGCACTATATCTGAGGCAACATTTGAACAAACATTATGTAATTGTAAGCGACTGGAAAGACATCAATAAAGAATAGTGTTGCTCCTTGCTCATAAAAATAAAGGGAAGAAACAGATTTAGAAAAATTAAAGCTGGTTTCCTTGGAGAGAAAAAAGAATCTAGCTGAGTTTACAAGATAATAGCAATTATTATAGGATTTGCACTGCAGTTCTAACAGCTCTTTATACAGAGCCAGTCAGCTTTCACAGAATGGGACACATTTAACTGTCCATACAATTCCAGGGTAAGGCCACAATCTGTTTACATTTATTTCCCAGCAAACACACTAGCCCTCTTGGGTGTTCAGGCAAACATGTGGAGGGCTTCAACCTGGGTACAAAACAGGACTGTCCACACAGCCCAGCTTCCTACTTTCCATAACCTATACCCAGTCAATGAATTGAAGAAGCTTCTTGGATGAGAAGTGAAACATTTTCAAGGGAAAAAAAACTAAAAAAGCCCAGTTACTTTTTGAAAAGCACCTTTGGGACCCACTCAACAAGAGAAGCAAGCTGTCTTCATAGTTCCTTGAATTCAAGTACAACTCCTACATGATCCTATGTTAGCTTAGAACAGCCCTTAGTGACAAACTGTAAGACCCAATATTGGACTCTTGTTCCAATATGCCTTATATTCCTTTGCCTAGTTAGAGGAAGTGAATTAAGTAGGCTTTATACATATTTTTGTATGCTTAGGATTGCAGCCTACACAAATGATAATTGCCTCCAGTGTGTGGAGAAGTTTAAACTTCTATGATGAGATGTCAGGAATTATTTATGTAGCTCAACTGCTGAAGCATGTTGTGTTCTCTTTGAGCTTTCATTATGGCCAATCTGAGACATTTTACTTAATATATAAAGAGGTACTTGAGGTTGCTGCTCAAACAGCAGAACAGTTGAGATGCTTTGAAAACAAAATTTTCAAATATCTATATTTGTACAACACATCAAAATATGGTTTGATATTTGCTGGCTTAGAATTAATCTAAAATATGGTTTGATATTTGCTGACTTAGTGGTTATAAATAGTGTGACTTGAGTTGTCATAGTTTGTGAGTAAATGTGCAATGTAAACACAACCTACATTTTTTCCCAATGAACTCTACTTAAGGAAGCCATAGATTAGCATAACACATAAAAACAGACTTCCATTCGTTGGAAGGGAAATTTCATATCTTACGCTTGCATAATCCCTCTCTGGAATTATGTGTGTGTGAGAGAGACAGAATGTGTGTGTGTAACAATAAAATAATGAAGTACATTTAAAACTTGTGTCATCCAACTAGAGCCTGGGAGTGAATCCATACTTTGGCAGCTACTATTGGAAGTTGTTGTTGAATGCTTCCCCATTCTTGCTCAAATTTAACAGTGAAGATGCTCAACTTTCCATTTACTTGACATTCCCTTGAACAGAGATGTCAAACTCACGACGTCATGTGACGTCGCGCAACTTATCAGGACAGTTTTGCCATTGCCGGCAATGGGGTGGGCGCAGCTTCCGCGTGACGCGTCCGGCCTGCAGGCTGGCAGTTTGACATCCCTGCCCTAGAATGCTTATGAACCTTGAATATCCTTACTTTCTTTTATTTTGCTTAGAGCTGATCAAACCATTGCTTAAATGGTAGACAGCAAAAGAGGAAATTAGTTCAGATGAGGGTTACTGCCATGTTGCTTTGACACACATTTATATGGACAACAGAGAAAATGAATTTTTGCTATGGAGAAGAAAAAGAAAGAATGAAATCCAATACTTTGTTTTGTTTTTATGCTCAGCAGATAGCTTTTCCTGACTGCTGCCAAATGCTTCTACAAAGATAGATATGCAGCATGACAATGATGAAAACATTGCAGATTTTTGCACTAATTGCTCATACTAAAAAGCAATCCAACTGGGGCCTCTTGAGTTTAAGGAAGAATAGGATATTTCTGAAATAGACCTTATGGATTCTGATGAAAATTTCATTATTTCCTTATATGATTACTAAAATCCAATACTGTCAAATAACTGTGTTTAAGTCCTTCCAATTATAGCAGGTAACTTATCAAAAGAGCTTGTTTGCATCTATTCTTTATCAATTGAAAGTGAAAACAGGTTCTCTGGAGACCATTGAGCACTATTGACCTGTGAAATTTACATAGTTTTTATTAAAAGATTTTACATATATAATAAGAAATACATTCAAAGAAAAAGATACAGTAAATGTGAAAAAGAAAAAAATGCTTATAGATAATGATATTTGCTCTCTAAAAATGGATTTTTAGTCAAAGGGAAAAATCTAAAAATAAGACTTTGAAATGCGGTGCTTAAAATTTTATCATTTCCTCGAAAATGCAACACTGAAAAGCACTCAATAAAATTTTATTTAAACATTAAGGATAGAAAGATTTCTAAAAAAGCAAGATACTCTATTGCATTTTGGTGAGATTCCTGGAAATGTTTTATCTACTTCTGGCAAGACAACACTTGAAAGTTCTTGATCCAAACACCTAACATTTGCAACCTAAATTTGTAAAACCTGTCTTTTGATCTTTGTATTAAAATGACATTAGATCGCTCACATCTATGTAATATCACTAACTGCTATCATTAGATCAGCTGAGTCAAATTCTGAAATTCAGTTTGCATGCACTATCTTTCTGCACTTATAAATGTATTGATCTCTGGGGCAATAGGGACAGAGGATTCTGGACTTTTATATCCTTCCTTTCTAAGAGATATACTTTGCATATTTCTTCTATTGCTTAGATGATATTCTTTTCCTTTCTCTTCTGTGTTTGAATTCGGGAGTTCAGATATTTTCTTCCCTGACTCTCTGTCCATAACAGAGGAGTACGCACTATGGCCCCTTAACTGTAGGCAGTCTTAAATAACTTTGCTAGCACCACGTTATTTCCTATATGCCGGTAATGCTCGATTTACAACCACAGTTTCCATTGCTAAGCAAGTAGCTTCCAATTTTATGATCCTTTTATGACCCTTTTTTGGCCATGGTTGTTAAGTGAATCACTGCAGTTGTTAAGTGAATCATGCAATCATTAAGCAAATGCAGTTTCCCGCATTGACTTTTATCTATTTATTTATTAAATTTATATGCCACCTCTTTCACTGTCTTGAGAGACTCTGGGTGGTTTTGCTTATTGGAAACCAACTGGGAAGTTCTCAAATGGTGATCACTTGACCCCGGGAAACTGGTTGCTGGTTGCTGAGTGCCCAAATTTTGATCACATGATCATGGGGATGATGTGACTATCACATGTGCAAGAACTGGATGTAAGTCACATTTTTCACTGCCATTATAACTTTCAATGGTTGTTAAACGAACAGATGTAAGTCGAGGACTATCTGTACAGCTTAACTTCATTTTCTTTCAGGCAAGCAGTCAACTCAAGAATACTTTTTTTACAGCATACTTTTGTAAAGAATGTTTTTTCCCCAAGCATTATTTGTGTTATTAAAGCTATGTTCTGTCCAATACCAAATATAAATGTAGGCAGCATTTCCACATGGCATCCTAAGACATTTGGCTTCCTACTCCCTACTGTTTAAAGCTGACTTAGACCTGGATTGAGGCCAACTGAAACTTTAAACACAGGCCAGCAATGGTGCTCCTCAACAGCCATGAAGCTCTCATGCTATGAGACAGAAATGATGGTATATTGGATGATACCTTCAAACGAAACTTTTCATCATGCCAAAAAAACCTTTTTTTTAAAAAAAAATGCAGATTAAACTCAAACCCAGCAGATAAAGACGATAAAAAAAATCAAGCTAAAGTCAAATGTGGCAATGAAAGACTTGAGAATATGATAGCTGGGGGAAAAAACTCAGTGGTATCCCCTTCCCTTGGTGCCCTAAGCCAGGGGTCCCCAACCCCCAGTCCATGGACCAGTACCGGGCCGTGGCATGCCAGCAACCGGGCCACACAAATAAGCAAAGCCCCATCCGCGAGATGCAGGCAGCACACAAAACCACGCACCCTCTGGTCCACAGAAAAACCTATCTCCACAGAACCGGTCCCTGGTGCCCAAAAGGTTGGGGACCTCTGCCCTAAGCAATGCTTATTTTGTTTAACAGTTAATCCAGGGCTGAGCTGATTTCAGAAATTTCAGTCCAGTTTGCTGTAGGTTGGTAACGGGATTGGGCTGGTGCTCATCCCAGACTCGGATCAATGAGGGACCTGATTGGTCATTCTCCTGTTTCTTAACCTTCCCATCTGTTCAGAGAAGCTAAGCATTATTGGATAGCCTTGGTGTGGGTAAGTCTACATCTGCCTGCCTTTTGCAGAGTTTGGTCCCCCATGTTTGCTTCTCCTCTGTGAGTCCTTTGGGGCACATTTATGATGGTTGCAATGTTCCATGGTCATATGATCACCATTGACTAGCTTCTGACAAGCAAACTCAATGGAGAAGCTGGCAGGAAATCACAAGTCAATTCATGTGACATCACATTTAACAGCCCATAGTGCTTTGCTTAATGTCCGCAGGTGGAACTAATGTCATGGTGCAGTCACGTGATATTATTTACTTATTTATTTATATGGGGCACAATGATTACTGTCCAGTTGCACTTATATCCATCATTATGAAATGTTTTGAGAGGCTGATAAAGGACATTATTGTATCCGCCCTCCCTCCAGCATTTGACTCACTTCAGTTTGCTTATTGTCCAAATCACTCTACAGAGGATATTATTTCTTCTGTTCTCCATCTGAGCTTGGTGCACTTAGAGGAAAGAAACATTCATGTGCGAATGCTGTTTGTCGACTTCAGTTTGGCATTTAATACAATCATTCTTCAGCATCTAGTAGACAAACTGGGCCTTTTAGGCTTTAATATTGTTTTGTGCAACTGGATTTTTGATTTTCTTATTGATAGGCCCCAGTATTTGCGAGTTGGGACTAATATTTCTAACACCATTTTCTTGAGCACAGGTTCTCCTCAGGGCTATGTCCTAAGTCCACTGTTGTTCACCTTGATGACTCATGACTGTTGTGCCAGGTTTGCCACCAACCATATTGTGAAGTATGCAGAGGATACAACAGTAGTGGGCCTTATTCAAGATATCTATATATCTCTATATATACGTATATATATAGCATGTACATGTGCATATGTGTGTAATGTATGGGTATAGATAGATATATACTTTCTTTTGAGAACAGGCAACAGAATTTCATTTTTAATGTGGGCCAGTGAGCTCATAGTAAAAAAAAATTACAATAAACATTTATATCTTATCTTATCTTATCTTATCTTATCTTATCTTATCTTATCTTATCTTATCTTATCTTATCTTATCTTATCTTATCTTATCTTATCTTACCTTACCTTACCTTACCTTACCTTACCTTACCTTACCTTATCTATCTTTCATATTTCTACATGGCCCATCTCCCTCAAAGATTGTGCTTAACAACTATGCCAAATAGTAAGAGAGAGCCTAAAAGATTAATTGGCCTCAATCAGCATTCCATCATTTATCAACCACTTATTAACACTAAATTGAGATGTTATTATCCTAGCCAGAACTCATTATTGGTAGCAAAATGTTTCAACCTCAGTCATTTATCTTATTAGATGAAGAAGGCTAGAAGTGCAGATAGAAAGTACAGCTTCACACAACTGCAGCATGGTATACTGTTGGCCAAAATTTATGGTGCGTTATTGTTATGTGCAAACATGGCCCCGTAGATAGTAAAGAAACCCTATTTTAAAAATCCTTTTTATTGCTTCTTCTCTTGCCCTATTTTTAATAGAGTAGATTCTAAACGATTCTGCTACTAGTTTTGCAAGAGAATAATAGCTGCATCTCTGATGCTTGAAATATCAAATTCACCTTTCTCTCTTAATTAAACCATGTAGGAAGAGCTTTCTTCCCTTTTCCATTTTTCTTGCACAGACTACCTTTAATGTAAACATCTTTTTCTTTCTTTCACAAAGTGCCTCTAATTCAACATAGGGTTTAATTATGACTCCAGTCATTCATTCTTACAGAGTGAAAGAAAATGGAAATCAGTTATAATTACATATGCTTGCTTGTTTCATCTTTGTCCTTTGAGATGAAACTGCCAGCCCTTGTTATGTTGCAAGCATAATCAGCCTGAAATGAATTAACTTTCCCCCCTGCATTATAAAAATATATTTGAATTTTGAAATGCTTCTTAAAAACATGTTGCTGTATCATCCTGATAAGTGTTCTTATAAGGTTTTAGATGTTGCAATTAATTCAGACAATGAATGGACTTTTATGCTAGCAGCCTGCATTGTTTAGACAGTGCCTGAAGAACTGCAGTATGTGATAGACAGGCAGGTTTCATTTTACAAAAAGGTTGAACCAAAACGTATACTATCTCTATATAGATAGTCAACTTACATCTGGTTAATTAGCAAGCATTCTAAATTATGACGGACACCCTGAAAAGTACTTATTATCCACTTCCGAAGTTCCAACAGTCTCCCCCACGTGATAAGCCATTTGCAGTGTCCTGTCATCATGTTAACCCAATTTACTTTTTCCCCCAGAAACTGGTGTTTACATCTGTTTTCTGGAAAAAAAACAACCCATCTATAGCGAACATTAGGTTCACTTAACAACCACTTCAATAGAGGTCATAAAATCGGGTCTGGTCATGATCCACTTTACGACAGTCACAAATTACAAACTGTAGATTAATCTGTTTTTTTTTCTTTTTCTCTGTTTTATATTTTATCTTTGGTGATAAAAGAATAAATAAATATGTTAAAAAAACAAATTACAACTGTAATTGCCAGGTTTAGTTACGGTCATAAGTCGAGATTTGTCCGCAGAATGTGGTAAAAGAGTCATGAAGATAGCAACTGAATTCCACCTGATTTCATAAGCAATGTAGTGGTATATGCAACACATAGAAAAAGCAGGTGGAGCTTGGATCACACTGTCATGGCCATCTTGAAAATCTTATGAGTTAACAGAAATGCTTATGAGTTAACAGAAACCTGGCTATTCTCTTGAGAACCTTGGGAGGCACCTGATCTATACTCTCCTCAGATTTGGGATTACTAATTTTTGTTGGGTGGCTTCCATCATTTGTTGGATCACTACCTTCTCTATTTTCTCCTTCTGAGTCTGTAGGTGCCAAGTACTTCTCCCCCTGCTTCCTTCAAGAGGTGGATGGCTGGAGGACCTTGTCCATTTTAATGTCTTCATTGGCTGCAGCTGTCAGGTCTCTTCTGCCTCCCCCCTGAAACTATGGGCTGTCAAGTGCAGGGAATCAGGAGTCTAGCAGTTCAAATGAATGTATAGTTTTATTGCAAACTTCAGAATCTGAACTACTAACAATCAAAGCAATTTGGTGGTAGATAATGAATTCCTGTGGTGGAATTCACAGGGAGCTGGATTTAGATCTCTTGTGGGCGTGAAGGTATTTGAGACTGATGATGCGCTTGACCCCCTCCCCCAGGCTCAGCCTAGTCATCCCCTACATGGACAATGAGAAGGAGAAGAATCTGCATTTGTTCATTGATTAAAGGTGGTAAGACCCCTGTCCTTCTACATCAGGGGTGTCAAACTGCCGACCTACAGGCCAGATGCATCATAGCGAAACCGTGCCTACCCCATTGCCGGCAATGGCAAAAAAGTCACGATACGTCGCGACACGTCACGTGACGTTGCGAGTTTGACACCCTTGTTCTACATCTTTCTGTCCATCCTCTCTGATACTAGACAGCAAGAAAGGAAATTATTTCCATCACTTTTATTTATTTGATAAGAATTCCTACACACTCACTACTCCACCATCCATTCCAGAACAGAACTTCCCTCCTGATTCTGTGATGGGGAAGGTTTTTAGTTTCTCTCAGCAAGGACCAAACACCAACTGTGAAGTCAATAAGATGGCTGGAGCTTGTGAAGGTACAACTCATTGCCATGTAAGCAGCTTAAACAAAGAAAGTTTGGCTGAAATGTAGTGTCAAACACCTTTCTCAAGAACTTAATTCGTGCCCCCTTTTTTCTTATTAACTGATTTTAAATGAAAACACCTGTCATTTATGTTGACAAAGTAGGATTTTAAAGCACAATCTGGGTTTGTTTTTAGTCATGTCACTGAAACATTGTATCTTACCTTACTCTTTTTTGTACATCACTTAGTCCTGAAATTATTCTTATATATACAGTACTTTCATTATTGATTCTTCTACTGGCCATCGAAAGAAAGGGAGGGGGATAAAGAAGTTTTATGGACAAAGATAGGTGCCCAAGCCAAAATCTTTCTCCAGCTGTTAAAATGTTAAAATTTTACCCAGAGAAGAATTTGAATGGGGGAGACTTTTAAAGGTTGCCTCTCCTTCTGGGGCAAGTTTTATCTATCCTCACTTGCTCTTCTATGTCTGCCTTAGAGTATTTGAAAAGATCTCCAGCTGAACTGCTAAATGCTTGTTCCATTTTGCAACTTGCAAAAATGATGAGATTCAGAAATCTTGCCGCTGCCTAGATATTGGTAAAATTCCTATACCAGTGGTGGCGAACCTATGGCATGCGTGCCAGAGGCAGCACTCGGAGCCCTCTCTGTGGGCACACGCACTGTTGCCCTAGCTCCGCCTCCTCCCATGGCCCCCTCACTAGCAGCCCTCCGGAGGAGAGTTGCCCCCAGGCACGGCCCACGCTATGCTGCGCAGCCAAGAACATGGTAGCCGGGCAGCAGGGACAAGACTCCGCCCTTGCACCCCATTGCACGCAGATGATGCTGCAGGGCACGGGCGGAGGGCGTGGCCACCATGGCGCTACTGGGCTGCTTGGGTGATTTGTGGCGGGCCGTGGAGGTGGTGGGTGGTCCAGCGGGCACGCCGGAGCGGGGACAGGGGTGGGGGGGTGGTTTTGGGGCACTCGGTCTCTAAAAGGTTCGCCATCACTGTCCTATACCAATCAACTGTTTTGCAAAACCAATGAGATCATCTGCTCTGTTCATTGTATCCAAACTGATTTTACTTATCCTTTTAAAGTGCCTGCTCTTTCCTGGTTCATGTTTCAATTTGTTGTTTGCTTCATGGCCCTCCTGACACCCTATAAACTCCTCACAACACTGTCATCATTAAATGTAATCACCTTCTTTGTTGCTCAAGGTTTTATTTATCTTGCAGCCCTAGAGAGACTAGCTGGGATAAATTAGTGGTAACAGCTCTAAATGTACACATAATCTCTGGCGTTATTTTACTGTATGGAGTTCTAGAAAGGACCTTGTCAAGCACTCGTGCTCTGGAAATCATCATCAGTCAGAACACTTTTTTAAAAAAAAGATTTATTTTTAATAAATGAAGGTCAGAAAATTGGTTTTGATTTTGAAAAAATGCCAAAGATTTGAAGAAAAGAAGCAGAAAAGGCTTGCAAGAGCTTTTGCTTTCATAACTCCTCCATTTTCAAGCTAAAAACATTTCACTGCTTAAAAATCAGCCACATGCCAACCACCGAGCATCCTTGCTGTGTGGCTATGGCACAGGCCATCACTCTGCTAAACAATTAATACCCACAACACTGTCAAACCACCTATTAGGGCTGTATTACTATTATCTTTCTCATCTTTCCTTTCCTATTACCTATTTCCTTATCTTCTTATGACTATAACTTTGTTGCTTGTATCTTATGATTTATATTGATTGTTTTTATTTAGTATCCTAGTATGATTTATGTCGATTGCTTATTTAGTATCCTATGACTATTACTGAGTGTTGTATCTTATGATTTATGATCTGTATTTTATGATTATGATCATGATTTGTCACTTGTTGCTTGTTTGTAAACTGAGAGCTTATGCACCAAAGACAAATTTGTGTCCAATCACACTTGGTCAATAAGGGATTCTATTTTATTCTATTCTATTTCCTAAATAAATCCTATTAGCTTTTCTTAGAATCTCAAGCCTAAGAAAATGTGTTCGTGAAATAGTAAACTTTGATATGCTACCCTTCCATTATGCTCAAGGTGGCAAACAAAAGAAGAAACAATGCAGAAATAAATGACTGGATACAGATTAGAACTGAATCGATGAAATCAATTACAACAAATTAAATCACAATTAAAATTATTTCACCGGGTCTTAGGGCATTTCGTCAACCCAGAGTTCTCACTGGAGATATTTGTGACCAAGCTCAACCTACCCTATTTTGGGCACATAATGTAAGAAGGCTCTGCTGGAAAAGGTGAAAGAAGAAGAGGACAACCAGCAGCAAAGTGGATGGACTTGGATACAGTGGTAATGTATGCAAAATTGAAAGACCTGAAGCACCAGGTTAGGAGCAGAGCATTACAGAGAAAATCTACATGGTTAAGAGTCATCACCAGTTTGATATCACTTAATCAGTTGGGCATATCCTCTTTTCAATTGACCATTTCAACTTTACAATGTCTCCAAGGTAATCTGAAGTGACTAAAGTCAATGAACTTGACTCCTGCCAGTGAATCTCAGAACACTGAGGAGAACATAATGAAATTAAACTGTTTTTCCTCCAATTGACCAATAACAATTTTTAACAAAAATAAACATTTTGAATATTCTTTTGACCGAAGATCTCCTCCCATCCCCACATTCATAACTCAATACATGGGCCAGTATTTTGGTCAGTTACAAAATCATCATCATTATCATATCATCATTATCAACTCAGCAGCAGCAGCATTATCATCACCATCACCTGAACAATTCTAGTGGGGGGGGGGAATTGCTTGTCTATCAAGTTACCATGTCTCCTTTCCATATCCCATTTAACTTCTACAGATGCATTTTTCCCAGTGCCCCTAATCATAGTTATAGGGTGCAGTGGCAATTTAAGTGGAATAGGAAAGATGCTAATTTCTAATTAAAATGCATATTGTTTAGATGGCAGGACTGAAATTTGCTATTTTTACCACTTTCACATCACTGCTTTTTCTATTCCATTTCAAGAGGACTCAAAAGCCATTCAATACCTTCATTACCTCTATCCACTATACCAAAAAAAACCCACCGACACACAAACATACAATGCACGCAGGTTGGTCATTTGAAAGCCTCTTTGTCCCCTGGTGAAAAGGAGAATAGCCAGAATTCTTACCAATTTCACCCCTGCTAAATTAAGCCAGCATCTGCTTTAGACTTCTAAAGCAACTGAAGCATAGGAAGAGGGGTGAGGAAACCATCTTCATTGCTGCACAAGGAAAGGCATCCTTTTAATTATTTGGGTTAGTCCTCAGCTAAAATTGTAATACATTAAGTCCATAGCTGCTTTGGCACCAAATTCTCACACAGAAATGCCTTTAGTTCAAACATGCTGAGATGTAGATACAGTACAGCCTCTCCCTTAGATAGCCAGATGGGTCTGACCAGAAGGGGATACAAAATTGGCTTTTCTCACAGACTGAAGGATTGGGTTGTGATTGAAGATAATGTGCCTCAGCTTTTGTATTTTTCACTTTGTATGCATTATGTTTGCTTGTACCTGTATTTGTTGTTTTTATCGTTTTGTATTGAAGCTTCCAAGAGTCATTGGCTTAAGATCAGTGGCCATATAAATTCCCTAATTAAATGAATAAGTAAAATAAGAATACAATCATGAAAAAAAGAAAACACTAAAGTATTTTTGTAGGAATGAGTTAGTCTGGTGTAGTTAAGGCATCAGGCTAGAAACTGTTGTCTCAGGCACAAAGTCAGCTGGGTGTCTTTGGGTCAGCCATTTTCTCTCAGTACTAGAAGGAGACAATGTAAAATTACTTCTGAAGAACTGCCGTGTCTCCAGGCAGTCTCTAAGAACTGGACATAATTGTATAGAGGGGGAAAAAAGAGAACAGCAAAGTTCAGGAATATAAAATAACTAGAAGAACATGAGTTTGGGAGTTTGTTTTTTGTGTTTTTTAAAAAATCAGGGTTCACTAGAATAGCTATCAGTTGAAAATCTTCTTGTCATAAGTATTTTTACACTGGAGCTGAATGACCTTCATATTTATGAAAGGGCAGACTTTTAAAAAGTCATGCACAAAGGTTGTTGGTTCAGCTGAAATAAGAATGTGCTTTCTGTGATCTTTATCTTCTTGTTTTTATGGCCACCTCCATGGGGGTCACTAGACCTCAAGTCTCTCTCAGATTAGTGTTACCCTGTGGTAAGAGGGGCAGGCAATAAATTTTATAAATGAACAAACAAATAAATTCTCACAACAAGCTATTGTTCCAACTGCAGACATTGTAAAAAAAGGACAGAATCAAACTTGGTTAGGCTCAACAGCACAGAAATCATCCCTTATCCTAGCCAACTTCCTCACCTTTCTATATTCAGTCTCTGTGAGGGAAAAATATAGCTGATCTGGCTAGAAAAAGATCCCTAGTCAAATCTGAGAGTACTGAGTGTTGGTTTCTTCATAGCTAAGTGTGGAGAAGAACTATGGAGCTGAGAGGCAGGAAAAGTTTATTGCAAAACTGAAGTCTTGCAATCTGAGCTTTTGGCCAGCAGACTCAGAAGTAAATCCCCTTGGCTGCCCATTGCAGATACTAGTATGGGGACTCTGAGGTATGGCAATGCTCTAAGAATCAAGTCCGTGGGAAGGCTCCCTGTGGGAAAGTGAAGCCATAGCAATTTTTAAAAGGTATATTCCCTTGATATTGTCTTCACCTTATCCCAGTCCATGAGTGAAATAGGCTTAAGTCATCCTTAACTATGCCAGTGTCAAAGGGGTATCTTTTCCTCATTCGTCCTAAACAATCAAAAGCAGCCTCAGAAAGCATAAAATATATTAGGCTCCGAGTAATAAAATTATACAGTTCTATAGGTCTATGGTTGGTTCCACCCTACATTCGGAAGGGACTTTGGAGGTCTAGTAATATAGCCCCACGGCAAGGGCAGGAATCCTCAAGCCATCCAGATAAATGGCTGTCCAACCTTTGTTTGAAAACCTCTAGTGAGGAGCAAACATGAGCCCAGGAAGTCAGCTGCTTGTCAGTAACCCATTACCTTGGAAAGAAATTAAGTGACTTACAACAGACAATAAAGAAAGATAAAGTACAGGGATTGATAATGCTGTAGCAAATTTCATAGTGCCTTAGTTTTCTGCCAACTCAGGGATTGGTGGAGAATATCTTATCAATAGGATAAAGCCAAAAGTCAGCCTAACTGCTCACACAGTGTGCACTCACTAAGTATTTGCATGTTTCTCTCCTGAAAACACTTCCCCCCCCTTATGAAATCACAACAACAATCCAACTATTCAAGCCCCTTCTTTAAATGCTCAACCAGTCCATTAAGCATAAAGATTAAAGAGATTCTGAGCATCTACATTTAAAATAGGAAATGTTGAATAGATCTGTATTCATTTGACTTGTTTAATTTCTTTTTCTTCCGTTCAGTCGTGTCTGATTGTTGAAAATGACCTGGGAAAGTCTCTGCAGTTTTGTTGGCAAGGTTTTTCACTGCCTCCTTCCTAGAACTGAGAGAAACTGACTAGTGACTAGTCCACGGTCACCCAGCTGGCTTTTGCCTAAAGCAGGACTAGAACTCACCGTCTCCCACTTTACCTGAAGCCTGATGCCCACTTCACCTTCTAGCCTGATGCCATAATGACTCTCTGTTATTTAATTAATACACCTTTCATTTGGTGTAAATTAAATTACATTTAGTTTTTTTTTTCTGGTCCTGCCTTACTGGTTTCCTGACTAACTATTCCTAGGGCCACTTGAGACCCTCATCTTGAAAAATGTTACACTAATACACGGGTGTCAAACTCGCCACATCATGTGACGTGTCACGACGTATCGCAACTCTTTTTGCTTTGCCGGCAATGGGGTGGGCGCGGCTTCGGTATGATGAAACCGGCCTGCGGGCCGGCAGTTTGACACCCCTGCACTAATATAATAAACCTAACATGAACCTCTCAAAGTGAGGGTTCACTTAATTGCCATTACCATTAACTGCTTACATGAAAATATTCTGATGAGCTTTGGCAGATTTTTCCTAACACTTTGTTTTAAAAAAAACTGTTATCCCTTTGTGTGCTGAGTGTTATTTTTGGATTTCGGTGCTAATAAAACACCTTCTCCAATCATGCTGAAGAACTCAAGAAGGAAAAGGTATCTGTTTCTAATTGTTTTCTTATTGTTGGTTTTCAACATCACATCTTTCCTGCTGATGTCTGCTCAAAAATGCCTTCTGAGGGAATATAATATTTCTACTGTGAGATGGTGATCAGACTGCATGGCAAGATGTTTATCGGAAGAAAAAAATGTTTTGATCTGTGACTTTCTTTGTAGGTGGGGACTTGCCTATGTTAATTTGGATATGATTCAGCATGATGGATTATTTTGCAGGGTTTTATCGTGCATTATAATTAGGGACATTTTACTAATAGCCACTATTTTTCTGCTTTCAGTTAAGGTAGAGGAGTAAATGTTATGTCTTCAGTTTTTTTAAAAAAAGCAATCCACATTTAACACAATGTAAGGAATTCCTAATTTATAAAAGTTCTTAATTTGGCTCATCTCAGGTCACAGCAAAGGCTGCCCTGACAATGGTGATGAATTTGTATGTGTGTTCAAAAGAAAACATGGGAGCTTTTTTTTAAAAAAAAAGAAAAGAAATACCAATTTCAATAAAGATGCAAAGATATTAAAATGGTACCATGAATGAAAAGGTAAAAAAGAAAGTGTCCAATCTAAATTTTGTTGTTTGCCTCTGCTATGAATAGGACTTGCAAAATTTTCCCTTTGCTAATGTCTAGTACAAATTAATTAAAAAGAAAGAAATAAGAGAAAAGAATCTGAAGATCCTTAATGTTAATCCAGTTATTTGGAATGAAGATTGGATAAGAGCTGGAATTCTCGAAATAGTACAGAACTAAAATAATACAATATTAATACAATAACAGTTGCTAATAAATTCAAATAAACGTGTTGGAACTTGTTGATGGGATTTTTATGAGGAGTTCAACCATTGTTGACATTGTAGGAGATGACCAAGCTGTGCCTGAAGGAGGCATCAAGCATGTCATCAGTTTGGACTCCTTTCATGTCCATAAGAGATCTAAGTCCAGCCTTCCTTGAATTCCATTGACTCTTATCTATTGCCAATTTGTCTTGGCCATTAGTAGTTCAGATTCTTGTAGAGAGCTAGCATGGAATAAACTTGTACTCATTTGAACAGCCTTGGTTCCTGATTGCTTGTGTCTGACACTTTTTGCTTTTAATTCTCCTATGTCTATCAGTCTTTCTTTTCTTTCCAGAAAACATAGAATGGGAGGAAGGTATTAGCATTTCATTTCATTTATTTATTATTTTATTTTATTTTATTTTATTTTATTTTATTTTATTTTATTTTATTTTATTTTATTTTATTTTATTTTATTTTATTTTATTTTATTTTATTTTATTTTATTTTATTATTTTATTTTATTATTTTATTTTATTTTATTTTATTTTATTTTATTTTATTTTATTTTATTTTATTTTAATTTTATTTTATTTTATTTTATTTTATTTTATTTTATTTTATTTTATTTTATTTATTTTATTTATTTTATTTTATTTTATTTTATTTTATTTTATTTTATTTTATTTTATTTTATTTTATTTTATTTTATTTTATTTTATTTTATTTTATTTTATTTTATTTTATTTTATTTTATTTTATTTTATTTTATTTATATTTTATTTTATCATTATATTTTTCCAGGAGCTCTAGAAATTCAAGGAACAGAACAGAGTTTTAAACTCCTTTCTTTTAGGCTCCCCTATTATTAATTTAGCTATGGCAAGTCTAGACAGCATACTAAAAAGCAGAGACATCACCCTGCCAACAAAAGTACGTATAGTCAAGGCCATGGTTTTCCCAGTTGCAATGTATGGCTGTGAAAGTTGGACCATAAGAAAGGCTGAACGCAAAAGAATTGAGGCCTTTGAACTATGGTGCTGGAGAGAGACTCCTGCGAGTCCCTTGGACTGCAAGGCGATCAACCGGTCTCCTAGAGGAGATCAACCCTGACTGCTCCTTAGAGGCCAGATACTGAATTGAACTGCAAGTAACTTTGGCCACCTAATGAGAAGGAAGGACTCACTGGAGAAGAGCCTAATGCTGGGAAAGATTGAGGGCAATAGGAAGAAAGGGACGACAGAGAATGAGGTTGCTGGATGGAGTCACTGAAGCAGTAGGCGTGAGCTTAAATGGACTCCAGAAGATGGTAGAGGACAGGAAGGCCTGGAGGAACGTTGTCCATGGGGTCGCAATGGGTCGGACATGACTTCGCAACTAACAACAAATTATTAATTTGAATGAATATATTGGCTTCTGATGTTCCTTGTTTTCAGAGTTTCATGGCTTCCAGAAGCCAAGATGATTGAAAGTGGACTTCAAAGTGGGTTTGTGAGGAATTGGGGTGAAACTTTTATTTATTTATTTATATCCCACCTTTATTATTTTTATAAGTAACTCAAAATAGCAAATGTATCTAATACTCCTTCCTCCCCTTATTTTCTCCAACAACAACAACTCTGTGAATTGAGTTGGGCTGAGAGAGAGTGACTGGTCCAATGTCACCCAACTGCCTTTCATGGCTAAGGCAGGACTAGAACTCACAGCCTTAGCCTTCTTTAGTCTCACCACTAGACCACACTGGACTGATAACTGCCACGTGGAAGTGCATTTATACGTTGAGCTGTCAATGGAGTCTTCTACATTTTCACGACATATCGACTCTCATTATTTTTCCAGCCTCTCCAGAATCTCTCACTAGTTTGGGGAAAGTTGATATTTGGGAACAAGCATCTGTGGGAAGGGAAGGCAGAATGCACCTGTTTATTCCTTCCCCTTCAGAATGTTGTAATCAATTGTATATATCAGTGGTGGTGAATCTATGGCACGGGTGCCAGAGGCGGCACTCAGAGCCCTCTCTGTGGGCACGCGCACCGTCGCCCCAGTCCTAGGCCTTCAGCTGGGTTTTATAAAACCTTTTCGCTTTAGGCCTCTACCGCCATGTGCAAAAAAAAAAAAAGGTTCAGTCAATTTCAACTTCTCGCGGGGAAAAAAAAGATCTTGCGAAGTTGGAATTGATTGATTGAACTTTTTAGTCCCACCCAGTCTGTCGTTACCACCGCACCCATGCCCAGCCAATAGGCCATGCCCAGCCAATGGGCCATGCCCACCCAATGGGCCACACCCACCCGGCACTCGACGATGCATAAGTGGGTTTTGGGTTGCAGTTTGGGCACTCAGTCTCTAAAAGGTTCGCCATCACTGGTATATATGAATCAATGTTAGTCTTCTGTATTTATTACCCTTCTATTGAACCCCTGAGGTATCAAAGAAATGACTTTCAGAAGCACCATCTCCCAAGATGGAGCCTTATTATCACACATAGTTTCTTGTAGACTGTAACCAATAGAATCAGCTAAATATACCCAGTTCTGTCTACAGATAAGTATACATCCCCTGCTATGATCAGGCATAATATCTGAGGCCAGGAAGAGATATGACATTTCTGGAATTGCCCAGATTTTAGAATTTTAAACCGTCGGTAAGGGCTTTAATAGGTTTTCCACTTTAAAATTGGAATATTTATAGGTACTGCTTCTGGGGTGGGAGGGGAATGGATTTGGAAGTGAAAATGAAAAGAGATACATTGTGATGCAAACTGCCCTCCCACTTTGCATACTTGTATACAATGGAACAACCCAAGGCACAGCATGTGTCTTGATGTATGGTGCATGATGTTTTATTATCATCGTGGTTGAGAACTGATACCTATACTGATCATTTTCTGCAGGAAAACAAGTTGCAAACTCACTAAGAATCCCAAATAAATCATGATTTTATTCTTTGTCCTTTAGATGTTGTGCATTAGTCGGATGAGATCACTAGCTAGAGAATAATAGTTTTCCAGATGTACAACAAACAGGTTTGGTAAACACACACACACAGAGAGAGACAAGAGAGAGAGAGAGAGAGAGAGAGAGAGAGAGAGAGAGAGAGAGAGAGAGATACAGTATGTCCATTGGAGTTTTCTGCAAGTAATAAAATATGTGTTTGGAGATATCTGTTTATTTTAATAATAGTTCAGTAATACTTGCTCCTTCAATTTGGGAATAATTGTCATGATTAATTTACTGCTGTACATTTATTGGAGTCTACTAAAAAGAACAGATGAAAGATAGTCTAATAAGAAATATGCTTGAAACAAATGAATTCCACAAAATGTATTGTATTTGGATAAAGCATCTGATTAGATCATGATTTATTTTACTGGTTTATAGAGAATGCATACCAAGTATTGTCATGGTTCTGTAAGCCCAACATCTCACAAATGTTTGATTGTGACCTCCTCCTCATTGGCTTGGATAGAGTTGGAATATTAAGGAAACTTGGAGAACTGTGGGGAAATCAGTAATATATCACCATAATAAGGAAGAGAAAGCTGGACAGAACACACAAAGTATTATCAGGCGTAGTTGACCAATGGTCCTGGCTAATAAATTAATGCTTGGCAAAAGTCTTGTAAACATGGAATTAATATCTTTATTTCACATTTTATAACTTTTATCTACAATAGTTTATTTATTTATATAAAAGATTTGTAGAGTAAAGCTATCCAGCTGATATGGCATCTGGAGTTCTGACATGAAGTTCTGGGATTTTTGCCCGTTGTATTGTTTTATTCTTTTAATTGTGGCATTCAAACTCAAAAATTATTCTTCGCCATTAAAATGATACTAGCTATGGTTAAATGCTATCACATGGCTTCAGGCAGCCCACAAAATCTCTTATATTGTGAAGTCCTTTACGTCTGATGGTGATATCGCTGTCACATATTGATAAGAAAAGAGATCCATTATACAAAGGATATATTTTTAATTCATTTTTATAATAGTGCAAAGTATTCTGATTTTTTTAGCTAATATGTAATAAGTGAAAGATACAGCTAGGTACAGACTAATGGATAAATTATAAAACTTTAACAGTAGAAATAATATTTTCAGTTTTTATATAAAAATACTTCATGAAATCACCCACTAACTGGCTGAGTGATTTCTTGTAAAACAGAACAAAAGTGTCAAATGAAATTCATATGCAATTCCTCATGTGCAAATCAGTATCTTATTGTTTCAGTTGCCCTCATCAATTCTGAAAGAATATATCATAAAATACTAAAAGTAATCTCAGGACTCCAACTACTTTCATAAATTTTACTGCCAAGGACATTTTGTCTGGATACAACCAAAAAATAAAAAAACAGCATTAAGCAGAAAGTCAACATTTATTACAGGCAGTGAAAAACCATGTTACTATTTAATGCTGACGATAAGATCTGTGGCAGGAAAGAATTCCACAAGGGAAATTGGTATGGATTCTAGCAGGACTTTTGCAAGATAATGGCACAAATCAAATAGCTACTGTAAATAACTATAATTCAGTGCACTGTGTTACATTAGTCTTCCCCATACTAAAGCATGAGAATTCTGGGAGTTGATTTTGTTTGGCGTCATGGGAGAAGATGAATTGGCATGATGTGTATTACTGTAGTCATGACAAGTAAGCAATCCATGGCTTACCAAACATGTTGACCAAATAGAGTTTTGAATTGTGAAGGATTTAGTACACCTATCTCCTGACCCCCCCCCCCCAAAGATTGCTGGGTAACTATGTACAAGAAGAAGAACTGTCAGCCAGGTCATAGAATAATCAACACAATGACTATTGGAACTCTATTGCTACAGGGTATCTTGAAAGTCTGTCAGACTATCCCTCTGTCCCCTATTATACCAAACAGAATCAAGAAAGGGTTATTTTGAGTTTCCCCCCCCCCACGCTTTTCCAAGACCAAGTTGTCATTTAATGGTTCTTACCTTTCTTCCTCACTGTTCTACTGTTCTACAGTATATGTAGCAAATCATTATGCCTCATTACGCCTAAAAAGACTGTGGTTTATTTTAAGTTTCTGTTTGTTCTGACCAAAAGAGAAAACTGTGCTGCATTTCCACAACACAGCATCTTAAAATAACACCACTGAGGATGATTTTTAAGCGCTTTTTAGAGACAGCAGTAGCAGGCAATATATATCATCTAAATGCAGAACCATTGGTTAAACGGAGGAGAATAATGTGTTTCGGATGGAGGGGGTGTCAGTCGACCTAATCAACTAGCCCATAAGCATTTAAATTTAGCATTAAACAAGAGATTAAAATTATGGTGTGTGTATGTCTAAAGCATTTATTGTCCCATTTCATAAACCTAGTTCTCCAAAAAAGATGAACTAGAGAGAAAGAATGTGTTAAAAAAACCAATGTTCTCAGTAATAGATCTCTCTGCCAAGGTTTGAATACAGGAGACTTTCCCAAACAGTGATTGACAGTAGTGACCCTACCACCTGCCTGACTAATGCAGAAGGGCTAGCAATATTATGAAACTTTTTGAGTATTCTGACGAAAGGATCATGGTACTAAGTATTTCCTGAGCAAGCAAGTAAGGACTCTATTCCCTAAATGAGTTTTGATTGGGTTAATAGGCAAACAAATTAAAAGTGTTGTGGAAAGAGTGCCATTGGAACAGTAAAAACATAGCCAAATACATAACTGAGTGATATTGTTTTAAATATAAAATAATCTTTTGCAGACTAGTATCCCTAGATGTGTTAACTTAAACCTCACATATTTTCAGTAAGATTGGGCTAATGGCAATAGTAGTTTGAAATATCTGGAGGTTGGGAAAAGCTCCTGAGAGGTTAACCAAACTTGCTGAGGAACTGTTGATTAGTATCATGAAATTACTATACTGTAAAGGTCAGAGAACTGAGAGAATTTTATTGAGCTTAATCCAAGCCCTTTAATATGTATTCCCAAAGGCTGTTATTTATTGAGCCAAGTAATAAGTTCCATTTCTGGTGACTTCATGGATATGTCCATTCAGTTTTTTTGGCAATAGTGCAACAAGAGGTTGTCAGTGTATTCTTTCTGGATATTTTTCAATTACCTACCTTAACCTAGGGTTTCATAATAGATCCAAGTATTAACCAACCTTGATCATCTTTAAATCCCATCGTAGTTTAGCCAGGTGCTATCATTATGAGATATGTATGTATGTAAAAAATATTTCTTCTTTCCTCCCAGCTTCCAATCCTATCATTTGCATATATGTAGTTCTTCCAAAATAGTGACTAGCCATGGTTTCCAATAAGATCTGTCCAGTCTGGAATTTTAAGTTTTGAAACTCGGCCTGTAATTCTCTAAAACTGTATCTCCAACAGTATTTCACTAAACATTCATCATGAATAGATTCCCCCCCCTTTTTTTTTAAATGAATCACATGCTGAGTGTAATTCCTGAAATGGAGTAAATATATACTCCAATAGCTTTGTTACATGAAAGAATGTGAAAAGTAATTGCTTTCTCTGCTGCAGTGTAGTTATTTATTCAAATCATTCAGAGAAGTTCAAAAAAATTAGTTGTGCCAAGGAAAATTGGTCTCTAGATACCTCAGTATTAATGTAAAAAAAAAGTGATTTCTTAATGGTAATTTTCAAGATTAATGATTGGCAACCTAATTGTATGGAGGCATTCCAGCAAGCAAGCAAATGAAGATGGAACAGAAAGATCACAGTACCCACAAAATAGGATATTGGGGAGAAAGGTAGGTCTACAAAATGGCTTCAGCCAGCAAGGCTATGAAGAAATCAAGACAAGTCTAGACACTATCCAAAGCAGCAATATTTGAATATTCATAGAAAATTCATAGAAAAGATCAGCATTCTTGTATGGATATTTTTATAAGACGTCAGAGTGCTAAATTCTCACAAGATATGGTAAGACATCAGACAATTCAAGGGAAGATTGAAGACAATTGAAAAGGTTGACAAATCTGTTTGCTAGAATTAAATATCAAGGTGGGCAGATTTTTGCCCCCAAATCAAGTATTTTACATATTTATCCACAGTACTCTTTTCAACCCTTGATCTATCTTGCTTAGTAATTGAAAGAAAAAAGGCTATGGGGCCCTATTTGCTGTGACTAGTTAACTGAACATGTCTGCCATAGGATAGTACCTAGTGAAACAAACAAGTTTTGCATAACATTAAAATATATTGTAAATAAAACAATAGGTAAAATATTAAGACTAACTTGTTTCCCAGTATCTGTTCTTCACATTGAAATGCATATGTATATTATGACATTCATTTTGCTATAATAGTGTGATTAGAATGTGTCTACTGATATTGATTGAGCAGCATTCATACACTATATGAATGAAAAATGGACCATTTTATCTTTATCTCTCTTATCTGCAGTAAAGAGTGAGCGGTAAATTTTAAGATATATTTTTTCTTTGTTCTTTTGGTAACAGATCCCACCTATCTCCATTTACTCGCCACATCAGTCAAGCCAACAGCCTATAAACATTCATTTTTGTTTACGAGACTTTATTACTAGAGAGGAAATTCTGGCAGTCACCTTCAACAGGTGTCCCATGTTTATCTCTTAGATAAAAAAGCAAACTTCATCTGGGTAAACTCTTAGCTTGGGGAAGTAGTGAAACCAAAGATTGGTGAAATGGAGGCCAACGTATTCTGTTTAATCTCAACTGAAGATTTCTTGAAGAATAATGTGGATGCCATTAGCTGCTCTAAGCAGAAGAGCAATGTGAAATGTACAACTTCCCCAAAGGATGAGAATGAAGACAGCTGGCAACACATCACCTTAAGAAGTAAAATTACTACAAAGCAGGTCCTCTCCCTGTGTCATGCCAATTGATTCCAACCTCCAGTCTCAATTTATACAAAACTGCAAAACCCTCTATCCCCACTCCAGCCCTTGAAGTTACAAAAGTTTTTCTGGTTCAGTTGAATGCCTTTAGGTTTTCAGGTCCTGATGAAATAAGCGCTGGGATAATGAAGGAATTGGCACCATTACATCAGCCTGTCCCATCCAATCAGGCAGGGAAAGTACACTACAGACCCCTTCAGTTAAAAAACTCCAACTGGTGGGGTCTAGGAAGAGAGCCTTTTCTGCTATTAGCTCCACCTTGTGGAATATTATCCCCCAGAAGTGAGGCATGCCCCCAGTTTCTTGGACTTCCATAAAGGACTCAAAACATGGCTCTGTGGCCTTGCGGGGGGACCTCAGAGGAACATGCAGCCATGAAGCTGGTGCCTTGAGAGCCCTACCTTCACCTTTTAACTAATTTTTACAGTACAGGTAGTCCTTGATTTACAACCATTAATTTAGTAGCCATTTGAAGTTACAGCAGCACTGAAAAAGTGACTTACGACTATTTTTCACACTTACAGCCATTGCAGCATCCCCATGAACACATGATCACAATTCAGATGCAATTGGTTCATACATGTGATGGTTGCAGTGGGATCATGTGATCATCCTTTGCAACCTTCTCACAAGCAGAGTCAACGGGGAAGCCAGATTTACTTAAAAACCATGCTACTAACTTAACTGCAGTGATTCACTTAACAACTGTGGCAAGAAAGATCATAAAATGGGGCAATACTCACTTAACAACTGTCTTGCTTAGCAACAAAAATTTTGGGTTCAATTGTGATCATAAGTCAAGGACTACCTATATTTAACCATTCTTGCTGCCTTCCAAATTTTTATTTTTTATTTCTGAAGGAGTTCAAAAATGTGAAAAACAAATCAACAAATAAATAAGTCGTCAGGACCTCTGGCAATTATTTCCAAGGAATCCTATAGAACCAGGGAAGTGCTAGTGTTTTGGAAAAGAATAAATGCGATTACCCTCTTCAAGAAAGGGGGAA
This sequence comes from Azemiops feae, assembly GCA_023970755.1. NCBI lineage: Eukaryota > Metazoa > Chordata > Lepidosauria > Squamata > Viperidae > Azemiops > Azemiops feae. Next base: position 3,264,796 of record JALGBA010003848.1, read on the forward strand.
AAGGAGGGGGGCAGAGAAGGTTCATGAATTTAATATGAAAACCAGAAAGACATTAAAGAAGGCCAGTTGTATATTTTTTGAAGACAATGCCCTGATTGCTATTAGTTGTCATTATTTTGTCAAAAATAGGCAATGTGGGGGGGAAATTCTCATCTCCTTTGACAAAGTAATTAATGAGCAAGGATAATTTTGTGTTTATAATCTGACTTGATTTCAGTAAAGATTTTGATAAGATCTGCTTTACATACTCCCTACAGGATATTAAATGTATTTAGAATGCACTATGATAAGGTGGGTCCATAAGTGGCGGCTAAACACTTTCAGAGAGTCAGCATAATGTCTCCACATCAAACTGAAAGGCAGAACCAATGCGGTCCTGCAGGGATTTCTCTTAGGGTCAGTATTAGTCCATATTTTGATTAATGATGTGGAAAAGTGAATTGATGAGCTACTTATTACATTTATAGATGTCACAAAATTGGGAAGTCTGGCAAACACCGCAGAAAACACAACAAAATTATAATCTAATCTTAACAGATTGGGCTGAGAAAAGCAAGATGTTCTGTAAGAGGGAAAATGTGAAGTATTGCATTTAGGCAGAGGGAAATATATGGCATGCAAGAAATGAGATTCATGGATTAAAGCTCCACACTGGAAAAGGAATTGGGTGTGGCCACTGACCACAAGCTGAACAGGAGACAGCAGCTAGAAAGGCTAAGAGTTCTGGGCTATATCACAAAAAGCATTTTCTCAGATACTTGTGAAGTCCTTATTCTCTTCTACTCTGAATTGGTCACATCATACCTGGAAAACTATGTACAGTTCAGGACATTATAGTAGGATATTAATAAATTAGGAGGGTAAATGTATTTCTAAAATAGTCTATATTCTTTTAAAACTCCTATATATTTTAAAAAATAAGATAAGATCTACATGTAGGATTTTATTTGTTTATTATTTATTTATAACATTTATATAGCCGCCCATATTATAACAAACTCTGAGGACTCTCAAATAAAAAAAATATTAAAATTAAAATAACATAAAAATATACTAAAACTATTAATACCAAAAACAAATTCCAAAACAGTGAAAACCAAAACCTGATGCAAGTCAACCTTCTGATGTTCTGTCACCCCATCTTATCCCAGCACTTGGGGAGAAAGCCAAGTCTTCAGTGCTTCTCAGAAGGCTAGGAGATGGTGAGGACTTGCCAGACTTCAGGGAGAAGAGTATTTTGTAAGGCAAGGGTGCCATGGACAAGCCATGCTTCCTAGCTCTCATAAAACGGCAAAGTTTAAAGGAAGGGACTAGGAGCATGCCTACTCTATCTAACCTGGTGTTTCTCAACCTTGGCAATTTCAAGACATGTGGACTTCAACTCCTAGAATTCCCCAGCCAGCCATGGTGGATGGGGAATTCTGAGAATTAGGAGTCCACACCATCTGAAAGTTGCTGAGGTTGAAAAATACTGCTGTAATGTGATTTGTCTGGATGCACTTTAATATGGCTCTGTTCACGAAACATGTGAAGTCAGAAAAATAAGCAAAGCAAGTAATGATTGAGTGTGTAGTGCTAGTTGTTATGGTTGGTAAGCTTTTGTTTATAGCTTAGCATAGTATATCAGCATTCCCATTGTGTCTTACTCATTCATCATGGGCAAGCAAAAAGGGTGCGAAACTAATCATCAACAGACAACAGCATTCTTTCCTGCTCTATTTGGAGATGCCAGAAGTTCAGTATGGATTTTTCTGCAGAGAAATCATGTGCTGTACAAACTTGTCAATATGACTTATCTATTGATTTGTCATATTCTTGGTAATCTTTGTGATCAGTCAATTTGGGGCCATGGGAAGCAACTTGAGATGAGATATGATCTGAACAAATAGGATCAGCCAAATGTCAGAACTACATGGGGAAACTGAGGACCAGAGAACAATCAGAACTACGGTAAAATACCCATCGAATTTTACTGATTTTATTTGCAGCAATAAGTTGAAAATAAAATTTCATAGCAAATGATCAAATCAATATATAATAAGACCAGGAAAGCCATACTTTCTTCATGTTTTCCCCCATATAAAACAAGACAAAGGTCACTTCCAGTGATGACAATTGAATTCTATAGAAAAACTCTCTTTTTATGACCCTGTAGGCCCTCCTATTCAGGGGCAACTGAATGGAGCTGGGCACTTAGAGGCCGAATGCCCTTCCTGACATCTACATGGAGTTTGCAGCAGGAGAGAAACATCTGCCACTGCCTAGGATTGAACTCTCAACCTTCTGAATGGCTGGGGAGCATCTTCACCACTAGGCCACCATGCCCTTCTATATCCAGGACTGAAATCATACTGAAAATAATAACTGTAAAATTAATTCTCATTTCTCCTGGAATTCTCTGTAACTGGTGCAGTACTACTTTCTCCAGAATCTTCCCTTTTGCACACTAGATGGCAGCTGTCCAAATGGCTGGATACAGAAATGATTTCCTCAGAAGTGAATTCATCTCTTTCAAAGCAATGGTATAATCCCCTCCCTCAGAGAGAAGCATCAACCTCAAGGAGTTTCTTCTATCAATTCATGTCTGGAGACCTTTTGTACATCAAGATGTGTGACAAGATTAGATTACAGAAAGGCCACTTGAGGACAGTCTCATCCAATGCGTTCATCACCTTTGCATTTCAGACATAAGAAGGTTTTGCCATGAAGTCGCCATCAGCCATGTTATCAATGATAGCCCCAAGTCAAGATTCTCAGTAGAACTTTTTCTGACTAATAAATTTTAATAAAAGTCATATGTTTAATAGAATTAGTTAGTCAGAAAAGATTTTACCGGATTTCTTCTGATTTGGGGTTACCAGAGATAACATGGCTCTCCTCCGACCATGATTCACTCAATTAGCCCAATTGTTTGGTTTTACCTAATGTATAGTGAACCTTTAGCTAATTCCATCAGCTCGGCTCATACAACATGCTAGATTAAAATACAACTGAAACTCTAAGTCACTGTGTCATTTGAACACAGCAGTCAATGAATAGCTTCATATTTTACCCAAAGCAATAATGTGGGTAGCTTTTTCTATTTGTGATTTAGCATGTTGTATGAACTTAACCCATGCACTTTATTCATGAAATCACAGCTAAACAAACCTTAATTTAGCACCATATGTGAACTCAGGTTATATACTGGCTTTGTATATGGATGCCAAAAATTCATGGTCCAATTATATTTATGTAGCATGTTTATATTCTATTGTTTCATTCAGCCTTGGAATTATGGGCAATATAGTCTCAATGCAGCTGGAGGGCTGAACAATTTCAAGGGGACATAATGCCTGACTAGGCAGATTTTTTTGCCTGATCCAGCACAGCTCTTATCGTTTTTAATTTATTTTATTACTCCTTCTCACTATACATCAGTTTGTCAGGCAATACCATTTAGAAAGGCTGTGGCAATTTTCCACAAAAAAGTGATGGAGGCATTCTTTTCAAATCTGCAGCATTCTGTACTGGAGCACAGAATACCTTTTCTCCACCCTGATGCCTTCCATATGCGTTGGATGTGCTAGCTAGTAAAACCAAAAGGGATTGAAGCATTCGAAAAATTCAGCAATCTGGAGGGTACTAGACTGAAAAAGGTTTATGCAGATGTTATTCTGGACATCCAAAAGCCTTAAATTGTCTCCTTTTCTTCAGGAGGAGGTTAAAAAAAAAGTCCTCAGCTACCTACTGTATAGATTTTTACCTACTTCAGAATTTGGAAGAACGTCTCCATCATAAACTGTATAGTTACTCACCACAACAGCCATTTTAGATTTTTCATTGTTTTATAGTGCAGAATTATTATTCTATTACCTGCAGTTATCAGAACAATTTGCCAGGTATTATAAAGCATCTTAAGTGTAGGAATTCAGCAAGCTGCTCAGACTCTGGCCACTATTGTTCCTAGCCAAGAAAATGTCCATCTTAATAGGCTGAAAGAAACCAGGACATTTGCTAGCTCCATCAATGTTATTTTTAACAGCTGCTTTCTGCTGTGCCCTCAAATAGGGACCAATAGTTTTCTGACTTAGCCTCATAGACCATTCTTCATTTGTATATCTCCATTACAGGTAGTTATATATATTTTTCCATCATCTCACCCTGCAGTAAAAATTGCAGTTTCGTTGGGGTTCTTTGTATACATTATACACATGGTGGGAAAACACATCCTTCACTTACACATACAGAAGAGAAATGCACAGTATTACAGTCGCAGAGAAGTGAGCCTGCTGTGCAAAGCATTATTCCCTATTTTAAATGTGCCAAATTTGAAACAGCCGTTCAAGCAAATTACAAAGGAGTTGTTTTGTTTGGCCGTCAGGAAGATTTTTTTTTCCAAGGATGGTTTAGAATGAAAGCTCCTCCCTGGAAAGGAGCCATTTCAAATGCATCAAAACTCTTATCTGAACAGCTGTTAGCAAGTAATCTGAAGTAAAATGCAAATGCCTGATGGCTTAAGTTGCGTGATTTTGTTCAATTGCAAATTTCTGTTTATTACAGAACCTTCAGGAAAAACAATTATGGGGAAGCTTATAGCTATTATATTGAACATCTTGGTTCTTTTTTTTTTCTAACAAGTTTTATTGATTTTTTGATTTTACAACAAAGTGTTTGAGACTCATCGTGGGGATAGGGTACTCCATAGAAAAAAGTAAGAAACATAATCATACATATATAATTCAAATTAATTCTTTAAAGGTTCCCTCTCTATTTTGTCGATCAAAAAAAGAAAACTATCAATAATATTTCACCTATGATAATTCCTGTTTTCAAGCTTAACTAACTTACAATTACCAAATTCCAATTTAGCCTTAAATAAACATATAGTTTACACTTCGGGTATCCAATTTCCCTTATCAATTAAATTCTATCTGTTATTCTATTCTATTTCAAATACATATTTTATAGATAAACATACCTTTAAAATCCCTTTTTAACTCCTTATCTAAAATTTAATCTTATCAAAGTCATACCTTAAAAAGAAGACATATTATTTCTCTAGACACCTTATTTCATTTCTAGTCTATATTCTATTTCTTCATCTATTAACTTTTTATTTACCATCTTTTCCGTATTACATTTCCCAACCATAATCAAATTACATCCCAACCATAGTCAAATCAATAATTTTCATCTCAGTAGTATTAACTCAGTCAAAATCTCTAAAAGCCTTTTTAACCCATCAGGTAGGATTTTAACTCTCATTTTTAAACCTAATTCTAGCTTTCTTTTTGTGCCAAGCAGGTTTCCACAAAAGAGCCTCTAATTCATCAAATCTTATTTGATTTTACATATTTCTCCACAGTTGAATCTGATCATAGTCCTCTTCTCTTTTTTCCAATGTTGTCTGCACTACATAATCAGTCTTATTCAATATGGTAGTTATTCGTTGTTTATCCGTGTTATCAATGTTTTTGATGCCTCGTATTTGGAAAGTTCCTGTTGCTTTTGGGATTATAAGTATTTTAGTTAGAATCCGCCTTTGGTCATCAAGATTCTCCATAACTTGTATATGAGATGTAATATCTTCCTCTATGTTGTTTGGTTCTTCATCTGGTGTTGTTTGAATTGTAAAGTCGTCAGTTGAAATCTGAAAATCAATTTGAAGCTTTGTAATAAAAGCATTTATTCTAGCATTCACACGTTCATTAAATTCATGTATTCTTCCCAGCATCCGATCACCAATAGATTGTAAATATATTTGCTCCATCTCATTAAGTTGTGGATATAGTCGCATGCCGGCCTCATTAGAGTTGATTTGTTCTTTCTCTGTTGTTCCTTGATCTATAAATTGGTCAAAGTTTGCGATTCAATTTTTAACTCTAGAGCATCCTCTTTCATATTCATTCTAAATTGTTCTTTAAGTTCCAAATGTTTTTCTAGTAAAAGTCCATAGTCAAGCTGTGGGTAAAGTTCCATTTCAGTAGTATTTAGTGAAGATTCAGCTTAGAAAGTAAATAGAACACTAAAAATTCTGAAGTAGAGATATTATTATAAGGTATAAGATCCAAAAGAAATAATAAAAATCAAAAAGTCAAGCCAGACAGGAAGAAAAAAGCAATAAAAATTCTATAGTAGAGCTATTATAAAATGTAACATCCAAACAAAAATAAAAACAAAGCCAAAAGATCAAGCCAAACAAAAAGGAAAAAGCAGAAAAAACCAAAGTCAGTATTATAAAATATCCAATTTATAATCCAGAGTAGTAATAAAGAAAGGTGCCTTGTAAGTCAATTATTATATTAATAATCCAAAAAAGAAAGAAAATCCATATGTCAAAAATATATAATTTGTACTGTAAAATCCAACTAAACTAATAGGAGAAAGGGGGGGGAGGAAGCCTTCTTTCAGCTGGTTTCAATCAGATAGGAATGTCTGGGCGTAGAGCCAAGTGTCTGGGCTTCACGCCAAGTTTAGTCTAGATACACATCCAACTAAAGACAGTGAAAGTCTCGGCTTGCTACTTTGTTGCAGCTTCAAACCGCAAAGAGCCGCCCCGACTGTAGAAAAAAAAAGTTTTAAAATAAGCAATAATGTTCAGAACGGGGGGGGAGAGAAAAAAATGCTCCACCCCCCTCCCTAAAGGCTTCTGCTTAAGTTAAAGACAAGCAGGCAAAGGGAAAGAAAATCCATCTTCACAATAAAGATTTTTTCAGGATCCCCGAACTCCAACAGCTAAAATAATCAGTAAAAATTAATTATTTTTCTCAAGGCTTGTTTTCCCAAATATCCGAACGCCGTTTTCTTAAAATAGGGAAGTAATTCCGGAAGCTTTTCACAGGGGGGTAAAAATAGGTACCAAGAGGGAAGGAAAGGTCTCACCCAGGTCACCCACGGTGGTTCTTTTCGCTTAGATGTTGTTGTGACTTTCGGCTGGAGCAGCTAGATGATCGGCCATGTTAATGGCCGTTCTTTTCCCCGTCGGCCCAAAGGAGCTGTCTCGGACCGCAGAGGGAGCTGCCGCTCCCTCCACTGTCAACGAGTGTCCTCCTCAGAGGTGGTCGCCCCTCCAGGGCGACTTTCGACCCTGTCTGGGGTCTACCGGCGGGGGGAAAGCGGCCGGCAAAGAGAGCAAACTCTTTGCGCGACCGCCTGTGCTGCAACCGGAACCGGAAGTCGAACATCTTGGTTCTTATCTTAGTCTACCCCTCCCACTTTGAACAGATACCAATAATAAATCAGTAACACATGGGCTAGCTCTTTACAAATTTCTAACTTTGTTACTCAATTAATCCATTTCTAAATTTTACATAATATGTCAAATTATAAACTAACCAAGTATACGGGTTTGCTCAGAAATCTGGGTTACAAAAGTCCAATAACCCTAGATGGCAGTAAAGAGATCCAGTAAGCTATCCTTCCTTTGCTTCCATCTCATGGTCATCAGTATTTTTGCATTTTCAAACAATCTCATGCTTACAATATATATAAAATCATGTAATACATACATAAATATTCTGAGAATTGATGAGCTTTGACACAAATTAAGGTGAATTTGACTGTAACAGTTCCATATCCACATCTTCCTTCCTCAAATTCTCAAAAACAGCCTAAAGGCAACTGTGACAGTGGTTTTTTTTACCAACCTGATGACACTGCAAACAAGGAGCAAAGTTGGCCCTAGTTGCTGAATAATGAGTTACTCATTCTAGAAGAAGCTGACTTGACTCAGACTGAAGGAATATAAATGTGTAAGCATTTTTTTTAAAATTAAGAAGAAACACAACCTAAGAATTTATAAAAATATGAATAAATTGAATTATCTGTTCAGATGATTTAATGATGACTATAGTATAAAAACAAATCCCTGGATGGTAAATCAGAGAGGTAGGGATTTGTTGCTGGTTTCACTGTACACATATTGCAATCAGTAGCATGTGTGTACATATCCTCTTTGAAGAAGCTGCAAAGTATGCCATATAGAACATAGTTTTCCAATATTTGGACTTTTACCCAGTGCTTACATTAAAAGATAAATCTTGAGCTGCTTGACAAATAACAAAAGAAGTGTTATTCTCACAGTCCATTCCCTCTTTTTAATGTTTGTGTTTTTACTGAATGAATCCAGAAGCTTGGCAAATCTGAATAGGAAAAGCAAATCTAGTAGGGCATCAGGTTTCTGTAATATCTTGCAAAAGTGCTCGAAAATCATGCATTTCTAGATTTTTCAAGACCAAATGAAAGTGTACTTTATTTCCTTGATCAGATGTTCTTGATGTACACGAATTCCAGATGAGTCTTAATGGTCACCAACTCTTCAGTGTTTTCCTTCTACTAGTTCCCCAATTATTTATTCCTTTTATTCTACTTTAGGGAAGCATAACCACTTCCAAATTTTGAGACTGGACCATAATATATACCCAGTAGGTACAATGGCTTGCTGAAATTTTCACAAAGCCTTTTTTTTATTTTTAAGTCAAAGGTTCACTTAAAGACCATTTTGCTTAACAATCTGGTTGTTGGAATGGAATTTTGTTGCTAAATGGAGAGTTAGAATTAGACCCATAATCATGCTAAATCCTAATATGATTTGTTTGTCTTTGTCTTTGTTGTATAAACCCAGCTATGGTAGTAGAGCTTGTAAATCAAAGTTTAGTGTGTTTTATAAACACAACCAATAATAGTTTATTCGATAAATATTCATTCAAATCAAATATAGTTAGGGTACAGATGCTCTTCATTCTTTCATTGATTCACTAGGTATCCAGGAAGGAGGCCCAGATATACTGACAGGAGAGACTTATATTGATCTATAGACTGATAGCCTACTATCAGTTCTCTTGCCTTTAAACAAAGGCTTGATTTTCTTAAAATACACATTTATTTATTAGGTTTACTAAAGTGCTTTGTACCTCATTTCCTGTTTCTACACATGGATGGGGGCAAACAAAGAAGCAGAAAAGTTATGTGGAGTTTTAATTTCTGCTGGTCACAGTTTCCAGTGGGAATCATAAGTGCTTTTTCCTCTTCTTACCATAGCTCTTTAATTAAAACAGATTGCTATGTTAACAGAATGTATTTTTATATATCTTCAGAATCTGTGCTAGCTATCATTACAGTTTAACTGCCATAGAGGATCATCATTAGAGAATCCATGATTGATTTGCATCCTAGAAAGCTAAAATGTGCCTCTTTTCTCAGCATTTCATTTCATTCTGAAGCCTGTAGAGAAGCTATAGAAATCAGAAAACAACATGAGGATCTGTTAAAGATTTGCTATATTTGCCATTCAAGGACAGTCATAGATTTTATTGATAACAATTAACAGTTATACATTTTCAGCTAAGGCTCTGTATATTTATAGGGATAAAATTTAAAAACAATAGCTGTAATTTAAATAAAAATATTTTCCCCAGAATAAGGGAAATATTGACATAATTTTCCATAGTTTTGTTACCCACTGCCCAATTTTTGCCTTAATACCAGCCCTGCAAGTTCTGTTTTAATATGGGATAAGTTAAGAAAAGTGACAGCTGGATTCTCCTGGCTTATTTTGTCCCCCATGAAAAGTCACCTAATGCCAGGAGAAATAGTCACTCAATCTCCTGGGGTGAGAACAAGCTAGCATAGCAAAGCAACTTAGAACTGCTATTTTAGCTCTCTTTCAAATCACCTGCTTAACAGATTGCAGGTGTAGAAGTTCTTCAGTAGGGCTCTTTCTAAACATGATCTAGAATTTGGTTAAAAAATTGCCTTGTTAAAAAAATGGCCTATCTTAAGTCACAATGTACAGGGAGCAGAACTAAGCAAGTGGTAGTAAGTAAGCTCTATCCTCAGTAAGTGTAGCAAATAAGAAGGTTTTTTTAGTAGTAGATAGTTCTTAACAAGGACTACAAGGGAACATCAGTGCTTGCATGTATCCATGGATGGCAGTAACAGCAAGTATCTGTGAAGTAGGCAAAATTATGCTTTCATAGAATCATAGAATCATAGGGCTGGAAGGGACCTCAAAGGTTTCTGGTCCAACCACCTGCCCAAGGCAGGAGACCTTATTCCATCCCAGACAAATGGTTGTCCAATTTTTTCTTGCATACCTCCAGTGATGAAGTACCCACAACTCTGGTAGGCAAGCTGTTCCATTGATTGTTCTTACTGTCAGGAAAATTCTCCTTACTTCCAAGATATAAACGCCATGGAAAATATGGCTATGTGAACCTCCTTGTTGGCAGAAGCAGCAGAAACCCTGGAATGTACCTACTGGTGACAGAACCAAGAACACCAAGCTGGCAGAACCTACCCATAGTTTAAAATGTCTTAGTCCTGTTTTTCAAACAGAGGCCCATGCTCCTTCAAAAGAACACAGACCATGTTATATAAGGAGTTTATCTATCAAGCACTTTGGAAATACCAATCAAAAATTGCATGATGTCTACTCTTCAAGGCTGACCAGATCATAAAACAGACTCCATAAGAAGAATAGAATACAGATGGATCAGTGGGAAAATATGTGGTTAAAAGGGTTGAAATTTACATTGTGTAATGATCTCAAAGAGAATTTTTATAAAATGATGTGTTGCTGGTACAGGTAATCCTCAACTTACAACAGTTCATTTAGTGACTGTTCAAACTTACAACCCGCTCTGGAAAAAGTGACTTATGACCGTTTTTCAGACTTACAACCATTGCAGCATCCCCGTGGTCACCTGAGCAAAATTTGGACGCTTGACAACTGGCATGTATTTATAATGGTTGCAGTGTCCCGGGTTTTGCAACCTTTTGACAAGCAAAGTCAATGGGGAAGCCAGATTCACTTAACAGTCGTGTTACTAAGTTAACAACCGCAGTTATTCACTTAACAACTGTGGCAATAAAGATTGTAAAATGGTGCAAAACTCACTTAACAACTATCTCACTTAGCAACAGAAATTTTGGGCTTAATTGTGATCATAGGTTGAGGCCTATCTATACAAGATACCAGAGAAATTACCTAGAACATACTACATAAAGGCATTTCAAATGTCTTGAAATGTTGAAGGGACACTTCATCGTGCTTGGTGGACATGTAAAAAAGCAAAACAAAACAAAATCTTCAATTAAAAAGAATATATGTGTGTGTGTGTGTTTATAAAGCACTGACAAAGCTAATATTATCAATAGAAAAGCCCCCTTTTCCTGTTAGTAAAAAGAACTTTAAAAGATTATCAAATTATCAACCCACTGTAGCCTTAGTAAATTAAAAATAAATTTAAAACAGGCTCGGGCTTCTTCCAAGAGGCCTCCTATTAATTCTAATTAAACAATATCAGTTACCCCAGATGTATGGGGATTGCTCCACTCAAGAATTATTAGTGTTTCTTGTCAATGGCAGTCCTCTTGTTTACCTGCATAAACAGAGCAAACAAAATTTCTTTATGTTAATCTTCTTTGGCAAATTTTCAAAATGTTAGAAAAGTAATGTTTTCCAAAAATGCTTTGTATTTTTAATATAATTGATTTCCCTAGCTGAAAATCTAGATATTACTGATCTCAAAGGATTTATCTCCATTTCCTTTCTGTCCATGTGAAATAGTACTATAGGCCATCTTGAAAAAGGGCCAACATTTTGCCTAATTGCATAAGGAATCATATTTAGGTTGCACTTGCTATTTTTATTCTTTTTTGTTTCATCAGAAAATTCATTTTTCAGCATCATTATGTCAACAATTCTTGTTCTTTCATTTCCACAAGCGATTGCACTTAGACTGAAATTAGTTATGATTGATGATCAAAATGCAAACCCTAATATGATTTAGGAGGTTGCAAAGAACAAATCAGAAGAAATCATCTTCAGAAAATAATCCCTTCTCTGAGACTATTTTAATGTTGAAAAAGACAATAGAAATATATAGATACAATATAATAGCTCTTCTGGATCTGACAGAGCCTCATCTAATTGAGCATTCAGAGCTACTTGTAAACATTTTAACCTGTTCTCTTCTACTTTTGGCTTCCAGCAACCAGAATTTAAGACTTCCTGCGTTGATTCTGGAAATAGTAAAAAAATCTACCAATACTAGTAGTAACAGTTGATAGATTGGTGACCCATGAATCATCTTAACAGTTTTTAAACTGCTGAAATTAGCTGCAGTCATAACTGATAGCAGCAAACTGTGTTATGTAAAAACTGTATTCCTCTGCATTTAATTTTACTGGTTGTTCACACATTCTAACATTGTGACAAGAAACAAAGACCTCGCTATCCATTTGAACTATGCTATACCTAATTTTATATAGTTCTATCATGTCTTACCTTGCCCTTCTTGATTCCAGGCTAAATAAGCCCCATTCCTGGAATATCTCATTGTAAGTGAGCTACTCCCCAATCACTTTGGTCATCTTTTTTTTTGTACATTTTCCACCTTGGTAGCATTCTTTTTAAGGTGTGATGACCAGAAGTGTACATAGTGTTCCAAGGAGAACTTTGGGACAAGAAAATGAATAGAACTTGAGCTATTCCACATATGACTTCTGTAGCCCAGCTGTTTTATTGATAATTAGACAACCTGTGGCCCGTTGATCATCTTTTCAAAGATATTTCTCACCTCAACAAAAGAACAGAATGACCACGGGTGGGCAAAAAAGTAGTGGGAGCAGGAGCAAATTCTGACTTCCTCTTGGCTTCCCCATTGACTTTCCTTGTGAGAAGCTAGCAAGAAGTGTTGGAAATGATGACCACTTGATTGTTGAAGTGGTCACAACTTTGCCAAATTTCAATCCCATGGGAGTCAAGGAACCCCAATTTTGAATGCATTAAGTTGGCCCATTTGGAGCATGTTGATTCAAAACTTGTCCTATGATGTTTTACCCAATTGCAGGTGATAAACAAAAGAGCTTTAGTAGTATATAGATCAGGAGTGTCAAACTGTCGGCCCGTAGGCCAGATGTGTCACGCCAAAACTGCGCCCACTCCATTGCCGGCAATGGGGAAAAAGTGGCAATTCGTCGCGACACATCACGTGACATTGTGAGTTTGACACCCGTGATATAGATGATGAGGTTCCTGCTGATAGTTGAGTCATGTTTCTTCCATTTTGATTGGCCAAAATATAACGTCACAAAGCTTCAAGATAAACCATTTGCACATTGGGAACAACTGCTATCCAATCCTGCCTCCTTGGCATTCCCTCTTTCTACAGCCAGCAGCCAGCAAGCTGCCTTGGAGCCTTCCCTTTTTTGTTTCTAAAGTATGAAATGAATTTGTTGGTATTCTCTGAACTCTGCTATGGCCTATGACATTTCCTTCATCTCATCCTCAATCCATGAATGAGACTGAAATATCTTTATTGTTCCAGTTTTAAAGTTCATGTTCACATTCACTTTACTCACATCACAAACATGTTATGATAACCTTTTATTTTATGCCAGTGTAGAACTAGTATCAGGGCTTGGAGAGGGATCCATTTACAAAATTTATTAATTTCCTCAAACAAAGACTCTAGGTGGAGTATAAAATTGTGGAGCGGAAATGCTAGTAGAGTAGAAGTGATCTTTAATATAGCAAAGTTGTATTTTTCTTTTTTCTTTTATTTTCTTTTTTCTTTTCATGGCCACTCATCTTGAAAAACTCAGCTATAGGCAGATCACAACAATAATGAAACCAAAACAAGAAAACCATTAAATCATAAAATCCCCGTGCTCTAATCTTACCTTTTCCCAGTGCCTGGGGGAAAAGTCACCCATTTATGGCTATCCAAAAGGCTAAAAATGTGGGTGCTTGCCAGATTGTGGGGGAAAGATGTTCCACAAGGCAGTGACAACTACAAAAAGGAATTCTTCCTAAATTCTACTCAATGCTAACACTTAAATACATTTCCACTGTATCCAACCTAATGGAGCAAGCAGATAAAACTTCAAAAAGAAGCTGTCTCACGAATAACCTGGCCCTATTTGCTATTCCATGATATGTATTCATTCTTTCTCAGACCCAAATTCTAATAGCCAGTGGGATGATCATGCCATATAATATGCTTCATTGAATTAGATGGTGTTTTGGAGCACCATGGGACTCAGAAATGTCTGGTGTGGAGTTTCTATTGCATGCAGTGATGATTTTTTCTCTTCAAGCTACCAACCCAACACCTGTTTTTGATTGTTTATTTGGTCTAGTGGTTAAGGCATGAGGCTAGAAAGAGGAACAATGTGAGTTCCAATGCCACCTTACATGAAAGCCAGATGTGACTTTGGACCAGTCACTCTCTCTCAACCCATCTCACAGGGCTGTTGTGGGGGAAATAAGAGGAGGGAGGTGTCTTGGATATGTTCACTGCCTTGAGTTATTTGTAAATATAATAAAGGTGAGATATAAATAAACAAACAAATAAACTATTCCCTCAATGCAGCGTCATATATGTACATGAGACATTTTTTGGTTAGGACATGGCATAAGAAAATTGATCCCTTCTCTGTGGCCCCCTATTCCAACTGGAAAACTATCATTTAATAAGATGTGACCTTAAAATCTTATCTGGCAGTAGCAGTACTTGATCTTTTATATAACCATGTCTACATATAACATTAATGTTTCTATAAAAATTGCCCAAAATGTACAGTAACCTTTAAGTTACTAGTTTTGAAAACACAATACAGACCCAGACCTTAGGCACTACCGCATGGTTTGAATATATTCCCTCATTATTATTTTATTATTTTAACCTCTAGAGAACACTAGGTCTGCTCTCCCAGAATGGTTGAAGATTTCAAAGTACAAAAAGCAGGTTTGCTTGTTTATTTTGCACTATTGTTCTAAAGTTAACTTCAGAACAGAGTGACCAACAACAATGCACGTGTAGCCATATTTCAGTCAATGAATTAAAGTGTTCCTTAATCTTGAGGATGTTTTCTTCAAATATGCTTACTCAGATTGAGTTTGGATTGGTTTCCATTGATTTCCACAAGTCTGAAATATTAGTCTTTCTTTATTCACTATCTCCTTATCTTTTTTTTTAAACATTAGCTTGATAGATATCTATATATTTCCACAACTTACAAATTCTGTTTCCTGCAATTACTGCTAAAATCCTCGATGACATCAGCTCTGAGGAATTTTATATTTGGTTTAAATGATGTAAATCTATTGAAAGAAAACTAATTTGAATTACAATTGTGTAATGCTTTATGCATTTGCCTAGATAATTGCAGCCATGGTCATTTATATATTTAAATGATAGAGTAGCTATCAAATTAGCCGCTTTGTGTTTAACCAGTGATATTGCCTTACAGAGAATAAGAGGTGTCACTTTCCCTTGAAATTTCCCTCAGCTTTAATAAATGCTCAGTGATCCAGCCTGAAGTATTAATTGGCTGGTTCATCCAGTATGTACGACCTGGTTGTTATTTTTTTCCCCAAGATCCAGAAAGCTATGTCTTTCCTCATTCTGCCCCAATTACTTCACTTCTTGGCCTGAGAAAGGACTTCCTGCCCTGGGGAGTTATATGTGCAGAACAAGCAAAGTGGCAGCCACCCTTCTAGTGAGAGAAGAATGATAGTCTAGATAGGTGAAAGAGCCGGTATTCATCACACAGTGAGCTTCTCCTTCCCTTGTGAACTGAAGGGGATCCAAGGGCCAGGCTGCTGAGCTTCCAACTCCCCTCTGCTAGTATTCCCAGAAAATCATGCAGCATTTTCCTGCCACTCCAGTTGGAAAAGCACGGCATATCTGTATCCCTGAGTTGCTACTGTAAGACATTTCCCCAAGTTCCCATGCTGTGAGATCCTGGACGGTACAGTAGCTGCAAGACCTGCAAATATCCCGTACCATCCATGAAGGCTGTTAAAGTTACTGATGGAAAGGTTGAGACTGGGATGTGGCGGGGATACTGGAGCCAAGCTTCATCTCTTATCTGGCCATGATGAATTATTGTTGGAACTGGTTGTTTCGTAGTTTAGATTACATCTCAGGATTCACCTAATTAAAGGACAGTTTTTGCATCAGGGTATCCAACTTGCTTCGATAATACTTGAACATTTGGCGGGGTTGAATATGTAATTAAAAAGCTTTGCATTAGAAGTAGTGTTGAACAAAGAGTAAAATTCTCTATCTCTGTTGTCAGATTTTATGCATCAAGAGACAAAAATTAATACAAATGACTGAGAACATGACCAAATTTGTGGGGAACAAAAGATGTGGTTTCTTCACATTTCTCTGTAGAAGGAAAAAATCTCCAATGTCTCTAGAGTAGAGCTTCTTTGCAGTGAAGCTGTACTACACTAGAAAAAGTCTTATGGGATAACTGCCCATATCTTCCCCTGGGGTTTAACTAAAGCATTGTGGATTGCAGAATGCTGGAGATGATCAAACAATCAGAGACAGGGCATGTACGTGAATTGTTTTATAATTCTTCCAACAAATTATCTGCAATTGAATGAGATGCCCAATACCTTAGGGGGGGGGGGAAATACAATATAGTTTCTTTGCTTGGCACTGCTCAATATCTAGAGAATAGCTGATTAAGAAAGCTGGCCTCATTATTATGTGTTCTAAACATTGACATTTACATGATTTGAATCAACAGAATGGACGCAAGGTGTGGGGAAGTGGTATCCTTGCTAACCAATGTCTTGTGTAGTTTCAACATGGTATCTAATTTTACTGTAAATCACAGTTCTCTAAAATGGTCAATACTGATCCCCAGGGATCGATGAGACAATCCAAGGAGTTGATGTTATTATTACTATGGTTGGTTGCACAGTCAGTCAGAGGTTTAGACTGGATTTGGCATTTTTACCCACCCTATTGAGCCCTTCCCAGGGACATGAGATATGCAGATATTGTTGTTTGATAGTGTTAAAGGTATCATCATACAATGTAAGCCGTCCCAAGTAAAGCTGCCTTTTGCAATTATGTTTTATCACACACAGACAAATGTTCAGACTGGATTTGGCATTTTTATCCATCTATTGAGTCCGTCCCTGGGTTAGACAGATGTTTGATGGTGTTAGAGGTATCATAACAGGATGTAGCTATTCTGAGTAAACCTGCCTTTTGCAATTGACTGGTGGTGAATTTGTCTTTGCTGAACATGTTCAAATGGTGCTCCAGTTATTTTGGGATTGCACCCAAGATGCCCATTACTACTGCTACTACCTTTGCTTTCTTTTGCCAGAATGAATGCTTTTACACTAATGTCCATTCAGTTCCAATGTCTAACAAAGGTCATTGCTGATGTTCAACACAGCTGGCAGATGATTGCGAACAGATTCTGACTTGCCTCTGTCTTTTGGTGCTCAAAAAGCTGCTTTCACAACTGCTTTGCAGTTAGGCACTTTAAACTAATAATTACAAATTAAAGCATAATGCAAAACTTACTTATTTTAGCCCTAAGACTTAGTTAAGTGATAGAAGTACTTAAACATCACTGTTAATACTGTGGATATATTGTAGAATTAGATCTAGTATCTGAAGTATGCCCATTCCTGTTTCGTTTGATTTATTCAGAAATGGTATTTTGTCCATTGACCCAGTTTGGTATGATGGTTTAGGCATCAGGCTAGAGATGAATAGTTCAGTCTTGCCTTAGCACAAAGCCAGCTGGCTGACCTTGAGCTAATCATTCCCTCTCAGTCCTAGGAAAGAGGCAATGGCAAACCACTTCTGAAAAAAACCTTGCCAGGAAAACTGCAGGAACTTGTCCAGGCAATCTCCAAGAATCAGACATAACTGAATGAAAGAGAAAAATATTTCTGCAATGCTTCAAAAGCTAGGAGAGTATATATCACCTTGATTAAAGAAGGTCTTCACAATATTATCAAACTGTATCTTGGGAGTATAAATGTGAAGAGATAAGCATTTCCCTGTAAAAGATACAATTTTTGGTGCTCCTTAAATAGAAACAGAGTTGAAACATGAAAAATTGGACAAATTTAACAGTCTGCATCACTTCGTAAAGAAATGCTTGAAGATCCATTACTTATGCTTGTTTAGCAATATACAGTATCATATCATGAAGTTTGAAAGATCTACGGTAATAAAAATCCCTTTATTTTTCTTAGGAACCACTACCATTTTTAGTATCTATAACGTAAGCCATCTATATAAAATTTACAATGTTTTTCCTAACAACAGCTGTTACAGATAATACCTTAACTGTTAAAACAAGTATGTGTTTATTAATACTTATTAAACTGAATTAAGACAAACCATAGCAAATAAAGGTTTATTAATGACATGTTTTAGAGGGAAATGTATTCTAATCCTCCCTTAACTGAGAACTAATTAAGACAGTTAAATTAAAACCATTTAAATTAAAAGACTGCAACAGTTCCATTTCAAAATCTGCAATGCACACAGAAGCAAAAGTTTAGGAATTGGGGGATTAATGTGAGTAACCTTTGTAGACTGAAGTTCCCATATAAAACATATATACGCCTACGGAGTGGGAGTGGGAGTGGGAGCAGAGCTCTTTAGTGGCCAAGTGTGATTGAACACATAAGGAATTTGTCTCTTGTGCATAAGCTCTCAGTGTAGATACAAGCAACAAAGTGATGTCATAGATCATAAATCATAAGATATAATTATAAATTATAAAATACAAACAACCAGTGCTTTTTTTGTAAAAAGAAAAGGTGCCGGAACTCACACATGTCATACAACCCGCCTTGCCTACCCTACAAGGTTCCATCCAAAAAAGGTGCCGGAACTCCGTTCTGGGCGTTCTATGACAAAAAAAAGCCCTGCAAACAACAATTAATAAACCATAATATACCAATAGGAGAAGGTAGTAGGAAAGCTAAGAGGTGAGAAAGATGAGAAGATAAGAGATGAAAAGATGACTAGGATAATATCAATACAAATTACTACATGGGTAAAATATCTTTAGGCATAAGACAGTGCTGTGGGAGTTAGGACTAGCAGAGTGATGGTATGGGGGAATAAACTATCTTTGTGTCTAGTTGATTTGGCAAAATTATATTATTAACCAAAATTATATTTAACCTCAGCCTCTGTGTTTTGTAAACCATAGTTTAGTTTATGGCTTACTATAATTTGTGGTCACAGCCAACTATGCCTTATTAGCTATAACTTATACAAACTATGTCTGATCAGGGTATTAAATTCAAAATATTTAACTCAATAAATTATCAGATGAAAATGAAGACCCAAATCTACAAAAAAATTGCCTTTGCAAATTCATATGAAAAACTCCAATTTTGAAATCATTACTGAAATTTTTATACAGTAATCAAAGAAAGCTATCCTAATGGGAAAAATGAAGTACATGTGTGGTTTCTCAGTTTACAGTCCAGAAGCAAATGCTAATTGGCAGCTTCCAAGTATCTGTTCTATTCTTTCTCAATATCATTTAAATTGATTTAAATATTACCTAGCCATTGTGACAATCTTTTTCTATGGCCATTCATGGTAGGGATAGTTGACTACAGTTTCCCTCTTGCCGAGTTAAATTTTGGTGACTTCTTAGATGTTTCCATTTAATGATCTTGGCAATAGCAGGGAAGTGGCTTATCACTGCTTCTTTCAACTGTTGTTTTACTGTGAAATCCTGACACAGATCTTAAGGACAATGTGTATTTTGGCAATAAATGCATACTACTATGAAATGCTCTGAAACAAGCAAGATAACTAAATGAAAGGAAATTCTAGATTATGCGTTATGAAAATAGTTCATACAGATGTAGAGTATTTTTCTAGAAAATGCTTTTTTCTGGGGTAAGGAAACCTTTGTTAATTTTTTTAAAATTAATCAGTTTTATGGGGCTATATTTTTGAAAAGAAAAGTATATTGCATAAAGCAAGAGCTAGTTTAGTGCCATGGTTATGGCATTAGGCTTGAAACCAGGTGACCATGAATTCTAGTCCTACCTTAGACACAAGCCAGCTGGGTAATCTTCAACTTTCTCTCATCCTTAAGAAAAAGGTACGGCAAAATATTTCTAAACAAAGAAAAGTGCAGGGATTTGTCCTGGAATGTGGCAGGAGTCAAAACTGACTTTTAAAAAAATAACTTCATAAGATGCTACTAAGGAAATACTGAATGCCTGGATTTCAACTTAGACTTGTCAAGAGTTCATACCCTACATGAACCATGGCTTGCTTTAAATCATTTGTTGAACAAGCCAGAGTGGTTGGATTCACATAAGCCAAAATCAACTAAACTACATTATGATATTCATTCCATAGTATACTAAACATTACTAAATAATTGGATTTAAGCAATCTAACTGATCAGCTATACTTGAAATTAAATATGGAGGGTTCACCCAACACAGAGTCATAGTATGTTTGGGGTCTGTCTTAGCTCTCAGCAAAGACAGAAAATTTTGATATGGACAAGGGCTACCCTTTTAATTTTTTTAACTTTGATTTTGAAAGATATGCCAATGAAAAGACTGTTACCAGATGATGTAAAGTTTGGTGTTTTTTAAAATAATGATTGAACTGTACAATACTGTAGCTGTAACACAGAGGTGCAGGAAGTTGAGGGAAGCTGTCAGAATTTATCTCTGTCACTGACTTATGCCAGAAAGGAAACAGATGATTTTTCCAAGCACAAGAGGAAAAAAAAGTCACTAAGTGATGAACGAAGGCTAAAAATTAGGCATTTACTTTTTACCATTCCTGATCATTACAGATTTATGCAGCTGAAAATGTTGACATTTAATTTTGGTAATAAGCGTGACATTTTCAGAATTATGGCAACATAATCAAATGTCAGAATAAAGTGCCATTATCACATCAATCACAGCCAAACAGCTACCAGGCATCACAAGTTTATGTTCATCAATCTTTTGTCTCAATGATCTCTCTGTGGTTCCTAGAAATAATGATACTGAATAATTACAAAAGGAGTAATAGTAAAATGGGCTTTTCTTTTTAAAGAAAAGATTGATTACTATTCTATCCATATGTCGAGACCAAACAGTGATCAACTGAACTAAACCTTGAAATGCCCAAACATTTGTGACTTAAAAGCTTCTCATCTAGAAGGTGCCCTCACTCATCTTTGAGCTCTATACTCTAAAGTTCAGATTGCAAATCCTAGACTTCCCAATCAACATGGCTCATAACATTACGTCATTGTTCCATCATACTTTTATAGAAAATGTGCATATGACAAGAGAATTGTTAAGAATAATGTATGCCTTTTTTTTGAGCAGGTATAAGCAACATATCAATTCTACTCCTCCATCCTACTGAAATTCATAGCAATCAATAACGTCTCTTCAGCTTGTTGCCTATGTGCTATCAAAGGCAATAAAGATGTTTTAATAATTTTTTCTTCGGGATTTTGCTCTGCAATTTGCAAAAGTCATATTATTTTCTAGAAGATGTAAGTCATTTATTCTCTACAGTAACCTAACAATCAAGTAAAATAAAGTCTACATTATTTCCAGTTCATTCTTGTGATTTCACTTATCCTATTCCCTTAAATTGTAGTTATTGCTATTTTTTAAAAAAGCATAAAAATGTGACTCAAAGAAATGCTGGCAAAAGATTTTTTCAGGAAAACAAAAAGGATATTTTTGCTGATATTTTTGCTCAGTACTGTGCTGATATTTTTGACTAAAATTAAACAGTTACATATGAATTGTGTAACATAGACAATACAGTAATATAGTGGATATTTTGATACATTAGACAAATCTCATCTTGCATGTTCCATAGAAAATATATGTTTCCCTCTTCCTTATCTGGTGCTTTAAAATGAATCAATTTAATAAATAAATAGATCTTGAAGTGATATTGGCTACATAACAGATTTACACTATTCTCATAAACAGCTGCTCCATGTAAAGAATTCAAGATTCAACAGTCAATCTTGAATATTCCTAGATTTCTCACATGATTATCATTGTGTGAACCTGCCAAAAGTACAATATATCCATGGCTTCTAATACTTAAACCTATCCTACCAAACAAGAAACAATTCTTTCCTACATTTTTTGAACATGCATGGAAATGTCTTATGAATCTTGGTGTTCGGCAGGACAAGAGAAGGAACTGTAATACCATGATTAGATACATACCTCAGTATGTCATCAGGTGGTAAATTGATATGTTTAAGAATTCAGAAGAAGTCATGTATTAAAAACTAATCAAGTTGCAGTTCTTTGCAAAGACAGATTCTCATTTATTTAGCCCTTGAAACTCGAGTACTGTAGTTTACATATCAAGCACATTATAACTGATTTGTTGATGCTGTACGCTATGACATTTTCAAGACAAACATCTGAAGCTTTGCAAAGGTCACCTTCTTTGAAGTAACACTAGAAAAGACAACACTTATCTTTCCCAGGAAATACAAAATTACCGCTTTTGATCATGATGTCAAACCCACTCCAATATTAACATGTATGGGGGCCAGTCTGCTACTAACTTGTGAGGCACAGAAAAACATCCCACAAATACAGCCCTGTGGGTTTGGTGGAAAAAGAATCCAGAAATAATGTGTTTACTGGGTTCAACCAAAGAAGTTCAGAATTGTTCCTAAGACAAATTGTTATCAAAAAAAGGGGGGATACGGAGGAAACAATAGCTTGTGAGCAATAAACACACTGTGATACAGATTATGGATCTTAGCTTGTAAATTTTCAAAACAAAATTATTTATACAAAGCCATACATTAGTCTTCTATTAGATTAGTAAACATTTTTCATGTTACTGAACAGATTTGATTAAGCTGCTCAATATATTTTCAAAACAATGATTCTCTTGTCTTTAGCTGCATTTCAGGATCTTGAAAAATATTAGGAAATTAATCATAGGCAGAAGGATGAATATGTAAGAGTCTCTCTGATCTTCAATAATGGATTTCCTCAGCTGAGAAACAATGGCTGGCTTCACACAGTGCACTAGGTCATAATAGTTTGGTAAGCTGAGCCATTGTTCAAAAATCATATTTTATGTATTAGCATTAAGTATGAGCCTGATCAATTGTGGTTTATTTGACAAAAAAAGTTAAGCAAACCATGACTTGGCACTGAATTTCAGTTCAGTCAGTTTCTGAAAATCCATTGAGTCTTCAGTTCTAACTGCTGTATGAGAAAGAAATTTTTGTGGAAGAAAATATTGCCTTCTGGAAATTCTCTTCCGGGGAATTCTTTAGGAGAAGAATTGGCTCCAGAGGGATAGAAAAGACTTCCTCAGATTAAAAGAAAGCTTCTTCAACTGTAAATTATTATATTGAGTACATGCATTGAGAGACACAATATAAAAAAAATAAAAATTTAATAACAACAGAGTGGAAGGGACCTTGGAGGTCTTCTAGTCCAACCCCCTGCTCAAGCAGAAGACCCTATACATTCCAGAAAGTGGCTGTCCAGTATATTCTTAAAAGCCCCCAGCAATGGGGCACCCATGACTTCTGAAAGCAATGCATTCCAGTGGTTAATTGTTCTCACGATTAGGAAATCTCTCCTTTTTTCTAGGTTGCTTCTCTCCTTGATTAGTTTCCATCCATTGCTTCTTGTCTTGCCTTCTGGTGCTTTGGAAAATAGATTGATTGCCTCTTTTTTATGGCAGCCCCTCAAATTTTGGAACCCTGCTATCATGTCACTCCTTCTTTTCACTAGACTAGACAAGTCCAATTCCTGAATTTCTCCAGAAGAGAAGAAGAAAAAATCTAATTTGATTTTAAACTATTTTAAAAAATATTCTTAAATATTTTTATTGGTTATCTAGCTAAGGAGAAGCAAATTCAGTTCTCTGGGATATAAATGAGTACAATATAATACCATAAATGTTTGCAAAATATACAAATATTAATTTTTGTGCCTGTCATAAATCTCAAATCACATTGCTAATTTGATCGTGCTTTTTCCACAAAGTATTAATAAGATCTTAAGATCTTGAAAGGATCAGATATAGAACTGTAAAAGTCAGTATATAAGCTATCTGGAGAAAGAAAGCTCATTTGCAGTCTAGAAGTATCTATCAAATTTGCTGGCTGCTTTGTGCATTATGCCTCAAAGAATCTTGACAGTTAATTACAGACATGCAATTATACAACGATTCAAAAGAAAATTAACAAGCAATCCCCCTCTCTCCTCATTTAAGTGACAGCCATATTGGTTGAGCTGATTTGTAGAGCTATATTAATATTTTTTCTGGCATCAGTATGCATACTTAAAATTTTGTAGATACATGGCATTTTATTACACTGCAATTCTTTCCATGTTGAAATCATCCCCAGTGTGCTTCATTGTTGCCATGTCTTTGGCTTCAACCTGCATGAATTCAAGTACATTTAGCATCTGGTTGTACCGCTCAGGGTTTTCTAAGTGCCTTCAGTAAATCACAGTACAGTACATGCCAGCCAGTAAGGCGGTATGACAGAAAAAAAAAGTTTTGGTATGATGTGACAGTGCTCCTATAGAAATTAAATGAATAAATCATTAAACCTTTGGTTAGTTTAAAAGGTCTGTCTTGTACAAGAAAAAATGTAAACAGTAAGTTTAGAATTTCAACAAGAGTTAAGCATTACTAAATAATTTTCTGGTTGATCAATGATCCCAGTAATAATAATAATATTAATATTATTACTGGGATCATTGATCACACCAGAAAATGTTTACATAATAGACCATTTTCTTTGATTGACTTATTTGTGTTCAAATGGCCCCAAGGAACTGATGGTCAGTTATTCTCCATTTGCTATAGAATGGAGGATATGTCAGAAAGAGACAAAAAAAACAATAAGGCCTGTCTATCAACACCTAAGTAGGAAACCCAATTTATCTTTCTCCACCAGGCTATGGTTGACATATTCCTTTGCATATTACAACCTGCCCTAAGATATTTAGAGGCCAAAAAAATAACAAAATATAAAATAAAGTGCTGCTCCCAAACAAAATACTCCCAATCATTTTAGTCTCCTTGAGGGCTTTGAAGACCTGGCTCTTCCCCCAAACATTGGGCTAGGATAGGAGTTGAGATGCAAGGATGTTTGGTCTACTGCTCTGGGGAAAGCTATGTTTGTTTGTTTCATGGATTGTTATGAGCCCACCTAGTCATAGTATGATATAGGTGGCTATATAACTCTTGTAGATAGAAATAAATAAACTTTCATGTCACTAACTTAGCACTGCATGTATTGGGACTTGTTTATTAAGAGAAGGTAAATGTGATAGTATACAGACAAATCATTGTGTCACAAATTTAAATTAGCCAACATATTTCAGGTTACAGAATTGGGCCAACAAGGAAAACTGTATTGAGCAAACCATGATCAACTATGGTTTAGAATGTAGCACAAAAACACTTATTGAAAACTTAAACTGGTACTGGTATAACCTTTTAATCAGTGGTCTTTTCTGTAAATAAGTAAACTATCTACATTTTTACAGAAATATTTTGCTTAAGAACAGGGGGTAGGGCAGGCACGGTTCATATCACATCCAAACTGAATTCAGCAGTGTTAGGAATTTAAAGATGGTGTCAAAAGAAAAATCTTCATCAGGGTCCAGTCCAAGCCGGGAATAATCAAAATGGAGACTGCTTTAGAAAGAAGGTTGTAGTTTATTGACAAGGAGAGCCAGACAGAAAGATGGCTCTGGGAAAACTGACTACATGTAGTAGAGAGTGGTGGGTTTTTATACCTTCTTGAGCTTTTGTTTGGAGTTGTTCCTGTGGCATGAACTTTGACCTGAGTCTTGAGTGTGCCTTTCTGGTATTCTGATAGTGATCCTATTATGTCCCAAAGGTCATATCCTGCTTCCCTGGGGCTGTGGCTGATGACTGTTGCATTTTTGGTGTTAGGGATTGTTGATTCTAGGGATCTTTCTTTCAAATCCCAGCTTCCTGACTCCAATCTTCTGACACGATTATCACATCTGCATTTCTACAGACCTGGTTTCTGTTTGGAACAGAGAGACTTGGGGAGGGGGTTGGTTGGTTTCTGCCTTTAAAATCCTTTGGGGAAATATATTCTGCCTTTTTAATATTTCCCAAAATATTTTTCTCTGGATTCTTCGCACAATGGCATACAGTTATCTCTCAATTATAAAATATATATATTATGACAGTTCCTAATAGATGGAGCCTTGAAACCTAAAGGTCAAAATTGTGGTAATAAAAGTTACTTCTTAATATAGCCTGACACAGCTAATAACATTTCGACTAAGGACCTCCTTCTCCAGCCAGTTTCTAGGGTGCTTGCGGTACAGCGATTGGTTATCTCAAGGACGCTAAGGCATTACCATTGGTGGAAAAAGAAGTGTCACTCAAGTAAAGCAAAGAAATAGGGGGAAGAGGGGGATAGGTGACTGCTGGTTAGTTCCATAGACTAATTAGCGCAATATTGTGGTAATTTTGGGTTGAATAAAACGCAAGAACGCAAGTAAAAATGGCGCCATTCTCCGGTTTTCAGGAAGGTAGATAAGGCGAGGCTCGGTGGAAGATTCCCTTCGAGGGGTGCCGACAGAGCGGAGTACCAACTCGACGGGGCTCCCTGAGCCGCTTCCGCAGGTGATGTGATGGCAAACCGGGGTGCCCGTCTTGCTTTGGTAATAGAGGCGGTTTGAGGAGGTTTCCACGCAAGGAAAAGCACCAAGCACGCTCTTGTTGCTCGGAGGCCAATCTCCAAACGAAGGAGAAGTTTGCAGCACAAACATAAAATACCAAATGCAAGGCTAGGACGCGATTGCTAAATGAGCCTGTGTACGGGGGTTGCAACTCGGAAACAAGTCCCACAGGCACACGCGGGGCCAGGCCCCAGGTATTATCTTGTAACACGGGGGTGTAAATTCCCCGGAGTTCAGAGTTTGGAAAAGTTGGGCGTCTTGCAGTTCCCTCTGGGGACATGGGAGTTAAGGCGGCCGGCCTGATCCAAGGTGTCCTTATTGAGTGCTTCGAATTGCCGTCCTGTGGACGTGCTCACTTAGCCACAATCCCCGCCATCCTTGGTGAAGCTTAACGTTTGCCGTAAGCATGTCTAGAAATTGTTGTATCTAATAAGCTATTGAGACGTGATGGCGGGTCTTGGTTGAGCTCGCTTAGGAAAGAGGCGAGGAATTTCCTTGGCTCGCTTCAGTTTTGGGGGTGAGTGGAATCTTTTGCTTTTCCTGCCATCTCCTTCGTTAACAGCGACGAGGAGGATGGTCGTCAGAAAATCGTGAAACTTTTCAGTTGAAGTTGCTCATCATCCATACCCGGTGCGACAACAATGCTGGCTGTGGATGATGGAAGTTGTTACTGAACATGCTGCATTTGGAGTTAAAATTTTTAGAGGACGTTTGATTTGGGACTGAGATGCACCATGCTCTTTAATGAATATTAAAGAACTAAGTCTTCCCAGCTCTTTACAGAAACAGGGTTGACCACTTCGTTGTATGCCTCAGGTTTTGCCCATGTCTTCAGAAATTCAATTTTGGAGAAAAAAACCCAAGTAGCTTTATGTTTTAAGATACTGAGCTGCATTCAGAGCAATACAGCACAAAGCACATGGTGGCCCTGTATTAAACTGAAATGAAGCATTTTTATGCAACATTCAAAGGGCCATCTAAGGTTTATAAAAATGCTTTACTGCTTGAGGTTTTTTTTTACTTCTTTAGAATAGATGGCTTTATATTTTGAAAAAAAGTTCATCTTAATTTGTATAAACATAAAAGATAGATCTCTGTAGAAAAAAAAGTGACATGGGCTGGAATAACCATTAGAAAAAAATGAAAGGTCCTTAGTATACAGAACGAGTTAACTCTTGCTTAGGCTTTTGTGGGCTACATTAACTTTGCTGAATGCAGGGATCGTTATGATTGGTTTTGTTTGGAGAAAGAATTTTGAATGATGAGATTAATGAGAAACAAAATGGGGAAGACACATCGTGCTGAACCACATCATTTTTATAATAGATTCATGGCATATTCATGCAACATCCAAAATTGAAACCAGACCAGTTGCATTTTTGGAGCAATGTGATATGTGAACCCAACCATTAAGAATGATATAGGCACAACATATTCCTTTAGGATAAATAGTGTTACACAAAGTGCAGAAGAAGAGAAAGAAAATAGTAAGCAAAAGAAATTGGAGGCAGGAGATAAGATTTCCTTTTGTTTTGCACCAGTACCATTAACTATAGTTTTAAATCCTTTTATGTCCTTGCAAATCATACATCACCCCCCATTTCCCTATGCCAGTTCAGAGAATCATTTGTTGTTAAAATTCATCTTCTTTTCCTCTCAACCCATCTCTTCTTTCTTTATATACTCATTTTACAATTTGATTTTCATTCTACACCAGCAAACCATATAAATATACTTGTTTTACTAATTGCATAGTTGTATGCAATTAATAAATATAGTTCATCTTTATTTTTTACTCATTCATTCCTGACCTCATCTCTTCTTATTTTCCATAAATATATACTTTTAAGAATCCCACTGGCTGAAAATTAACATTTCCAACTTTTACCTCCATGTAAAATGAGTAGACACATGCTTTTATGTTATTCTACTTTTTGACCAATACTTATTGCAATCATTGGTGTGCTCCTAACTTCCTTTAAATCACTTTCTCAATTTATCCACTTTTAGTAAGCATTCAGCCAAGTGCAGCAATTCAAGAAAATGTAAAAATATAGCTTGATTTGACTTTATAGGATTAACAGGATTATAGGATTGCAGCATTAAGAAAGTACACAACCCAGTTGGACTACAATTCATCAATTACCTTTGAAGGCATCTACAGTCAATATGGTATGTGAACAATCTAACTACTTTATTTCTATTTATTAAAGTGCATGTTAACACAGCAACTAGAAATGATGATTTTTATAAAATACCAAGATATTTTGTCTTTAGGTTTTAGGTGCAAATAATGAGTCATGGTTTCAAAGTGAATACTATGAAAGTGTCTTAGAGCATATTTGAAAGATACTCTGATTCTGGATACTAGAACCTGTCATATTTGTTATTTGAAAGTGTGATAAAATCTCTATTTTACTAATATTTACTAATATTTTACTGTAGTTCCATTTGAGTATAATAAGGCTTCTTCCTAGAATGATAGATGTAGAATTGAAGCCTAATAATGTGTTTTGAGCCAAACCTGTGCAAAATGTAATGACAGTGTTCTAATAGGCCATCATAAGTATTAAGTCTTTTAAACATTACGTGCTAAGAATTAGTGTATAAGAATATGTTGAACAACTAATGTGATGTGTGATTTGCAGGACTTTTCTTTTTCTAAAGTCCTCTTGCCTTAACACAAGAGTATTTTAGTATAAAATTTGAGGTCATTGCTAATTGTTGGAGAACAAAATCTACCTACCCATTTTAAAAGTCAGTCAGTATTCATAATGTTTTCTAAGGATGATCTGGGCCCAAATGGTCCCCATGGAAAATATAAACCATAGGAGTGGAAGCTAGCTACTTTATTTGGAAGTGTGTACACTTTTGCAATAGCCAAAGCTTAGTTAAGTATTCTGTATGAGCGGAAGATAGAGAGGTTGGCAGGTAGACATGGTAAATTGGTGATTTATAACTGCTTATTTCTTTGTGGGAATAAAGAACCCCACCCCAAAACATTCATTCTGAGAGCATGCCCATAAGTTATTTTAACATTTGCAATAAGTGCCCTTTGTGTATAGATGGTTTATGAATAAAGGCGAATATACGAATAAAGGCGAATGTCCCAGGATAATGTTGCAGGATGTAATCTGGGTTGATCACCGGGACCAGAGGTTTTAGTCTTCCAAGCTTAGAGAGAAGTTCCCTGAAGATGGGGTTCCAGCACAAGTCCGAAAGCTTGGAAGACAAAAATCTCTGATCCCAGTACTGACCCAGATTGGATCTTGCATAGATGGTTTATTTCTGCTCTGACACATGTGTTAGTTTTGTAAGATGCAGTTTGAAATTTTAAGTGTCAAAACTGAAATTTGTAGTTCCCCAATTGTCAATGAAGATTCTTAGTCATCCAGGTAGAGTTGTCTAGAACAGGGGTGTCAAACTCAATTTCATTGAGGGCCGCATCAGCATTGCGGTTGCCCTCAGGGGGCCGGGTGGGTGTGGTGAGGGTGGGCGTGGCCTACTGGGTGGGCGTGGATGGAGTGGGCGTGGCCTGGGTGGGCGTGGCCAGCTCTACATCGGTCGCGTCAAGGGTGCCTGTGGGGGCCTGGGCAGGAGTGGGACAGATCTGAGGGTCTCTGGCAGAAGGGGGTGGAACCAGGGCATGTGCCAAGGCATGGTCCACTGGAGGAGCCTCACTGTTCCTCTCAGGCCATGCAGGGGGGCGGGGCTGGATGGTGGCACGGGCTTCCTGGAGCCCTGGGCAGCACAGGTCAAACGCCCAGCCTGGCCCTCAAGCACCCGCAGCACCAAGCCCAGCCCCACTTCCCCAAGGGGGCACCCAGCTGCACTTACCTCCTCCTCAAGGCTGCTGCTGTTGTGCTATCTCTCCTTAGCCAGGTTGCTCATGATGGGAGGAGACCTGGCTTTGTATCCAAAGCTTCCTTAGCAATAGGATGGGAGACCCCAGGATAGGCCAGGAGGAGGGGGCAAGGGGATGGTGAAAGGGCAGCAGGGCAGGACTAAGGCAGGACTTCCCTGAGACCCTCCCTCTCCTTCTTTCCTTTCCTTCCTTCCTTCCTTCCTAAGTACAGAGTGGTGGAAAAATATTTGAGATGAGGGAGGGAGAAAAACAGGCAAGAAACGCAGCTGGGGAGGTATCACCTTTTGTGAGGAATGAAGAAATGCACCATCGCCTGGAAGTGGCCAGCACATGGCCCTCACCTACTTCACATATCTGGCTTGGTGGGCTCTGGGGGAGGGGATGCCATGAGCAGCATGAGAGTCAACGTTACCTGCGCAATGCTGCCCAGCCACCAGCCTGCCCGGTTTCGGCAGGCAGTGGGGTGCTTTCCTCACAGCACCGAGAGGTTGAGCCGGAAGGTGCGAAGCTCGCCAGCTTTGCACCTTGCTCCCTGCTGAAACTGGGCAGGCTGGGAGCTAGGCAGCATTGCACTTCTCATCAGATTCGCGCCACCCAGCTCAGCTTTTGGCGCTGTTGAGGAGAGCGCCCCGCTGCCTGCCGAAACCTCTCCCCCAGAGCCCATCAAGCCAGATATGTGAAGTAGGTGAGGGCCATTTGCTGGCCACTTCCAAGCGATGGTGCATTTCTTCATTCCTCACAAAGGGTGACACTTCCCCAGCATGCACCCAGGGGGCGGGGCCGACACGGCAGGGGCTGGTTCCTCGCTGTTTCCAGATGGCCTCGTGGAGCTAAGACTGAATACGTTTCAGCGTAGATGGCCACCACAAAATTGTACATTGGCTCCTGGCTGGCCTGGGCCAAGGCAGCGGGGGCCATTCCCGCACTGTTTCCAGGATGGCTTTGCGGGCCACATGAAACCACTTCGCGGGCCGCATCTGGCCCCCGGGCCTTGTGTTTGACATGTCTGGTCTAGAAGTTAAGTCATGGCAACTGGACTTCTTGTTAGTTCAAAATGTTTTGTTGTTCTCTGATTATATGATCGATTCTCATTAGATCCAGCAGAGAAAGCATATTGTAGATACCATCTGCATATATATATTTGGTAGGACCTAGGTGGCAAGCCTTCTCTGCCAGGTGTTCAACTTATGGGAACATTCTCTCCCCAAAATTAGGTTAGCTCCATCCCTCTTGATGTTCCAGAAATACTTTATGATCTGGTTATGTTACCAGGTGGATATATTCATTCTCTCTCTCTCCCTACCTCTCTTTTCTCTCTATATATTTTAAAATGTTAATTAACTTCTGATTTTTTAATGTTGGCTTTTTATATTTTGAAAGGCTTGTTTTGTTATATATATTGTTTTTAGTTAATTATTGTATGCTACATAGAGTCACTTGTGAGATAGGGAGCTATATAAATTTGATGCATGGATGGATGGAGTTCTAGAATAGCACACTTCTAACTACTTCCCTTTGACTCCTCTTAGGACAGCAAAATTCTGCAAGACATAGAAAAAGCCCTCAACAAGGCTAAAAACAACCTTGAGCATTTAAAGGCTTTAGAAGAGGTAAGTGGGCCAACTAAACTTTGTATATTATTATCTCCTGACAACTCTTACACTCTGGGAATTGAAAATTTCCTTTTTTAAAAAAGAAATATTTGAAAATACTGCTTCAGCATTTGATGGTAAGTAAACTTCAGAAGTGATAATACTAGATATTAGGTCAGCCCCAGGGAAGTAATAGCCTGTTACTGTATAGTATCTAATAACAAGCTTGGAATAAGGTATCAGACAGACCTTCTGACCAAGTAGATACCATTGCAACCTTTTTGTGTCAGATGACCAATCTTTGAAAAAATATAATAATAATGGAAGACTTCAATTCTCCAGACAACTTGTGAGAATCTAACTTTGCCAAGAGTCAGAGTACAGCAAATTTTGTCCTCTCTTATTGTGACAACAAGAGGGTTTGCTAGAATCTCACGAATCTCAATAATGCCACTGACTCACAGTTGCCTGAATGACTGTACCCAAAGAGTGCTTGTTAACAGTTTCATCTCACCTTTGAAGAAAATAGCAGGTGCCAGAGGGCTCTTTTCTGGGCCATGTATTGTTCAACATTTTTATTAGTGACTTGGATGAAAAAGTTGAGGGGATATTTATCAAGTCTGTATATGATAGAGTTGGGAAAAATAGTTAATACTGTAGAGCAGAGAGAGAAGATTCCAAAAGATTTAGACAGGTTTGAGCAATGGACTGAAATGAATAGGATGGAATTTAACATAAATAAAGTTCTGTATTTGAGAAGAACAATAGAATTACAAGCACAGAATGGAGTGTCTTGCAGGTACTGAAAATACAAATAATATCCTCATTTGTTTTAATAGATTAATAGAAATAAGTAAGTTCAAGCTAAAGGAGTTTAGGAGCAATCAGCCAGTAGGACAGACTGCCACATGAGTTATATAGTACTTCTGGCTGGAGATCTTCAAACACGCTGGACTATCTGTCAGAAATGATAATGAATCGGGAGCAGGGGTTGCATTACATGACCTTTGCTTGTGTGTAAAATTTGACCACCTGAAACCAGGTGGACTCTAGGAAGCTTATTTAGTTAAACCATACAACCATGATGCCTTTTTCTAGTAGCCAAGAGGTGTTTTCACACTCTTCTGCTGGATAGAAAAATGGATGAAAATGACTTTTTAAAAAAGTAAATATTGTGCAGGCAAGCTACAAGAAGTATATAATGCTTGCTGTGGCTCATTTTTCTATAGTTTGGATGATCGGTAGAACTTAACATCGTTTAATTAGCTATTTTTGTTGTATTAAATTCATACTGCTGCTTGTGATGATACCCTTTAAATAAAATGCTCTTTTTGTTTTTTCCCTGAAGTTCCTGAATCCAGAACATGAAAATTTAGTGCTTTTCTCAGAAGATCAGAATGTTTCACAAATACAAATATGAATAAAACTATGAGCTGATAATGGCTTTCTGCATCTAATTTAAGTACTGCTGTTAAATTTTACATTACTGAAAGTGCATTGGAAGAAGTGCCTTAATGTGTGCATTTACATGTACATAATTATATTTCTTTGAAGCACCACACTGAGCACTTCAGCTATGATATTCATGAGTGGTGACTAGAGTTTGATGGCATTACATTCCTATTGACTTTCTCTGACCATTGAATATTTTTGCAAATTCAATATCTTCTTGAAAACGTGTGTGACTTTTTATTGTATTTAGCTATGTCTTCATTTTATTTGGAATATTTAATTACTATAACTGTTAAAGCTGCATTGAATAAATAATATCAAACAAAATTCTCTTATTAAAATTTATCACTAAAGCACTTAGAAGAGATTTTTGTGTTGCTTTTGTTATTCTAGTCAAATAGTACTTACGTTGTTTTTGCATTCTGTCGACAATGTGTGCAAGTGTGGATATGTTTTTAATATATATTTTTTTTTAAATGAATAAGCTGCTTCAACAGTTGGTCACTGAAACAAAACAGGAAGAAAGCAAGATTGCAGATGTTATTACTGCCAAGTTTACAGATTGTATGGCTTCTCTGAACTCAAGGTAACATGTTTAAAATTATAATACTGATTTTGTCTGAATTCTACAGCACATATTTCTGTATGGATTAACTTTATAGTAAATTGTGGAAGAAGACAATTTATTCAAATTGTTTACTCATTGGGTTTGTTTTTGGCAAAGGGAAACAAATATTACAAAATAACTATCTTCCATTTTTCTTTTTCTGCTGTTTCTTCCTCTTTTATTTGTTCCACCTTGATTTGTTCAGGTTATAATTCTTATTCTGATACTATGATTTGTTAGCTTGGAGTAATTGTTATGCTTTCACCTAATTTAAAAGTTAGTTTACTTTTAAATTCTTTATCAAAATGTTAGTTCCTGAAACATTCCTTCAAATGCTAAGCGACTGTATTTCAGAGTCAGTTTTATTTATCTTTCAGAGAAATGTGAGTTTATGATAAACAGATTTATGATATAATTATTTTGTGACTATTAATTTATAAGATTATTTTTAAGTCGGATAATGTGTGGTTTTCTATGCAATATAATTATATATATTATATTGCTATATAATTATATAATTATTCAGATGCTCAAATTATGTGGTATTTTTCTAGCATATGACCATATTTTCTAATTTATTTGTTTCTAATCAGGAAAAGGAAGATTGAGGCAGAGTTGGTAATGAATACCAGTTACTATGTAACTGATATACATAGCATTCAGGTTGCTGTTATACAGAAAAGAAGCAATTTGATTGATGCCATAAAGACAGCAAAGGAACTGAAAACAACTCATTCCTTAGAATCCTGCCACAGCTTAAATCAGGTAATGTTAAACTATGTATTGTATTTCTTCGCTTTCTATTTGGAGTTTTCATTAATGCAATCTATGCTTTCAGTAATCAGAAATGCATTTTAAGGATTTCAGTAAAGGTTATTTCAACAGTAAAATAAACTATAAAATGTAACAAGATAATACAATTAAAATAAACATCAGGACTAGTTTTATTGATACTTTATTGTTTTAGAATTCTAACTTGAGTGGTAACATACAAATGATTCTAAATTTAATTAATTAAAATTGGTCATAAAAATAAATGCATATATATTCTATATTAGTACTCTAATCAACTAATTCCAACAACAAAAGTGAATTTATTTGTTTTTAAGTTTATAAAACTATTTTAGCTTAGGCACCATTTTGATCTTTGATGCCTCATTACATATATTCTTGTGTGTGTGTGTGTGTGTGTGTGTATGAATAACTGTCAATGGGAAACAAATATAAAGCAAAATATGAATTGTGGCATTCAATTCTCAGTCATGTATTTTCTACATAACTGCTTGTTATATTGTATTGAAAATTGAATAAGGACTCATTATTCTTCAAGGCTCTTTGCAACTTAAATGTATCAATTGAAGAAGAAGTCTTAAAACTAAATAATCTGAAAAAAAGAACACTTCCAAGGTATGTTTCTGGAAAATTCTAGGGGTTTTAGCACATTCATTTTTGTGTATAAGGAATATTAAAATAAATTGTAGTTGCTAGTATGACTACAGTAGATCCAACTAATTTATTGAAAATAAGCTCAAATGATTTCATATGTGCAATCTTCTGAGTAAACCCAATTGCACAGTAAGAATGG
Source organism: Azemiops feae (assembly GCA_023970755.1). Classification (NCBI taxonomy): domain Eukaryota; kingdom Metazoa; phylum Chordata; class Lepidosauria; order Squamata; family Viperidae; genus Azemiops; species Azemiops feae. Next base: position 3,300,394 of record JALGBA010003848.1, read on the forward strand.
TAAAGATTCTACATTTAAAATAAAACCTATGATACAAAGTCAAATTAAAATCCTATTGAAATCATAAAAGAATTTTCAAAGACTTGATTGACACATGATCTTAACTATTATTTAATAGCAAATGATTTAATAAGCCACAAATTATTAGGTTTGCACAATAACTATAATTCATGATTCACTAACTGATTATGTGCCACTAAGTCATTTTCAACTTTAAATGACCATATAGCTAGATTTTCTCCATGATGACTGTCACTAACTTGTTTTTTTCAATACTTCCAATAGTGCATTCATTGCCATTGAGTTCATCCACCTTGCCGCTAGTCATTTTCTTCTTCTGTTCTATCTTTCTCAGCATTAGAGACTTTTTTTGGAGAGATAGGTCTACACATAATGTATCTGAAGTGCAGAATAATTTGAGGTTGGTCATTTGTGCCTTGAGTGACAACTCTGGATTGATTTGTTCAATGATCCATCGGTTTGTTTTCTTGGCTGTCTATGATATTCTCAGGAGTTTTTCCAACACCAAAGTTCAAAGGTGTTATAGTACTTTTTCTGCCTTGCTTCTTAAAAGTCCATTTTTTTGCTTCCATAGAGTACCTGGCTTGCATGATTCTGATCTTTATAGATATAGACACATCATGGCATATGAATATCTTTTCCAAAGCCTCATATCTGCTGTATTGACTACTAGTCTGCAGTGTATTTTTTGACTGCTTGTTTCTTTACTGTTGGTGGTTGATCCTAAAAGGTAGATGCTATCCACCAGTTCAGAATCTTCATTGTCAATGTTCTGTTCGCACAAGCAGACATTTGAGACGAGGCAGTTCACAACAAATGATGTCTTTTTATTGGTACACTCACTGAACAGAAGCAACCAAACAATGGCAACAAGCCCTTTTATACTCCCCGTGCAAGGGGATGCTCAGCCAATGATTGCAGGCTATTCTCCCGCCTCGCGCATGCGCGCAAGGCTGGAGACAGCCTGTCTGGGTCCCGGGCAGACACGTGGTCTGTCCGGGTCTCTGCAACCGTTCTGGTCTCTGCAACCTTTCTGCAGACTTTCTGAGCCTTGCTGAATGACTCAGCAAGGCCCAGGACACAACACCCCTCCCCCCTTGGCTTAAACAACATTGTACCTGTTGTTTAATAGTACATATCAATGGCTGACCGTTAAGCAAGTTATGCGGTCACCCCTACTCCTGGCAACCTGTTCCCTTAGGGTTCCGTGGTATCCACGTCCTTTCACTTCTTGACAATATTAGCACCGCAGGGACCTCACATATTCATTCAAATATTTAGGAGGACCCTTGACCCGCTCTGATCTCCGCGGAGCCAGAATAGGTACGGGTGTGATGGTAGGTGGGGAAGTGTACTAGGTGCCTGGAGTGCCTGCTCCCGGTTTGCGCAAAACAAACCAGGACTTTGTCGCCCAGAAAACTCAGGGGTTCCCCCTGACTGCTGACTGGCTGGATCCGCTAGACCCAAACCAGAGTTCCTTGGTGGGGTGGAGTGGCAAGGCCCCCTGGCAAGGCCCCCTGAGTCTATGCCAGAGTCAGGAGCCGCCTCCATGGCAAGACCCCCATCTGGAGCATGTTGAATAGCGCCCTCGTGGAGAGACTGTGGTCCACAATCGTAATTGGGGTCCCCCTCCCCCCCAAGAGCGGAACCAGGGGAGGAAACGTGGCCAGGAAGCCTCCAGCGCAGTTGGTCAATGTGGCTTCGAAGCACACGACCATCCTCTAAGGCCACTTCGTAGGACAGTGGCCCAGAGACCTTGCAGATTACAGCAGGTACCCAGAGATGTCCATGCCCATAGTTTCTGGCCCAAACCGGGTCACCCACTTGAAGTCTCCTAGGTGCCTGCGGTTGCGACACCTGTGCAGCCACCCGGTCTGGGTGCAGCCTGTCCAGCTTCGTAATAAGTCTGCGACCCCAGCGGAGTTCAGCTGGGCTCTTTCCTGTAGCTGTGCATGGTGTGGTGCAGTGTGCAAGGAGAAAATCAGCTAACCTGTGGTGCCAAGGTCCTTGAGTGATTCTCTTTAATGCATCCTTTGTGGTGCGCACCATGCGTTCAGCCTGACCGTTGGTGGCTGGATGAAAAGGAGCAGACGTGGCATGCCGGATCAAGTTAGCTGGGAGAAATGCCTGAAACTCAGAAGAGGTAAATTGGGGACCATTATCTGATACTAAAACATCAGGAAGACCGTGGGACGCGAAGATTCCTCTGAGCACCTGGATGGTCCTGGCAGTAGTAGTGGAGGATACAGGAACGACCTCTAGCCACTTGGAATGGCTATCCACAAGGAGGAGGAAGAATTGCCCCTGAAAGGGCCCAGCATAGTCTATATGGACGCGTGACCATGGAGTGTGTGTCTCCTCCCACCTATGTACAGGGGCCTGGGGCATTTCTGGCCGTGATTGCTGGCACACTTGGCACCCATGAACCTGGGCTTCAATGTCCTTATCAAGTCCAGGCCACCAAAGATGACTGCGCGCAAGCGCCTTCATTCTCACTATTCCCGGATGTCCCTCATGAAGAGAGAGCAAGACTCTAGTCCTCAATGAGGCCGGGATGACTACTCAGCTGCCCCACAGGATACACCCCTTGAATGTAGACAATTCATGCTTCCTATGCCAGAAGCTTTGGAAGTCTGTACCAGGACACGTGTCAGGCCATCCTGACAACACGCGTGTCAGCACGCGTGCAAGCGTGTAATCAGTGGCAGTTTCAGCAACCACATCCCTAGCATTGAGGGGACATTCAGGTAAGTCCTGAATAGACAGAATGTGTACAGCAGGAGCAGGGTCTGCCTCTATTTGTTTAAGAGGTAACCTACTCAGGCCATCAGCATGGCCCATTTCAGTACCTGGTTTGTGAACCAGGGTGTAATCATAAGCTGCTAAGAAAATAGACCATCTTAGCATTCTAGGAGATATTATCTAAGGAGTTTGTTTATTGGTTGTAAACAACCCCAGCAAAGGCTTGTGGTCAGTATAGACCGTGAAACGTCGGCCATACAAGAAATCATGAAATTTCTTGATGCCTGAGATTATTGCCAAGGCTTCCCTGTCAATCTGTGCGTAATTACGCTCTGCAGATGAGAGGGTTCTAGAATAGTAGGCCACAGGGACCTGAGTTCCATCTGCCTTGAGATGGCTTAACACCGCTCCTACCCCATAAGGGGAAGCATCACATGCGATGCACACAGGCAATTGCTCATTGAAATGAGCCAGTACAGCATTGGAGGATAGCAAAGCCTTGACTTCTTTAAAAGCCTTTTCATGGACCTTTGTCCATGCCCATGGAGTCTGCTTGTCCAAGAGTCGGTGTAGCGGCTGAGCCACAGCAGCCTTGTGGGGGAGAAATGAATGGTAAAAATTAAGGAGGCCCAGAAAAGCCTGAAGTTCTGTTTTTGACTGGGGACTAGGGGCCAGTTGAATGGCCTGAAATTTGGACTTCTGCATCAATACGAAACCCTAGAAATTCGGTGGATGTTACACCTATTTTGCATTTGTCTTGCTGCAACTTCAGCCCTGCTTGGCGGAAACGCAGCAAGACAGCTCTCAGCCTTTCAGCCAAGTTCCCAGATGACTCTCCTGCAATAAGGACGTCATCAAAGTAGGGGCAGACCCCCGGAATACCCCTGAGCGTTTGCTCCATCACCCCTTGAAAGATGCCAGGGGCTACATTGACCCCAAACTGCAGCCTCTTTATTTTAAAAGCCCCTCTGTGTGTGACTATAGTTTGTGCCTCAGCTGTTGCCTCATCAACAGGTAACTGTTGATATGCCTGAGCTAAGTCAAGCTTAGCAAAAAGTTTTCCCCCTTTTAGTGAGGCCAGAATGTGGCTCACCACAAGCACTGGGTATGCGTGTTGCTGCAAGGCTTTATTCAGAGTGCATTTATAGTCTGCACATATTCTGACTTCACCATTTGATTTCAGTGGGGTCACTATGGGGGTTTCCCATGGACTAGAGTCCACAGGTTCAAGAATGCCTTGTTGGAGCAATTTGTCCAACTCAGCATCAATTTTGCTCTTTAGGGCAAAAGGCACCCTCCTTGGCTTAACCCTGATGGATGTAATGTTTGGATCCAATTTTAACGTAATGGGAGGCCCCTTGTATGAGCCAAGTTCTGGGCTGAATACATCAGCAAACTCCTTACAGACTCCTGTAAGGCTGGCTGTTTGCAGCTGATTCAGACCAGTCACCTGGATTCCAAGTGCCTCGAACCAATCGAGTCCTATAAGACTCGTTCGATCACCCCCAACAACAACCACCTCCAAGAATCCATTGAAATGTTTACGCTGCACTCTGAGCGTGGCCTCCCCCTTCACACTGACTCGTGAATTCTGAAAGTCAGTGAGGATGAGATTGGAGGGCCTGAGTTTGACTCGTGAGCCACTCCTGGAGCAAACCTTGTTAAAAGTGTCCACAGAAATAATGGAAAGAGCGGACCCTGTGTCCAGCTCCATGGCCAGGGGAACTCCCTGCAACTGTACATCAATGCGCAGCTTTTTCTTAAGGGGCCGGTGAACCCCTGTCTTAAACACGCCCCTACGGGACGCGCAGAAGCCCACCCTGTTTTGGCTGGGGACCTTTGTACCTTTCAGAGGCAATTCAGGGGACCTATTCTTTTGACGACCCATGCAGGCTGATGCGATGTGGCCTTGCCTGCCACATGCTCGGCAGACAGCAGAACGGAAACGGCAGTCGGCCCTCCTGTGGCGACCCCCACAGCCGAAACAGCGAAGGGACGCAGGCGGCGGCCCTCTGCGTTCCTGCAGTCTTCTCTCCGCCGACGGTTGAAGTCTGTCTACCTCTTCTTCCTCGGAGTCTTCTCCGGAGGCCTCTCGCGCGGCTTCTTGGTGGACGGGGACGGCCACTGGAGGATTCTTTGTCGACCGCAAGGCTTTCACTGCGCCGCTGGCTGCTTCTTCTGTTGCAATTTCTCGTAAGGCATCTTGGAACGTGACATTAGCCTTTGCAAACAGCTTCTGCTGCATCTCACGGCTTCGCAACCCGCAGACAAGTCAATCTCGGAGCCTCTCCTCCAGATCTTGAAAAGCACATGGTCTAGCAGCCTGCCTCAGGGCCGCGACGAAGTCCGCAGCTGATTCTCCGGGCCGCTGGTCCCGCTGCTCGAACTGGTGCCTCCAAGCTATTATTGATAGCTTGGGCTCAAAATGCTCGCGCAGCATTTTCTTGAGATCGGCATACGCGATCGATTCCAAAGGTGCTGGGGCGACAAGATTCTCGGCAATTTCAAAAGTTTCTTGCCCACAGACACACAACAAGGTAGCCGCTTTCAGGCTGTCTTCCTGGATTTTGTTCACCCGAAAATAGTTCTCAACGCAAGCTGCGTACGAGCTCCAGTGTTCCGGGTGTGAAGTGTTGAATTCACTGAGACGACCCAGTTTGGACATCTTCGTGAACGACGGCCTCGTCGACGTCTCTCGCCGCAAGGAAGGAGAAGGGGTCCCACGAAGCCAAGCCCACCTCCAGCGTATGCGTACTGGCAGGCGGTTGCTCCTTCTGGACGCCGCGCTTCTCATTCAAGCCTTAGGTGAATAGGCTTATCTTCTTTCTGTAGGCTTCCAAACGGTGCATCCCACCTTCGTCGCCAATGTTCTGTTCGCACAAGCAGACATTTGAGACGAGGCAGTTCACAACAAATGATGTCTTTTTATTGGTACACTCACTGAACAGAAGCAACCAAACAATGGCAACAAGCCCTTTTATACTCCCCGTGCAAGGGGATGCTCAGCCAATGATTGCAGGCTATTCTCCCGCCTCGCGCATGCGCGCTAGGCTGGAGGCAGCCTGTCTGGGACCCGGGCAGACACGTGGTCTGTCCGGGTCTCTGCAACCGTTCTGGTCTCTGCAACCTTTCTGCAGATTTTCTGAGCCTTGCTGAATGACTCGGCAAGGCCCAGGACACAACAGTCAATTCTAAGACTCTTGTTCTACCTGTTGTTATTAGTTTTGTGGTCTTTATATTTAATTTTAGTCCCATTTTTTTCACTGTGCTTTTTGACTTTTAGTACTATGGCTTCCAGATCCCTTTGTATTTCCAGCTATTGCGGTAGTGTTAGTAGCATAATGCATGTTATTGATGTCTTTGTTACAGTTTAAAACCACCTCTCCTTAATATATCTCCTCATTCCACTAATGAAAACTATTCTTTTGGTGGGAGGAGTTAGTTGTGTATCAGTCTGGACTCATCAATTAAATACCAAAAACTCAATTATATGCTTACAACTATGAACAGAAAATATATTTGTAATGTGGATTGTATATTCCTTCCTAATGCAGGTTTTACATGGACTATGATGAGATAAACCATATGTTTGAAAAGATAGGTAAATTTTCCTATGATGCCTCAAATGTGTAAGTATTTTGCATGTATTTGAAACACAATGGTTTTGTTCAGCTACCTTAGAATCTTTCAGTTTGTATAACACAGTCTATCTTCTATTGAGACATTTACAGGTATAAAGAACAAACAATACTAAGAAAAGGAAATAAACTGGAGACAGCACCTATGTAACCATGGCTGATCTTAAAAATAAAAGATCTAACCCTAGATAGTTTTTGGTTTGAAGAATATACGAAAATTCCAAAGCTTTAAGTATAACATTTGTATAAATAAATAAAATTGGTAAAAAAAAAATCTTGGGAAAAGGAATGGAAACTACCCTATTTGTTGAAAAAAAGAAAAACATTGAAGCTCAACTTGAGGGAACTTTTACCTATCATGTGAAAACAGCCAACTGGTTCCAATCAGAAATAAGATATCTGGTTATTTTGGGGGCAGTAATTACAAGTTGCATTTGTACTTTTGATCATGCTGTCCATGAACTTTATTTAGAAATGTTTCCATTATTAAGTACTGTGCAGAAGCATCTGGAACAAAATGAACAGTTCAGTTGACAGATAAAGGCAAGTGAGATTTTTCTGTTAGGATCAGTATATCTGGTTTGCTGATTTTCAGTGGTATTTGGCATAATTCCTATGAGTAGCAATTATGAGATCTTTGATATCCACGGGACCAGCAGCAGAAAGATCCAGTCTGTGGCTCCTCAAAATATTGGTTGTATTGTATTCAATAAAATATTCTTCAAATTGTAATTTTTAATTGAATAGGAGACAAAAATAATTAAATATGTGAGAGTTGGTTATGTTTTAAATGAAATTCAATTGAATAATTATTATACAGTTAGGGAATCAGGCTTCCATCAAGCATCTGTGATCAAATTCAGTCCTCAGCCCCTCCAGAGTTATATGCCTCTATTCAGTAAAGTGGGTTTGGTATGGATATAAATGGCAAGCCAAGATTTGTTTTAATGAGCAATTTAAAATGTCCTGGTCACATAGAGCAAAAATCTATAAATCATAGTTTACAATTTACAGTGCCTAGGATGCAAATTTAAATATGAAGAAATTATATTATGGTTTAAGTGTAATGTATAAATCGAAGCTTACACGCTATATACATTAGTTTTGTCTCATTCTTGTCCATGGGGGCAGCTGGTGATAAGATCAGAATTTTTTAAAACTGCTGAATCTGAAATTGTTACAACCATAGTTAGATTTATTATAGATTACTGTATTAAAATAAGTTCAGACCAGTGAAAAACTGCCTATAATCTGTCAAAGTATATAGTTAAGATACATCAAATAATTTTTTTTTTCCTGACTCTGTGGTTATGTCAGAGAAGTAGGGAAATTTAGGAGCAAAAGGCACATTTATATAACACTGGAACTTAAGCTAGCACATAGCAGAAACTGAAAGTTAAAAGATTTGACCACAAAAGATCATCCATAGAAAATAGTCCATAAGAAGCAGTACACAAAATTAAATTTTGATGTTTCTTTAGATTGTATTGTATAAGAATTATAAAATGAAATTGATTAATGTTGCTACTAGATGAGTCTTCATGAGTACTTAAAGTACATCTTTCTTTGGACCACTATCTTTAAAAGGATGGGAATTTGGCTGAAAAATGTATATAGTATTGAAGTTTTAAAGAATCAAGTTGTATATAGGTTTATCTTAGTCATTTATTATCTATACTACTGATTTTTTTTCTGAAGTGATTTCTTTCACATTGTACAGATGCCTTTCTGGATAGACATACTCAATACAAATGCATAAATTTTATGGTAAGGTACATGGATACCATACCTCCGTTTTTTAGCTTCTTTTCTTTCAATTATTTTCTTTGTGGCGGTATTTTCTGTTTTTTTAAATACTTTTTCTTCTGATAAAAGTAAAGTTAAAAATGAAAAAAATGTTGAAAAATCAGTGGTTTTGCTGTAAGAGTTTGGTAAAGAAATTCTGAAAATAAATTATTAGAGGATGTATTTAGATTTCAGGTTTAATGGAAATTAAAGATGCCTCTTAAAGTCAAAGGCCTTTCCATTATTTCTATTGCTTTGATCTTTTGTACTAAAATGATGTTTAATGAACAAACAGTATTCAATGAATAATTGGTCAACATAGGTACAACTTTGAAGACAGCTCTCTAAAAATGAATAATGAACTTGATACTTCACATCAAGTATATATAAATCTTGTTAAAGAAGTTGATGTAATTCCTCCTTCGGAAGAATCTGATATATGTTTTGAAGGAGCCCATCTGCAAGAAATGGCTCCATTATCCATTCAGAAACACACTGCTGCATTATCTCAGGTCGCATCTACACCAGATGTTATCATTGAAGAAATAATTGAAGATGATCAAGAAAGTGAGTAGGAGCTTTAAACCCCTTTAAAGCTTTTTATATAATTTGTTACATTACAGCTATAATATCTTTTCCAAAGTGTTCATAGTTCATATATGTGTGTGTTTATGTGTATGTGTGTATACACACACACACACACACACTGCTTTGCAATAGAGCAAACACCAGATGTTGAACTATAGTTCTGAGCTTCCCATCACCACTGAATATGATGACTAGTTACTGGGAGCTGTGGTTGAGCAATCAAGAACAACAAATGGTCCACTTCTTTCAACTAAAGCAGGGCTTTTCAACCAGTGGTATGGGTACCACCTGTGGTATATTGGCACCTGGCAGGTGGTACGCGACCATCCTAGAAAAGTGGTAGCGGGGGAGGGGAATGAGCTGAACCGGTGGCAGCACTGCACAAGCCTGAGCGAGAGATGGCTGGAGCTGCAGGGCTGTCAGGGCTCAGTGGAAGCGCCAGGATCAGCGCCAGGCTCCAGCTGGAGCTCGTGCTGATCTGGGCGCTTCTGCTGAGCCCAGAAGAAGCGCCGATCAGCTGGAATGTTGCAGCATCTCCAGGGTCTTGTGATTTACATTCAGATGCTTGGCAACTGATTCATATTTATGACGGTCACAGTGTCCCAGGGTCATGTGAAGTGACCAAAACCTGCTGCAACCACCCAGCAGACAGGGGGAATAAAAACCAAACACACCCCACCCCACCCCCGCTGCCAATCCTCAACAGAAATGCTCACAACAATGAAAACCTCGGACAGGAGGAAAAGCGCCGCCGGGCAGGCAGGCAGGTGTCTTGCTCGGCTGCGGCTTGGGGGGCACTTTTTTCAGTGCCACTGTAACTTTGAACAGTCACTAAGCAAACTGTTGTAAGTCGAGGACTACCTGTACTTTATCACTTTTTTCCTTTTTTTTTTTTTGGTCAAGTTTTTGACACTTTGCTAGGCGACTGGTGGTACTCGGATATTGCCATATCCTAAAAGTGATACAATGGGTGAAAAGGTTGAAAAGCCCTGAACTAAAGAATCACAGATAACTCACTCTAAAATTGAGAATGCTTTTTCCTGGTAAAGAGCAACTCATGAAGAGTTACATATTGTATCCCTTTTTGTAATATGACAACTCACCGCCGCTACCTCGCCACCGCCAACTCAACACCACCACCTTGCCCCAGCCACCTGGCTAACTCACCACGGGGACAGCTCGCCACGAGCCTGGGCCTTCTGCTCTGGTTTCCAAAGCTGGCCCAGCTTAAGTGAGGTGAAAGTTCCTACCACCCGCACTCCTTCTCTGAAGGCTTCCTTGCCTCGCTTTCCAGTACCCCCCTAAAAGACAGGCTAAGCAAGACACACATATGCACACAAACACACACACACTATTCTGAGCTTGGGGACTTTTATCTGCAGTTGAGCTGGCAGGCTGCCAATTGTGCTTGGGCTTAGGGAGAAGAACCTCTCCTTCAGATGTTGTGCTGGACCCTGACAGTTCCTGGGTGGGAAGAAGGGCAAGTAGGGACGATGACAGGGCGACTCACTCCTGACGGCCATTGCCGCGAACAATGGCCCCCTCATAGCCCACCTGCACTCCTTTTCCAGAGGTTCCTCACCTCGCTTTCCAGCATCCTCCTGTGAAAGGCGAACTAAGCGGGAGTCATTGATCCAGGCTGAGTCGCCTGTCACTGCCCCTGCTTGCTCCTCTCCCCGCTCAGGAGCTCCGCACACTGAAGGAGAGGTTCCTTCTCCCCAAGCCCAAGTGCAATTGGCAGGTTGCCGGCTCAGATGCGGATAAAAGTCCCCAAACCATCGTGTGTGTGTGTGGGTGTATAAAACAATGATTCCAACTAGCACAACTTTCATGGGGGAAGAGGGCAAGGGAAAGCAAGGCAAGGAAGCCTTCAGAGAAGGAGTGTGGGCTGGTGGGAACTTTCTCCTCCCTTAAGCCAAGCTGGCTTTGGAAACCAGAGTGGAAGGCCCAGGCTTGCGGCGAGTTATCTCCACAGCAAGTTAGCTGGAGCGAGATGGCAGCGGCGAGGAGCTAATTGTCCCATTCCGCTACTTTCCTACAGGTGGCATCCCCCACTATCTTGCTGGTTTTAACACACACACAATACCTGACGTTGCCATTGTCTGTGGCTCCTGGGATTTCTCAGAATAGACTTCTCAGGGCAAAATGGAAAACTCTAAGCTTGACTTCTGAACTTGGCTTTAGAAGGCTGGTTGTTAAGTCTCAGTTGTATAATCGGTTCTTCAATAAATTTGTTCCAGGTGAATAATATTGACATCTGGAGTTGATTAAATATATCTGTGTTTTTTCCCCCAAGCATTTTCTACAGAATATCGCAAATCTACATATCAGAAGAGTCTTTTTCAAACACAGCAGATCCGATTTGAGTTAAAGGCTGGTATGTAACTGTGATCTGGCAAAACAAAATGTCACAATGATTGGTTCAATAGTTTTATTTTTGAAATACTGTATAGAAATAAATGCTACCATCCCTTTTTTTAAACAGTAACTTTGAAAATGTAGCTGGAGTATATAAGAGGAAGTTTATGGAATAGAATACACTTTTTTTTTACCTAATAACTGGTTGTAAAGCAAAAAATGCTTCATTTGAAATAGTCAAGTGTATTGACTTTTAATATTTCAAATGTAACATAACTATTATTGAGAGATGTAAATAGATCGATATTAATGCTAAAACAGTTAACTGCTGAGCCAAATGCTGCTGTTTTCAAGTAAATGTTTTGCAATTTCATTCAGCATGTTTTTCTGTGTAGAAATCCAGTTTGTTAATTACTTAATGGACCCTTTATTTCATTATTGTTATGATATTGATGTATTCGTGTTATTTTCTTTTTCATTGTTTATTTTATTGTTCTACTATTTTACTTCTGTTTTGTTTATATTTCATTTTGTTTCTTTGTTTTTATTATGGTAAGCCGTCTAACCCACAGTGAGATAGGTAGCAAATAAAATTAACAAATAAATAAATTTCTGCACAAAGAACTTGATTTTTTTATATATTTATGTATAAAAACTTGCTTATTATTTGATTTTATTCATTCATTTTATATTCTATCTTACACAGAAATTCCTGAATATGTTATTGTCAGTTCTGTAATAAATCCATGTCATTTCTATGTTCGGAAAGTTTCCCAAAAGAAAACTGCAATCTATTTGGAAAAAGTTTTGAAATACTATTGTAGGAATAACTATTTATCTCCTATTGACATTTTGGAACTAGGTAACAATACTTCTTAAATTTCAGAATGGCATAATTTCAGATTTTTTTTTTAACTTCTATGGAAATGAATTTATGTTGGTTTTGCTAAAGGTAAAAGATTTCCCCTGTCCAGTCATGTCTGACTCTAGTGGGTGGTGCTCATCTCCGTTTCTTAGCCGAGGGAGTCAGTGTTGTCCAAAAACACTTCTGTAGTCATGTGGCCAGCACGTTGAGACGCACAAAACGCTGTTACCTTCCCACCAAAGTGGTACCTATTTATCTACTTGCATTTGCATGCTTTCAAACTGCTAGGTGGGCAGGAGCTAGGGCAAGTAACGGCAGCTCCCACCGTCACACACAGTGGTCAGGTCTCAAACCTGGGCTGTCAGCTTTCCAATAACAAGCTAAGCATCTTTATCCACTGAACCATTGTGCCCCCTGGATTCAGCTAAACCATCTTCTAATTCTAAAGTTTTATTGTTTATTTCTTCATGGGTATTGTATTCAGATTTTGGTTGGGGTTGCTTCATTTATTTTGAAATTTGAAAAATGATTGTGAACTATTTAAGTCTGCTAGTTGTACAGATGCATTCTTTTTAGTAAAACCTTATGCTAATACCATGTTTTATTAGTGGAATTTTGCTGCCATCTCATGACTAGCCAGAGTTTTGCAGCCCTAAGAACTTTCCCAAAAATAAAACCTCTGTTCTTACTTTCTGACAAGTTTTAAGTGTCAAAGATTGAATTGAAGAACGAGACCATTCAACAGTTCTATAAATATCCTTTCTTAATAATGCTTAAAAGTTGTAATGAATTTAAAGATATTTAAATTTTAATGTATTTCAGGCACAAGGATTTTGGTTAAAAGTAAAGAACATGGAATGTGGTGCCGTGCAGAAATAATTGAACTAATTCCACTCCTGAATACAAATGAGGGGAAACCTTGTGGTCTGACAAAATACAAAATTTGTGATATTGCAATTATGAAAGTATTCCTTATAGATTTTGGGCATCCAGAAGCTTTAATTATTTCAGGGTATGAATAATTTTAAATACATTTTGTTCAAATCTGTCATGTTTAGATTTTCCCATTTCTTTTTGTAATTATAAGCTGGTTTTGAAATTATCATTTCTGCCCAAGATGATTTAGTGAATGATGAGTCACCAGATGCTTCAGAATGAATTTGATTTTTTTTAATCTTACTTCTGGCTGGAACATGATAGGGAGATGTTATTGGTTATCCTGTTGCATAGTTTGATAGAGCAGAGGTCCCCAATCCCCAGGCCGCAGCCCACTACTGGGCCATGGGTGAGTTGGGCAAGTGTACATGCGCACACTTGAAGCTCCACTCGGAGGGCCCTCCCCTTGCACAAGTGGAGCTTCACGCTCGAGCACAAGTGTGCTCTGCTCACGCAAGTGGAACTTTGCGTGTGAGCACAAGTGCCTGCCGCTCACGCAAATGGAGCTTTGTGCATGCTCCATTCACATCAGTGTAGGGCGCACGCTCATGCTGCTTGCACAAATGGAGCTGTGCGTGCACATGTGCACCTGCCACTTACACGCCTCCCGCACTGGGCTGGGCTGCCAAGCTTGAAAGGTTGGGGATTGCTGTGATAGAGTGTCAATAGGGGACATAAGTAGATGACACCAGGGTCTTTTTTCCCCTTCTACAAGTGAGTTATGTTCCTTTATTGGTTCCCATTTCAATAATATTATGGAGTGCTTGGGAAAAAGGTGAAAATTGAATCCAGATAAGTTAAAAGTTGAATTATTTTTCGCATATAGTGAAGAGGTCACGCTCCCAAAGTAGTACTTCTGCAGATCTTTTACAGTCCTTTCAGATAGCTACTATTCATGTGCTGGTTATTTTCCAATTGAATTAGTGTTTGCTTATTCTACGTTATTTATTTAGCTTGTATTCCACTATAGCCAAAAGACTTTGCGACTTATACAGTGAAACCAATAGGTTTCAAAAATTGGGAAATAACAAATTGTAGTCACTATAAAAATAACACAGCTCAGTAAACACAAATAAAATGCTGGTCTCCAGCATTTGCAGTAAGGAATTGTGCTAGCCTGATTGCCTATTGGAGAACAGGCTTTACAACCACGAAGCAATGTCTTCTGGCATTTGGTTAAAATGGCAAACAAGACTGAAGAGATTGCTGTTGCTAAGTTACTAATGATGTGCTTTAGGACCACATCACTTAACAAGGAGATTCAGTCCCAATTGCCACAGTAAGTCAAGGACTATCTGTATCTCTTTTTTGTGATTCACATACAGTATACATATGTGTACTGTATATGCATATATACAGTATAAATATCAATATTAGTGAAATGATCTTTTAATGTATGATATTCCAAACTGCATAATGGAAACCATATGTGGGGTTTTTTTTCTTCTGCCATCAGAGTACCTAATGAAGTTACTGTGAATCCAGAACATGTTACTCTTAAATACATGATGGTTGAAGATCTATGTTTGGTTGTAAGAAAAATGGATTTATCTTTAGAGGCTCGGCTCAGAGGTATAAGTAAGCTAGCCCTACAGTGTTCACTAAAGGGCATTGTTCCTAAGGATTCAGTAAGTGAGAATTATATTGGCTGCCTTTTTCCATTGTTTATTTAAATGTTTTTATAGTCTCGTATTGATTTTCTTCTTCATAGCAGTTATAGAGGGATTTTTGATACTTCTATAGATGAGGATAGTGACAGAGGTGTCCTGAAGCAAGGGGAACAGATATACCTAATATTCCAGAGCCTCCTGGGAGGATTCTATTTAAGTCAAATAATGCTTACGAATACTGTATGCAAAATGTTCTGAGGTTTGGTTTGAAGTAAACCATATTTCACAACCATTATGCTTCTGGAAGCTACTAACTATGCTAATGAAATGAGAGTGTCTTTTTGAAACATATTCCAAGAGGAGAGAAATAGAAGGAAATGAGCAGCTGTAAAACATAATTTGTGGTATACTTACAACTCAAACAGTGGTTTGAGTTTTGTGATTAAATCATAATGGAACATGATGTCTGAATTGAGTATTTGGGAATTTTATCTCTAGTTGTGAGCTTATTTTGATGATTTAAGAGCCATGGTGGTACAGTATTGCAGGCTAATTCTGCCGACTGCCAGCAATTCAATCCTGACCTGCTCAAGGTTGATTCAGCCTTCCATCCTTCTGAGGTTGGTAAAATGAGGACCCAGATTGTTAGGGGCAATAGGCTGACTCTGTAAACAGCTTAGGGCTGTAAAGCACTATGAAGCGGTATTTAAGTCTAAGTGCTATTGCTAAGCACCTTCACAGAAATAACATCCAGTGATATACTTTTATCATTGGAAACTGTTTCCATTCATGGAACAAGAAGGAATAATTGTAGCCTCTCTGCACTTTAAATCCTACTCTGGATGGTATTTCCAGAATAGATTTTGAGGGCATAAAAAGGCTGGTGGTGCAGGAGAAAGAATTTTGCTGCTCAGATATTAGGCAAAACATCTTAAAATATCTTCATTCATCTTTAAAATAGCTTCTTGTGTTCTACTGTTCCTCAAAATGTATGTCACTTTTTTTCTAAATTGATTTGAAAGCAACTGAAGTTTACATAAATCTGTACATATTTTGGTGACTCACTGTATAGCCCAGAGCTTCCCAACCTTTCCGGCTTGGTGGCCCGGAAGGAAAGGGTGGAGCAGGGAAATGTGTGCGCACGCGCAGCCCCGCATGCCAGGCACATGTGCAAGCAGCCCATGTGCACCCGCGGCAGCGCTGGTGGCATGCAGGCGCCCGCCGCATATGCAAGAGAGCTGCTAGTGCAGGGGTAGGCAACCTTGGCTCTTTCATGACTCGTGGACTTCAACTCCCAGAATTCCTGAGCCAGCCATGCTGGCTCAGGAATTCTGGGAGTTGAAGTCCACGAGTCATAAAAGAGCCAAGGTTGCCTACCCCTGTGCTAGTGCCTGCGCGCATGCACAGATCATTCTCGTGGCCCGGTGGGCAACAGGCCACAGCCCAGTTGGTTGGGGACCCCTAGTATAGCATATTCCTTTACTGATTTAATCTTAAATATCAAGTATTTAGTGGTCTTGAATTGATTGCCTAGAATAAAAGAAATCTTGCAAAGGTGCAACCGGTTTAAAAAAAAAAATCACAAATCTA
Source organism: Azemiops feae (assembly GCA_023970755.1). NCBI lineage: Eukaryota > Metazoa > Chordata > Lepidosauria > Squamata > Viperidae > Azemiops > Azemiops feae. The sequence goes on from JALGBA010003848.1 coordinate 3,316,527, forward strand.
CAAGTTTGCTTCTGAGAATCTTCACCGTATCATTTCAAAAGATTACTTTAGTTATTGTTACTGGGAGATCCTCCCGACTGAGCTGTGGGCAGGCTGGCAACTGATATAAGGCAAATTTGTCCACATCACTATAGGGTCTCAGTTGTTCAAACACAAAGATTGGAAGGATTTCCTGATGATCAAAGACTCAAAGCCATGTCTTCCTTCAAGGAAAAACATAAGAGGACTAAAAAAGAATCCTTTAATTTTCAAGAAATCTCCTTCAGTCTTATTAAATGGGGTACTGCTGCACTATTCTGACTCTGCTCCAAGCTTCCCCCAGTTCCAAATCCTTCAATTATCAAACCTTACATTTTTAGATCAGGCAAAAGAGCCTTTCAACACCATAAGAGCTGTGGTGGCGCAGTGGTTAGAATGCAGTATTGCAGGCTAACTCTGCTCACTGACAGGAGTTCGATTCCTTCGATCCTGACGGGCTCAAGGTTGACTCAGCTTTCCATCCTTCCGAGTTTGGTAAATTGAGGACCCAGATTGTTGGGGGTAATATGCTGACTCTGTAAGCCACTTAGAGAGTGCTGTAAAGCACTATAAAGCAGTATATAAATCTAAATGCTGTTGCTATCTCCAGTTATCCAGATTAAAAGACTGATTTCAAGTTTAGGAAATCTCACTTTATGATTTCTTGGAGTAATGATGTTTTAATTAACTAAATAAAAAAAACCCACAGAAAATTCCTGGTTATTGAGTATTCTTAATAAAAGTTATTTTATAGAGTACCTTCTACAAGTAGTCCTTGATAGCAACCATTCATTTAATGGCCGATTAAAGTTATGATGATGCTGAAAAAAGTTACAACTGTTGCATCATCCCAGAAAGTCATTTAATCATGATTTAGGCACTTGGCAACCAGCTCACATTTCCAGTGTGAATCTTGCAATCTGTGATCATGTGATCGCAATTTGCAATCTTCCCAGCCAGCTTCCAGCAGGCAAAGTCAGTGGGGACAAAATCAGGGAAGATTGCAAATCGCAATCACATGATGCCCTGCTTAATGACTTTGCCAAAAATGGTCGTAACATCAGGAGCAGTCATTTGATGCTTTGCTTGACAACTGTGCTGTTTAATTTTCTGATTCCCCAGTTGTGGTTATAAGTCGAGAACAACCTATAGTTTGCTATAGTGGAGAGTACTCAAGACTATTTATTTTGGTGTTTCTCATGCATTATTTTTCATCAAACCTTTCTAAGGATAAATTTGATTTTATCCCCTTATCCTGAAGCTACCTTCACAGGCAATTATTTAAAATTTATTCTGTTTAACTTACAGTTAAAGAAACGAAGGGAGAAGATTGAGAAAAAATTTAAACTGTTTGGCTTTTCTGTCCACAACAGGAAAACGGTTGGGGTAGAAGAGCGAGGATAGAATTTTTGAGAATGGTAAATAGCAAAGCTGTTCTGATGAAAATTTTTAGAGAAGAGAATGGTGTGCTTATTGTAGATCTTATGAAGCCTCCAGCAAACAAAATAAGCAGTGACATGCCTGTGTCCCTCAGAGATGCTCTAGTTTTCTTGGACTTAGCAAGGTATGCATAGCTAAAAGCTTTTTAAAATCATACCATAAAGAATTATGACATTAAACATGTTTTGAATAGAGATTTACCTTAGATTAACTTACATATGATTTAAGATAGAATGTATTTGCTTCTTTTGAGTTTATAGATTGATTAGATACTCTTTCTTAATGGATAAAATTTCTATTCCTCCCTTTAAATTTTCTGTTCGAAGTTGCAACCTGCTTAAAGAAGGAGGCTTACAGCCTGGACCCAAAGTTCCAATGATCCCCCCCCCCCCCGGTCATATGAACACACTTTGGTTGCTCAGCAACACAGATGCATTTATAGCCTCCCACAATCACCTGACCATGTTTTACAAAGGTTTTGCTGAAAACTGGCAGTTCTGGTTTTCTGCAAAATTGCACTCACAGTGAACACTGCCGCACTTATACATAGTTGACTCATTTCACGACCATTATGACATATGACTATAATGGACTAGTTCCATTACACTTGTAACTTGAGGACTATGTATACTTCTTAGCTCAACATGATGCGTGCCTTGAGAAAGGGAGAGAGTATGCTTCAAAGAAGAGTACAAGGTCTAGGTCAGGGGGGTCAAACTGCCGGCCCACAGGCCGGACGCGTCATCTGGAAGCCACGCCCACCCCATTGCTGGCAATAGCAAAACCGTCTCGATACGTTGCACGACGTCATGTGACACCACGAGTTTGACATGTCTGGTCTAGGTCTTCCCTCCTGATGTTAGGAGAATAATAAAAAATATATTACAAATTCCTGCAATTCTATATTGCAGGGGTGAGGTAAAGCACAGTTGCCAGTGTTACTAGCAGAATATCCCTAATGGCATCTTTTGAGTTTTCTCTAGAAATCAATGGAATATATTAACTTACAATGGAGAAATTAAAAGATGTACTTACAGATTTGATTGAAATGTGAATTACCCTATATTTTGGATTAAATTATGGAAAAAGATTTTAGCCAAGTTGTGGGAATAATTTGGGTTTTTTTCTTATCTATCTGTTTAGGGTGGGAATTGAAGTAAAGTAACAGATTAATGCTGTTCCATAGTGTCCCTGGTTTGAATACATTAAGATTTATAAGATTGTCTTAAAATAAATTTAAGGAGAATATGAATAGATATTCTGTGTAATTTGTTCTCAGAGCTAGGCTTCGTATCTTAATTGTATTTCATGTTCAGGACTACTAACAGTTAGTAAAACTTAGTCTCAGATTGCTTTCTCTTGCATATTAACAGTTTATTCTCATCTCTTTACCTTATTAGCTTTCAGAATGAATTTTCTGATTGGTCAGAAAATGCTGAACCACTGAAGTACTATCCACCTGTGATGCCACGGGAAAATACAGAGGTTGCGGCTGTTGTTAGTTACATTAATAGCCCTGGCGACTTCTACATTCAGCTGGTAAGTGTTGCATTTCAATGTTAGGGTTCATATTAGTACACATAGTCCTTGACTTAGGACTCCAATTGAGCCTAAAATTTCTGTTGCTAAGTGAGAATTTGTTAAGTGAATTGTGCCCCATTTTACGACCTTTCTTGCCACGGTTGTCAAATGAATCACTGCAGTTGTTAAATTAGTAACACGGTTGTTAAATGAATCTGGTTTACCCATTGACTTTGCTTGTCAGAAGGTCGCAAAAGGTGATCACATGATCTTGGGACACCGCAACCGTCATAAATATGAACCAGTTGCCAAGCATCCAAATTTTGATCACGTGGCCATGGGGATTCTGCAGTGGTTGTAAGTGTGAAAAACAATCGTCACTTTTTTCCGGTGATGTAACTTTGAACGGTCACTAAATGAAGTGTTGTAAGTCAGGGGCTACCTGTGATCTTAACGTTTTTCTTCATATTGGTACTTTTTTCAGTACTAATATAAAGCATTAAAAAATTTTAAACTAAGCTTTTTTAAAATAAAAAGTGCAAAGATTCAGGGCTGAAAGAAATACATTTCAGAGCTGCCTGAATCGCAGCCACTTACAGATGAATAAAAACAAAATAATACAGGAACTCCTCAGAGTACAACCACAACTGGGACCAGAGTTTCCATCACCAAGCAACGCAATCATTAAGTGAGTTGTGCCCAATACTACCATTGTTTTTGCTGGGGTTGTTAAGTGAACCACCATGGTTATTAAGCGAATCATGGCGTGGTTAAGTGAATCTGGCTTCCTCCACTGGCTTTGCTTGTCAGAAGCCCCCTGAGAAGGTTGCTGAAACACTGCAGTCGTAAATACATGCCTATTTCCAAGTGCCTGAATTTTGATCGTTTGTGGGGATTATGGGGATGCTGCGACAATCATAATATTCATAAGGACCAGTCGTAAGTTGCTTTTTTCATCACCATCATACCTTCACTTGTTAAACGAATGGCTGCAAGTCGAGGGATACTTGTACCCAAAAATAGCCGCTAAAAATCTACAAATGGGAGTTGTAGCCAGTCATAGGGATGCGGTTGGTGTGCCTGGCATGTAGTTTAAATTTACAGAAGTGATTTCATAGGGTTTCCCATTTCTGTCCTAATATCTTTTAATTACTATTTACCTGTTCCCAAATAACAGTTTATATTTTACAAATGGTTATTTGAAATTCTAGGGATACACAGCATGGGGCAGCATGGATCAGCCTAGTGGCTTTTAAATAGGATGTTTTGGTTCCACTCCTAATGTGAGCAGGACTACCAGTTGAAGTGGGCAAGATCCAAGAATGGAAGGGTTAGGGCCATTGTTAACTAATGACAATAAATATGAAAAACAACAGAAAGGAAAAGTTTATTTTTATTTTTAAACGAATGGGAACAGGGTTGGATGTCTGCTCTGGGTCAGCATTCAGTCCCATTGAAAACTCCAGGGTGTTGCAGGGAAAACCTTCTTTGTGTTCCTTCCTAATAGTTGGCATTCAATGCTCATTAAGCGTGGGTGAGCAGTTTCAGAGAGGGGCACTGTTCAAGTTTTTCTACATTTGTGAGATTTGTTAATGTCTAAAAGGGGCATTTCCAGATCATGAGACTCCTTCTACCTCTTATATATTTTTCCAGTCTATTTTCATGCCATACAGTAATTCATTCTTTCTCATCATTCAGTTTTTCATGTCTTATAATTAGCTATTGGTGATTTAAATGCATTTATGGAATTGTATGGCATAAAGGAAAAAAGCATGTGTCTTTTTCACATTTAACTTTTAGAGTTATAGACACTCAGTGAAAAATGCACTACAATTAAAATAGCAATTGGAAGCAAAAAATAAAACAAGATGTATAAAAATGTTAGTTATAAGGGGAAGCAACATCTATTAGGCCAAAATACAGAGTAGCAAGTGGCTTCTACTTGGCTTTCAGCTTGAAAGCTGATATTCGGTTGTGTCAGTTGCATCTTTGCTAACCCTTATATCTTTCTGAGCCCTTCCTGTGGCATTAATTACAGTACCATCATATTCAGCTGAAAATAAGCAATATCATTATGCAAATTAGTATAGTAGTGCCAAATGTTGGCATGAAGGAATTAATTTTTCTTTTCATTGTGGTAGTTAGAACAGGGTCCCGAATTTGCAGCTTTTCTAAAGAAAGTTGAAGAAGTGTATGAAAATGAACTAGGACCCGACTTGCAAATCCTTTGTCCAACCCAAGGCCAACCATGTGTGGCCAAATTTGAAGATGATGGTGTTTGGTACAGAGCACAGGTGATTGGTAAGTATCTGGAATGCATAATTATTCTGATCTCTCTCCAGTTCAAAAACTTTTTCCAATGAAACGTTGTAGAACATTTCATCTATCCAATGTTGTGATTATTGTAGTCCGATAATATATTTGTTTTGACACTGCATCATAAATGTATAAATAGCCACATTATTCCCCGGGCAACATATGACTAATGTAGTAATTAAGGAATTCATCTTTGAAAGATATGTCCGGTGCAGAACCCCTTCAACTTTGGAGATCATTGGATTTCTTTGGACCACTATTTTTTCTTTTAGCCCAATCTTTTTTATGGGGTTAGGATTACGAAGTTATTAACGTATAAGTATAAAGACTTATAGGTTAATAACTTTTTTATAGTTAACTTCATAACTATACATGAAGTTTGTTCACTTGTAGCAATGGCAAATTTTGCTATGCTTTTTCTCAAATTTATGTTTGCTTCCAACTTGGGTACTTTTGAGTCCTGATATTCTGGTTTATGTTAAACAATGCTTTGCAGTTGCTTTAAAAAAGCCCAAATCACAATTTACATTTTGTCCATGTGAAAATAGATTTCAGGTTTTGGTTTTCAGGACAAGCACTTTCGAAGCATAGAATGCCAATATGGATTTCTATAATGACAGTTATATTTTTTAAAAATCTCTAAATTCATGCAAGATCTTATAACTTTGGGAAATGTTAATTCAGATCAGGCTAACAAATGCTGATTTTTGATACCTCCCAAAAAATATATAACAGACTTTTTGATTTCCTTGGATTTTCTAACATTAATTAAAATCAGGAAGAGAATTGTAGCATAGACATTGAGACATTTTATTTTATGTAACTGGAGAAGAAGTAAGATGATAGCTACCTGAAAAGAATTTGGCATATCAATACACTTTGCAGATGTTTTTCATTCCGATAAACACATTTCTTTTTATAATTTCAAGGCCTAAATCTTTCCTAATTTCATTTTTTCCCCAAAGGATTGCCAGGTCACCAAGAAGTTGAAGTTAAATATGTTGACTATGGTAATACTGCTAAAATAAATATAAAAGAAATGTGTAAAATAAAAGATGAGTTTTTAGTTCCCCCAGAAAAGGTAAGAAAAACCATCTATTTTATAGAATCTAGGTAAACTGCCAAGATACCTTTTTACAATTTTTGCATTTTCTTTTAATAATAATTGCATTCATTTTAATATCAATTAAATGTTTGTTTCAATGTTTATTTACTTTCAAGTATATTTGAATTTAAATAAATAAATATGTAAAAATGTGATACTCAAGATACTGTATACGAACCATATGATTTCCTCAGAAGATTTTGCTTTGAGCATTCTAATACATTGTCCTTACCGTGTTTCCCTGAAAGTAAGATCTACCCCGAAAATAAGCGCTAGCTTTGGGGCGAGGCGCAAGCTAGGGCAGAGGCGGAGTTTACCATTGCAGCCAGGCTTCCCATGGATCAACACTTGCCTTGCCAGCCCACTTCTTCTGCGGCCGAAGGAGCAGCTCCATTCTGAGAATGGAGCTCGGGCCTGCATTTTGCCGTCAGAGGCTTTTCTGGAAGGCCTCTGCAGCCAAGAACCAAGCTATGGATTCAATTCGTAGCTCGGTTCTCGGCTGCACAGGCCTTCTGGAAAAGCCTCTGACAGCGAAATGCAGGCCTGAGCTCCATTCTCAGCTGCAGAATGAAGCTGCTCCTTCGGCCGCAGAAGAAGTGGGCTGGCTGGGCAGGGCTGTTGGTGTCGCCGCCGCGAGGTCTTATTTTTGGGGAAACACGGTAGAATCCATTGTATAAATGGATCAATCTGCTGTAGTATAAAATCTGAATAAGAGAGCCAGTTTGGTCTAATGGTTAGGTCACCAGGCTGCAAACTGGGAGACCATGTGTTCAAATCCCACCTTAGCGTAGAAGTCAGCTGGTTGACCTTGGGCCAGTCACACACACTCAGACCAACCCACCTTACAGGGTGGTTGTGAGGAAAATGGCAGGAAGGGGTATTAGGTATATTTGCTGCTTTGAGTTATTTCTAAAAATAATAAAGGCGGGATACAAATAAATAAATATCAAAATCCAGTAGTGAGCCTGGGAATACCTAATAATACAAGGAAGAAGTTTAAGTTGTGTGAATCTAACCTTTGTTGTTTTGGAAATCATTACAATTTCTATGTATGAGAATATATTTCTAAGTATTTCTGTCATGAGAATGGTTTCTCAGCTAAACTGTATTTTGCAACACAGGCTATCAGGTGCAAATTGGCTTACATTAAGCCATGTAAAGGAGCCACTGAATGGACTATCCAATCAAAGGACAGATTTGAACAACTGATTCAGGACAAATGTATGCTCTGCTTTGTTATTGGTAAGTATTTATCTTTCTGCCCTGACAACATTAACTTCTGGCCTGCTCACCATTTAGTTGACTACTGCAAGAAACCTTAGGGCTGATTTTGCAAACAACCTGAACATTTCACCTTGGCACAAAACTCAGTGTCTAGATTGCCAATGTAAAATACTGTTACATTGTCTTGGTTATCAGTAGGCTTCCACACCTCATTCAAAATGCTGGCAATTATCTTTAAAGCTGTATAAACTACAGTATCAGGATACATGAGGCACTGTGCCCTCAGAATTAAATCCATGCTTATGATATCCAGAAAAGACCAATGGAGGGTTCCTCTTCTCATGAGGTGATTTACTTTGTCTGTCATGGTTCCCATCCTATGGAATACTCTCAAATGAGAGATGATTGGCCCTAGTCCTCCTCAAATACTGCAAGCAGGTTAATGTTACAGGTAGTCCTTGTTCAGTAACCACATTGACACTGGCAACTTTATTGTTAAGCAGAGATGAGCGGCATGTAAATTTGATAAATAATAAAAGCAAGTGAAACCGTGAATGATATTACTTTTGATTTGATTTGATTTGATTTGATTTTCTGCCATGCCCTGTCCTATCCTCCAAAGGTCATAAATGTGAGGACTGGTTACCTTTTCATCATCATGTAGTAGTAGTAGTTGTAGTAGTAGTAGTAGTAATAATAATAATAATAATAATAATAATAATAAAGTTGGAAGGGATCTTGGAGATCATCTAGTCCAACCCCCTGCTCAGGCAGGAAACCCTATACCATTTCGGACAAATGGCTGTCCAGTCTCTTCCTAAAAACTTCCAGTGTTGGAGCATTCACCGCTTCTGGAGGCAGGTTGTTCCACTGGTTAATTGTTCTAACTGTCAGGAAGTTTCTCCTTAGTTCTAGATTGCTTCTCTCCTTGAGAGAAGTAATAGTAATAGTAGTAGTAAGGACTACTGTTTTCAGTCTTCAGTTGAGTTGGGGTATTATCGAGATATGATTATATGGATGTTTTAACTATCTTCATATATTTGTTCTTTAATACTACTGCTTTTCTGTTATTCATGATACAAGTTAAAATACTTTCAGATAAATAATAATAATAATAATAATAATAATAATAATAATAATAATAATAATAATAATAATAATAATAATAATAATAAAGTTGGAAGGGACCTTGGAGGTCATCAAGTCCAACCCCCTGCTCAGGCAGGTAACCCTATACCATTTCGGACAAATGGCTGTCCAGTTTCTTCTTAAAAACTTCCAGTGTTGGAGCATTCACCGCTTCTGGAGGCAGATTATTCCGCTGGTTAATTGTTCTAACTGTCAGGAAGTTTCTCCTTAATATCTGTAGGTTAACAATTAACTGATCAAAGAACTGTTGTTTACTTTGGCTCTTGTTTGGAGGAGAAGGTCCTATGATGGGTAATTCTTCCTAATGGTCTTGTGAAAATCATACTTACAGCATGTTTAGGTTCTGCTATAATTTCCACTGTTAGGTGGTCATATATGTCTAAACAGCAGTGCAGGAAAAACTCCATTACCCAGTTCATTTAATATATCAATTCATTTGGTTAGAACCACTTGGAGTTTAGGCTTAAAAGATGTTGGGTGATTATAGGGCATAATTAATGTTATTTTCATAGTTATTTTCTCTTAAGCCACATATTAAGCAACAAATCACTGCTTATAAAACACATTAAACCAAAACAAAACCACATTGTAGCATAGAGCAAAATGTAAACAGTTATGTTCTTAATTTGGAATACAGAATAATTGAATCATTAGATAATTTCCCCCCCAAAATTCAGCAGATTTGAATGTATTTTCCTCCCTTTGTAGAAAAAGCAGAAGACAACGTACTATCTGTTGAGCTCTATCAAAGTGTATGTGTCCCTCCAAAGCACTCAGGCAGTGTGAATAATCTTTTGGTTAAAGAGGGCTTAGCATCTTACATAACAGGGTAAGTATGCTTGTTAGCTTGTCATAGCAACTGTCCTGAATTTATACAATATTTCAGCATATTTCTCATATGCAACTTTGAGCAAATTTATAATTTTCAAAGTATGCATAGTAATTACTGGACATATTTCAGCTTTTTTGGCATTGGTAGTGGGTATATGCCAATCTAAATGAAATTGATTTTCTTTTTATAGTGATAACAAAACGATTGCTACAGCATATAATGAAATATGGGATCCTGATCTGGAGGATATATTCAAAACAGAGAGATCTTTATTAAAACTTAAGATTGAAGACTTGTCATGGATGGAAGATTTGGTTTTGGAAAGTAATAAAGAATTGCAAGTGCAAATTAATCACATTGTATCTCCTAGCAAGATATTTGTGCATTTTATGTCATCAGAAAAAATTCTAAAAAGGTAAGGGAGCAATTTGGTGCCACAAAATGTATTTTAGATGAAAACATAAAGACTAAATCAATATGCCATGTTTTCTTTGCTAGAACTGATTAGCTTGTCATGATTGACAGGGATTTTAATAGTAAGAAATGACACTTTTGCACAGATCCGCAAAATTAATTTTTAGAGTCATTTTGAAAATCTAGACTGATGGTGTGATTCACTTTTTAAAACTTTTAGGTTACAGGAAAAGATGGTTGCTACTTATTTTGAAACAGAGAATAAAGCAATTAAGTGGGAAGTTGATATGAATTGTGCAGCTTATATATGTGAACAAAATCAATGGCAAAGAGGCCAGATCATCAGGATTGTTTCTGAAAAAGCTGTAGAGGTAAATTTTAAGAAGTTGTTTCAGATGCAAAACAGTTCTTTATAACTGGAAAGAATTCATCAGTAAGTACAGTATGTTTTGCAGCATAGTTTTACCCTGGTCTAATCGTAATTTGTTAACTATTTGTTGAGCAGATAAAAAATAATGTGGCTAATGATCATTGTTAAATATTGTTTGCTGAATCAAACTAACCAAATTCTGGCTTAATATGGCATGTGAACGAGACACTAGTTTATAGAACAGCTGGAAGTTAGAAAATACTATAAATGGAATGTACCAGACACCTCTTTCTCCTTCCTTGTTGATGAACTTTAATCAGTTGTAAAACTGTTGGACTTAGAAAGCTCCGAATGAAGAATTCTATATGCCAAAAATCTGGTTGCATTGTGAATCTTGAAAAAAGAGTAAATAATAGTTGGAAGGGACTTGGAAGTCTTCTAGTCCAACTCCCTGCTCAAGCAGGAGATCCTATACCATTTCAGACAAATGGCTATCCAGTCTCTTCTTGAAATCCTCTAGTGATGGAACACCCACAACTTCTTGAGGCAAGCCATTCCACTTGTTAATTGTTCTCAGGAAATTGTTGTCAGGAAATTTCTCCTTAGTTCTGGGTCGGATCTCTGCTTGATAAGTTTCCATCCATTACTTCTTGTCCTGCCTTCAAGTGCTTTGGAGAATAGGTTGACCACTTCCCTTTTCTTTGTGAACAACCCTTTAGATATTAGAATAAGTCACCCAGTTCTTCTCTTTGTAAGACTAAAATCCAAGAGTATAATAAATGTGATTTACATTGTATCTTAAAATTCAGGCCACAAAAACCATTTCTTTATGGCTATATATGGCTGCCCATTTCACATACTGTACATCACTCTGAGCAGCACACTGTCTTTAAGTTGTCATAGAACTCTTCAATTTGGCAATAAAATATCTGAAAAATGAAATTAAAATATACACCTAAATAAGTTTTATATGTTTTGCTGTCTCGGGCCTTGGTCTTTTGTAAAAATGTGAAAAGTCAACATTAAGAATTAGAAATCAAAAGAAGTCCAAAATAATAAATATTCTCTAACATAGATTAATGTGTCGTTTATTTTATTAATGTGTTGTTTATTTTATTAATGAAGCTAGTAATTATATGATTGCAGTGTTGGAAGAAAATTATGGTGAGGTTGTACTCACATCTAGTAATAATAAAAAGAACGGGTTAATTTGTAAAGTCATTTAGTAAACAACAGAGAACTCACATTATCTAAATTTTAGTTAAACGTTTCTTTTGCAGGTATTCCTTATTGATTTAGGCATAGTCAAAACTCTGGATATTACCTGTCTAAGAGAACTTGAACAGAATCTGAAGACTATCAGACCACTTGCAGTAGAGTGCTCATTAACAAATATAAGGTAATATATCCATTTCCTACTTATTGTAGTAAACTACTACAAGCCCATGTAGATTAAAACAAAACCCAAGTTAAAATAAAAAATCTGCTTGCAGAGCAGAATTCTGTATGATAAGAGATGTATAATTTTACTATTATACTACCTCGCTTAACAATGGCAATTGGGACCAAAATGTCACCACGATGTAAAAAAGATATTGAGACTCTAGAAAGTGTACAGAGAAGAGCAACAAAGATGATTAGGGGACTGGAGGCTAAAACATATAAGGAACGATTGCTAGAATTGGGTATGTCTAGTGACTCTAGTCTAATGAAGAGAAGGATGAGGGGGGACATGATAGCAGTGTTCCAATATCACAGGGGTTGTCACAAAGAAGAGGGAGTCAAGCTATTCTCCAAAGCACCTAAAGGCAGGACAAAAAGCAATGGATGGAAACTAATCAAAGAAAAAAGCAACCTAGAACTAAGGAGAAATTTTCTGCCAGTTAGAACAATTAATCAGTGGAACGACCTGCCTCCAGAAGCTGTGAATTCTCCAACAGTGGAAGTTTTTAAGAAGAGACTGGACAGTCATTTGTCTGAAATGGTATAGGCTTTCCTGCCTGAGCAGGGAGTTGAACTAGATGACCTCCAAGGTCCCTTCCAATATTATTATCATTATTATTATTATTTTCCATCACTAAGTGGTGTGAACTTAAAGTGTGATGTCACATGACGGTATTCCTTAGCAATAGCAATCCTCCAGCCCCTGTGACTGTTGTTAATTAAATCCCACCGGTCATTAGGCAAGCACCTATCAAGAGTCCAAGCTATTCCTGGAGCCGTTCCTTCCAGTTGCGAGACTCAGTAAGAAATGGGATTGCCGCCTCTTGAATACTCCCCAACCACCCATTTTCCCTCATCACTGCTCTTTTGACTGTCCTGCACAGTGGCATCATCAGCAGTGGTGGCAACTCTGGGGCTAAAATAGAGTCTGGGATGTTTAGTATTCTCAGCAGCCACTATCCCCGGGCCTCTACCTTAGCTACTGCTGCTGTGTGCTTCTCAGGTCCGGTGCCATGGTCAGCTAACCCAGAGCCACAGTGTAAAGTCCCAGCTGCCATCATCACCCTGCTCTCTGCCATCTATGTGACCCCAGCTGACCTTCACCCTCTTCTTCCACTTGCTGCTTCCTTGCCTCTACTTCAGCCCCAGCACCACCACGACTAAGGAGTGTCACTGTGTAGGGTAGTCAAAAACTGGATAGGGAGAGATAGGCAGGTGAGGAAGTTATAGCACTCACATGGTCATAAGTGCAGGCAGGCTGCCAGGTGCCTGAATTCTGATGATGTGACTGGGGGGGGGGAGGTGCTGCAACAGCCATAACTTCAAGGGTCTGGTGTAAGTACCATTTGTCAGTACTGCCATAACTTCAGTTGTTAAACAAGATGGTTAACCGATACCATCTGCATAACAATATGCCCTTTCTATCCACAACTTTTCATTCTAGTCCAACCGGTGGGACCGAACAGTGGACAGCAACTGCTTGTGATGTTCTTAAGTCTTATTTAACTGGAGCTGTTGTAAACTTAATAATACAGGTTTGTACTGGCAAAGGTTCAATTTTTTTAGTGTAGATTCTATTTCTGGGATCATTATTCAACTGAAAGTATAAGATAGTACCATGTGATACTAAATATTGTATGCTATGCAGATTTTACCCAGATTGGGATTTGTTACATTGCTTTTCAACCCATGTCTTTTCTGATCTTGACAAAGAGAAAATGACAAACGTTCATGCTTTCATTTTAAATGAAGATAATCCTGTGTACACTTTGATAGTACTTTAACTTGATAGTAGCAAAGCAGGGTAAAGAATGAGTGTAAAGAATTATCTCAATTTTATCAGTTCAGATTTAATGGACACCCTTCCCCCCGGTTTTCTGTAAATCAAGATTTTAATATATTTGGTATTTTTTCAGCAAAATCAACATTTAGGCTACTTTTTGATACCAAGCCATGATATTCTTTTAGCTAATGCCTATGATATTTTGGTGGTCTGCCAGGAATCCCAGCTGAGAACACAAATTATTTAAGATTGGAAGATAATATAGTAAACTTCAGAGTTTTGTAACTATTTAAGATGGTTTAAATGAGGGGATTTTGAGCCAGCATCTGCACTTTGCTTTTAATTTTGCCAAGTATTGTCCTTCAAAGAAGGAGTGAACCCAGGACAAACTGATTTGCCTAAGTGAATTCAATATTATTGTTAATATGATTATTTGCCACATATTTGTTTCCCCATCCATCATATTAAAAAAATTGATTTGGTAGCAGCATTTTATTTTGATTTTGGTAGCACCCGCAGGATAGGTGGCACGCTGAGAAATTCTTCCCCAAAAGGCCTGACAACTCCCCCAGTCATGGCTGGATCCATGCTTCCCTCCTCGCTTCCTTGCCCTTACAGCTGAGAAGTGAATTATCAGCTTAATTTCAGGATGGTTGCAAAGCTGGATTCACCCGTCATACTAAGCCAGGTCTGTTCGAAGTAGCGGCTTGTTGGAGAAATCCGATTTTAGCCCCTGAAGCTCCCTAGGGCAGTCCTTCTCTCTAGCCTCGCCGGGATGACATTATAGGGGGAAAGAGGAGGGGGAAGGACTGCAAACACTGTTTTGTGCTCCAAGGCGGAATATAAATCAAATAAGGCAGCCATCATGGTTAATACAGAACTGTCCCTCTTTTGGTACTTTTTTGACTCCTGCCTTGGGCAGGGGGGTTGGACTAGAAGACCTCCAAGGTCCCTTCCAGCCCTATGATTCTATAGTTCTATTTGGAGAAGCCACCCACAGTTGTAGGAGCGGAAGATGATAACCTTAGCATCTCAGGTTGTTGGCAGTTCCCTCCCTCCCATCCAGGACATAGCACAGAAGCGTTGCTTGAGCAGGGTCCGTAAGATTATCTGGGACACTACACATCCTCTTCACGACCTGTTTTCCTTGTTACCTTCTGGGAGGAGGCTTCGTGGTATCCGTAGCAGAACATCCAGATTCAGCCATAGTTTCATTCCATACAGCATTAACCTTGCGAACTCTCAAGCTTCCTCCTTGCATTATATATTCAAGATGGACAGTATTTAATATTTATTTGCTATGTATATGTAGGGATGTGGGTCTATATATATGTTGTTCATAGTATGTTTAGGTGTGTGTCATGTATGTGTTTCACTTTGAGAGCGGGCAACTAAATTTCATTTTTTATGTGTGCCGTTGTGCCCACAATATAAAAATGACAATAAAGGTTATCTTACCTTAATGCAAACATCTAAAAATGTTTTATATATGTTCTCAATTTTTCTCAAATATCATATTTGTGTCCCAGTATTTATAAATTTGTTTTTCAATTAAAACATGTTTTTTAAT
This sequence comes from Azemiops feae, assembly GCA_023970755.1. Taxonomy (NCBI): domain Eukaryota; kingdom Metazoa; phylum Chordata; class Lepidosauria; order Squamata; family Viperidae; genus Azemiops; species Azemiops feae. The sequence goes on from JALGBA010003848.1 coordinate 3,331,712, forward strand.
TTTAAAAGATTGCTTTTTTTTTTACTACTGCTGCTCTGTGTACAGACTTAAGTTGCCACAAATTGCAGAATAACTACCTAGATTTTATCACTTTGTGGATGTAGTATGTCTGAAAATTGGATGTTTGTAATATTTGGAAATTGGGTATCTTCACGTTTTCTTTTTTCAATGAATAATTGATTTTTACCCCTAAACATTCTTAATTTGTCCCAGGATACTGATTTGTCACCTTTGCCTGTAAAAATATTTTGCAAAGATGAACAATACTGTACTGATGTTTCAGAATACATGATTAAAGAAGGCTTAGCACTTAGAAAAAGGTACGTTTTTTTAAAAAAAACAAAAAACCAAATAGTGTTTATTTATTTTTAATGTACTTAAAATACTTGTTTTCTATATAAAATTTAATGCTTTAGTTTTTATCTGTAATTCACTCAAGTATAAACCAACAGAAAAATGTTTAATCTAGTTCGGAGTGGGACACCTCGCCACAGCCAATTCGCTACGATCAACTTGCTGCGGCCAACTCGCCGTGGAACAACTCACTGTGGGAACAATTCAATTTTATTTTTTAAAATAGTTTTAAAATATTTTAAATTTTGTCATTCACATTTCGTCTCTCCTTTGGCATCCTTTCTTTAATGATTCTATTCCACTATTTCTTCAATATTAGTGTAACTCTTGTCCCACAGTAAGTTGTCCCATGGCAAGTTGGCTGTTATGAGTTGACCATGGCAACAGTTGGCCATGGTGACTTGGCCCCAGGTGCAGTATTTAAGGGGAATAATATGTGAGGGGTCCTTGGTGCTCTCTGAGCTTGTTTGTTTTCTTGCAGACGTTTCATTACCCTAACTAGGTAACATCATCAGTGCTAGTAAGGAGTGCTGTTTGCTGTCAGTTTATATTCTGGTGTCTTGCCTGCCTGTGTGGGTGGGGGCGGTCTTAGGGATTCTTTGGTTGGGCTGTTTACCAATGACTCTTTGGCAGTTTCTTGATTGGGGTATTGCTTACTTGATTCTTGGTCTGAAGTTGACCTTGGAGTTAATCTATGCTGATCTGAGTGCTGATTACTGATGGGGAGATGCTGGAGTCTTTTTCTCTTTTGGGCTAGTTGATTGTCTCTTTTGCATAGTCTATAGATGTTGTTAATGTCTGTGTGTCTATTGATGGCTGATTTGTCAGAATGCCAGGCTTCTTTGTCAGAATTATGTATTTGATTTTTTAAAATTTGCTGACATATGTTTGTTGAATCCTAATAGAGCACCTAAAATTCATCCAAATCAAGCTTCCTCTGATAAACTACAAAAGAATGTGGACATAAACCAGCTGGTTTCAGAAAAAGAAAGCCCTTCTAAACTAGAAAAGCATTTTGATCCTTCAGATGCTGATAGTAAGCAACAAGAACTGAAAATGTCAGTGGCTAAGCCTCTAGTGGTTGAGACCTATAAACCACCAGCTCTTCCTACCTCGGATTGCTTCAATGCTACGGTTAGCTGTGTTTCAGATAATGGGACAATTTATGTGATTCCCACATCACAAGGTAAAACAAAAAATGCATCTGTACAATTATGATAGATGTTACATAAGATTGTATTGCATTATCTTAAAGCAAAAAAAATAAATTGTTAAAAGAGAGAATAACCTTAACACCATTTGCTTGGATTTTTCCTAGAGCAAAAGTTAAAAGAGTTAATGTGTAATATACAAGATAATGTCAAAGGTTTAGGCCTTCTGAAACCCTATAACTGGAAAAATGGGGAAGCTTGTGTTGTAAGAGCAGCAGATACAATGTGGTACCGAGGTGAAGTTAAAGATGTTGGCGCTGGCGTTGTAAAGGTAATGTTGATGTTTTTAAGAACATTTTGGTTTTCACCACTGGTGTTTTTTTCTTGTGTTTTGTTAAAACGAAGGCAGTGTTTGTCTATGGAGATTCTCAGTCATGTAGGTCATGGTTGTCCCAAGGATGCTTTTTCAAATGGCAACTGGACTTTCTTTGTTTTTCCTTGAAGTTTCACTTCTCATAAGACACCACCTATCTCCTGTTCACAACACAATCCTTTCAGCAGTTCCAATAAGGTTCCACACCTATTTGCTCTATTCAGGTGACCCTGAGGGCACAGATAAGCCTCCAAGTGACTTCAGTGATTCTCAAAAAAAATGCTAATGACTAGATGACTGCAAGGAACATAAATCCTTCCATCTTCCACTATTCAGTCAGAACTGACAACGCTTCTTGGATGAGAAGCGAAATGTCTTCAAGGGGAAAAAAAAGTCCAGTTGCCTGGGGAAGGCAGTTTTATAAAAGTATACTCCTTTGTTATAAAAGTATATTCCTTTGAGTGTACTTCCTACTACCTATTGCATAGGTAGTAGATGCTTGAAAATATGAGATTTCTGCTATTTTATGTGAGGGATATTCAACAATAGGTTAACTTCACAAGATGCATTCCTTTTTTTAGTGCCTTTTGCCTCCCATTTATGACAAACATGATGCAGAAAAATGCCAAATGATCTATCATTGCCCCTTACATTTTAGAAACTAGTTCAACTAAATAAATCTTCTCTTAGCATTATGTATGAATCAGTATGTCACATCTACTTCCTAAAACCATATGGGTTGGGCAGCGTTTTTGTGCATTTGTCCATGACAAATGTTTTTCAAAAAGAACTACATCATGAAATGCACTGATGTAGTTGTTCTTGTGTATTGTTTCTTTTCATAGGTACTTTATATGGACTATGGATATACTGAGAAGATTCCTCCATGCCATCTATACCCCACTATTTTGTATGCTGAGATACCTCCATTTTCTATACCATGTCAGCTATATAAAACCGTACCAGTGAGTTAGATGCTATGATTTGAACATAATGCATTTCTACAAGACAGTATATGAAAGTGTACAAATAATTTACCTGCATGATGCAGTGTAATTGCATCAATATTGTAGTTCATGCCTATCATCAGCAGAATTGGGCATACATTCTTTTTTTCCTTTCTACTTTGAAACAAGTGTTAGGTACATATTCCACTTTGTAATGATAAAATAATTTTGGGAAGTCTTAAGGTTTTCCAGGGCTCACTACTAGAAAGTGGTAGGCTTTAAATGCACACAAGCTGAATATTAGATGAAAGTGTTCAATGCTAACAAGCCCTGGTGGTGTTAGAATGCAATATTGCAAGTTAAACTCTGCCGATAGCCTGGAGTTTTACCCTGACCGGGTCAAGGTTGACTCGGCCTTTCATCCTTCCAAGGTCAGTAAAATGAGGACCCAGATTGTTGAGGGCAATATGCTGATTGTATAAACTGACCAGAAAATGCTATAAAGCACTATGGGGCTGTTGCTATTGCTAACTGTCTAGTGTGTCCCTGGCCCCCAGTTTATTTCTAGGGCGGTGCAAAATACTAGTTTTCATTCTAGTTCCAGCACAAATCACCTACCTGCTCAATAAGCTGATCTTGTTGCTTGTCTCATTGTCTAGTAAAGCAGAGAAAATTAAATCATCTATTCTAGGCTGTCACCTATGCAGAGTGAAAGCAGCATACTTGTACATATTCCCCTTCTGTATTAAGTCTTATTTAAATTCTATTAAATAACCAGAACACTTTAGTAAGATTGTAAAGACCTACCTCCAGGCTTGATTTGCCTGAATGCCCTGTATTCCAATGAAGGAAAAATGAAATGTGCTGAAAGGCAGTTCTTCATGTTCCTACAACATACAGTAGACAAAAATAAGGAAAGGGTGTGATTTTACTATAAGGAAAAGGGAGACTTGGGTTTATTTGATTGAAAGTAGGAAACAGAAACCAAGAATTCAGTGGAGAAAAATGGGTTTTGATCTGGGAGAAGCAGCATGGAGATTAGGGCTCAAGTAGAGATAACAGGAGAAACAAGGAAAAAGTGTGGATGCGTCAGCTATTTATTTGATGAGTTATGCTTGTGCAGTGTGGAATGTGGAATGAAATATAATGATGTGAATTAAAAGGTATTACTGAAGAAAAATGTTTGTATTTAGAGCAGTGGTGGTGAACCTATGGCACGAGTGCCAGAGGCGGCACTCGGAGCCCTCTCTGTGGGCACATGCACCGTCGTCCCAGCCCCACCTCCTCCCATGACCCCCTCCTCACCAGCAGCCCTCTGGAGGAGAGTCGCCCCCGGGCACGGCCCACACAATGCTGCGCAGCCAAGGACATGGTAGCCGGGGACAAGACTCCGCCCTTGCACCCCATCGTGCGCAGATGATGCTGCAGGGCACGGGTGGAGGGTGTGGCCACCATGGCGCTGCTGAGCTGCCTGGGTGATCTGTGGCGGGTCGTGGTGGTGGGTGGTCCAGCGGGCACAGTGGAGTGGGGACGGGTGGGGGGGTGGTTTTTGGGCACTCGGTCACTAAAATGTTCGCCATCACTGATTTAGAGGGTCAGGTTCTACTCCTTCCTCTTGTTCAGATTCTTGATAAGCTATTGCCATGTAGCCTCAAAAGTTTTCCTTTTCTACGAAATGTAAGTAGTTGTACCCTATAGGAACCAATTTGTGATAGCATCTAAGACAATGCTTTGAAATTCCAACTGGCTCCAAAGATTGTTTTCCAATATTTGCCTTTTTGAGGCATTCTAGCTCCAACTGAAACACCTCATCAGGATAACAGCAACCCTCCATTGCCTTTTTCACGTCTTAGAGAATATGCCAAATGTTAATTTTAATTTTAATTGTTACGTAAGGCTTCCATCAACAAAAGCCTTAAGTAACAATTGGAATTAAAAATATTTCATGGGACCATTTTGGCCAACCCAGGAGCTCATGTCATTCTTAACAGTTGTTCTTTAGGAGAAAAAATTAGATAGATCACAACAGGTAGGGCTGTTCAATTGAGCATGATGATCTTTGGCCTAAAACATCTTAGTATGTAATGAAAAAAAAATGCAGTTGTGCTTACCCTCTGGTTTTGGGTGAACTGGAACTTGATCATTTTCTGCTTCTTGACAATTCTTTTTCCAGATTAGCTAGTCTTGTGAATGGAGGTTTTGGATCAATGGCTTTTCATAGTTGATAATCGATTGGTGTATTTTTCCTCATGATTATTTAGGTGGGCAACATTTGGCAGCAGGATGCAGTTGAATTGCTTAAAGAGCTACTTACAAAAAGATCAGTTAAAATACGCATAATGGTATGTCTAAACACTGTATCTTTTATTATTTCAATCATTATGCAGGCTTATGGGGGGGAGCTAAATGTAAAACCAAAAACAACCCCCTTAATCAAATAAATAGATTTAACCAATAAAATAAACTAAGTACAATACCAGTATTATACAGAAAGAAAATTCACAAAAAACATGCAGCCATCAAATAAGGTCAGTAATAAGGCCTACCTTGTCCATGATCTAATAATGAATAATAGGGGTAACCTGAAATGCATTACTGAAATCTGATTGGATATGGTGGAGGAGATCCCCCTTTCAAAAATAGGCTTCCTAGACTTCAGATGTGATACCTCCCGAAACACTGGGTGGGGAGTGTAGCCATTGCTGTCCAGAGGTTTGCCGTGGAGTTCTCTATAGGAAGGAGCAATTTGTTCAATCTGCTCCAAATGGACCCAGCAGGAAGAGTAGGATTCAACACAACGATAGCACAACTGAGTGGCTGTAAGTGTTAAGGTCCCCCAGATCTGGAGATCTTCCGCCATTAATTCTGGAGGAGATTGCATTCTCATGGATAAAGTTGGTAGGTAATCTAGGGGTCCTCCAAATAAAAGTTCAAGTCTTCAATCACTTCAAAAGCTTGATAGTTTTAATAGATTACCTAAAACCTGAAGGAAGCAGCAGATCAAATTGTTATAGGGAGCCAAAGAATGGAAAGTAGCAGTCAAAAATGCCTGCTTCCGAGGTGTTGTAAGATGTCATTTTCACAGAATGGAGGGAGCTGACCTTATGTAATTGGATTGGAGGGGCAAATATATTCACTTGAGTCAGAAGAAAAAAAGTAAAAAGAGAATGTAGCTTCTCATTCTTTTTTCTTGATAAGTTCCACATGATCTAGTACAGAACCACATGGGACCTTAAAAATGACAACTATTGTAAAGAGCCCTGAGGCAATAGAGATGTCATTGGAGAACTCTCTTCCTCCACCAACACTGATGGAACTGAAGAACACTGCTCTTCACTCTGATTCTGTGGAGTAGTCCAGAAGTATTGAAAATCTCTGAGTGATTAAAGATGACCAGGAAGGTTGTGTTTCCCTGATCCCAGTTTCTCCAAAGGTTATCCACAAGTTCAACTAATGCAGTTTTTTGGATGCATCCTGGCCTGAAATCAGACTACCAAGAGGTAGTCCGTTTTCCTCTATGCACATGTAAATATAGAAAGTGTTTCTTTAACAAATATAATTTGTTTTGGGGTTGATGATACACTTTGTCATGTGTGAACATTATAGCAAGTATCTCAAATTACTACAGACTTTCGGCCGTAAGAAGGGATTGCCCATGCCTGTTTTTAGAGCTGTTTTAGTAGCAAATGGGATGGTAGTTAATGAGTTCGTTAATCTTTCAACAGGAGCAGTCAGATCTTCCTTGGGGAAAAGTGTCTGTCAAACTCTGGTTTTCGGGGATGTCACTATCTTATTTCATGGCATTCCATAAACATTGTATTACCAAAGATGATGGTGATTCTATACCAACATGGGTAATTTTTTTTTCTTTTCACGCACTAACAGTTAACTAAAATATTTCATGCTGAAACAAGTTACTTGTCCAGGTATAGTGCTATTAAGCATAGTGCTGATTGTGGTGATGTAGTCTTTGGGTAGAAGGTGAGTCAATATTGAAAATCTTCCTTTAGAATAAAAAAACTTATCAGTAGTAAAAGCAATGTTTATTGGTGAGATATGAAAAACATGGTATAGTAAGAGTTACCTCATCTATTTTCTCTTATATCACCAGTTCTAAACAGTATTCCTAGATGTAATCTGGAGTTCAAACTGCAGAACTAGTGTATAGCCTTTTTTCCCTCCAGTATAGCATTGATCCTTTCTTAACAAGGACTTTGGAGTTTCTAGACAAATTCTTCACAAAGATAAAAGATAAAAATGTTTGCTATTGTCATTTTTGTTCTGGGACTGAGTTGCAAATTTAGGAACAATCCATAAGACAGACCTTACTATTTTCAAGAATCTTATTATGCTGTTACATTGAATCAGGGATTGTTCCTCATCAAATTCAATGTAATTCCTCCTTCGTGGTGTTCCTATGCACTCTCACAAGTACATGAACTTTTTCACTTGGGAGCTGTTAAATTTATGCTGTGCAACCAGTGTGATTTTGCATTTAGCAGTGTGTAGCCTTAGATCTTAGATTGTGCATTTCTAGTTTAAATCTTACTTGTTGATATCTTAAAATGAAAATATTTCCATTTAAATCCCTTTCCAAATTATTCTTATGGTATTTGCAAAATTGCCACCCAAATATAAATATATATTTATTGAAAGCAAGAAGCACAATATTAAAAAACATGTTGAATTTTTGAATATGGCTTCTGTGTATTACTGGCTGAGTTGCCACAATCCCCATAATATCTGGGTTTTTTTATCATGTTGATGCAGTGTATCTGGAAATTGGGTGTATACACATTTTCTTTTTCAGTTAATAATTTATTTTTCCACCCTAACAATTTTCTAATTTATCTCAGGGTAGTAGCTTATCACTTTGCCTGTGAAAGTATTTCCTCTTACCTATCTTATTATCAGAATAGTTGTCAAACTCCATCAAAATATAATTGCATCAGCCCCATAACGCCATGGTTTCTGAGGTAAATATAGATCATCTATATAGGGCCAGACATTAGTTTCAGCGTTATCCTTGTACGTTTTTTGAATGTTAAGGTGAAGTATTCTCTTTGGAACCACAAACCTTGTGCTTAATGAGCTGGTTATGCTGTGACTAATTTCTCCTCTGTAAATTTGCTTTACAATCCTCTAGGAGCTCTGTGTTCTTACAGAGTAAGTGGCCCCTTTCTTTTCAAAATTCAGCAGTCTATGGCTGACTTCGATTTAATTTATTTCAATATTTGGCTGCCTCTTCAGATTTCATCCCTATTTTGCTAATAGTTTGGATTGTTTATACCATTTAGCTGCAAGGCATGCTGGTGACTGTGCAGATTCAAAGTTTAACCTTCTTTGAATTATGTGGCATAAAGATAAAGTCATAGTACAATCTGATTCTCCTTTTGCTGCCTGATGCCGCCAATTTTGTAGAACCTTCACTATGATGGCCAAATGTTAAAAAGTATTTTACATAGAAGGCCACAAAACTCTTTCATGTAAAGTTTCTTTGTTCGTAATTTTGATGATTTCTGGCTATTTCATAATATAGGTAGTCCTATATTTTTCTGCTGAAAAATAATTTTGCTGCTTTGTGTACATTAAAGAGCTTTCTAATGTGAGTCTGTGAAATTAATACTGTATTAAGATTTGAATTTATATGTTCTAGGATATGCTAGAATCCAGTAATGAAACCTTGGAGGAAAATTGTGAAATCAGTTATGAGGTAAGATTTAACACTAAATCAATTTAAGGGTATGTAATACCTTAAATAAATTGTATTAGATGCCTACTGTTACCCTGCCTAGCTAATAGCATATTGTCCATTACAGTTTGTTTCCAGGCTGAGGATGGATCATAGCTTTGTGTTTTGTAAAATGGAATAGCCTTGGAGATTGCCTTGGCTTTCTTCCTTTGTAGTGGTCCAGGAATGTTCATACATTCAAGTGGCAATAATCTACTAATCAACTAGATTCCAAAACTCCTATTTCCCGATATTTAAAACAGTAGAGAAATTTGCTGCTCCCTAAATAAGACGTGAATGTCTGTAGGGAATCTATACAAAATAGTCTCCAGGACAGGTTGTTGGCATTCTCTAGGGTTGTTTTGCCAATTGTGTTCTAATAATTTGCTTATTTTAGGGATTACTGAAGATTAAACTAAAGACTCCTCTTTTGCCACCATATACTTCCACATCATTGCCTATCCTTGGAGAACACTTTCCAGTGAAAGTAACACACATTGTGTCACCGAATGAGGTATTTTAATTAAAAATGTTGAGGGGAAGGAGGGAGGGGAGGGGAGGGAAGGGAAGAAACTCAGTGGGGAAGCTGCCAGGAAATCAGAAGTTGCTTGCACTCATACTGCTTTTGGCTGCCCATGATCATTCTGTTTCTCTGTTTAAGTAAGGAAATATCTGAAATGTAATCATCTCTTCAAGGGAAAATTATTCAAAGAGTTTTTCCTCATCTACTTAATCCACTTAATGATGAAATTTGAAATAATTTATGGAAAATGACCAATAACACAATAACATACATTATTATAAAAACTATTAACATAAAAATTTAAAATTCAATATATGGGATCTTTTATATAAAACAATATACCAGGTAGGCAGGAGAAGGTTTTTCTTCTTCTTTGAGTTCCTATGGCAATTCCACACAAAAGATGTATCTGATGGAATAAGAAGCAGTGTCTTCCCTACTCTTTTGGTACATTTCTTCTAATTTACAGAAGATCTCTCAATTTATATATCTTGCTTATCGGGTTCCATTCGGGACCTTTCAAAATCATCTAGGATTAAAGATAAGTCAAAGGACTTGATTATTTCACCCGAATATTCTAGCTCAGAGGTCCCCAACCTTTTGGGCACCAGGGACTGGTTCCATGGAGAAAAGTTTTTCCGTGGACCGGAGAGAGTGTGGTTTTGTGTGCTGCCTGCATCCCACGGATGGGGCTTTGCTTGTTTGTGCGGACCGGTTGCTGGCATGCTGCAGCCCGGTACCGGTCCACGGACCGGGGGTTGGGAACCCCTGTTTCTAGCTGCTGTCTTCTTCCACTCTAGAAAACTTTAATCTGGAGGAAGAATGCTAGAGCACAAACAAGGAATGTAAAGCTGCTCAGCTCTAGAAGTGAAAAAGGTGCTCCTGAGGAGACATAGATGTGCTCGGTGCATCTACTAGAGAACCTTAAAGAAATGTAAGCTGCCACCATCTCATTAGCTCAAATATATTTTAGCTCAAACATATATAGCAGCGATACACCTGCAACCATTCCCCCCTTTTTTCCACTTCAGGTCCTAATAGTTGAATATCACAAGGAGAAATGAAATGTGAGTGAGAGAAGCTTATTCTTTGTGAAGAATCCCCTGAGAGACTAAATTATTCTTGCTTAAATTCACTAGTGTAATATTTCTGTCTTCTCCCCCTCCCCTTTATTATTAAAAAAAATCAGTGTTTCACCCAACTCAGAGTGGCAGAGGCATATAAGTATATGAATATTTACATATGGCAGCTAATGTTGTGTTATTAACTTTCTGCTAATTCAGTAGCAGTTGGAGTGCAGCATAACATGTTCATAGCCTTATAAAAATTTAGGATGCAGTTAAGGAAAATGTTAACAGACACCTGTATGTTCCTCAGGTGGTCTGGAAAATGAGCAGCCAGAGAAGCGGTGTTAGAAAGAAACTGGACATATCTCCACCCCCAACAAATGAAAAAATAAACTGAATTCTAAAATAAAAGTAATGCAGTAATGGAAATTGTACTAACCTGATCTCTTCCCTGCTAATAACTTGATAAAGAGAAATGAGGATTTTGCTCTTAATGAAGTTGGTTGCTAGGATCTTGACTCCTAAATATATAAGCCAAATCCATGAGTGTGAGTGATTTGGCTTTCAAAATAGAGCCTTCCAGAGAGAGAAAAGGCCATTCCCTTCAGAAATTCCTTTTTCGCCAGGATGTGAAAATAAATGATGTTGCTGTTGCACTAGGTTTTATTATTTACTTTTTGGCTATTTGTCAAACTGCTCCACTTTCTTTGGTTAAAATCAGGAAGGTTATCTCTTGATACAGTATCAGATCTAACTTTCTTTGCTTTTACATGAACAAACATATTTCTAATCTTACAGTCTTTTGATAACAGATATTTTCCTCCACCCCAGGTGTATATTTCCATTGTTCACTCAAATAATACCAGCCAACAGAGAGAGATGGATTCTGACACTCTAGAGAAAGCCTTGGCTCAATGTAATCAGAACATAGAGACTCTTCCACATCCAACTGATTTTCAAAAAGGTATAGTAGTTAGAAGCTAAATATGTAATAGCCTGCTTTAAATATTTTCAGTTGTATTCAAGGTGGCTCTCTCCTGTTTGCTTAGAAGCCTGAGAATCATGTGTCCTAGTTTGCATGAGCTTCTTTCCACATTTAAAAATAGAAGGAAAATCTTGCTGAATTGGGCCATAAGCCCACTTTGTCCCCATGGAGACATGCCAAATGGAGACATTAGGGAAACTCACAACCTCCTCCGCTGTCACTTCCCAGCAAACCAGTACTTGAGGCTTGGTGCCTGGGATTCAGGAGTCAATTAGCAGCCATCTAATACAAATAGCCATTGATACCATAATTCTTCATGAAATTGTCCAGTTGCCTTTCAAAACCAGCCAAATTGATTGATATTACCACAAAGAGTACATTGCATCCAGGGTTAAGATGGCCTTTGGAAAGGTTGTTTGTGTGCGTCACTTGTGCCCATTCCTGCACTTTTCTCACTTGTCACTTATGTTTTAGTCACTTCTTGTTTGGACTATGAGTAGGTCTCAGTTTACAACTATTCATTCAGTGATCATTTGAAGTTACAGTGGTGCTGAAAATACGGACTTAAGAACCTGTGCTCAGAATAATGGCCATTGGTGTGGCCCTGCAATCATGTGATTAAAATTCAAGCACTTGGCAGCTTGCTCACACTTAGACTGCAAGGGCACGTCAGCTACCCCTACCTGCCTATCTCTTCCCCCCTTTTTGGCTGCCTTGCACCCTGCCTTGTGGGGTGGCAAACACTTCCAGAACTGCCTGGTTCTGGGGCTGCTTGCCATGCCCTGTGAAGACTCGGCCACCCCAGGAAGCACCTGCAAGCATTAGTTTGTCCAGTTGCCTTCTCTCCCAACCCTTCGCCTTTTCCACCCAGCCACCATAGCCAGAGCAGAAGCACTTCACTACCTTTATTGTCTCCTTTTTGGACCTGCTATGCAACTCTTGGCATTCCAACATCTCAGACTTCCTACAAGTGTGACTCTCCAACAGCTCGGTGCTAAACTCCAGCAAGCTCCAGTAAGCATTCATTCACCCAGCTGTGCTCTCTCCCAATTCTCTGCATCAATTTTTCGCTCAGAGAGCATGTGTAGTAAACATTTGCTGGAGAAGTTGGGTCCAGAAAGGCTTCAATTTTTCCTTATATTTATTTTGCTTTAAAATATTAGTAATTGATAAGTTGCTAAATAAACAAGCCTGGACCTCAGTTGAGTACAGGTAGTCCTCGACTTACAAACAGTTCTTTAGTGACCCAAGTTACAGCAGCACTGAAAGAAATTATTTTTGACTGTTTTTCACTTATGACCATTGCAGCATCCTCATGGTCACATGATCAAAATTCAGATGCTTGGCAAGTGGCTCATATTTATGACGGTTGCAGTGTCCTGGATCATGTGATCAGCTTTTGCGACCTCCTGACAAGCAAAGTCAACGGGGAATCCAGATTCACTTAACAACCATGTTATTAACTTAAAAGAAATGCAATGATTCACTTAACAACTGTGGCAAGAAAAGTTGTAAAATGGGGGCAAACTCACGTAAATGTGTCCACTTAGCAACACAAATTTTGGGCTCAGTTGTGTTCGTAACTTGAGGACCACCTGTAGTTTCGTGCTATCGCGTTACCTGTCATTTCATCTTTCTCATGCTCTCCTTGGGATAACCAGTGCAGAGATTCCCCTAACTGAATGGCCTGCTTTCCTTGTAGACATGCCCTGCCTCGCAGAATATAGTGATGGTTTGTGGTATCGAGCAAAACTCATTTCTATTCTTGAGTTCAATCCTGTTTCAGTCCTTGTGGAATTTGTTGACTATGGATCGACTAAAACATTGCCCACAAGCAGGTAAACCAAAGATGTTTTTTTCAAATTGCTTTATCAAGATTAATAATTCAATAACTAGAAATATTGTGCTACAGTAAGTGTTAACTGTTTTAGATTTAACTATCTTAAGATGTTCATAAATTATCAGCTTGTATAGTTTGACTTGCTAACTGTTTCAGGTTGCGTCAGATTCCTCATAAGCTCATGCAATATCCTGCTCAAGCATTCAGAGTGTTACTGGCTGGATTTAAACCTGCTTTACATGATTCCGCAACAGAGAGAATTCCTTACTGTTCAGAATGGAGCCTAGATGCCTTGTGGGCTGCAATGAACTGCTTTGAAGGCAAAAATCTCAGTGCTTCTTCAGTGGTAAGCCTTTTTTTTTTTTTTTAATCCTTCTCAATTTATCTCACTTTCATCTGGGAACTGTATGTTCCTTCTATATTTAAATCTCTCCATTGAAGCTGCTTGGAAGAAATAAAATCAAGGAAGGAATTAAAAGCCAAAACCACAGTCAAATTCCTTGATAAGTTGGATTTGTACTCAAAGCTACAAATGTTTCTTTTTCATCTTTGTGAAAGGTAGCATAAAGGTTTTGAATTTATAGCATGGTGGTCAAAATCCATTTTTTCTAATTGTTTACTGTTTGCTGTTTGTGCATTGTGGTGAAGCACAAAAGGGCTTGAACTGCCATTGCAATCTTCCAGACTTGGTACCTAGATGTTTATTGCTGTCAGTAGGGGGAAAAAATCATTTCCCCCAAATTCTTCAAGCAGACAAGTGCAAAAGCATGTAGCTGCAAGACAAGATTCAGATGGTGGGGAAAAATGGGATTTCTTGTCTATAATGTACTTCTTATTGGAAATATTGATATTGCTTCTGAAACTATATTTGTTGTCAATTTTGAAAAACCTTGCTTCCAAGACACACGCACCGGAGCATATTATATTTTTATATGAAGAAGGACGTCTCTTTCATATGAAGCTTGTGGAAATGGGACTTGCAGAACTGACACAATGATAGGTAAGCCACCAGTATTGGTTATTATCTATGTCTTTACCAGCATTAAATATATATATACTGATCTTGCTGAAAATTTGCAAAAAATTAGAAAGTAAAAACTTTTATGAATGGATCCCACTAATTTTGAACAGTGATTTTTTAAAAAAAATACTGGAATTCTTGTAGAAAATGTTTTTAAACTCTGTAATCCCTAATATTTCTAGGAATAAATAAAATAAAATTGCAACTTTCATTTTTTTTAACTCGGTCATAAGATCAGCCACATATAGAGGTGGATTTAAACTGAAGGTGCTAAAAGCTGTATCTGAATTGTAGTCCACAAGGTGGAAAATAAAGGCACCAGTAAAGAAAACTGAATTAAAAAAATAAACAGAAAAGTTCAGTAAAAGGACCAATGCTTTTATAGCTTTTTGTGAATAATAACTGCATTATCCAAATGGTTCCCCCTTTTTTACAATCATCAATGCAATAAGATAAGGGACTCAGTAGCAATACTACGTAGAAGTTGATTGCTTGCAAGTTTGTGGTTATCTATTTTTACATTCCTAGGGAATAATTCACATGGGAATAATACTGTTTTTGTTTGTTGCAGATGCAGACTACCTCGATTAGAAAAAAATTGAACTGGTTGTGTATTAAAACTGTCTTAGAGTTATAGTTTGTTGTAAATTCTGGGAATACATAGAAATGTGAGTTTTTGTTACGTTGCTCAAGTACTGATGGTTGTTTAAATAAAAATAGTTGGTTTTGCATCAAAATGTCTTTATATTAGTTTGTTTTATTTAATAAGTAGGGATAGGAAAAATATTTCAACGGCTTCGAGCATGGAACTTCCTGACCCAAGAGCAAAAACTGTTGCTTCAAATGCTGAATAATTAAAGTCTACAGATCTTAAAATTGCCAAGTTTGAAGACTACCAATGTAAATTGTCCAACCACAGAATGATTGTCAACCATCCCATTCAGTCATATAGCAAAGAAAGACTCCTGGCCATTTGTTTTGCCAAGAGTATACTTTACTGACACTTAAATAGTTATAGAAACAGCATAAGAAAATCTGAGATTTTCCCATGCAAACAACACAAAGGAAAGTCAATGCAGATCAGCTCCACTATACAGTATCATCTCTTAGAAGCTTTTTACAGATTACCAAATACAATTGGCAATATATTATCTGCAAATAATTTGGCACCCATGTCCCTATAGTAAGATTCCAAAAATGTGGCCAGTTTTAAAAATAATTTTTTTTCAACTGTTCCAGGTAGTTGAGCCTGCTTTTCTAGGCTTAAGATTATTTTCATTCTAATTAGAATACTTGCTTCTTTATTTTAAAAACTGTATTGGAATGATATAATCTGATAACATAGTTTGGAATTTAGAATCCTTTACACTTGGTTGCAGTTTTTTTCTTCCAGTGATTCACACCAGTATTTTACTGATTAATACAAGCTGAACATTTGCAGGTTGTGCTTATTTGAGTAACTTTCCTAACAGAAATGTGGAGATGTTAATTTCACCAAAACATTTGACAGTGTTGCCCATTACATTATGATTAGCAGGTTAATTATTTATTGGCTAGATGGCATGTCTATTAGGGAATTGGCTTGAAACTAATCTCAAAGAAAGATCATAAAGCTTCCTTAACAAATTACAGTGAGATAATAAATGGAATGCCACAAATTTGGTTCAAGACCTGTACTCCAAAAAATTTAGGTGGAATGAATGCTTATCAGATTCATAGGTTATACAAAACTGAGTGAGTAGCTAATACAAGAGAAATGGTTTGAAAATAAAAGTGAAATTTAATAGTCAAATGAAAGTTATTTAGGGGAAAAAATGAAATCACTGGTACACAATTGGCTATACAAAGACAAGTGTAAATCTGCATTTGTAATTCATATTATTTTAGATTTCAATTTTAGAAGTACATTTCCCCAGCAATAGGAAGTAAGAGTTCTACAATATTCTGCATTTGTCGGACTTCTCCTATTGTCCAATTCCAGGTACGATATGTTAAGAGTAAAAGAAATGAAAAAGTGCAGAGAAGGGCAACCAGTTTGATTAGAGAACTGCTAATTAATCCCTGAAGTGATGGAACAAGGTTGTTTAGTCTTTTTAGAGAAGTGGGTTTTGTTCCCGATGAAGCTGTGTACAGCAATGGTAATATATAAGCATTAGACATCTGAGTTTTAAAAATAATTTATTAGGAAGTTTATTGCATGTGTACAAACATAGAGCTTTTAGATTTTTATGCAAACAAGACAACATCTAGAAAATATAACAAAGAAATTTTGATAAGTATTAAGATACAGCAAAACATAAAATGTTCAAGGATGAGTGTCCATGACAACATCACCATTCTTATTTTTAACTCTTAGTCTACCAGAGGCATATTGAGTCTCTTGATGTCCATCAGCATAAACAGTTTTGATTGTGCCATCAGGATACTCACGTCTTTTGAAATCAGCAGTATGCACTTCTTGCTGACCATTGCTGAACTCTATAATCTTACTTCCATCTCTGAATTAAAATATAAAAGAATATCAATACCTTGTCTTATTAAATTCTGCAGAAAAGAAAAATTAGGAACTGGGAAAAATATGATTTTAGCCTAGTTACTATTTGAGTTCAATTGCTATACAAGGTGATTTTCCATAAAATATGCATACCTCAAATACTATTTTATGTTTCTGGTATTGATAATCTTCTTTCTATATATTTTGCTTCTTCCCTTTTCCCCCTTTGCCACATTATGTTTCTATTATGAAAAATCTAAATGACTAGTCACTAGAATCAACCTAATTTTTTCAACTGTTTACGTCTCAACTGCCATCAGTCCAAGAAAGTACAGTTAATACGATAATACAAGAGTTGTCAAAAATATTTGGGAGCACTCTAAATTTAGAATAAGTAGTAATTCTGGAGAATCTTACACTTAGAATAAATAATTATTCTGGTCCATAACTTTTTCTCATCCTCTTTGATTCTTTAATATGGACAGATGGACTGGGACTCAAAACAAATGGTCATCTGAAAGACTACCAGTAGAATTTGATAGATTATTCTCCCCACCCAGCACTTATCCTGGGTTGCTCCCAAAGCCAGACTTAATGATACCCCCCCCCCATATGCTTGCAATTAAATTTAGATCAAACTTTCTCTAAAATTATATTTTATCAGGGTAAAAACCTTACTGTTGCATGTGGACAATGGTGCCATCAGGAAAAATATTTACTTCTCGCCCATCTGTGAATACATTCTTAATGGTTTGATCAGGGAATATAATTTCTTTTTTTCCATCTGGAAAATGCTTTTCTGCAATAATATATTATACATCAGATTTCTCTTACACTGTATGTACAAAAGAAATGGAATTCTCAATAACTGCATGCAAGCACTCCTCAGCTTACCTATCTGTCCATTTGAGAAATGGAGAACCTCTAAACCTGTAGGATAGGTGGTATGTATAGTTTTTGCATCTGCATAATAGTATATCTGTTGAGAAAAGTTTTAATGTTAATGCTAATGCATAGTTCTGATTATGTAAGACTGCCATTTGATCGATACATACGACTCTCTGATCTTCCAGGACTTGTTTTACATCCCCATTAAAAAAGGTTACAGTTGTAGTCTTTCCATCGCAGCTTACTTCTTTCCTTGTGCCATTAGGGAAGATAATACGATGGCAACCATTTTTTAAAACTTTTTCAACCTAAAAGGAAGCAAATAAAAGGTTTCATTACTAATAATTCTAATCTGGGAAAGTTTAAATGAAACACTATATAGCTTTACTTTTATAAAGTCACACAATATTTAAACCGGTGAACAATCCAACATTTAGAAACAAAGAACTGGAAAAAGAAATATTTTTTCCCCCAAAGAAATTAATCTGATTAGAATCAGGTTTCCTTCCTTATTCCAAAAAGTCACAGATAAGACTTGCAACATAAAGTATTACTATCCTGACCCCTCCAGTCTGGGTTCAGCCTAGGCCATGAGTCAAAAATAACCCTGGTTGGCCTTGTGGATGATCTACAGTGGACGTTGAATGGGTGTTGTGTTTGTACCTTTATCTTGCTAGATCTCTTGGCAGCACTCAAAGCAATTTTGGCACACTTTTGGACCATCTATGAGGATTAGGAATTGAGGGTACTGTTTTATAATGGTTCTGCTCCTTCCTAAGTGGGCAATTCCAGTGGATATTAATGGAGGGAATGTTGGTCTATGGATTTATCAGTGTCAAGGTCCCCAAGCTCTCTAATCTCCTCTATTTTCTTCAGTGATATGAAGTTGCTGAGAGAGCTTGTCCATAAATTTGGGGTTGAGATACCACTTTGCTAATGATAACCAGCTATATATCTCCAAGCTGGAGATATAGTGGAAATCTTGAACCAAAACCTGAAGAACTGCAATAGGACAGACTGAAAGAGGTGAGATACAAGAAGCTGAGACTGAATCCTAGCAAGATGGACTTCTTGTCTGTGTAGAATCTTTCCAGATGAGATGGTCTCCTCCCTGAAGTATGCAATTTGGGAGTGCTTCTGTACTCACGGCAGCTGCTAAAATAAGAAATGGAAGCTATGGCAAGAACAGCCCAAAGCTGGTTTGGCAGTTGTGACCATTCTTGGACCAGGAGACACTTAATTATACTCACACATGTCATCTCTTGAAATGGAAAATACCTATGAATCTTTGCATTTTACTTGTTTATTCTAAGTATTTGGATGCTGCCTACTCCACAGAATCAAGGGGGTTTACAATCATAAAGTGCAGAAGTATAATGTTTTTGACTCAGTTGTTTTAATTGGGTTTTCTTTATCTAGTTATAGGACTTGTGTGGAGAGCAGATCACATCTTAGGTCACCATTTTCAACCCTTTTAAATTTTCAGTATTTCTGAATATATGAAGATTCATAATATTTTCCAAGTAGAATGTAGCCCACTTTATATATCACCTCTGTCATGGATATACAGCAAAAAGGTAAGTGCTTATATATTTCAGAATCTTAAGAACAACAATGAGCTAAATTGCACATATTCAGCATGTAGTGCTGCATTGTTCATTGTAAAATTATACTGGGGCCAAATATGAGCAGGTTCCATGTACTTGGCATTGCATGGGAATAGCTTTAAAGATTGGAAAAATAGCAATCTACTTTATTCCATTCAAGATAGCTCAAATTTAAATTCCATGTGAAAATGTACAAGACTGAGTAGAACATATAAATAAACTGTAGTACAACTGGGTCTAGGATCCTTCGGCTCCTACCCTTGGCTACATCTCTTTCGCCTTGAGCCTACCGCCTCCGCCCATTTGCCTGCAGCGTTCCTCAGCTGGGCCGCCCCCGCCCCTCTGCATTGCGCCCTTCGGCCCGGCCCATTCGCCGAGGTCCCCTTTGTCCCAGGCTTTTGGCCTCACAGGACAGTTAGCCGCCAGTCAATCGGATGGGTAGCAGGCAGCAGCCCTGTTGCTCTCGGGGGCAATGTGCAATCACGGGCTGTGTTGTGAGGCAGCAAGCGAAAGGCAGGGCCGGCGCAGCTTCTCCAATTGCGTGGGGGGGGGAGCCTGGCGCGAGGCAGGAAGGACGGGGGGAAGCCTGGCGGACAGCAGGCTAATGCCCCATTCAGTGTGAGGACGGAGTCCAGGAGCAGAGGCAATGGAGGGGAGGGTGGAAGAAAAAAAGGAAGCTGGTGCTCTCCAGCCTTTTTTTTAAAACTTGCCAGAGGCTCCAGGCAGAGAGGGCAACAGGCAGGCAGTGACGGGCCTCTGCCATTCACCTGCTGCCCCACAACACAGCCCCTGCGATCGCCCATCACACGCTGCCCCCCTGAGAGCAACAGGGCTGCTTCCTGCCACCCATCTGATTGGCTGGGCGGCTAACTGTCCTGTGAGGCCAAAAGCTCAGGACAAGGGGTGGCTCAGCAAATGGGCCGGGCTGAAGGGTACGAGGCAGAGGGCCAGGGGCCCATTGGCCAGGGAGAATGGACGGGGGTGGCCCAGCCAAGGAAGAACGCTGCAGGCAAATGGGCGGAGGCGGTAGGCTTGAGGCAAAGGAGGTGTGACCAAGGGTAGGAGCCTAAAGGTCCCATTCCGCACTTTGAGCCAATATAAACATCTGTATTATGGTGTCCATTCTCAGTTTGAATTCCAAAAACCAGATGACGTAGCACACTTTTAGACTTAATCTAAAAGACCTACAAGATCAGGTTTAATATTCTTTATAGGTCCAGATATGGAACAAGAAAATGTTCCCACTATACTTCATTCTTAGCTCTGCATCCTATTTTAGGGAATGAGAGAGGAACTTACTTTTCCATCAGGGTGACTGGCTTCTCTCTCAACTTCTTCACTGTCTGAAGAATCAAAAGTTACTGCTGATGATGATTCAACAGTTCCATCAGCAGGAAAATTCTAAAATGGCAAAAGTAATAGTAACTTCCTAAAGAGGCAAACTATATTGCTATGGATTTTGTACAGATATACCTCATGATACTGAGAATGTTGTTTAGATTGACTGAGGCAATTTGCATTTCATACAACTATAGAAACTGACCCTCAAGAAAAATGTTTTCAAAGAGATCTCATTTCCAAAGAAAACGGTTCCAAAGAATATATCATGAAAATCAAAGGTCAGAATAAAAATTATTTAGTTGAATTTCTTGCATCTGAGCTGCTCAGAAGATAAATTCTGCCTATTCATATTCTAAGAATAAAAAACTAGGGTTTTCTAATGTACATGTACATTATACATAATTATACATAATTACACATAATTTAAGTATCAACCAATATTTCTCTTTAACACTTTTTACAAATGTCATCATGGTTAAAAGATGCATATAATGGGCATATTAGTTGTAATAGTCATTCTATGGTTAGTTTTAGGTATCATACTAGCATGCCCACTTTCAACAAAAAAATGAACTTACTGCCATAAATGTTTTGGAGGAATCTTCAGGTGTTATCTTTTTGTCCAAATCAGCCTCATATGCTTTTGCTGGTTCACATTTTGGTGACAAGCTTTCTATTTCAAATAAAACATTCATTAATAAATATGAATATAAACCTTAGAAAATCTTATCAATTACACAGACCAATAGTAAAGCACTGATAATTGATGTGGCTGAACATATTTAAAATCAAATAGATTAAAGAAAAAGATTGTTTTAGCCCAGGAAAGAAAACACCTTGCAGATACTCATACAATCATAAATCCATTCTAACAATTCAAAATTCTGAAGGGATAATAAACTGCTACTTCTGGTTACTAGATCCAATTTTTAATCAAACAGTTTACCTTCTGATGGCAAATCACTTTTGACATTTATTTTACTGCTCTTTTCTATTTGATTCATTGAAGACCCACTGTGAGATTTTGGCAATGCTGCTGGCAAATGCTAGACAAAAAAAGGGAGAATTTCTTCATCAAATGTCTACTATCGCAAAAGTTAAGATTCTTCAAGAAACAAATTACATATCATTTTTAAAAATTCACAAACCAACAAAATATGGTAAATATTAGTATTCATGTTTGTATACTTCACAAAAGCAATCAAGAAATAGAATGTTATAGTAACATACAATAATAAAAACTTTAGAAATTATTTTATAAAGTTGCAATTTTTATACTTCAGTTCTGCTCTTTCTGTATACTTCTCCAAGATCAAGGTGATCTCAAAAATAGCTATTTCTAGCTGCTTACACAGAACACTGAAAGGCAGTTTATATTATAACAAAAACAAAATGTATAGCCTGGATTAAAAAAAATCTCCCAAATACCCGGCAATGCAACACAATATAGATCACTAGGGGCTCAACAAATATCCTGGAAGCAAAGCCATATTTTTAAAGACTTGTGGTACCCTTATAGGATAACAGCCTGCAAATCTCCAGGGAAATGCTATTCCAAAGGATGGGTATTGTATAAGAGAAGGCACACTACTAGAATCCCATTGGTGGCATTATTTAATCAATTAGTGAGATCCAGAGCACCTCCACTCTGCCTATCTTACTGGACAGACAGAAATTACTGAGGCAGTCCCTCAAATATCCTAATACTATCAAAATACAGTGGTACCTTGGGACTCTTTGTTAATTGGTTCCGGGAGGTGCGATGAGCACCAAACAAATTTTTCCCATAAGGAATAATGTTGAGTCACAAGGCAGCCAACACTTACAAGCTTGTGCATTGAGTACCAAACATTGAATACCAGGATAAAATATTCATGTCAAAATGTGTACCAAATTCGATGAGTTTCAAAGCAGTTGAGTATCAAGATACCACTGTACTTAGGGTTGCTTGAATAGTGAAACATACCCAAATGCAATAAAGTTTTCAGAACAAAGAGAGCAAAACAGATGCTTTCAAAGAAACAGCTATCTGGAAATACCATGTGTTGCAATGTAAAACACTTGTCACCCATTTAGGTAAAAGTTTATTCTAAATTCACTTGAAAGAAAGCTGTGTATGTATCAGTGGACTATCTCTTCAAATTCAGAGTTGGGAATATGCTGAAGCGATATGGTTTTTAGAAGATGGAAAATACAGTGTCAACTAGCTCTCAAGACTGTTTCTGCTGCAATTTGATACGTGCAGTGGAACTCCAAATAAATCCTCTCAGGTTTGGAAAACATTGGATGCCATGGAAGCAGTGCAAAATCTTTGTGTCTCTAGTTTTCTGAAAACATATTTTTTTCCCAAAAAGAAGAAACTCACTGTAGATTCATGCTTGTCTGAGTAACCAGAATTACTATTTTTCTTTTTCTTTGTGGGGGCTTCTTTTCTCTTCCAGGCCTCTAAACGGAATCTTTCCATAATTTTGATTTCTTCTCGCAGTTGTGTATTCTCCTTCGTTAAGGCTTCAACCTGATCCCTCAGACGAGTATGAGTTGCTGACCATTTTGTTTCTCTCTTTTTTACATCTTCCTGCAATGTTGCTATTTGTTGCTTCAAAGCCTTAAGAAAAAACAAGAGAGATGAACATCTTTCCACATTAGATATTAGAATTACATTTATTCACTTCAGATACGAATAATGTACTTTTCCCCAAAAGACTCGCTTTTATACTTTTGTACTCACTTTTAATTAACCTGTGTTCCTCGTTTTTAACACATAATTGGATTCCCCCTTCCACAGATTGTGAGAATGAAGAGGTAAACTTGCAGAAAGGATATGTCAGGAGGGCCTCACAGCAAGGCCTATTGGACTCGAAGAGCACTCCAACTGGGGAATAAGCTGCAAAGCATAATTGTGCAATAGACACAATCACTTCTATAAGCAACAACTGAAGCAATCTTTTAAAAAGTGGTAACTTTTACTTTGCTGTTTGGTGCTAAACCACTATCTTCCATCTTCTCCCACAGCAAGTGCTGGTGTAGAAACAATTTATAACGCTTCAGTTGTATCAGTGATAAGACAACCAGGGACTGGCATCTGCCAACTTCCTGTTAGCCAGCTGCTGTGAGCAGAGCTCCTTAGCTCCATCACCAAGTACTGCCATTTAATTTGTGATGCAGAAGAGACTGGACACTGGTTTCTGCAGGGGTATCTATCTGCACCCTGTCCCTTCACAAAGTACTATTTATAGACCTGCCTTAATATTCGTGGGCATACCAGTTTTCTGGTATTAAATGGGTTCAAGGATCTTTTTCAAGACCAACAGACCTGTCTTGAAAAAAAAGGGCTAACAATACATTTACCAGAGATGTGCCACTGATTCTCCCTTAATTAATGCCTAGTAGGTTTTTGCCCACTTTTGCAAACAAGGGATTCAGTCTAGTCATATATATGTATGTGATTATTCAGTAAACACAACAAAGGATTTTTACAGGAATTAAACTAAGTTGAACATAATTTAAAAAATAGAAAAAAATAAGACCTATGTAATATCAATGTAAAAATTAATTCAATTTGTTAAATCTAGAGTCTACAGAAACACACTTCATCTTTTCATTTTTAGAATATAAACATTTCAAAAATGGTAACACATATCTGGAATCCATTCAACATCCAAAAAAATACGTTTCTTATTTCTTTCAATCTACATAAAATGATTTTTTTGCTGAATTCTGTACTGTTTTATTACTGAGGGTGGGACAACACACCATGTGCCCTGGCCTGGAATACCTCCATGAGGTATGGCTAACTCATCGCCAGTGCTATTGCTTCTTTCTAGCCTTCATCATGAAGTGGGAGCTGGATGAAATTCAGTGCCAATTTCCCCCTTTGGCCCAAGGGAAAGGAACACAAGTAAACTGATGTCTAAATAGGTCTGATGGCAACAGACCCAGGATGAAATGAGAGCTCTCTGGATAGGCCAGGCAAACTCGTTCCCACTTTACCTCACAGAAAGCCTGTCAGCTGGTCTATATTTTGACACAGGCCTGCCTGTTTTCTAGAAAACTGGTAAACCAATGTGATTGGTTATTATTAATGCCCCTATACCAGCAACTCTTCCTAGGCAACTTGAAACATGCCATCCTTTTAGGTACACATCCACACCAACTAAGCCTCTCCCACCAGTTTGACTAAATTAAGAAGAAACAGTTCATTATCCCACAACAATGGTTTCACAGCCAAGCTTATTGAATGAGCCAGTTTGGTCTACTGGTTAAGGCACCAGGAGATGCCTAGAAAGCAGGAGGTTGTGAGTTCAAGTCCTGCCTTAGCCATGAAAGCCACCTAGGTGATCTTGGGCCAGTCATTCTCTCAGCCCAACCCACTTCACCGGGTTTTTGTTGTAGGGAAAATAGGAGGAGGAAGGTGTGTTAGATATATTTGCTGCCATGAGTTATTTCTAAAAAAATATTAAAAAGGGGGGGGGGAAATGAATGAATGAATGAATGAATGAATGTTTTCTCCTAAAACCTTCACAGTTGGAACAGAACATATAGGAGTGTAATTGAATCTGGTGCAAGCCACATTGCCTATTCTTTTCATTAGCAAGCCAGTTGTTTTACAGGAAAAAGGTGAGAACAGAGAAATGAGGGAAATCTCTTCAACTCTTGATGCAGTGTTCTGTTCACCATGGTATAACAAAAATTAATCTCTTTGGTCTTATGGTCATATTTGCTCTTCTTGTGAAAAAATGTCAACTCCCCCAAAATTTATCTGATGCTTTAATTTCTATTGTTAGGTGGAAACACACATCTATCTGAAAAGAAGTCACTACATAATGCATACTACTGTACCACAAGTTACCGAAATTAATTATCCAGCTGCCACCACTATCAGAATTAGATAGGGTAACTACACAGTGCATATAGGACACCTCTGGTTTTACATATGAATTTAAGTCAATTTTATATGGAACATTGGTTATGTTTTATAGAATGAACCGATTAAAAACAGTAATCTATATTTACTTTTGATATCTTTAGATAATGGGGAGTTTTCCCCATTATTCATTTCCCTCAATTAGGTTGCTTATTTATGTTGCATTCATACCTGAATTTCATCACGTTCTTTTTTATCTGGAATGGCTCTAGCTGCCTGTGCATACTTCTCAAAAACTTTACGTTCTTTCTGCAATTTTCTTGCCTCTTCTTTTTTAAGTTCTTCAATTTGAGCAAGCTGTTGTGTTTTATGGTGTTCATAGTCAGATTCTTCTTTCCTGAAAGTTTACAGAACAAAAATTACAAAATATATATCACATAACAATCAAGACATCACAATGTAACTTGGAAACATTGGTCCACATTTTTTTAAAAACGGATGTGCACTGAAGCTGAACTCTTTCAAAGACTTTTAGAATATCCTTTTCATTAATTTATAATAATAGGCTTGACATATTTTCAAAAATCTGTCCAGGGATTGTTGGCTGGAAAAATAAACAAGGAAGAACTTATATTTGTAATTCTCCCTGTTAAATCAGCAATTATTCAAAATAAAAATTCTTGGGTCATTGGACACTGTGCTAATGTATGGTCAATTACTTTTTTTGGGAAAAGGCCCTTATAACATTTGAATATTAAATTCATAAACTAATTATATTATTTTTAAATCTGGAAAAAGTTACATATTTTATGTTAATAACAGCTCTAATTTTGACAAATATGGAAACAATGACTGAATTTTGACATACTAGTGTTCCAGGACATCAAAGGAAAAAAAAACAGCCCTTCCTGTTAATGTATTATCTAGGGTAAATGAGGAGACCAAACTCTCTTGTATAAAAGGAGCATAATTTGTTAATCATTAATGATCTTCTTTCTCGCTCTGCATAGAGACGGAAGAAAGGAAGGAAACACTACAGGGATAAACATCATCTAGATCATTTAGCCTGTAGAGACAGAACTTAGATTACCTAAGTTTTTCCAGGACAGTTTCATGCTCTTCTCTAAGTTTTGATAGGGATGCATTTTCAGTCCTGAACCTTTCAATTTCCATTTCCAATTCAGCAAGCTTCTCTTTCAAGAGCTGTGAGCGCACACTTTCTCCTAAAAGGGAACAAATTATACAACATTTCAATACGTATCAAATCTCATGTACTCATCTCATTGTAAAATGGGATCAATACCTAGGGTTCTACTGAGGATTCTATAAGGTTATTGGAGGTTTTTAAAAAAACCATTATTTAAAAACAATACTCTAGTTGTAGCTATTACAGTTACAGAACCATAACATTGGAAAGGTTCTAAGAGGCATCAAGTCCACGTCCCTACACACTGCAGGACTCACTACCCCATCCTCGCTAGATCATTATCCAGCCTCTGAAAACCTCCAGCGAAGGGGAAAAAACATTGCAATGACCTATTCTACTGTTTGGAGAGCTATTACAGTTAAGTTTCTCCTAATGTCCAATGTGGATCTACTCCCTTGAAGTTTCATCTCACTACGCTTACCCTCTGAATGTATCCCAACTTTTCTAGTGAAGGTAGTACATTAGAAGTTCTGTTATTGAGCAATCTGCTAAAGAAATTACCCTGAAACAATGACCTAAGGGGTCACTGCTTGTCTAGATTTAATTAAAACCATTTATGACAGCCTGCAAAATATGCATCAAATAGATCCCTAAAGCCTCTATATATCTTGCATAAAACTGCCGCACAATTTGAAAACCATAATGCTTTATATATGCATTCCATAATTTCTGGCTCTTGGTTATGGTTTAAGAGTGCAGTGAAACTATATGCCATATAAAAAGAACATGCACATGTAGGACATTCTGTATAAAATGATATAGAGCTAATTCAGTAATTGATTTTTATAACTTTTATCATCGATTTTTATCATTGATTTTAGTAATTGATTTAATACAGTAACTGATTTTTCTCTCTCCCTTACCACTTGATTCCTCCTGAGTCATGTTCAATTTGCTCTCATGTCTTGATTGTGCATCTACCTTCTGTTTAGGTTTTAGGGAAGGAAAGAGTTTCAGCATCAAATCTGATGTAGGAGGCTGAGTTTCCTCATTAACAGTCATATTTTGTTTCAGCAAAGCATCTCCTTTCTTCACCATGGCAATCTTCCTCTTTATTACTTTGTCAGGAAAAGGTGTCTTGGAACAATCAGGCGTCAGATGTACTTTAGAAACCATATTGCTACACAGATTGCTATTCTCAAAGCCAGACCAAGAGATTTCATCATCAAACTGAAATTTATTTCTGTCGTTACAGAACACACTTGGATATGCAGTGTCTCTATATAGCTCATTAGACTGGCCACCGTCTTTTCCCATTGAATCAGGACTCTTAGCGCTCTCTGTGCTCTCCGTTGGTTCTTTGCACTCAGAAAATTCAGGACAGTTGCTTTGCTTTTTCAAAGTGATCTTGTCAGCTCCCTCACTTGCAGGTTTTATGGTAATCTCAAATTCTTCTTCACTTTCAGAAGTCATCTCACTGCTTTCATCAGATTTATCTTCATCTAACTCAGTGTTTTTAGTACCTTGAAATTCTGCTGAGGAAGAAGTTTGAAGTGTTTCATAGTCAGCTGAACTTCTATGAACCATGAATGGTTCTGGTACCTGGGAACTATCCTGGTGCCTCTCATGGTTAGATCCTTGGGAAACCCCATTTCTTCCATTTATGTTAGCTGCAGCTGTGACATTTAACACATTAATCTGCTGCTCCTGCAACCTGGATTTAATAGGAGTAGAAGACAGTCTATGCCCTGAGGAAATTTGCTGGCCTTGATCCAAGATCCTTATCATGAGTGAAGAGTTACTGGCGAAAGATACTTCACCAGCAGCCTGCTCTAAAAACAAAAATTCATCCAATTCATTTTTTTCTTTTTCTGTTTCAGCTTCCCAGTTACCCAACTTTTTTTGAAAAGAAAGTTCAAAAGACAACTCTTGGTCTTTTTCACATGGATTTATAAGAAATTCAGTTACTTCTGACGGTGCTTCTTTTCCTGCTGGTAATCTGACATCAATTTCATGCAGCTTGGCAAGTGGCATTACATTTTCTTTATTCTTTTCTTTTTCTCCATTTATTTCTGATCTTAGAGAATTTCTCAGTACTTCTGGTTTCATTTCATTAGAGTTTTGCCTTGTGGATGAAGAAATGCCTTTTCCAGTGCAATTTCTAAGTCCTGTTGTCTTTCGAGCAGAAAAAGACAAATTCTTTTTTGTTTTAATATTCTGATGTACAGGTTTAGGCACAAAATTGTCAGAAATTTTATTTGAAGAGGCAGTTTTCCGATGAAGCTGCGGTTTGTCTGTTTTAAGTGTATTTTTAATTTCTAAGGGATCAGGCTGAAGAATTGTCTTACTTTCCTTTGGTTTGGCTACTTTATATTTGGCATTAGTATATCTATTTAAGCCTTCACCTCGTTTTAAAAAGGATTGCTTTGAAACTGGTTTCTGGAATGCTGCTTTTTCAACAACCTAAAAAACAAGCAATTTATATATGTGTAAGAAATTCAGTTATTTATATCAGTTAATTTATTACTATCAAAATAATCTGTTGAGATTCCAGATTTGCTAAAATCTGTACAACATGTACATGAAGAAATTATTCTCACATTATGAAATTGGCATATTTTGTATACTGTAACTATTAACCTTGAGATTTGCTTTTTCATTCAACCTCTGTTCCTCCAACCGTATCTGCTCTTCTAGAAATTCTTCAAATGTTTGCTTTCTCTCTTGCATACAAGTAGCAATAGGCCTGTTTCAAGAGAATCAAAACATTGTTATAATTGTGTATATTTTTCTTGTTGTAATTTGTTAATTAAAAGAATTAAAAATTGTTAGATCCTGCAGCACTATAAGTGTCCTAATGTACCCAATACTCATGAATGAAGGCAAATATACGTGTCCCACGGTAATGTTGCAGGATTCAATCTGGGTTGGTCACCGGGACCCGAGGTTTAGTCTTCTGAGTTTTCAGACTTATGTAAGAGCCCCTCCTCAGGGAACTAACTCAGTTTCCTAAGGATGGGCTCTAGCAGGAGTCCAAAAGTTTGGAAGACTAAACCTCTAGTCCCAGTGACCAATCTAGATTGGATCCTGTATACAAAGCTATTGCTTTGTTTTAGTACATTTTCACCTTTTGCCATTTATATGATGTTATTACTTCCCTCTATCTACTATTAGTTGGACCTTTTCCTCAGAAATAGATGTCAACACACCAGCTTTGATTGATATACTAACTCTGCTCTTTCCTGTACAAATGCAGCCTACTTACAATTGTTCATGTGCTGGTCACTTCTTATTTAGATTGCTACCATATGCTTTATGAAGGCCTACCTTGTGCCTGATTCAGAGGTTGCAACTGCAAAATGTTGTAGCCAGATTACTGAGTGGAGCACTTCACCATATACTACTTACTGAAACAATGAGTTACTTATCCAGAGAATCAATTATGATGTACAAGGCCACCATTATTGCTGTTTTGATTGTAAATTGCTTTGAAATGCTGAGGCATAAGAAATAGTATATAATATATATTAAATAATAACTAATAATAATATTTAGTACTTTCTTGCTCTCTTTTAAAACTTGGTGTTACATTGACCACCTCCTACAATAGGTATCTATTATATTTTCTATTTTAATGAAAAAATGCAAGTGAAGGTTATTCTTGCCTTGATATTTACTATACACAGTTTGAAATTTCTAAATGGATATAAGGATTCTGGAGTCATCTGGGAAATATTCAAAATAGTAATACTGACCTTTTGAAATCGTATTCAATTTCTCCCCACCATTTTATACATTAATTTTTAATGAGATTCTTCTTCCGAAATTCTTATTTTTTAAAGTTATATATTCCTGCAGATGTCTATAGAGATTCTCAATCATCTAGGTCACGGTTGTCCCAAAGGTGCTTTTCAAAAGGCAACTGGACTTTCCTGGTTTTTTTCCTGGAAAAATGTTTTGCTTCTCATCCAAGAAGCTTTCTCAGTTCTGGCTAAATGGTGGGGAATAGAAGGATTTATATTTTTAGCACTCATCAGGTCATTAGCACTCTGAAGGTTGGTTGTTAATTCCCTGAGAGTCATTGAGGCCATTTGGGGGTTTATCTGTACCCTCAGAGTCACCTGAATCAGAGTGCAAATGGTGTGGAACCTTCTTGGGGACTGCTAAAAGAATTGTGTTGTAGACAGGAGATAGGAATATCTGAAAAGCTCAGGAGGCTTTTCAACCAACCAACATAGGTGCATACTTCTACATTAAGGCAAAAGCTTGTCCAACCCAAGGATAAAACACCCAGACACAAACTGAGTAATGTGGTATATGCTGTGCAGTGCAGTGAGACATGTGCATATCTGTACATTGGTGAAACAAAACAACCACTTCACAAATGCAAGGCACGACAGAGGAGAATAAACCCATCAGAACAAGATTCAGCAGTCCAGCTGGATCTGAAAGACAAAGGTCACTCTTTTGAAGACAATAAAGTCCACATTCTGGACAGAGAGGACCACTGGCTTGAAAAAGGGGTCAAGAGGCCATCTATATTAAAAATGAACAGCCCTCTCTCAACAGAGGGGTAGGGATACACCACCACCTGTCTCCTGTCTAAAATACAGTCCTTTCAGCAGTCCCAAAAAGGTTACACACCCATTTGCACTCTGAATCAGGTGACCCTGAGGGTACAGATAAAATTCCCAAGTGGCCTCAATGATGCTCAAAGAACTAACAACCAACCTTCAGAGTGCTAATGACCAGATGACTGCTAAGGAATGTAAATCCTTCCATT
Organism: Azemiops feae; assembly: GCA_023970755.1. Lineage (NCBI taxonomy): Eukaryota > Metazoa > Chordata > Lepidosauria > Squamata > Viperidae > Azemiops > Azemiops feae. The sequence continues at coordinate 3,362,828 of JALGBA010003848.1, forward strand.
CCCCACCAATCAACCAGAACTGAAGAAGCTTCTTGGATGAGAAGTAAAATGTTTTCAGGAAAAAAACCAAGCAGGTCCAATTGCCTTTTGAAAAGAATCTTTGGGATTCCTGCAGACTGGAATTTTCTTCCAGGCAAATAATTTTGCTGCTTTTAGTTTCAACTAAAATAAATATAATCAAAATTAGTAAGCTTAATTGCTTTTACATTTTTTGTCAGCATTTGTAATACTGCACTTTTACTGTTTTACCTTTCTTCTGCATTAGCAGCTTCTGAACACTTCCCTGCAGTCGGAGTTTTAGAGACCTCCATGTTCCTTTGATCTTCACAATCACTGTCTCCTTCTATACTTCCTTGCAGACTTTGTTCTGGAGATTGTTTAGTTCTGCCTACAAAAGTAAAGGACATGCATAACTATTCCCCACTGTCTTGTGCAAGCTTTGTCAAGAAAGCAGTGAAGTTGCCCTTCTGGCCAAGATTGTGATTTTCTTCTCTTCTAGCTTTTGTTAAAATTAACTTTATTTTCCTTAGAAAAGAAATCTAATCACAGAAACAGGATGAGAGACGTATGATTTAGCAATAGATAATAAAATATACATTGAAAAAATATCAGAGTGTAAAAGACAGGATTTAAAATTTTAAAATTTTAAAATCTTTTTTAAAAGATTGAAAAACAAATTGAGAGCCAGTTTGGTGTAGCGGTTAAGGCATCAGACTAAAAACCGTCTTAGGCACATAGCCAGCTGGATGACCTTGGTCAAACCATTTCTGAAAAACCTTGCCAAGAAAATTGCACAGACTTGTCCAGACAATCCCCAAGAATCGGACATGATCAAATGGGTAGGGGGGAAAAGAAATCAAGACTCTAAAAATATTTTTTCTATGAACTGGGGTAAACAAAAATAATTTGGATTATTACATTTTGCAAAAAGAATAACTCTTTCCCAAATTAAATCAAAGGTATATCCCAGTATCTGCCATCTTTTATTCATCAATTTTGTCATAACAATGATCTTCCATAATTTTTTCATACCAAAAATCTAATAATGGAGACTCCGTATTTTTCTACTATTATGCTATAGCCTAAAACCTCAGTATTTAGGTTAAATTGCCGTGTTGGCACTTTGCGATAAATAAGTAGGTTTTGGGTTGCAGTTTGGGCACTCGATCTCTAAAAGGTTCGCCATCATTGCTATAGCCAAACTTGTAGCAACCATCATATTGAACAGTTACGTTTTCAATTGTATGAGTTATCTCACTAAATAAAGATAGTAAACATATCTTGGCAGCATAATTAAATTTTCCAGTGTCCATGCTATTAATCTTTCTAATCACTTCCATCCAGAATCTTTGTACAACCTCAAAGGACTGCCACAGGCATGTAAGTACCTTTTGCTTTACCAAATTTCCAACATTTACTTGGACCTCTCCCAGTTACTTTTATGTCTATGGAGATATAACAACATTTAAATACTGTTCTCTGATTTTTGCTGATCTAGAACATAATGTACAGTTCTTCCAAAGTATAACCCATTAAACGTCTGGGATATTGATGCTTAAATCTGATTCCCGTATTTCTTTGAGAAATATCCAACCATTACTAACAGTATTTTATACATTTTGGATATTAAACTTTTAGAAGACTCTGAGGTAGATTAATCTACTTGCTAGCTTTCGAGTATGTAGAATTACTTTATAGAAATTCTTATAAGGAAACCAATTTGTCACAAATGTAAAATAGGAAATCCACTGACTTCCTAAAATATTGACATGTCTGTGTAGATGTGGAAAGCAGGATAGGAGGAGGAATCTTCTATATAAGATCTCATGTATTCAACTAATGAGAAAATCATGCCAAGTTATTACTGAGGGAGAGGGAGTAAATGAGTTTGGATTGAAAAATCAATAAAAATAAATAACATTCTGAGTAGCTTTAATTGGTTGTTTTAAAAAATGCTCCTCAGGAATTGGAATACATTCCCTAAAAAAGATAAAATGAATTATTATCACAAATCTGAACACCTCCGAGGCCCCAAGCTCACCATATCTCTCCATCTAGTTCCAACCAATATAAAGAAGGATATGGAAGGTTATGATGGAATTTTGAAATACTCTGAAGTAAGGAAAAGCTTCTCACTTTAGCACTGAACCTCAATGCTAAAACTAGAAAAAAAATCCATTTTTTGCAAGATCAAGGGAAATACTGGGATCTCCCAGTAAGAGAGAGAAAATCATAATCTCCAATGGTAAACAAATTTCTGTATAATTACATATATATTATATCAATCATCCTAGGTTGGCCTGTGTTAGACATACATGTATTTTTAGTTAGGATACAGGTTTGCTTTACCTGAAATAGTATTTTGGTCTTCAACTTTCAATTCATTGTTTCCTTTCAAAGAAATGTCTAAAGACTGCTTCTTATAAAAAGGGTCTGCAGAATGATTTTTCTTCAATATTTGATTATTATTGAAATTTTGTAAAAAATCTCTTTGGTCCACAGGAGAAGAAACATGAGATGTACTGTCCCAATCAGTGTTGCCTCTACTGTGACATAGTGGAAAATAAGGGACAGGAGACAAACAAACCGATCCAGCATAGTTCTGGGTTCCTTCGTCTTTGGTTGCAGGAGAGCCTTTCATTTAAACACAAAATGACAGGTACTAAATTGATTTGTGGAAAACTGGAACATTCACCTTTTCTATTCCTTTTTGCATCTGCTATTTATTGTCAAGGAAAGCCTAAAACACTTAATACTTTGAAGTTTTACAGATATATTTTTTTGAACTAACAGTATAGTTAAAGAGCTTAGAAGAATTAGCCTGAAAATCTTGGGCTGAGAATTTTTTGCATTTTCACTCATGTGTCTCTTACCCTCATTTTTTAAAAATATTTTCAAAAATACAAATATACCATTTTCCTATAGTCAAAACTAATATTGGACCATGTGAATCATATTTATTTTAGGATTCTGAAACAGCTCAGTCATTGATTCGCTTTACAAAGCTTCATAAGTCTCCTGTTTTTACAGCCTTCTTAGTGTTTAAAATGGGTGTCAAATTTTCCACTCCTATTTAAAAAGAAGATCTACAGGTAGTCCGTGACTAATGACTGTTCGTGTAAAGTTACAATGGCCTTGGAAAAGGTGACTTATGACCTGTACTTGCACTTACAATTGTTGCACCAACTCTGCGGCCACATGATTGCAATCTGAGTGCTCGCAATTGGCTCACATTTATGACCAGTTGCACCTTCCTGCTGTCAAGTAATTATCACAATTTGCAATCTTTTTTGCTGATATCTGGCAAAAAAATCCATTGGGGATGTAGGGTACATTTAACAGCTTTGTGATTCACTTAACGGCATGATTTTCTTACAAACTGATTTGTTTAACGGCCACTGTAAAAATTGTCATAAAATCAGATCCAACTCAATTTACAATCATGACTTACAACAGAAATTCCGCTCCCAATTTTGGACATAAGTCAAGGACTACCTGCATTGTGATTTTATAAGAAGGGTATGTTTTAATAACATGAATTCTATGTGTGAAATGCAATCTGAAAATTCAAATTTCCAGAATTTGTTATGTTTAAAACAGGAGGGTCTTAAAAGTAGCAGCCACAAAATGTCTCTCTAATCAGGTTTTGGAGAAGGGCCAAAGTATGTTTAAGCAATTATATAGTAAAAAGAGAATTATGTCACATATTTATGCACTTATGATGTCTGAAAAAAAGAGGTGTCAGCATCCATCTTCGAAAAATCTTTAGCAAGATTCATATTTCTTAATTTATATGATTACTGATTAGCTAGATAGCAAGAAAAGTAGATTTTACTGGCTATCTCAAAACACTTAAAAGAATATGTAAAATGAATGTCTATTATAGATGTTAAAATTAGGTCATTACTCACTCACCAGTGTGTTCCTGCTGCTCAGCAACCAGGGAAAGTAAGTTTTGTTGCTCTTCCATTAATCTCTGAATTTGCTCCATTTGCTGCCTTCTCAGAAGTTCCTTCTTGTGGTGTTGCAATTCTTTCAGCTTTTTGAGTATAATTAGACAGATTTATTCTTAGACCTTATGCATTAGACTAATTAGCTGATACAGTTAAGTGAAACAGTTTTCAGAAGAATAAGAATATACTTTAAAGCATTTCTAGCATTGAAGACTAAGTACAATTTGTACATTAGAGTCTGGCATCAAAAGAGGTAAGAAAATATATATTTGTTACTGGTTGATAAGTACCAGACTGAAATTCAAATGAAATTATAACATTTCTCCTCAGATTTGGCAAGAGTAGAGAAACCATAACAACAGATATAGAAGTTGTTTCATGAAAGCTTCCTGGGCAAAAGGATAGAGCTATGTACCTAACTTTCACAAGGAAGAATATTTTTAATTTGTCTAAAAGCATACATAGTCATCTTAGTGTTTTTTTTACCTGCTCCAGCTTTTGTAAGAGTAATTCAGTGCAGCATCCTTCATCCAGATCATCTAATTGATCAGAACCAGGCTTAGTTTCAATGGAGGTCAACTGAGCTGGGACATCTTTAACCATTAATGTTTGCTCCTTGTTAGAAGCTGAAGTTGAAAAAAGTGTCTTGGAGGAATTCACTTTTTCCTCAAAAGAACTTTTAGGGTCCAGTATTTGCTCTTTGTGCATTGTGTTTTCACTTGGAGAAATGCTACTTGATCTATATACCAAATTAATACCATGATCTGATGAGACACTTTCAGTACTGATTGCACTGGTGGTTTTCAAAACAGGGACAGCAGGATTTAGTATGACTCCAGCACGGGCAGCATTAGACATCCAGTGTGAAATCAAGTTTTCCTCCCAATTCAGATCTGTGGATGTGGCCATCTGGAAAAGTAAAACAGTCCAATCTTAAATAATCTTATTTCTGAAGAGTTTGAGAAATCCAATGTCTCACTTTCAGTTCCTGAACAATTTTAAAAAGAAAACAAGAACATAATTCACATATAGTGCTCGACATGATGGCAATTGAGACTGGAATTTCTGTCACTAAATGATAGGGTTGTAAAGCTTGACGGCAATCTTTGTAGTCCCAATTGTCATCCTTAACTGAATCCCTCAGTGGTTAGGAAAGGCAATTTCCAGCTAGCTTCCCATAATCAAAGTCAGTGGGAAATCTGGCAGGATGTTACAAGTCCCAGGCCGACAGCCAGATAAATGGTTTCTGCCAGGCAAGGGAGTGAGTGAGGAGAATCATGGAGCTGTGAGGGAGGGTCAGGGAGGGTGCACAAAAGAGAGTATTCTATCTCTATTTGTATTTACTGAATACCAAGACAGGTACTTTTTTATTCACTTAATTTTATTCACTTTGTAATAGTATTATTTTTCTGTGTTCAGAACACACATTAAACCCAAAGGTGATATAATGATGTTTGTGTGCAAATTCTTTGTTGTATCAGTATTCAGCAAGAAATTGTGCAACGTATGCTTGGTAATTCTTGAGATAGGATGGGGTTTTGGTGGTTTATCTAAAAGCTGCAAGTGGATTCAGCATAACCTGCTCCGTTATAGAAAGAAAACAAAAGAAGCTTACTGAAGGATCTGGATCATTACCACAACTACTAGAGAAAAAAAGACAGGAAAAGACTAGTACAGAGCAATTTTAAATTAAGATGAAGGATGTTATATAAATCCTTATACTGCTAAAGCTGAACTATTTAGAGGATGTTTATTTCCATATAATTGTCTCCATCATAGATATGCTGATTATCAACACACAATTGTACTTTTTCTGTGTCTGGGCTGATTCTTTCAAACAAATTACAATGTAGTTGAAGCAAGTGTTAATTTATTAGAGTTTAGGAGGAGCTAAAATATATTCATTCACCCAGGTCCTTTTAATGCTTTAGTTTAATTGTTTCATAAGCTGCTTTCAGCTGTTAGAGCAGCAGAATAGCTTGAATACAGGCTTTCTGCAAGACCACCTTTCCCTAAAGACATCTACACATCCTACCATCCAGTCAGGGTGGGCATGCTCCTAGTCCCTTCCCACAAATATTGTCATCTAATGGAAACTAGAAAGCATGCCAGCAAGGCAGCTCCTGTCTTGCAGAACACCTTGTTCCCCAAAGCAGGGCTCCACCCATTCATTCATTAAATTTATTTGCTGCCTAACTCACCAGAGGGTTATTCTAGGCTGTTTACAAAAATAAAAATGGAGAAATGAAAAGAAGTGTAAACATAATAGTAATAAAGTAATGGAGCAATAAACAATGAAAAAGAAAAAACCTGGCTTTTCCCCATGCGTTGGGAGAGGATTAGATGATGCTGCGGTAGCATGCATTGGCACCAGGTTTTGTTGTTTTAATGTTTTAACTGGTTGTGTTTTACAGTTTTAAAAATGATTTTATATATCTTTTAATTTTTGATCGGGAACAAGCCAGAGTTGCCTGAAAGATCACCAGCTATATCAATGTTTTAAACCAGGGGTCCCCAACCTGTGGGCCACGGCCCACTACCGGTTGGTGGCCTATTTGCAACCGGGCCACATGAATGGCTGGCTGGTGCGCGTGCATGCGCTTGGGGCCTCACTCGAGTGAGCATCATGGGTGCTCATAGCCCCATTCGTGCAAGCGCTCTTGTCCCCATTCGCGCAAGCATCACAGGTGCTCTCGGCCTCACTCGCACAAGCAACAGGTGCTCGTGCGTGCACACGTGCCTGCCTCTCCCACAAAACCATCCCCTCTTTCCCCCCTCAGGCCACCAACCCGGAAAGGTTGGGGAACTCTGTTTTAAACAAATAAAATATCCTTCTAAACAGCCCATGAGGTTTAGAAATGACAGTTTTGCTAGGGTCATCTTTCTCTTAAGTGGATATTTCATTAAGCAGTGATGGAGACAAGAGAAGTTAAGTACCCGGGCCTTCTATTATGGATGCCACAGGGTTAATACATTTGCTCCTCTTATTTTATATCTACAAGAAACCACTGAGAAAGATCATTTGCTGACAAAAGTCAGGTATCATTTGTAAGCTAATAAGGATTTTCCTATGTGAATGAAAGCAGCCATGTAGTGCCTCCTGGTGGTTGAAAATATCACACAGTAAATACAGTACACTGATTTCGTCCCCGTCCCCCCCCGAAGGAAATGTGGAACTCATGATAAACCCTTTACATAGGGAATGACATAATGTAAGATCAGTATTTTTTTTCCATAGGGAAAGAGGACTTCTATATAATACTTCGGTAAACTAATTCTTGGTGGAACATCGTGACTGCAAGCCAAACAAGAGATGCAGTTGTTTTTCCTGATGCCTGGAGGCTACTAGGGTGTGGATAGGGACAAACAGTCTCAAGGCAGAATGAAAGCCTTCTGATACCAAAGACCATCTTAATTCTGGACACACCATTAGCAAAAGTAGATTGTAACCCACAGTTCCTGTTCAAAAACCAGGTACTGTGCAAGGACCTGTATACAGAGCTTTTTTAGATTAGGACACCCTGCTCACTGTTCCTCATGCTCTGGTCACTCTGATTTGGACTACTGCAGTATATTCCACATTGACTGCCCCTGAAGTTTCAGCTGGTCCAGAAGCAACAGTCTGGGCCACGGGTCAGCAACCCGCTGCTCCGGAGCCACATGTGGCTCTTTGAGCCTTCTCGTGCGGCTCCCAGCCTCCTGGGAGCCTCATTTGCAGAGACAGAGACAGAGAGAGGCACTTGCGCTTCCCTTCTCTGTCTGTGTGTGTGTGTGTGTGTGTGTAAAAAAGAGAGTGGCCTCACGCTGTCCTCCGACAAGCTGACAAAGCTTATTGGGCGGGGCTCCTGTCTTTGCTGCGTCTCAGCAGGAAGCAGCAGCAACTCTCTCTCTCTCTCACCAGGTGAGCAGAAGATCGGAGAGAGAGAGAGGGAGAGAGAGGAAGGGAGAGAGGTGAAGGAGAGAGAGAGGGAGGAGAGAGAGGGAGAGGGAGAGAGGGAGAGGGAGGGAGAGGAGAGAGGGAGAGGGAGGAGGGAGAGGGAGGGAGGGGAGAGAGAGAGGGAGAGAGAGAGAGGGAGAGAGAGAGAGAGAGAGAGAGAGAGAACTCATGCACAGCAGCCTCTATTTCTTTTTAATTAAACTCTTCAATCAAGCCCCTCCCCTCCTGCGCGGCTTTTGCGGCTCCCAGTGTTTTCTTTTCTGTGGGAAACGGGTCCAAGTGGCTCTTTGAGTGTTTAAGGTTGCCGACCCCTGGTCTGGACAGTTAGGGGTGCCAGTCATTTTGGCCCATTTAACACTATTATATTAATAGCAACATTAGATGCAATTTGAGGCAAGGATTGTCACCTATAATACTTGACTATTTTCAGAACCACATATTCCCAGCAGCTTTGCTGTATGTTTTAAGATTTGGAAGCTAGAGTTTTTTCTGGGTACCTACATCTAGAAAAAGTTATTTGTAGGGACTATCAAACAAGGCCTTCTCAGTCACTGTGCTTACCTTTCTTTGGAATTACATCTCCCAGAGGCCAGATTGTTTTCAAAAACTCCATCTGATGTACTGGATACAAATAGGAGAACTGTTTGTACTTGAACAGGTTGTTCCCTAGTACTTAGGATAATTAGATTATATGATTTTTTTAAATTAAGTTTTATTTATATTACTTATGTAAGCTACTCAGAATCATACAAACCAAGAAAAATAAATACATAGTCATGTACTAACTAAATATTTTTCAGCTTATTGGACCATATTTGATCAGGCTAATTTGGAACTAATTTAGGCCACTTCCTCTTTTGATGGGAAATACAATTTTATGATAATTAAGTGACCAATGTTTTAAAATCTATTTATGCTTGTGTTTTTTTATTTGGCTACCAAATTTATTTATTTACAATATCTTAATGCCACCCAATCTTTCAGTTCTAGCTGGATTACAATTAAAAAAATATGAAAAAATCTATAAAACATATACCAAAAACAATATGAAAATATGACCAATCTCGCTTGATAAATAGACAAGTAATCCATATTGCTGTCCTATTGGTGTGAGAGCAGTTACTGTTTTTGCATTTCACAATTACCTTGACAGAATTCAACAGCACCTTCTTCCACCTTCTGATTTATACAGCTTTCATAAACTAAAAATATTTTCTGTGTTGATTTTGACAATATTTTTATTTATAAATCTCCAAAGTTTGCAGTGTCTTTTCCCCCTTTTTATTATGTTGTTATAATTCTTGTTTATTGTTAGGTATCATTTTAATAGTGATGTTTATATAATTAAAGATAATTAACATTCTACTATTTAGATAGTATTTAAAAAAAGAGAAGAAAAAGAATTCTGTTAACATTATTTACAGCTTAGGATGTCAATGATACAAGCATAAAATTATTTGCTTTTTTCATCCAAAGTTGAGAATAATAATAATAATAAAATAATAAAATAATAATAATAATAATAATAATAATAATAATAATAATAATAATAATAATAATAATAATAATAATAATAATAATAATAATAATAACGACGACGACGACGACGACGATGTTGGAAGGGACCTTGGAGGTCATCTAGTGCAACCAATAACATTCCAATAACATTGAAAAAACATTACATCAAAGTATTTGTTTTATAATAGATGTTTTGATCTTAAACTAATTACTTAATATTAAAAGTAATATTACTACTGTACTGTTTATTATGTGCCATCAAGTCGTTTTTGACTCCTTAGCAACTAGATATTCGTCATCATGACCTATCCTTAACCTACTCTGTCAAGTCTCTCAATGGTGCATTCATTTACACTGTAACTGAGTCCTTGCTAAAAATTATTAATAATTGTCAACTGTTTTGTGTGTATACACACAGTACATGTTAATGAAAGGAAAAATAAATGGAACAAGAATTAAATATCAAACAAGTAGGGAAAAAAAAGACAAAGGAAATTTTTAAAAAGAACTATTGGATTTCTGACTCCATCATTTTTATACTTCTGCTAATTTGCATGTTTTAATATAGAAAGATAAAATACAAGTGTCATCCCAAAAGTTTGATATGCACCCAAATAAATCATAAGCCCTTTAAACTCTGGTGTCTCTAAGGACAATGGAGTCCCAACTCCAAGAATTCTCCAGATAAGATTATATTCTCCATACATTTGGATGGCACCACTGCAGACGTCCCGAACTGTATCTGACTTAGTGTAACAGGGATCGTGCAAAGATGCCAATATGTTCATTTAGGTAACCTTGGGGCCCTTTTGACTTCTTAATAAAAACTCTTAATCATCTGGTGTGAGAACGACAGAAGGCAGACAGGAGGCAAATACAACGCGACGGCGGGGCTTATCTCCCAGAGCGGGCCTAAAGGTGGGCTAGAGATCCGTTTTCCTCAAATCCTGAACATAAATATATCTTATTTAAGACAGAAAAAGAAAAACAGGCTACAACAGGCTCCATATCTTGCCTCTCAGTCTCCTCACTCACCTCGCTCTACGTCCAACCTCTTTCAGCACAAAGCGCCGACAGTCAGATCCTTTACAGTACAAACCTACCGCCACCTTCGAAGCAATCAGCGCCACAGGCTGAAGAATAGGGAGCGCAAGGCTTTCTGGGAGTCGTAGTTCTCTGCCGGTAAGGTCACCGTTCTACGAAGCAGGCCAGCTGCCATGTAAATGACTACAATTCCCAAGACGTTTCGGAAAATATTACTTGGCGTCATGGCTCTTGGCTGAACTTAATGGCAGTTAAAGGGAGGGGTGAGGTCCCTTTTTTTGAAGGAAAGAGTAGCTCTAGGCATACACTATTGTAACCATCATCACCGCCACAACAATATTAAATGTTAAAGTGAGGAAATAATTTTAATATGTAATGTAAAAGTTAAAAATGATTTTAAAAACTACAGAAAAATATTGTGGTAATCTGGCAGGATGAAAATAAGTTCTGTGTTGCCTTCAAGCTCAGAGAGCACTAAGGACGCTTCAAAAATAATTTTGCTCTGTGGATAGTGATGTTGCCTAAAATTTTAGACTTCATTATTAGCGTTTTAAAAGGTGACATGGCAGTCTAGACCTCTTTTTAACACAGTTAAACACAGGAAAACACTGTTTTTTTTCTTTTTGGTCAATGCCAATTTCTTTTGCTATGCGAGAATTTGGCCATTTCGGCACTAAACAATTGAGATTGTATTCTGAAAGTCCTTGAATAGACTTGCAAGTTTTAAGAAACATACAAACCCAGCTGGAAAAGAGTAATATAACCCATATTGGACTAGATGACCTCCAAGGTCCCTTCCAACTTTATTATTATTATTATTACATTTGCACTTGTGGAATGTTTTCTAGAATCAATGTTTTCTATTGTTCAAGTCTCACATGTAATCAATGTCTTTTGTTGTTTCATCACTTGCTTTCTGATGTATCAGAATATATGTATCATTTGTTTCTGTACCCTATAAAAGGACTTGACCTCCCCTTAATAAATGCTTTTTGCTTTCCTGGTGATTCGTATTTGACGATCGGGAAAGAAGACTCTTTTTGAAAAGTAAAAGTCTCTCAAAGTCTCAGAGTTGGGGATCAAGTTCTTATCAGCTCCATGCCAAATTGGGAGTGCCTGATTCTGGAGGCAACAGTGGGAATTGTAAACAATACAAAATAATACAAAACAAAATACAGTGACTATGGTTTTCCAAACAATACTACTTATTTAATTTGTATACTGCCTTTCTACCTGGCAAGTATAACCTTAGAATATTTTAAAAAGAGAACCAATTTGGTCTAATGGATAGGGCACTAGTCTAGAAAGCAGGAGACTGATTTCTAGTCCCACCTTAGACATGAAAACTGGCTGGATGACTTTGGACCAGTTATTCTCTCTCAACCCAACCTACTTCATAAGGTGGTTGTTGGGATAATAGAAGGAAGAAGCATTATATATCTTCGCTGGCTTACATTACTTATAAAGTAATAGAGGCATGATTTAAAAATGCAAATAAAAGTCTCACTCTGTGAATCATAAAATATAATGCAGAAGTGAGCCTTACCAAGAATCATGCTTCTGCTAGTTCAGGTTGCAATTGGCTTTATATGCCTTTCAAATCTCCACAACAAAACTCCAGAGAATCATTAGATGGCAGCAGAGTTTTCTTTGTTTCTTTGCTGCCATCTCTTGGTCATCTGGATATTTGCAATTTAGATCTGGCAATTCTAATCTCTGAAGTCTGCTCAAAATGCAAACAATCAGCTATTTGTAATATTGTCAGAATATTGTCATTGTTTTTAATATTCAATTTCACAGATTGAACAAAATCCAGTTTTATACTATTGTGGTGTTGGCATAATACTGAGAACCACAATGTAGACAGCTGCATTTCAGCTTCTAGTATTGTTTGAAGTAAATGTAGATCATGTTTATAGATCTGCGTGTCATATAAATTCAGAACATGTGAGAATTACTTTATCAGGGTAATGTGTTACTTTTATGAAGTATTTACTATTGGCCAATCTCCATTTGTAGATCAATGCTTTCTTTAAAATGCAAGATATACAAACTCAAAAAAAAAAAAAAGGCATGGAGAAGAAATCAAGAAATCTAAAATTGTTTACCAATGGCTGGAAAAACGGGGTAGAGATTAGGATTTTAATATATATTATTAAACTAGGACCCAGACAACACGTTGTTTATTAAGCACTTATGAACTGTAAACATACAAAATTAATAAAAAAAATTTTTTTAAAAAGAAATCTAAAAATTAAGCCAGATGATTCAGCCACATTTGATAGAGGGTTTCTTCTTGAGCTAAATGCACACCGCTTTAGGAAATTCTCATGGACTATTTTTTAAGGTGCATTTTTCCTTCTACTAACTAAACCTTCTCATAAATTAGCTTCCATCTCAGGACCATACTTAATATACAACCAATTAAGGATGAAATTATCAGAGAATGGATGCACTGACAAACGTGTCAGTTTTGCCACAAGTTTCTGTCTCCCCCCCTCCCCCCTTCGGCTTTATAGAATAGGAAAAATGAAATATCCAGATAGCTCATGAGAGGGCGCACGCCTTCTTTTTTTTAAAAAAAAAAACAGTTTGTTGTTGATTCGCAATCTGGAACAATTTTATTGGTGGCTTTGCTTCCGTAAAAGCTGGCTATCAGCGCCCTCCCCTTGCTTTGAACTTCCCTTGAAGTAAGGAACCAGGAAGTCTCTGCTGCGTAATTGGAATAAAGCAGCCAGCAGGCAAGTAGTTTTTTATTTATTTAAATTTCACTCCCGTTTGGATGTTCAGATGAATCCGGACAAGAGGGACGGTATTTTAAGTGAATTTCCTCATAATTTGCTGAAATGTAATGTGTTGTTTGATAATTTTGTTACTGTAGGACCCTGTGTCCACAATAGTGGAATTTGATAAGCAGCAATTTTACGGTACCAGGCAGAGGGAAGTTCATGCAGAATGCATGCATGATCTGTAGGTGTTAAAGGAACTAATTAAGACTGGGAACACTACATAAGGTGAAAGGATCTTGTTCCCTTTCAGATCGTGTTGGTTTTTCTTCTAGCTAATTGCTAGAATCTCTCTTCAATAAACTATATGACCATGACAATCATGAATAAAAAGAATATGAATTTCTTTCATATTCTGATTAAGATGCACATCTGTATTAATACTAAATAATATACATGCCTGTTACCTACATTGAAAAAATACTGTATATACTGCAGTGTCACTGCAACAAATAAATAAATTTAATTAACCACAAAACTTACAATTAATTCCACTAGAATTAACATTTATTTTACATCTAAATTATTATATATTTTCATGTTTGCATTAATCCACTATAGCTTTTGCAATAAGTAAATCAGAATACTTGTTTTTGCCTAGCACTAATTTTTGTATAACTTTATATAACATAAGTGTAATAATCTTATAATGAGCTTTGAACTGCTCTATTGTATATGCTGACACAGCCAAAAAAAATATCTCTCTACAAGATGACATTAAATTAAGTTTAGCTCAGGGCTTCATTGTGTGAAAAACACTGTTAACTATATATTGGCACACCCACTTCCCTTCCTTTTTTTGTTCCCCTTAAGTACTTTAGTTATTGTCATGAATATGGCAACATGATACTTTTTTGTATGCTAGCAAAGCATTGAGCTGGACAAAATTAAAACCATATAATGTTTTCATAGCATTACTTAAAGTATTCCTTAAAGTGTATTCTGGGATATTTTCACCTACATTTTTTTCTTCTTCAGGTAGCAACCCTAAAGATGCATATTTACCTTAAAGTACAGTGTTCCGTTCATTATGACTTCTGAATAGATAAGATTTGCTTTCAGATATAATATAGAATTTCTTCTATGATTACTCAAAAATAAGTGGCAATAGAATTAGTAGTGATTGGCCTCCTAGACATTGTGCTGATGAAACTTAGAACATTTGAAAATCTGAGAAATAACTGAATTCTGAAAATGGGAAATTCATTGTGTACGACTCACACTTATGGAACTTTGTCCTAAGGTGTGTAATGTTTGCTTTTATTAATCAAATTTTAAATGACTTTTGAAATCCACTTCATTTCGCTGTTGAAATGTACTGGATTTCCTATTGATATTGTTGCTAACTAATTCAGATTGCTTAAGTTGTTAGACATTCTCTTCTGGACTGTAGAATGCTTTAAACTGCTTTTCCCCCCAATAATCTCAGTGCATAGATATTTCAGTAATTTAGATTTTAAATTTGCATATAAACTGATTTTTGGACATTGGACCTGAATTTGACAGAGATATATTAGAAATAGTGGTTTATTAAGTAGCAATATTGGGAAGGGAATATTATCTAGAAATTTAATGATCTAATATTTATTAATTTCCCTCACAAGTTTGTTCTCTAAACTAAAGCTTTTCTGTTGGATTCATATATGACACAAAGCTGAAAAGAAACCAGATTATATAACTCATTGTCTTGTTCAAATTTGTTGTTGTGTTTAATTCAGTAAACTATAGATAATTTATCCCAGGGTATAAGCCAACCTCTATTTTAATGTATTTTTGCATTTTCTTTTGTTCTTTTATTTGTTGTTGTTATGTTTAAACTTATTCTTTAACTCTCTGGAAATGGGATCAATTTATTCGTTTTTTATTCTTCCTGCCTGCTAGTAAGATGCAAATCTTTATGTAACAAAGAAATCTGAAAAGTAAAACTATAACGATATAAAAACTAACATCAAACCATGATAACAGTCTAGGCTAAAAAAACTAATACAGTAAACAAACCAGTAAATAGAGGATGTGCTTTGAATGCAGAAACTCAGTTTCAGTCCTTTGCATCTTCATGTAGGAGTGAAAAAAATGGATTAAAACTAGTCATGTCATCCTGCCAATTAATTTAACAATTAACAATTATTCTAACCAATTTTCCTTTGCATACTAAACCTTTAGATCAAGTCACGTTCTCCACAACTGAGTGTTAATAATGCTACCAGCCAGCTGGATTCCACTCTCTTATTCTCTCACAAAAGTATCTCTAAAATCTGACTTCAGAGTGGCTCCTGGAACATCTCAGAATAAGTCCCAGTGGCTAAACAGTTTATTTAACAAAGGAATCTGAAAAGTAAAACTATAAAGATATAAAAACTAACATCAAACCATGATAATAGTCTAGGCTAATTAGAACATTTTTTTCTAATGTTCAGAAGGGTGACCGAATTAACCATTTCTATTCATTATGTAACATTGTAGTTATTGTTGCAAATATTTTATGCATCTGGTTGAACTTGAATTCAGATGTTTATTTTGATCATGAAGCCAGCCATATCGTAAACATATATTGAAGCTTTCCATTCCTGGGCATGGTTCAGGTTAGCATTGCAAATCCAAGTCATCATGGCCCAAAGTAATAATAAAAAAAAATCCTTGCTGGAACTATTCTGATTTGAAATTTGCTTTGCAGGATGACAATTGCAACTTTTGCCAGCTGCATATTCTTTCTGAGAATCAAAAAGTTAACAATTCTAGAAAAGAACAGACTGAAGAAGTCCATTAAGGAAAATGGTGGGCAGATTGCATTTGGATTAAATCAAGAGGTATGTTTAGCCTTACGGCTTTGGGTCTTTGGTAGGGAGAACATCAAACTCAAGAAAGGAGTTTCAGTGTAGAATGAAATACAGTTGGATAAATGAAAAAAATATTTACTTCAATGAATGATAAATATGACTGATTTAGTTTGGGTCCTATGTCTTCTATATGTAAGAGAGTAGATTTTATATCACAGATGCCAACTTTCTCCTTCTGGGATGTCATGTTACAGAAATGAAGGAAATTGATTTTTTGTAGGAGTTAAATAGGAAATGTAAAATCTGTTTTCTATCTATTATGAGAAAAGTTTCTTTAAAAAGTTATTAACACTATGAATTAGATTAACTGTTTTGATATATATGTGTGTTTTAATACACATTTTTAAATAAGGATCTCTATTAGAAAAGCTGCAGTTTAAGATATATGTTTTTTTGAGATTTATTTTTTAAATAAATTCCTCCTGAGACTAGGGAGAAGAAAACAAACTTGAATCACTTAAATGCCTTAGTAAGAAACCTTCAAATATGACTCAAAGGGAGAATTTACTTCTTTCCAAGAAGCAAATAGGTAAAGAGATGCATTAAAATTATGTAAATGATTAAACAGATTGTCAATGAGAAAGAAAGCAGTTAAAATGTATGTTCAATTATTTAAAAACAACACGTGGACCCTGGTTTTGTAGAAGCATGGGTCAGTAAGGGTAATGCTTCATGTGATGAATTGGGTCCTAATGTAATTTTAGTGCACTCATGTTGTCACTGATGATGCTGATGCATTCAGCCCCAGTCATCTGAAAACCATCCAGAAGTATGAGCTGCCTATGGTAAATGTTGATTTCATATGGGAGTCAATCAAAGAAAGAAGACTTCTACAATGTGAGAACTATGAGCTGTCCCAAACAGTGCCCTGTGAAACAGGTAAGGAAGTTTCTTTTGGCTTAGATACATTTTATTCAAAAGAATTTCCATCTATACCAGTAACCTAAAAGTACTGAACTATATGGCAGATCTTCTCCCCATTACTGTATATGAGGATATAGCATTTAGACTTATATACTGCTTCACATTGCTTTACAGCCCTCTCTAAGCAGTTTACAGAGTCAGCATATTGCCCCCAACAATCTGGGTCCTCATTTTACCAACCTCGGAAGGATGGAAGGCTGAGTCAAACTTGAGCCACTCAGAATCGAACTGCCGAATTGCTGGCAGTTGGCAGACAGCAGAATTAGCCTGCACTACTGCACCACAGCTCATATGAAGTTAGAATTTCAGTAAAATCTTCCCAGTCTAAGACATTTTGCCACAAGAAGCAAAAGAAGCATCCTTTGCTCTGCCACAGTAGCATCATAAGCACCCTATTCTCTCCTTGAAAAGTCCAAAATAACTTTAAATCAGAGAAAAAGTTGGTGTCCTTTGTTTCTGAGATGCTAAGATTGGCCCTGGTAATCCATCTTCCTTAGGTTTTAGAGCATCTTCTGGTTATATTTCTTATACTCATTTAAGCTAATAAATGTAAATATTGCATGACAAATAGGTACGGAGCCGACTTTAATGAATGGCGATGACAGCCCTAAGGAAAAAGATGTTTCTGAGCAGAATCACAAGCATAAATGGGATGACAGCAGAAACTTAGAAAAACTAAGGTAACTCCTTTATGTATCATTTTTGTTTAAAAATGAAACCAAGTTCTTCAAGGAAATCTTTTGGAGATAGAATTCAGTGCATTATATGAAGAATATTCTAGGGTCACTTTGTTGCCTGCTCAATTAAGGCAACAAATTATAGGAAAGCACTGCCTTTATTTTGTCTCTACAAAAAGACAAAAGAGTTGCGAGTTCTCTGTCTGCATTTGACTAGATAAATTCTATGTTTCTTCCTTTTGCAGAGGAGAAGCAAAATGATGGTATGTTTATTGTTAAACTTTTTTTAGCAGCAAAAGGCCATATAAAGTCTAATATGATGATGTTGGTGGAAGGGATGAGGATTAGAATTATTGTTATGTTTGTACCCAGTACGCTCAAGATATATTGGACTTCATGCTAGCTGGGGATCATGGGTATTGAAGGAAAACAATGGAGGGTGTCAATTGAGTCATTAAATGTCTTCCCTCAGCCATTGTGAATATTCTGATAAGCTGACCAAAGCTAAAAAGCTTCCCCCATATTATTATTATTATTATTATTGTTAAGCTTGTATGTTGCCTGATTCCTAACAATTCTGGATGACGCACAAAAATCTAACCAATAAGGGAGTATTAAAGGACTATGATGTGTCTCTCCCCCCCCCCCACTTACCTTGCATCACAATTATTATTGTGACAGACAGGTTTTTAGAAGTGCAGGTAATTAGCTACAAAGCTGTCTTGAAGCCTAGTATGAGGGCACCATGGAAATTCAGGGGCTTAATTGCTATAGAGAATGGAGAGTACCAGAGACCCTGGAAGTGGGAATTGATGTGAGATCTGCCCCTTTTCCCAGCTTGGCAGATCTCCTGTGTTCCCAGTCATAAATTGGAAGCTTACCACAGCCGAGCCTGAAGAAAATCAACTTCCCTGTCTAACCCTGATAACATGTAGTACAGTTTTGGAGAGTAGCGCTAGAGCCTCCTTTGGAAGTACACTCTGTCACTGGCTTTGGAAAAGTTAAATCTCATTATTTCCATTAGCCATCTGATTATTTCCAATGGACTTAACCATATTCAGCAACAAATAAGACATTGTTTTGTTCCAGATGGTATTCAGAGAACGATGATAAATATGTTCCATATTTTCCTAAAGAGTTTGAGCTTGCAAAATATGACATCCTTGAAAAGGTAATTTTTCTTTGTTATTGTACTTTCTAACATAATATACACATAAAAACATAATTTATACAAATTATGTGTTTATTTGTACAGGAACACACAGGTAAACTATACACACATCGTTTACAATCTATAAATGTATTTCAAATATATTAAGCCACTGATTTTTGCTTGCCATTAAAACTATAGTTATTTCTGTAACTAGAAATTAGTTGTACCATCATAAAAAAACCCAGGTAATTGTATAATAATTGCTGTATGAATAATTCCAAGAAGCATGATAAACAATCTGCATCTGGGAAACTAATAAATGAACAAAGAAATGTATACATAATATTCTTTCACATTTATTTTATATTCACTTAATATATCTGGATATGATTTAGCATTATACAAACAAATCTACAAAAGGGTCCAACACTCATTCTGTCCTCCTTTAATAAAATTCCAGAGGTGACCAGAAACATCTATTTTCTACTTTAAATTAACTTCAGATTGCTATGCTATTCTATGCAAACAAGGAATTTTCATTCATTATGATTAACAATAGTTGATCAGTGGAAGCCAGAATCAAAAATAGTTTGTTCTTTCTGGATGTAAGAACAAATTACTGAAATCTCTTTTCACCATTGCATTTATCAGTCAGATTTTTAACAAAGCAATTGGAAAAGATAGCTTCCTATGGAAAGTTTCAAAGTAAGAAACATTCAAAAGTTGCCATCAAATATTTTTAATATGATAGAAGGAGAAAAATAAATACTTTAGGTATAATTACATTGACTGAATTTAACTAATATATTCAATATATCAATAAATTAAACTAATTTCTGGTTTAATTTTTGTCCTTAATTATATTGCTGTAACCAAGTATATTTAATTATAATGCCTTTTTTTTCAGATTGCAGCACATGGTGAATATGTTGTTCTTGAAATGCAATGCTTTCAGCAGGAGTGCAGTTACCCATTTTGTATAAGAGCACATTACAGCATGCTGGAAGGACGCCCAGTAAGTTTGTTGTTGTTGTTGTTAGTTGCGAAGTCGTGTCCGACCCATCGCGACCCCATGGACAACGTTCCTCCAGGCCTTCCTGTCCTCTACCATCTTCTGGAGTCCATTTAAGCTGACGCCTACTGCTTCAGTGACTCCATCCAGCCACCTCATTCTCTGTCGTCCCTTCTTCTATTGCCCTCAAATCTTCCCAGCATTAGGCTCTTCTCCAGTGAGTCCTTCCTTCTCATTAGTGGCCAAAGTACTTGAGTTTCAACTTCAGTATCTGGCCTTCTAATGAGCAGTCAGGGTTGATCTCCTCTAGGACTGACCGGTTTGATCACCTTGCAGTCCAAGGGACTCGCAGGAGTCTCTCCAGCACCATAGTTCAAAGGCCTCAATTCTTTTGCGTTCAGCCTTTCTTATGGTCCAACTTTCACAGCCATACAGTGCAACTGGGAAAACCATGGCCTTGACTATACGTACTTTTGTTGGCAGGGTGATGTCTCTGCTTTTTAGTATGCTGTCTAAATTTGCCATAGCTTTCCTCCCCAGGAGCAAGCGTCTTTTAATTTCTTGGCTGCAGTCCCCATCTGTGGTGATCTTAGAGCCCAGGAAGATAAAATCTGTCACTACCTCCATTTGTTCCCCATCTATTTGCCAGGAATTGAGAGGGCCGGATGCCATGATTTTGGTTTTCTAATGTTGAGTTTCAAGCCAACCTTTGCACTCTCCTTCTTCACCCGCATCAAGAGGCTCTTTAGTTCCTCTTCACTTTCTGCCATTAGAGTGGTATCATCTACATATCTTAGGTTGTTGATATTTCTCCCGGCAATCTTAATTCCAACTTTTGATTCATCTAGCCCTGCCTTTCTCATGATGTGCTCTGCATATAAGTTAAATAGGCAGGGCGACAGAATACAGCCTTGCCGGACTCCTTTCCAATTTTGAACCAATCAGTGGTTCCGTGTCCAGTTCTCACTGTTGCTTCTTGACCCGCATATAGGTTTCTCAAGAGACAAATAAGATGGTCTGGTACTCCCATCTCTTTAAGAACTTGCCACAATTTGTTGTGATCCACACAATCAAAGGCTTTAGCATAGTCAATGAAGCAAAGTAGATGTTTTTCTGGAACTCCCTAGCTTTCTCCATGATGCCAGCGTATGTTGGCAATTTGATCTCTAGTTCCTCTGCCTCTTCGAAATCCTGCCTGTACTTCTGGAAGTTCTCGATCCACATACTGCTGGAGTCTAGCTTGTAGGATTTTAAGAATAACTTTACTTGCATGTGAAAATGAGTGCATGGTGCGATAGTTTGAACATTCTTTGGCATTGCCTTTCTTTGGATTGGATGTAAACGACCTTTTCCAATCCGTGTGGCCACTGTTGAGTTTTCCAAATTTGCTGGCAAATTGAGTGTAGCACTTTTACTGCATCGTCTTTTAAGATTTTGAATAGCTCAGCTGGAATACTGTCACCTCCACTAGCTTTATTGTTGCTCAGCTTTCCTAAGGCTCATTTCACTTCACATTCTAGGATGTCTGGCTCGAGGTCAGTGACCACCCCATTGTGGTTATCAGGGATGCTAAGCTCATTCTTGTATAGTTCTTCTGTGTAATTTTGCCACCTCTTCTTAATCTCTTCTGCCTCTGTTAGGTCCCTGCCATTTTTGTCCTTTATCATGCCCATCTTTGCATGAAACGTTCCCTTCATATCTCCAATTTTCTTGAAGAGATCTCTGGTTCTCCCTATTCTATTGTTCTCTTCTATTTCTTTGCACTGTTCATTTAAGAAGGCATTCTTATCTCTTCTAGCTATTCTCTGGAATTCTGCATTCAATTGGGTGTATCTTTCTCTTTCTCCCTTGCCTTTCGCTTCCCTTCTTTCCTCAGCTATTTGCAAAGCTTCCTCAGGCAGCCATTTTGCTTTCTTGCATTTCTTTTTCTTTGGGATGGTTTTAGTTGCTACCTCTTGTACAATGTTGCGAACCTCCATCCATAGTTCTTCAGGCACTCTGTCTATCATATCTAATTCCTTAAATCTATTTGTCACCTCTACTGTATATTCATCAGGGATATGATTTAGTTCATACTTGAGTGGCCTAGTGTTTTTCCCTACTTTCTTCAATTTAAGCCTAAATTTTGCAGCTCATGATCTGAGCCACAGTCAGCTCCTGGTCTTGTTTTTACTGACTTTATAGAGCTTCTCCATCTTTGGCTGCAGAGCACATAGTCAATCTGATTTCTGTGTTGACCGTCTGGTGATGTCCATGTGTAGAGACATCTCTTGGGTTGTTGGAAAAGAGTGTTTGCTATGACCATCGTATTCTCTTGACAAAATTCTATCAGCCTGTGCCCTGCTTCATTTTGTATTCCAAGGCCAAACTTGCCTGTTATTCCGTTTATCTTTTGGCTTCCTACTTTAGCATTCCAATCCCCCATGATGATAAGGACATCATTTTTTGGTGTTGATTCTATAAGGTGCTGTAGGGCTTCATAGAACCGGTCAATTTCATCCTCTTCAGCACCAGTGGTTGGGGCATAGACTTGGATTACTGTGATATTGAATGGCTTGCCTTGGATTCGCACTGAGATCATTCTGTCATTTTGGGGATTGTATCCCAGTATTGCTTTTCCTACTCTTTTATTGACTATGAAGGCTACTCCATTTCTTCTAGGGATTCTTGCCCGCAGTAGTATACCTGATGGTCCTCTGAATTAAATTCACCCATTCCTGTCCATTTTAGTTCGCTGATTCCTAAGATGTCGATGTTCAGTCTTGTCATCTCTTGTTTGACCACGTCCAGTTTGCCTTGATTCCTGGATCTTACATTCCAGGTTCCTATGGAGAAAAAATCTTTACAGCATCGGACTTTCCTTTCACCACCAGATGCATCCACAGCTGAGCATCCTTTTGGCTTTAGCCCAGTCGCTTCACTCTTTCTGGCGCTACTAGTACTAGCCCTCTGCTCTTCCCCAGTAGCATATTGGACACCTTCCAACCTGAGGGGCTCATCTTCCAGCGTCATATCTTTTTGCCTTTTAGTACTGTCCATGGGGTTTTCATGGCAAAGATACTGGAGTGGGTTGCCATTTCCTTCTCCAGTGGATCACATTTTGTCAGAACTCTCTGCTATGACCTGTCCGTCTTGGGTGGCCCTGCATGGCATAGCTCATAGCTTCATTGAGTTACACAAGCCCCTTCGCCACGACAAGGCAGTAATCCATGAAGGAGTCAGTAAGTTTGGATGGCTTTTATGAATACATATTAGCTTCTTTGTCATCTTGAATGCTATTGAATGTTTATTGTTTTAGATTAAATCTTATATTGCTGTGTTATGTTTTCGACTTTAAAGGACTAATAGTTTTAGTTATTAATATAGTTAAGTATAAATTAAAAAAATCATATTACTGGTTATCCTAGTAAAGATAGCCCTTGAGCCCAATTGAGCCCAATATTTCTGTTGCTAAGCAAGACAGAGTTTGTTAGCTGAGCTTTGTCCCATTTTACAACCTTTCTTGCCACAATTATTAAGTGAATCACTGCAGTCGTTAAGTTAGTAACATGGTTGTTAAGTGAATCTGGCTTCCACATTGACTTTGCTTGTCAGAAGGTTGTAAAAGATGATCACATGACTCCAGGACACTGCAATTGTCATAAACATAAGTCAGTTGACTAATGTCTGAATTTTGATCACAAAACAATGGGGATGCTGCAATCGTCTTAAGTGTGAAACACGGTCATAAGTCACTTTCTTCAGTTCTGTTGTAACTTCGAATGCTCACTAAATGAACTGTCCTAAGTCAAGGCCTACCTGTACTAAGTTGGCAAATAATTTATCTTTGTTTCCCCCCACATGTTTGAGATTACAACTCCAATCATTACTAGCCAGTATGGTAATGGCTGCAAAGGCAGGAATAATGGCAGCAAAATATGCTATAACCCTAACCCTAACCCTTCCTTTATTGTTCATATTTGATCCTAAAAGGCAAAAGCTATCCACCACTTCAATATGTTCATGGTCAATTCAAAGGCTCTTTGCCAAACCTTTGGTAATTTCATCTTTAATCTTAGTCCCATTTTTTCGCTGTAGTGCTTGACTTTCATTATTAGAACTTGCAGATTATTTGCATTTTTAGCTAACAATTTCATCACAGGCTATTGATGTTTCTTTTCCAATTTTAAAACCATACTCATCTTTTTCCAATCCAGCTTCCCATAATATATATTCAGCATATAGGTTGAATAAATAAGAAGATAATATACAGCTTTGTTCAATACTTTACTGATCTGGACCATTCTATTTCCCCATCTTTTGCCTAGATTGTGGCTTCTTTTCCTGAACATGTCTTCCAATTTTCCTGAAGACATTTCATAGCTTGACATGGTCAACACAATCAAAGGCCTTTCCATAATCAATGAAGCTCGTCCCCTCCCCTGCCCTTCCCTGTCCTCCCCCTCCCCTCTGCTAGCCTGAACATCTAACATCTCCTTGTCCATGTAGGTTTCTAATCTGCACTGAATCATCCTAGGTATTATTATAAGTTTGTGTTGCCATTTATAATTATGTTTTTTTAAAGTAGTCAGAATAATCTCACTTCAGTTTTCTCCATCTAAAAAATGTTCAACTTTTGAATCAGATCAAGTTCCTTTTTCACAAAATGTTTCTGCAGAAGTAGGAAAATAGTTTAGCTGCTGTTCCCCTCACTACTTCCCAGTTTTTTGCAGGTTATCAGTATGGTGTGTCAATAACTAGATTTGTCAAGAGAATTATTGTTCTCAAGTGCAAAACTGTGACAGATGTTTAGAGACAGAAGTTTAAAGCAGGCACATTCCTTTCAAAACGGCAGCCTTGTACATAATACCATAAGATAAATATTGGGTTCTCTATGAACTTTCCTCCTTATTTTTAAATTAATTATTTTAATAGCATACTTTTTTTCTTAGAAACAAAAACGACTGATGCCAGCTAAGACTTCTGAAGAAGCTAGAAGACTCTATGCCCTTTCTATTCAAGATTTAAAGAAGACGGGTTTTGAATTAAGAAAAGACTTTCCATATCAAGCAGAATATTTAGTATCAGAAAAATTACAAGAGGTTAGCATATTTTTTAAACTCTTATTTAATGGTTTCATTAAATGATGAAGACTTTAAAGTTTTTCAAGCCTCAGATTTCTGTGGTAATGTTTTTTTTATGTAAAGCAAAATGCAAATACTAGTTTTTCTCATAGCAATTGTTTCTTTTTAGTTGCCAGAATTAGCTTGGGTCATTCTAATCATTCAGTCTCCTCCTAGTCACATACAGAAAGGAAAAGAAACGCATCAAGAAGACACTACTATTTAGTTATTTGTTTAATTCAGAGGTCATATCCAACAGGGTTGTTGTTTGAAATCAGATCCAGAGCATTTCACAACCTTTTTATATGTAGTAGTTTGTGTCATACCACAAGCAGTTTCTCAGCTATAAGCAGCATGGCTTCTCGCTGGCGCTATTATGCTTGCGGATTGAACCTTACTAATACTGCAAATAAAAATAGATATTTAAAAAAACTGATAACTTATGTTTAGGTCTGTTTCAGGAATGTTAAACATATTTTAAAAAGGCATTTGAGATTAAAAGTAGAAATAAATGGATTTTGTTCATAATTTTTTTATATTTTGAATGTATTATGTTGTTTAATTTGAATGCAACCAATACGGGCAGTTAATTAGTGAATTGTCTTTATTTTTAACTTCTTTTTATTGCTGGTTGTCTTTTAGCATCTTAGTTTTAATTCTTTATTTACAGATGCTTGTAGCAGATGCAGTCAATACCATTGTTTTGTCTGAAGAAGTTGGTAGGTTTGTGGAACTTATCTGGACTGAAGCAGTTGGACACCTGAATGGTCTGCTAGATAAACACGTAACAATCAGCCTCAATGATGTATGCAACTTTGCTTGGAAATTTTAGTTCTTTTACAGTGTGTGAAGAGAAATGAAATGTTAGGCAAAGATATTTTTTATCTCTAAGTTGTGACAAGGTTCTCCACAGTTGGGATTAGTATGTCATGAAACATGCATATCATGTAATTGCATAAATTATTATTTGTCTATTCCTTATTGAAGCACACATATTATTGTATGGAAATTACTAAATTATGTGGCTGTGGAATGTGTGCAGATACTGCATTCAAATGATGTTTTGTTTTACTTTACTTTATTTTACTTATTATTTTGTGACACTTAACAACCAAATGTTCATTGGGAGCTCAAGGCAAGATACTTGGGGATTTATTCTCCCCTTTTTTATTCCCACAGTTAAAGAGAATGACTGCTTGAGAATTATTCAGTGAATTTTGTGGTCAAATGGGATTTGGACCCAGATCTTTCCAGTCCTGTAACCTCTCCACTCCTTTTGGTCATTATAGGTTCTATCAACCCATTAGTAGTAATAAAAAAATATATTTTTCTCACAACATACCGGTTAGGTGCATAAATGTTCACGCATCTGTGAGAGGCTTTGTGAAGGGAAGTTCAGAAGATGGCAGGAGATTTCCCCAGTTTGTTCTTCCTAAATGTCATAATGTTTCTTTCTTTAAAGAAAGCCTTTTAATACAACATTTCCTTAAAAGGTGAGCAGAGCTGAAGGCATTCTTCTTCAGGCAAAGAAGATTTGGGAAGAAACGGGATCTTTAACAGAGCTGTCTGCAGTCATGTCAGAATTCTATAAAATCATACCCCACAAAAATGTTTCGGATGATGATGTTAGCAAAGATTTGATATATACTAAACGGGATCTCTGTCAGGTAACAGTATCAGATTTTGTTTAACACTTCAATGCCTTCTATATATAAGCAGAATCATTAATATAATAGATTCCACAGCAGTTCAATAAACTGCAAATATGACTTTATGCTTGAAAGATACTCCAAATTGCTATGTCTTAGTCAAAATCACAGAAAGAAAAAAAATCACTTGAGGGATTGAGGTCATAAGCTGAATTACAACTCTCAAAAATATTTATTGGTTGATTTTTATATCGGTCCCTGGCATAGCCAGTGGCTAAGAATTGTAAGAGTTGCAGTTTCATTTATCTGGAATATATATCAAGTTGAGGAAGTTTGGCTCTTAAGGAGACATTCCTTTGTGCCTTATATTGTTGAAATTGCAGCTGGTGAGTATAGGCTTTCAAGTTAAGATACCTGATTGAACCTCAGCCAGTGCCAGGATTTGCTGATCTCTTTGTAAAGTTGATTTTAATCTGTAATTGAATAGTTTAGAAATAACACCCCAAACAAAATCTTATAAAAATAAAAGAATTATAAACAGCAGGATACAGAAACAGGACTAAATCAAGAAACAAACAAAAATATCTGTGTTCAGTAGAACAAGTTAAAATTTGACTGCATGGAATCATATTACTCAGATTTTTCAAGACATTGGTTTTTAAAAATTAATAGGTAACAAATACAAACATGGGTTTTCAATCAAGTCCCATAGGACATTTTCAGTTGGAATGAGACAATCAAAGCTGCTGTATACATCAGCGATGTCCTAGGAGATTAAAAAAATCTCAGGATGGTGACTTGCAACAATGTGATTGAAGCCCATTCCTTTATATTCAACACTCTAAAAGGGGTGAGCTTTTATTCATATTTATATTTTGATTAATTCCAAATTTTGCAGATGTAATTTAACATTACATTCACATTGCTAACCCTTATTTTTCCAATACCGTAATTTTTTTAAATGATTCATAGAGCTGTCCATCTCAAGCAATTCTGGGTGCTTTACATTCTTATTAACATTAACCTAAAATGATGTCATTTGCAGGAATATACCCAAAACATAAGTCATATATTCCCTTATATTACACTTCCAACATACACAAGTTGAAACCAAGCTCTTATAATACATTCCATGGGACATCGGGTAGAGACAAAAATACTTTATAGTGAGTTACTCATAGCTTTACAAAGTGGGCCATTAATTTAGCATTCTTTAAGATTCTAATTTGTTAAAATGAACCTATTTCATTACTTCCGCCTATATCACAGATCTATACAATCATAATTGTAAGGGTCCTTTGTTGATACTGTTCTGAAGACTCCCAGCAGCTGCAGTGCCTTAGTTCATTCTTTTTGGTCTTCTGGCAAAGAATGGAATAAATATTTTAATCAATTGATAAGTAGACTTTTTTTGTCATAGAAATGTAACAACAGTCAATTCCATCTTACTTTTACAGCTGATTAGAGATATGCTGAATATTAGTGAAATAAACATGTCAGTTCTTAACCCATCATCCCTTTCTAAGTATCGGGCTTTGAGATGCAGGATTGATGCTCTAGATGTGGAAAGTGAAGAGTTTAACAATGTCAATCACTTGCTGGAACAAAACTCCAGGTAATTTTTCATTTTGGTATGAGATTTCAGGATTTGTGTTATGCAGGTTCCATTTTTTTCTTTATGAGTCGTGATGGCGCAGTGGTTAGAATGCAGTACTACAGGTTACTTCTGCTGATTGCCGGCTGCCAGCAGTTCGGCAGTTCGATTCTCACCAGCTCAAGGTTAACTCAGCCTTCCATCCTCCCGAAGTCAGTAAAATGAGGACCCAGATTGTTGGGGGGGAACATGCTGACTCTGTAAACTGCTTAGAGAGGGCTGTAAAGCACTGTGAAGCGTATATAAGTCTAAGTGCTATTACTAAGTGCTATATACAAACTAGCAAAAAAAAAAAAAAGCAAAATGCCACACTTGGAGACTGTGAAATGGGGAAAGTAGTTAAGCAACTGGTGGAATGAAAACAAATTTTCTGCCAGCTGGGTCCAAAACTGAATTGTGTCAGGAACCTATATGCAGCCTAAAGCTTTGGGGTTTTGGAAATGCCCAACAGCTTTTACTAATAGACATTGTTATTGGGAGAGAAGAAAGAAGATGACAATCCAATGAAATGAAATTTACCATTTGTCCTGGCCTCAGCATTGTATTTTGGAATGTGGCCCTTGGCCAGGTACTCAATGGCCATGTGTATCCCTTGCTGTTGGAAGGTTATGCTCCTGTCATGGCTATTGACTTACGGAAATCTCTCTATATTCTACAAGAGATAGATCCTCAATGGCATTAGGGATTCTGCAATTGGAATTACTGTGGCCTGGCTATACATTTTTAATAGAAAATTAATGGAATATTTATTTTCATTTTACTTTTTCTTGCAGTGAAAATCTAATACAGGTTTTGAATATATATAAAGTCAGCAGAGCAACTGAAGGAATGGTGTTTGAGGGTAATCTTGGCAATGTTCAATCTTTATTCCATGGATCGTCTGTTTGCAACTTTGTGGGAATCCTCTCAAGGTAACAGCTTGAATTGCATTCTATCTTTTGAAACTTTGTAGGTTTGCTTTGTTTTGCTTTACTTTAAATGGGACATAGCTATAAGGCAATTGGACAAAATAACAGCGTTATGAAAAACAACCCTCAGTCTTATATGTTAGACCAGCTCAGAGATACCTAGTACACATCTTCAGCTAAGCTTGGGCTAAGATAGAAAGGATGAGAACATCACCAACCAGCTTCTAGTTGAATTGTGATTTCATGGGAAAAAGGAATGATTACTAACAATTGAAACACAAGGAACATTTCTTTCCAGGGTTCTGTAGTGTATGTTAGAATAGGAACCAATGTTTTAGCCAAGAAACTCATTTAAAAAAATTAAATTCCTTTTATCTTGGTGACAGTTGTCTCTAATTTTCCTGTATAATTTAAAGAAAACATTTTATTTATTGAGAATCTTCAGGGAATTTATATTAACCCTTTCTGGTCTTTTTATAGTTTTGTTAAATAATTTGGAGCAGATCATTGGCCTCTTAGGCACTGCTGAAATCTTTGTATCTATTTTTATATTGGATTCTTTTCCTGTTTCATTCATTTGCTGTTTCTCAATTCCCCAAATGAGAAGGGCATTGTAATTTATATTTTTAGTATCGACTATCAAATTCTGTATTTAAGGTCAGAAGAAGCTTTAAAATTGTATCTTTCCTGTCTATAAAAGTCTGCAGTTTGCCAGATTGGTTTATCTCCCATGGAGTGGAATAGTCAATAGCTCCAAGCCCATGCCTTGACTCTATACAGCTAAGAGGTAGCTATAGATTTTTTGTTTTTAGTTTTTCCTGATTGCCAGAAAGGTGGCAGACTCCTATCTCTCTGGAACTGGAAGAGTTGATACCAGGTGAGGCACTCCCTAGAAGATGACTGGTGACAATGATTAATACAAAGCTCTTTTCCCAAGGGTCAGAAATGATCAGAGTCTGTAGACTCAAGAGTTCTTCTAATGGATTTCCTACAACCCTCCTATTCTGAACCAAGCTACATTCCTTTATACAATTTACTTAAATATGTGATGACTCAATCCATTGAGTTCAATGGATGTTTTGTTTTTTTTATCTCTCCTGGATATGTTAGGTTTAATGAATATTTTCTCTAAAACAAAAAAATGTAAAGGCAGTGTATATTTTGCATTTAGCACATGTGGTTTGAGCTTCAGATGATGATGATGATGTGATAAAGGTAAATGTGAAGGAGAAGAAGGGGAAAAATTTTAGAGCACGTATGTGCTGTTAGTTCCTTCTTCCTTAGTTATCCAGTTCCAAAAGAACAGCTGTTCAAAATTAATTTGCTAATAGAGAAAGATTTACTTCGGTATCTCATATGTTTTACCATGCTAATCTTTTTATTTTTTTAGAGGACTACTTTTGCCAAAGGTAGCTGAAGAATATGCCTTACAAAGAACAGATTTTGGGTACTTGGGCAATGGCATTTATTTCAGCAACTCTGTAAGGTAAGATTTGAAGACTTTTTTTCAGAACAGCAGTATTGTGTGTATCTGTGTCTTTTTTTATAATATGGTAGACTAAAATGCAGTGAATTTGTATATTTTCCTACATAAATACTTTGGGGGAACAGGGTGGTGCAATGAACAGAGAATTGGCATTGGACTAGAGCAGATTTTCCCAATCTAATGCCTTCGAGATGGGCTGGAACCACAGTTTTTTGCATTTCAAACAAGGTGCCAAGCAAGAAAAATTCTAGGATTGTAAATCCCAATGCATTTAGAAAT
Source organism: Azemiops feae (assembly GCA_023970755.1). Taxonomy (NCBI): domain Eukaryota; kingdom Metazoa; phylum Chordata; class Lepidosauria; order Squamata; family Viperidae; genus Azemiops; species Azemiops feae. Next base: position 3,393,747 of record JALGBA010003848.1, read on the forward strand.
ACAGAATTGATTCAGATCAATTTTAATGAACTTTGATCAATTTGGCCTGATTTCAAAGCAAGTATGATTCTTGGTATAAGCCCATTTCCCATTTCCTTGTCTATTGAAGAGAATAATTAATTTTAAAGATTATTTAAGATGTGTGTGAGAAACAACGGTGTGATACACCTAACAAATATTAACCAGGTAAGTTTTTCTACCAGTCCCAACACATCCCCCCGCCCCCCACAAACTACATGTAACTCTGGTCATTAAAAAGTTGCATATCCCTGCTTTAGAAACTGTTATGTAAGCCATGACAGTCCAAACAGAACCAGTAAGGCTCAGACTGAGGTGGTTAGGACAGCAAGGCCAATTGGCAAGCTAATTTGCCTTTTCTTTAACTAAAATAGATAATCTAAAATATGGCTATGAAAAAAGCATTTGAAATAAGCAGGCATTTCTCTCTTTTTAATAGAACAAGCATTAAATACTCCCAGCCATGTGAAACAGATGGAACTCGACTGTTGCTCATTTGTGATGTAGCACTTGGAAAATGTTGGAAGACTGAGCAATACTGCTACTGTTCAAGGGAAGGACCACCATTCGGTCATGGTAGTGTGCATGGAATCCGTAGAACAGAAAAGAATGAAACTATTTTTGAGGTATTTGATCCAGTTGGTTGTGAATAATCTAGAATAGAAGGAGAAAAAAAGGCAAGCTAATTGTAGCTAATAGTAAAAATGTTAAAAATGAGCCTAGAGCCAGTGGCTAAAAGTAAAAGCTGTTAGCTTAGTTTAACCATTATTAATTTTAAAATCCAATAAGCCCTATTCCCTCTCTGATGTAATCCATTTTCCAGGGAAGCATGATTTTTGCCATTTTAGCAGCAAATTTCCAGATGTTAATATTACTGCTTTATGCATTTCTCCAAAGAGGATCACACTGTGCATACATTCCATTCTTTCAAATATGCTTAAGATGCTCTGCATTCTTTCCCAACATGTGTTATTTCTAACCAGAGTTCTATGAGAGAATAGGTCTTGGGAAGGGAAGAGATTTGTTTACGGTCCTGTGTAGCCAATAAACTTTCAATTAACTGTTTTTTTATTTTATAATAATTTTATTAAACATTACAATTAAACAATAACAACTAATCCAAACTGAAAAGCAATAGAAGAGTATAAAAATAGAAAGTGCAGAAATGAAAGAAAGAATAGAAAATAAAAAAATAAAAATACAGTAAATAAAAATAAAAAGAAGTAACTTCTCCCTTTTTAAAAAGTTTATAGTAACTAATCACCTTCTTTTAAAATGCAACAAATGATTTTTTCTTCCCATATCTCATATCTTATCTATAAACAAATCTTTCAGTCCTGGTGTCAAAAAAGTCCATTAAGGATTACCACAGATAGCAACATACCTATTTTACCCTTGATCAAATAAACTAACTTTAAATTTCTTCTTCATACTTTTAGCAATCTTGATCTTTAATCCCTTCAAATGTTGTCGTAGAAGTTGATTACTTTCTCTCTTTTTTTTGTCCTCACATAATTCTTCAAAACTAGACTTTTTTTTTCAATCCAATACAATGGTACCGTGGTACTCAACTCAGTGGTGGGATTCAGCCAGTTCGCACCACTTTGGCAGAACCGGTAGCTACATACCTATTTTACCCTTGATCAAATAAACTAACTTTAAATTTCTTCTTCGTACTTTTAGCAATCTTGATCTTTAATCCCTTCAAATGTTGTCGTAGAAGTTGATTACTTTCTCTCTTTTTTTTGTCCTCACATAATTCTTCAAAACTAGACTTTTTTTTCCAATCCAATACAATGGTACCGTGGTACTCAACTCAATGGTGGGATTCAGCCAGTTCGCACCACTTTGGCAGAACCGGTAGCTAATTTTTTGTTGCCCAGGCCCAGAATTGACTTCCAGAAGTGACATCCATACAGAGAACTGGTTGTTCACATATTTGAATCCCACCACTGACTCAACTGCTTTGAAACTCATTGAATTTAGTAGTCAGCACATTTTGATATGAACATTTTGTTCCAGTACTCATCCTTTGTTTGGTACTCAATGCACAAGCTAGAACTTGTCATTGTTGGCTGCCTTGTGACCCACTACATTATTCCTTATGGGAAAAATTTGTTTGGTACTCATTGTGTTTAGTATTCACCACACTTCCCGGAGCCAATTAACAATGAGTGCAGAGGTACCACTGTATTGGAAAGTTATGTTGGTCAGTCTTTTGGTTTATTATTTGTATATCCCTTTTAATTATTAAAGCATAAAACAGTTAATTTCAAAATCTTATTTGAAATCGATCTGAACTTTAGTCCATTTTTAACTTTCCATAATCTATGTTTTAATCATCTGGTTGCTATTTATTCCAAGAGAAAATAATATTTTTTTAAATCCTTAGAACAGTTTTTAAAACTTTTTATAAAACTTCTTTCACTAAGGATCAAAGGATATCAACCCTGTATTTTAAAACACCATTACAAATGTTCCTAATAGTTAAAAAGTGATTAAGAAGCAATTTCTGAAAGTGATTAAGAAATGAGTCTTGGCAAACCTTGTGTCCTTATAGCTACATTACAGCTGTTTACTTAGATGGAATCTCTCAATTTCCAGCTGCTCAATTCATGAGCCACCTACAAAAACTTCGGTTCCTGCCAGTTCCTCAAAGAAGCAGCTGACCAGCAGCTGTGGGTAATTTTTCTATCTCTCCTATTTCCAAAGAGATTTCACTAACCAGAATCTACCCTCTAGTGGTCGATGTCTGCCATAATAAATTTTCAGTATAGAGCTGTGGTGGCGCAGTGGTTAGAATGCAGTATTGCAGGCCAACCGCCAGCAGTTCATTCCTGACTGGCTCAAGCCTTTCACCCTTCTGAGGTTGGTAAAATGAGGACCCAGATTGTTGGGGGCAATATGCTGACTCTGTAAACCACTTAGAGAGAGCTGTAAAGCACTGTAAAGCGATCTATAAGTCTAAGTGCTATTGCTGTAATGTAGTCTTTTGAGACATCAACTTTGCCATGAATCGTCACCAGAAATCCTCAAATGACTATTTAGAAACAGTTCACCAAAGTTCATAAGGAAAGCAATAGTTTGCCAAATTGGTATAATATTTCAGTATTCTGAACTTTTCTCTAGTTAACCTGACTTTTTGCAACTGTGAGTAGGACTTCAGGATCAGCTTATGTATGGTTAGGTTCCTAAAATATATGTTTTATTTTGTTTTCTTCCAATAAGGATGATGAATTTGCAGTGTACAGAACCAGTCAGGTCAAGATCAAATATGTGGTTCAATATTCATGTGTTAATGACGAAATTAAAGAATTCCAGCCAATAATTCAGACTGAATTAGAAGACCAGAGCCTTTTGTTTGAGAATCATGACCAGTCTAAGGGTGAGAAATAATTTTTGAAATTACCCACAATAACAGTTAAGTCTGTTTTATTGGTATTTTCTGAAACTGATTTTTTTATTTTTGAGTCTTTTGATAAAAATACATCTGCACTAATTTGGCACAAATATGCAAAATATAACAATATGACAATGTGACTGATAAATATCTATTTTTAATTCTTGTCCAGTTCACAAATAAAATCATAAGTATATTTTATGTCCATCTCTAAAACCTCTTCTTTTCTTCTACATTTTTAAAATAAGGAAAGTAATTATGTAGAACTAAATGGAATATAGGTATTCTCTAAACTGCTTTTCTCTGAATATGATTTTTTTCCCTATATACAGAGGTTTTTTTTCACCAGAATCACAATGAGATGTCTGTAGGCTATTTGTGGCTTCCTATCTTTAGGTTGCTACCTTCACAAAATACCAGGATTCATGCTGAAGTTTACCAGCAGGCTGCCAATCCTGAGAAATATAACTTTTGAACTTGCATTTTGTTTTTGTTTTCTGCAATCTCAAACTTAAAAAATATAGGTGTTATACTTCTATAAGTCTTAGTACATCTATTTTTAATTTCTCTGAACAAGGAAAAAAGGCTGAAAACAAGATCCCTATCCTTGCAGCCACTTGAACAATAAAAAGTAGAGAAAAAGAGAAAAGCGATTTTAATTGCAAGAAGGGTGCTTATCCCTATACCAAGAGGATTAATTGCTCCTCTACTAGGGGGTCAGGGCAATAGCAGTAGCACTAATTTTTCATCATAGTTCCCAGCACTTACAGTTTGGTGATTTTAACTTTATATTGCCCTTGAAGAAATCCTTTGGGAGAACTAGTTAATTTATTGTTCTTATACTTATTTTTATAAACATTCTTCATGCCTCTTGAGATATTGAAAGATGTTTTTCTTTCTTTTTACAACTAAAAGTTAAGGTCCAAAAATTTGAGAGCTATTTTTATGTAAATGTAATGCTGAGAACCACTTTGAACAATAATGCCTCCAAAGCTTGTTCAGGACCCACAATTCAGAAGGCACACACATTTAACATCACACACACACGTTTAAATTACAAGGTCCTTGGGAGAAAGGAAGGCAAGGAGAATTGGGAGATGAGAAAGGGGAGAAGTTAAAGGGGGAAACTTTTCAAGGAAAATAAAATTAAATCCCCAGGAAAAGCAGGGAGAATATTCTCAAAAGAGACCACTAGTTTGAAATTCTGATTACAGTATGTGTGTACCTTTGACTTGTCTCATTTAGATTATACAGTACCAAGCTGTGATCTATTGAATGATATTTCTGCTGGCCTACTGGACAGAGCTGGAAATCCAATTCCTCTTAAAGATATTCAAATCAAAGGAAGAATAATAGACTTTATAGCAGAGGTAAAATGCTTTTTTGTTTTTCCTAGAAGTGGTTCAAAATTCTTCAAAGTTGTATTTTTAATTCTTCAAAAATTGTAATTTTAATTCTTTAAACATCTTTTACTACCACATTTTTAATTCAGTATAAAATGAGAAAATCAGAACAGAAATTAAATCTTTTGAGCCAAGAGCAGGAATGGAAAAAAAATCCAGAGAATTTGCCTTCATATAATATCCAGCCAAGATACAGTTTTCTGCCACAACTGGTTGACTTATTATTGTTCTGAGTTCTCTTTCTTTGGGCTGTATTCAATTATGTTGAAAGTGTTAATCCTGGTATGGAAGTTACATCCTTAAGAATCTTTTTATTGAAAACCTCTGTGTTGTCCAAAGTAATGCATAAAATGTATTGCATTATATTTCAGGTTGTGGTGTTTCAGACCTATGAAAATGAAACAGAGAGTCCCATTGAGGCAAAATATGTCTTCCCTTTGGATGACACAGCTGCTGTATGTGGATTTGAAGCGTTCATTAAAGGAAAGCATATAATAGGAGAGGTAAGCTGATGCAGTGGCAGAAAGCTAGATGACTTTAGGTCAACATTTCCCAACTTGGGATTTCTTGGGGACAACCCCCTTTGCTCCTAGCCTGTCATGAGAACTGTGTTAACATTCTCCAAGCCAGCAATCTATTACTTCCACAATGAAAGCACACAACTGACTGCTTTGGTTAATGCTTGATTCCCTTTAGCAGTTTTTTATACATATCTTGTATTGGTCTTGCTATTGCTACGGATATGGTGGATAAAAAGCCATACAGAGTATTGAGTTGGGGGATTCTTTGATCATCCTAGTGGTCCAGATAATGGCCCGACTCTTTCAGGCCCTGATATTGCTTGAAGGAGCAATGAAAGGAAAATTCTCTTTGGATATATTGATTTTGCTAGCTTGAACTGCACTCCTGCAAAGAACAGTCCAGTATTTTAAGAGGAAATGTAGCAGTGGTAGAACAAGACAGTTTTGGATCCTAGATATAGTAATGGCAGAGCCTCTAACTTTGTAATAAGCTACATTTTTATATAAGAATAAGAACTATAATGTTCTAGAAAAACTTAATAAATATTTAAAAGTAAAAAAATAATTTAGTATCCATAACAATGTATATACACAGCTAGCTCCCTCCTGACTGTGAAATGTTTAAAAGAATAAGAAGGAAAGATGCTACATTGAGCATCATCTGCTACATGTGGGGCTTGACTTTATTTTGAGTTGTGGGGCTCTAGACTTTATTTGGAGATTGTCTCCTTCTACTTTCAGCAGGACATCATTTCTGATAGAATAATCTAAATTGGATTCAAAAGAGTTTACTATGTCTTTGTTGCCAACAAATTAAAATGAAATCATTCTCTAAATAGCAACTTATTTTGAGGTGCAAGTAACCACTTAATAAGTTGGCTGTCTACATTAGCCCACCAACTTCCCATATCTTGCTTCCCGAGATTTATTATGGAATGTGTCATAGTGTTGTATGTTACTTTATTTTTATTTTCTTTCAAACCAAAATCAGTATTGTATGTAATTCAATGTTAATAGGTTAAAGAAAAGGAAAAAGCACATCAAGAATACAGAGAGGCCATCAGTCGAGGCGATGGAGCTTATATGATGGATCAGGATGCACCTGTAAGTGATAAATAGATTTATTGTACAATTTATGACAATACATGTTGGACTCCATTTTCTGAAGTTATGCTAGTCTCTAAACGGAAAATATTAACATGCATACATACATTCTCTAGATATAGAGTTCAGGGGAAGAGGCATCATGGGACAGTTGTATACATTTAGCTCCACTCCGTAGACACTTATTAAGACAGAAGGGTATCCAAGTCGAGAAAGATAAACTACCTGGTTTTTTGTTTTTGTTTTTGCTTATGGCAAAGAATCAGCAGAAGAATCAGCACAATTGCTTATGCCAAAGAATCAGCAGAAAGCAACACTGGTTTTTGGAATGGGCAGAAATTTTTTTTATTGCCAGCTTAGGGAAATAATATCATGAGAACCTTCCTCGGGTTCTGTACAGTCTCCTTAAATAAGTAGCTCTATACTATTGGGAGATCTACTTGCTCAACGTGTATCCCTAGAAGAATATGCCTACACATTCAGAAGAAGCTCTGGGATATCCAAATTTATTAAAAAGTATTTGGCATTTTCACAGGCACTTTATTTTGAAATACAGTTTTCACACACCCCACAGGAAAAAGTTTTCATAGAAGTCATTCCCTTTGTGCTTTGTTCTCTATGGTTCTTAAGTAGCTCACAATGCACTACAATGTATTTGATCACTGTATGTTGTGCGGTTAATGTGCCTTTGTTATATGCTGATTGTCTGTTTTCTGAGAATGTACTTATGATTCAAACACTGAGTAAGTGTATTGTTCTCTGCTTAAGGACATCTGTTCAATGGCACTGGACATATTGGAAGCAAATGTGGATTGCCATCAGAGTTATAATATAGAGGCTCAGTTATATGGACATTTTTGTACATTTCATGTTTATAGATAGATCCGACATTATGTAACTGTAGATTCAATCATCCAGGCCAAAAGCATGTAAAAGATTAAATCATGGCAACTGGACCAAAGTTTATTAAACTGAAACGTTTTGTTACTCATCCAAGTAACTTCTTCTATCAAAATGCAAGAGTTAGTTCATTCCAACAACTCTCTGACTTTGTGCCTAACCAAAAATTGTTGTTTTGACTGAAGAAGTTACTTGGATGAGTAACAAAACATTTCAGTTTAATAAACTTTGCTCCAGGTGCCATTATTTAATCTTTTACATGCATAGATTCAACATTCAAATAATAGAGCAGATTCCTCAGAAAGGGCTGGAAGTCACAGCCCTGATTCTCTACATGAGCTTGAACTTCTGCATAGATCTAAAATGAGATATAAGTCATTCCTGGTAATCTTTCTCTTTGCCATTAAATAGATTTCAGGGTTAAAACTAAGGAAGCTGCTTTATATCAAATCAAAAAATGTATGGTTTGATCTTTTGGGTTTATGGCCTGCGCAATGTGTAAACGCATCCAGTAAATGTTTATTGTAAGGCATGATTAAGCAAACTGTGCAACATGGGATTTCAGGTAGAACGTTGGTTTTTCTAGGTTATCAGTGGCCAACTAATACCGGTAGCAGCAGCTCTGCAGCTTTTCAGAAAGAGGTCTTCCTCTGCTCTACATTAAGATGTCAGGGATCAAACCGAAAGCCTTTTGCTTGCAAAGTTATGCTTAACTACATTTCATTAATAGCATTTACTATCCAGTACTATTGCTTGTACTATTGTTTGTAAAATCATAATTTTATAAGCAACTGAAACATTATTTCACAGGACATTTTTACCGTTTCTGTTGGAAACTTGCCGCCTTCAACAAAAGTGCTCATCAAGATCACCTACATCACAGAGCTCAGTTACGAGAATGGAAATCTTTGCTTTCACTTGCCAACTGCTGTAGCTCCTTGGCAACAAGACAAAGCATTACATGAAAACACGCAAGTCAGTATGCTTTTACTAAGACATTGCTAATTAATGTTACTAATAAGCTTCTGGTTTAATGAAATGCCATGTGAACTCATTTATTCTTCTTTGAAGACAACTGAAGGAGACATAGTTGACTGCTATAAAGTGTCAAAACTATGTGGTCAGAACTATACTGTGCTTAAGGAAATGGTTTGCATTTATAACCAGCAAACCAAGCAAATTATCTTTATAATAGTTCACTTTGTTATGGACTTAATGTGCTTAACAGGAGGAGTGTGACTTTGAAAAAGCCCTAAATTAATGTAAGCCGCTATTGAATATCAACTTTTCTGGTAACACTCTTGTACTGGAAAATCCAAAGTGATCAATAAAAGAAAGAATAAGTTTTACTAATATACCCTTGCCAAGATAAATGTTATCTTCCAGAGCATGATGTTTCGTAACTTAATATTTATCTTTTGACTAGGACTCAGTAAGGAAAATTTGCATTAGACAAACAGAAGCAAAAAGGTGAGTTGGTGAACTGCCACAGTTTTCTTATTTGCAGGTTAAAACTTAGATAGAGGTAGTCCTCAAAGTTACTAGAGACCTGGGGAAAATTACTTATGACCCATCCTTAAAGTTATGATTGCTGCACCACCCCTGCAGTCACATGATTACATTTTAGGTGCTTGGCAACCTCTTCATACCTATGACCGGTTACCAAGCATTCTATAATCACATAATTTCCATTTGTAATCTTCTCTGCTGGCTTCTCCAGAAAGTCAGTGGGGAAGCCAGCAGGAAAGGTTGCAAGCTGAGCTGCTGCCTCCTGCAAAACGATTTTCCATCTCCTCCATGTACTTGGGGGGAGAGGACTTGCGGGGGCTCGGGAAAGGAAGATCTTCAGGATGCAAGCTTTTCTCCAGCCCAATACTGGAGTTCCCAACCACCCCCTGCGCAGAAGAGAACTCCAGCAGTGAGCTGAAGAAAAGAAGCTTTCATCCTGAAGATTTGAGCTTCTTTCCAGCCTTTCTACCATTCAGAAACATCGTGAGAGGTGATGCTTATCTCACGATTGTTCTGAAGGCTAGGTTAGTGGGTAGCTAATTAGGTAGATAGACAGACTGTTTGACTGAATGATTGAAGAATGCTTTTTTTCCTAAGAGGAAAAAATCCAAATGACACCCTGCTATTAAAAATATAATAATAAATATCAAAAATTTGACTTTCATTGTGACCCAAATTCTGTTTCTCTGAATGGGATATCTTAATCTGCTTAATTATTTACCTGAGCATCTCAGTTATTTATTAACGTTCTGTATCTTCCCTAAAATCCCTTACCATCCATTAAGCTTCCTTGGTATGTTTTAGAAGTAGTTTACCGTTGTCAACTTTCATCTTTCTAGTCTAGCCAGCAGCCCATAGTTTCTCTCAAAAACTTAAACAACACATGAGCTGAATGCTCACCTTTCATATCTGGGTCCTTTAATGCAGAGTTCCCCAAACGTTCGGGGTTGGCTGCCCGGAGTGGGGAGAGTAGGGTTGTGAGTGGTCGTGGCGACGCTCATGCGAGTGGGGCCGCAAATGGTTGTGGCGACGGTCACGCAAGTGGGGCCTCAAATGCCCACAATGCTTGTGTCAATGCTTGCGAGAGTGGGGCTGCAAACACCCAAGACACTCGTGGCAACGCTCACACAAGTGGGGCTGTGAGCATCTATGATGCTTATGGCGGCGCTCACGCAAGTGGGGCTGCGAACGCCTGTGACACTCGTGGTGATGCTTGCGGGAGTGGAATTGTGTGTGCACACTCACACGAGTACCAGTTAACCACTCACGTGGGCCAGTGGCCAATAGACCCCAGCCTGGTAGTGGGCCACGGCCCACAGGTTGGGGACCCCTGCTTTAATGGATTATTTTTTAAAAAAATCTGCCTACTTATCTAAATTTGTATTATATCTTAGCTGCGTCCTAAACTATATGTGGATTCTCTTTATCTTATGACAGAGAGTTCAGTTTAGAAATGTCCATTGAAATGCCCTTCAAAATCAATAACATTAGTAGTTGGACACATCAGCTTAAAATAAAGGTAAGTAAATTGCTTAATACAACATTAACATATAAATAGCTTAAAAAACTATGAAGGTTTCTAAATCAGGCTGTGCACAATTTCATCAAAATAAATTCTTGTGTGGCACTACTGCACAGTATTTTATTTTAGGCAGCCTTGCCAGAATAATTCCTTTTACTTCCAAAGTTAGACTGTCAATGTTGTTGCTAAATTATTATCATATTTCCACAAGAAAGATATTGATAGGCTTGTGCGGCACTCTAGGGCAGAGTCAAACTTTTTCAGGCTGCAGTACCTGTTATTAAATTTCTTAGAATCAATAATCAACAGGGTAGTGATCAGCTCTGGTGATAGAAAATCGGCTGTGTTCAAGTCAATATTTTTCTTAGTTGCTCTTATTTTGTCATGGAACCCCGTCAAATCAACTAAACACAGTTTGAAAAACATTGCTCTAGTGTTTGTAGAATTTTAAAAAATTAAATGAAAATCTAAAGAGAGATAATCCCTAGATGGGTGGAGTAGTATAAAGAGAGAATAGAAGGCAAGATTTCAAGATTGTAAAGTCCTATTTTGCAAGATTTTGTTCTCACACACTTTTATCAGTGCCTGTGGCTAGACAGATATGTCTGAAAAGATCATGGTTGCAATCATTCAGGTTGTCTTACAGCATTTTTTTCTTTTTCTTTCTTGCATATTCCCTTAATTTAGAAAACTGATTGCAAAGCAGTGGTTTCTACTACTGAAGGCAGTTTCTTGGACACTGGTGGCTTTTCAATGGAAATCCTGATTGGTGATGTATATTTGCCCAGAATGTGGGTCGAAAAACATCCAGACGGAAATAGCGAGGTGATTTTTAATTTTTTTAAAAATATACTATGATATATAATTGTGTCTACTTTTAGGACCAAACTAGACATTTTATTCATGTAAGTCTTTGCATTTAAAAGATTGCATGTGTTTGAAGGGTGCATGTGAGAGGATGATAATTAGTGAGGTCAAAGAGGAATGAGCCCTTTCTTTGCCGGTTGCATCCCTGATGAAAATCTGTCTTCTGAAGCTGATAGTCCTCGACTTAACAACAGTTCATTTAGTGACTGTTTGAAATTACAAAGGCACTGAAAAAAAATGACTTACAACCATTTTTCACACTTAGGATCGTTGCAGCATCCTGATGGTCGCGTGATTTATATTTGGATGCTTAATAACTTGTTCATATTTGTGACAGTTGCAGCGTCCTGGGGTGATGTGAGCATCTTTTGCGACCTTCTGACAAGCAAAGTCCGTTGGGAAGCCAGATTCATTTAACAACGGTGTTATTAATTTAATGACTACAGTGATTCACTTAACAAATGTGGCAAGAAAAGTTGTAAAATGGGACAAAACTCTCTTAAAAATTTCTCACTTAGCAACATAAATTCTGGACTCAATCGTGGTCATAAGTTGAGGAACACCTGTATTGGGATACAATTGCTTTTTACTGATTAGAAAAAACTGTAAGTCCAGCTTGGATATTGTGCCATTTGCAAGAAGCTCTAGGGCCCTGCAAGAATTCCTAGGCAACTGGTTCACAACAATAAGTGGGATAACATTAGTTAGTAGCATTAAGCCACTAGTCCCCCATGTACTCCCTATTTCAATTGCCTACAAGTAGTCCTCGATTTACGACTGTTCATTAAATGGCCATTTGGACTTACAATAGCTTCAAAAAGGCTCTTTATGGCTTGTAAAGCATTTCCAGCTATCATAAAATGGGCTCATACGAGTGCATTACAGGTGCTTGGCAACCAGCTCACATTAACGACCAGTTGCAGCAAACCATGATTAAATGATTGTGATTTGCAATGCCTTTTCCTGATTTCCAACACTTTTTGCTGGTTTCTGGCAAAAAAACAACACCCATTTGGGAGAGGGGATTCAGATTTACAACCCATGATTCACTTAACAACCATGGTAAAAGCGGTCAAAAACTCAAGTTCAGTCATCTGGTGCCTCAATTTACAACCACTATGACTTACAACTGAAATTCCGGTCCAAATTGTGGTTGTAAGTTGAGGACTTCCTGAATTCAGACAGATTTTTCAGGATGCTGAATTCGTGACACTCCAGGTGAGAGTTCTGATAAATCACTTGTCTATCTCTGAACCACTGCAAATGCCAGATTTTATGACCTGTGATGAGTCTTCTGCCTTAGCTGGCATCTGCCTGTCATTTCAGATGGATGTTTTTGGTTGATTTCCCCCCCCCCCTGCCATTTCTTTCCTTTTAGGCCTGTATGCTTGTATTTCAACCAGAGTTTGAAGTTCCATTTGATCGTTTAAGCATCCACGGTGAAGCTGTTATTTGCCTAGATTGCTCCAATTCCATGGCAGGTTCAGCAATCCAGCAAGCCAAGAAGATTGCCTTACATGCTCTAAACTCATGTCATTTGACAAGAAAAATAAGTGTACTCAAATTTGGGACAAGTAAGACCCATTATGTCATCTTTTCTATTCTTCGTTTTAGTACAGGTAGTCTTCGACTTACAGCCATTCGTTTAGTGACCACTCAAAAGTTACCACAGCCCTGAGAAAAGTGACTTTTTTCATGCTTATGATCATTGCAGTATCCCCATGGTCACATGATCAAAATTCAGACACATGGAAACTGACATGTATTTATGATGGTTTCAGGGCCCCAGGGTCATGTGATCACCTTTTGCGACCTTCTGACAAGCAAAGTCAACGGGGAAGCCAGATTCACTTAACAACCGTGTGGCTAACTTAACAACTGCAGTGATTCAGTTAACCACTGGGGCAAAAAGGGTCGTTAAATGGGGCAAAACTCACTTAACAACTGTCTTGCTTAAGAACAGAAATTTTGGGCTCAATTGTGGTCATAAGTTGAAGACTATCCATATATTCTTTAGAACTCTGTCCAGTTTTCATGCAGATTTTTTTGAATCCCCATTTGATCATCCTACAGTTAACCAGGACTAAGTTCTATGTTATCAATGAAACTTTACTTCTGAACTATATGATTATGCTCTGATTTGCAGTTGTAATTATTATAACTTACGTCTAATAAAGATATATCCTTTATATATCAATATATATAACACTTTTTGCCCCTCTGTAGATTTTGTAGAAGTTTGTTCCAATCTTGATGATTGTCCAATGGATTTCACAGCTTTGAAAGAATTTATCACAGTAAGTGTATTATTAGAGAAGGATGCTTTGAATACCAGTTTTCTAGTATCCCTAGGCTGGGATATAGTTCCATAAAACTACAATCCTAATGTTCGAATTATGGTGAGTTATGGAACTTGAGGTTTGACACATCTGGGAGAGGATGGTCTTAATTTAGCTTTTATTTTTTATTTTTAGTCAGCCACAGCTACAATGGGAGAGTCAAACTTATGGAAGGTACTGCGTTATCTGAGTTTGCTTTACCCTAGTAAAAGCAAGCGCAATATTATTCTTATATCTGATGGACATATTCAGAATGAAGGCATGACCCTGCAGGTTGTGAAGAAAAATGCACTGCATACCAGAATATTCACATGTGGAGTGGGGTAAGTGCACAATCAGTGAAAACTGACATTCAAACAGAAATACAAAGCATATTTGACTTGGCAAATTATAGGGCAGTTTTCTCTGCCTAAATAGTTTTAAGATGTGTGGAATTCAGCTGCCAGCCAGCATCCCCTAACCATTCTGAGAATTGAGGTCTACACATCTTAAAGTTGCTCTGGTTGAGAAACATTGCTATAGGGCAATAGAGATCTTTCTGGTAGGCAAAAACACCCTTTTACCAGAAGGCAAGGTTATATTAACCCTGTCAGGTAGTCCAGACAGAAGCACAACCAGGACTACTAGCTGTATCTTGATTGTAAGGTTACATTAACAATATCTTGCAAGATTGAAAGTATTTCTCTTCCCCCTCTCCTTTTACTCCCCAGAAAACTAGGGAGGGTCGCTTTTGAAATTCTTCCCACATAATCTCTTTCTGTAGGCCGAGAACTCTTTTGCTTACTAGTTGTCCAGTCTGTGGCTCTTCCTCCTGTTTGCAAAATCATTCTCACATACCATTACTCTTTGCTGTTTTCTCTAACCTTCCTATCCCCACTCCTTGGATGCCCAACTTATACTAGTAAAATTTATTAGTATGTGTATTCGTATTTATTAATATTTCTGTGTATGTGTATTCATATTTATTAGTATTTATTTGATGTGTGGACTAATGTAACTATAAAAGAGTCCTTGCGGATTTTACTCCGCTAGTCATGGCCAACTTTAGGGAGTGGTGCTCCTCTCCATTTCAAAGCCATTGAGCTAGCACTGTCCAAAGGCATTTCCACAATCATGTGGCCAGTATGACACCATGCTGCAGGGCGGAGTGTGCAGCGAAACACATAGCACTGTAACTATGCCCAGAATATATTGCATATAACAGTGGTTCTCAATCTGTGGTCCATGGACCCCTGGAGGGCTGCAATGTCACAGGCGGTTTGTGAAGGCTTGAAGAAATGTTATGATTTAAATCTTGAGTTAAGTCTTGGTGGTCTGTGGCCACAAAAGGTATTTAAAGGGTGTCCCTGGTATGAAGGTTGAGAACCACTGGCATATAACATTCCTGCTCAGATTGATTCTCTGTTCCAGATTTTTATATATTGTAAATTATCTTAGTCCTACAGCAAATTGTCACATGCTGAGATCTTTATCCCACTATGGAGCTGGAGCTTTTGAATATTTCGATGTGAAGTCAAAATATAACTGGGAGAGAAAGGCAAGTATATTTTAGTATTTTTATAAGCACAGCAATCAGCTGGGGAATGGGTTTCACTATTTAATATATTTATTAGTTATTTTTCAGGATACTTCTATACTACAACATTCCCCTTCCCTGGCCCCCCAGACCAATTTGAAGGCAGTTTACTATCATTTTTTGAGGGCAACCTGCTATCCTTTTAATGTCAGTCCTTGAAAGTCAGAGAACAGGCAGGAACATCATAAGCCAAATCTTGCTGTTCTTCCAGCCAATCAGCTGGAATAGTCCCATCTAGAATAGTACAACTCTGGAATGCAACAATATATCAAACTTCTTCATGCAAAAAAATAATGAAATAAATTGCAAGCCTAATTTTATATTTCTACCTTGTTAAGTCTATTTGCATGGTTGTTTGAAAATAATATTGGCATTTCTTATTCAAAAAAATAATTGCAAAGCATCAAGACATTATTACTCTATTGTAGTTCAGCCCAGCCTCTTTCACACAGTTGTTTGTGGGTATAAGATGACAGGAGAACCCCATATGTACTATCTGAAGCTACCACAAAAAAGGGTACAAATGAATAAACATCTCTTGATGGGGAAACAGCGGCATTCTGACATTTTTTGCTACCAGGGTTTTTCCCAATATAGGTAGTCCTTACTTAATGATCACCACTGGGACGGGCAAATTGTTCACTAAGCAACGAGGTCATTAAGTGAGACATAAGTGACCACGACTTGTGATTTTACTGCTATTTCCATGGAGTCTGTTTGTCAGAAGTCAATTGTGAAGTGTACAAATGGCAAGCACCAGCTAGCAGTCAGAAGACATGATGAAAACTCCTTAATTTCACAACACATAGACAGACTTAACTGTAGTTTCAGCTGGGAGACAGAGAGATGAAGCTAAATCCAAAAATACTACAAAATTCCTGGAAGTTTGGCAGCCATCAACAGTCCCAAAGGTGCTTTTTCAGGAGGCAACTGGATTTTCTTGTTTTTCTTGATCTGGATGACTGAGAATATCCATAGACATTCAGCCATCAACAGGTACATAGAGATAAACAACATTTACACAACATTCAAAAGAGACAATAAAAAAAAACCTAAACAGGAAAAAACAAAATCAGAGCTCCTCACCAACAATCAATACTCAGATAACTAGACATTTCACCAGACAATCAAACAGAAAACAATAATTGAGGAACTACCAAGGAGACAATCAAGCAGACAAATATTGCCCCAAGAGGAAAACCACATTCCCATTAACATTGAGTGGGCAAGCTATTCTTATAATAACAAGAAGCAATCCCCACTCCCTTCTAGCACTGAAATGTTATATAGTCAGGTAACAAAATATCTGCAACCAACCAAACTCAAAGAGCATCAAAGAGTTCTCTGGGAAAAATAATTTTAGCCTTTGCATTTTTTGCAATTCATTTTCTCATGTTCAAGACTTTAGACTAATTAATTTTGAAAAATGGATGTGATTAAATCACTTGGTACAATGCCCTGTAAGACAGCATTTCTTCATATTTGTACGATTTTGCTGTGTTTTTACTGCTCTGTGTAAAATGATTTAACCAAAGCAACCAATACTAGTTTTCTGTTTCCATCTCTATGCAGGTAAAAAGCCAGACAACTAGAATGTTTTCTCCACAGTGCAGTTCTATTCTCATTGAATGGCAGACTTATAGTACAGAAAATCCTAAACTTAGTTGTACTCCTGCTCAGATACATGCTCTATTTAATCACGAGCGTCTTCTAGTCTATGGATTTATCCTCAATTGCACACAGGTAAAAAGCTGTTCAAAGAAACATGCTATTACATGATGTGTATGCCACTATTCTTAATTTAAAAAATAATAAATTAAGACAAATATTCTGATTTTTTTCTCTTTCAGGCCATTTTAAAGGCACAAGTAGATAATCAAAAATTGTATACACTGGTGTCTACAACTGAACTGCAGAAGACCACAGGAACTGTGAGTTAGGCATTGATTGATCAAACCATAAACCTGCCTCAAGCTCTTGATTTAATATTTTAAAATAGAGTACTTGGATCCCTAGCTTCTGTTGATGAATATTTTTCTAGTTACAGTGCAGTCATAAAAGACATTCAAAAGAGTAAGCCCCACTGGATATAGACAATGCACATAAGAATAACACAATAAAAGAGTTAGAAGGGACCTTGAAGGTCTTCTAGTCCAACCCCCTGCTCAGGCAGGAAACCCTATACCATTTCAGACAAATGGTTGTCCAGTCTCTTCTTAAAAACGTCCAGTGTTGGAGCATTCGCAACTTCTGGAGGCAAGTTGTTCCACTGGTTAATTGTTCTAACTGTCAGGAAATTTCTCCTTAGTTCTAGGCTGCTTCTCTCTTTGGTTAGTTTCCATCTGTTGCTCCTTGTCCTGCCTTCAGGTGGTTTGGAGAATAGCTTGACTCTTCTTCTTTGTGGCAGCTCCTTAGATATTGGAACACTGCTATCATTTCACCCCTAGTCCTTTTTTTCCCATTAAACTAGACATACCCAATTCCAGCAACCATAAGTTATTGTATGTATCAGATGTGTGAACACCAACTCACTGTCAATGCTGCTCTACCTATTGAAGAATTCTCCAATTCTCTTACATCACAAATAGGAAAAAAGCAGATAGGAATGAACCTAGAGCAGAAGACCATAGTAACAGGTTGGGTTAAGAGGAATCAGTCAGTTGAAGCTTTCTGTTATACACGGATTTGGTCATCTGGAAATATAAATAAAGAGGTTTTCTGAGATCAGATATGCTTCCAGCATTGGGCTTCTCTTACTTGAAGTGGTTTTGCTCCAACAGCTAGATTATTTGCATCCAGCAGAATTACTTGGATGTGAGACTTTTTCCTCAGTAATCCTTTTATTCTTAAAGACACTCTAAATCAAATCAAATCTGTCTTATGGTAACAGACTGGCATAGCAAAGGTAAAATATAAACAGTTAAGAATTTTAAAAGCTAAAAATATATAAAATAGACAAAATTAAAAAAAAATTAAAAAACATTATAAAAACTATATAAAGAGATTAAAATATTAAGTAAGTATGTAAAAAACTATAAGAGTTTACATAAGTATTGACCTATGACCTCAGGTGCTTACAGGAGCCTTATGTTGAAAGGGCGAATCTACATTCTAATACTGCCAGCCCACCAAAGAGCTCTTCAGCAGACCTGGGAAGTTTGGAGAATAAGAAAGATTATCCTGATGGAGATATGCTGGAGCTGTTACCTAGGCAACAGCATCAGCATATCTGCATCAAGATCATCTTCCTCACTCTCTACAGGAAGGAAGGTACACCAAATCTATGCTCCTCTGAGAGTGCATGGGTCTTTCAGCCAAGGACAATTTAGCCCATGGATTGAGGATGAAATGAAGACAATGCTATTGAGACATGACATTTACCATGTTTAGACCACGATGTCTATTTTTCTCCTGCTGCAGTCTTTGACTTTGAACTGGGGGTAAGGAGCTTTGAAAGCTCTCCATGGCCAAGACACAAGAAAAGCAGTGACAGATCCAGTTGCAACAGTGATGTTGCCAGTCCAGAGGCAGACGATGCTTTGATACAGAGGCAAAAAGATGCTTTAAAACATTTGTCAGCACAAATGCAGCCTCATTCTGCACTTCCTTAAAGTAGCCTCATCTTTGGCAGTGGAATCATATTTATTTAAGGAGGTGCAAACAGATGTCACTTATGTGTGTCTGAACATTCTGAAGTGCTTGTTGTCTTAGAATCCAAAGCCCTAACTAGTTGTTGTAAACTAGCCTAGCATTGCAAAGCCCTTCCTTCTCCATTTTTCACCATAACTTGTTCAAATGTTGATTGGTTTGCAGTTATATAATAAAATCTTTCTTCCTGAAATAGGAAGGCTATTAGGCTAACCCATATATAATGCGAAAAGATAGGATTTTAATATTAGGAATAGATATGTCCATTTATGATTAATAACTGAGGTGAATTAATTGTTTTCTCTGATGATATAGACATAATAATTACTTTCCAATACACTTTACATTCAGAGGAAAACTGCTCAATATACATTTGACAAGGCCAAACTATTTAATAATTGCTTTAATATTACTGATCGCAATGTCTTCTTTTGTACTTTGTACAGATACTCCACAAACTTGCAGCAAGAGCCTTCATTAGAGAGTATGAACGAGGAATGCTCGATGAGAATGAAACAGAACACGAGGTGCGCACCCAAGAAAATAAAAACTTGTGTAACACTATATTTTTTACCCATTTTTATTATGACCGCCACCTATAAAATTGCATGATACAGATTGCATCCTGCTTTTGTCTCTGTAACCTTCTCAGAGACATTAGGTTGCTCATTTAAGAAAACAGGATGCTGGACTAGACTTTGGGCTTTTTATGTATTCTTAGTTTCAGATTTAAATTACTGATTTAGGACTATGATTCTCTTATGGAATTAAATTAAGTGTTCTCCTATAAGCCTGGGGTTTTTCATGTTTTTATTTTTATTTATGTTGAGTGTTTCTTGCATTGTCACATACTTTTCATTGTCGTTGTGTTTGTAAGCCATCCAGAGATTGTTTTGTTTGATGGATGACTATCTAAATTTGCTAAATAAATAAATAGAATAAGTTTGGAACAAGATACATAGTGCTGAGGCTCCTTCCCCTCACAATGGCTGTGATGATCTGAGATTGGCTCTGTATTGCTATGTCCCTAAGATGCTGTGAGATTTATTTGCTAGTTAAGCTGACTAATGCCTTGTTGAGAAAATACTGGGAAGACATTTACAGAGTTTTCTCTAGGATTGTACAGTGGGATAGTTGGTAGGAATTCCTACCTCATTCCAGAGGGCCTCCTCTTCCTGTCTGCAGAGGGGTGCTGTTGTGCCTTGCCAACCTCTCTTGTCCTTCCCAGTCAGTCTGAGGGGCAGATCTTCTATATGCTGGCCAATTTCTTCGCTTTGGAAATATGTATGGCAAGAGGAAAAGAGAGATGCAGTTTGCTGACTGCATCTCTACTTTTCCTATTCA
The DNA here is from genome assembly GCA_023970755.1 of Azemiops feae. Classification (NCBI taxonomy): domain Eukaryota; kingdom Metazoa; phylum Chordata; class Lepidosauria; order Squamata; family Viperidae; genus Azemiops; species Azemiops feae. Next base: position 3,413,898 of record JALGBA010003848.1, read on the forward strand.
CGGAGTTTATTCAACAGCAAGTTAAGGACATTCATAAGATGACAGAAGGGTGATTGTGTGGGTTGGGGGGAAAGTGCCCTTGATATTCCCTTTCTGTCACTCTAAAACATTGCTGATAGGGTGGCTAGCTGCTCCAAGAATTGCAAAGATACAATAAAGTGAGTGTCAAGTCTTATTTATTTGATTTATATCCTGCACTTTGTAGAGGAACTCAAGGTAATGTACATAGTTCTTCCTTCTCGTATTTTTATCAGCAGCAACTTGTGAGATAGGTAGAGCTGAGAGAAATTCATAGTCCAAGGCCACCCAAGAGTTTCCATAACTGAGAGTGGATTAGGATAGGACCTGTATCTCACCACTCCTATGCCACACTTTAACCACTACACCATACTGGTTCTCAGTTTACTCTATAATCTGAATTAACACAGGAACTAACAGCTTTGTGCATTTGACAGTAGCTTTTAATTGTGGAAGGATTCACACACTGTGCTAAACAAAAACCTTATCCAACACTTGGCTGGCATGGATGTAATAATCCAGTCATAACTCATATTTCCACTTCCTTCTTAATGTTATAATAACTGATAATGATAGTTTTCTTTTTGTGGATTCTCACATTTTAAGAGCCCACAATGAATGTAATTCTACGTTTTATTTTGTTTTGTTTTATAGTATTGTGCTTTAATGAGCAAAATATATTTGACTGTAAAATAGTAACGGCAATATGATTTAAAACATGCTTGAAAATATATATTAAAAACTGTTGAAGATCTGCCACTTCAGGAACTAAACCAACTTGTATAGAAGTTACCGCCATGGCAAAAATCTGGATGAAATACTCCACTAGCCTGGCTTCCTATCAGAGGCACCGGGTTGGAAGGATTAGCCAGTGATGTCACTTTTGCCCAGGCGATGCCTGTGAGGGCTCCTTTCATGTTCCCATTAAGGAGCTGGAGTGAATGACAGGAGCTCACCCTGCCACGAAGCAGCACTTGGGTCCCGAACACAGCTTGCTAACCTCCAACTCAGCATCATAACAATGTGAGCCACTGCACAGCTGCAAGCCCAGCTGTCTATCACTGATAAAGATTATAAGCAAAGCAGGAAGTAACAGGATGCCCTTTAGATATTTTGGAGAATAATTCCTGAAGTCCTATCAATGTTGCCCACTTGCTATGGTGGCTGGAGCTTATAAGATTTGTAGTCCAAAACATCTGGTAGATATCAGGTTCCTTGTCCCTGCAGACATGTAGACTCTTTAACATTTGCCTGGGCCTTACTATTTAGATGAAAAGAGAACAGCTGAAGTCCGACATCATTGAGCTCAGCCTGAAGAACTCCATTGTGACCCAGTTTACAAGCTTTGTGGCAATTGAAAAAAGGGTATGTATGTTCATCTTCAAGCAGTTCTTCCCCATTTTTTTCCCAAAGTAGTGCTGAATTATGAAATCTGGAAGACATCAGAACAGGTAGTCTAAATTATCTTAATGAAAATTAGTCAGTGAAGATTGACTGTGCACTAGAATATTTATGAGCAGATTCATTAAAATGATTAGTGATCAGTGATTAATCCTTGCTTTGTTGCACTTGATGTTTCACCAAGAATCAATAAAACTCTAGAATAGTGGTGCAATGGATGGCAGCCATGTTAACTAGTACTGCCAGAAGACAAAGCTTTGAAGAAGTGGCAAGATGCCACCTATCAGAGACACATACTAAAGAAAATGATACCTCAGGTTATGAATGGGGGAGTAAAGCAAATTAAAAAGAGTAAAGGATGATAGAGAATAGTATGTGGTCCATGATGAATGTTAAGAAGAAGAAAAGTAAGCATTCTTTTTTTGTGGGCTTGGAAATATACAAGCCAGAGAAAAATGTAATAGATTGAAATATAAAATAACAACAACAACAACAATAATAATAATAATAATAATTTATAAATTATAAATCCTGAGTTTAGTGGTGATGAATAAAGTTCCAGTAGGCCAATTTATAATTTCTATAAACAGTTGAGGAATAATAAAATAAAATCCAATATTATTTTCATTTACATCTTGCACAATTATATACAGGTAGTTCTCGACTTACAACAGTTCATTTATGACTTTTCAAAGTTACCACTGCACTGAACAAAACAGACTCATGACCATTTTTCACACTTATGACCATTGCAGCATCCCAGTGGTCATGTGATCAAATTTCATACGCTTGGCAATTGATTCATATCTATGACGGTTGTAATGCCCTGGGGTCATGTGATCACCTTTTGCGACCTTCTAACAAACAGAGTCAATGGGGAAGCCAGATTTACTTAATCATGTTACTAAGTTAAAAACTGCAATGATTCACTTAACAACTGTGGGAAGAAAGGTCGTAAAATGACTTAACAAATGTCAGCAACAGAAATTTTGGGCTCAATTGTGGTCGTTAAGTCGAGAACTACCTGTACTCCTACCAATAGAACAACCTTCCAGAGTTTCTCAACCGAGTCATTTGAAGTCTTGACTTAACAAATGTCAGCAACAGAAATTTTGGGCTCAATTGTGGTCGTTAAGTCGAGAACTACCTGTACTCCTACCAATAGAACAACCTTCCAGAGTTTCTCAACCGAGTCATTTGAAGTCTTGAGGTTCATACATGTGGATGGAGCTCAGATTAGGGAAAGGCCTATCATCTCATCTCTGGCATCCAGAAATGATGGGACCAGCAAAGTTAAGGAATCTGAGAGTTGTAACTTCAACAGAGCTGAGGAGTGGGATGGAGGAGCTGGTTCTAAGGGAACTATTTTTAGCTTTCAGATTAATTCCAAGGCATACAGTATGTATAATTAACTATTATTCTTGGCTTTAAATATTTAACAATATTTATTCCTTCTCGTGTATTCTTTTGGTACTTCTTGGTTAGGAGGCAGATGAAGATCAAAGTGGTGATATTTTACATCACTTGGAGCCCGTAGCTAAACATGATGTCGATATTTTACCCTGCATAGAATATTCAATAGGAGACCCTCTGGACTATGACAGTATGGTATGTATATTGTTCCCCCCCCCCTTAATGTAATGTGATTTAATGTGACTACTTTGATAAAGATAAGGCACCTTCCATGTATACTGGGACTCAAATTCTCAACATTTTTACAAGGACTTGTGGCACTACAATTTCAACACTTGTGGAGGGCAGCCTTTTAGAGAAGAAAAGCCAAGTTTCTTTCACATTTTTTTCCTCAGAAGATACAGAGATTGCATGAAAGTTTTTGATTTATTGGAGTTGAAACCAGACCCATCCAGAATAAGAGCAGAATGGTCATGATGTGTTCCTTTGGCTGTGTGGCAGAGGAGCGGAAACGAAATTGATTTGCCTCAGCTACACATACCTTTGTGATTTATCACTGACTAATTACCATGGGTGCTGGATGCACAGATAGGAGGTGAATTCTCCAGCAATTGATGCAGAATAATCTTTTGAGTTGTAAAACTTCCAGTGACCCTGGTGTTAGGGAAAGTTGTATTGCTATGCTTGCATAGGGACAGATTCCTAGCAATAACATTCAGAAGGATAGTATGATATCACAGTTCTAAAACTTCCCAGCACATTTTTGTCTCTTTTATTAGTTCTAGAGAAATAAAGGATCATAAATTTGGAAGGAGCTATTTGGGCTGAATTATACCCCTCATTATTGCAGGAATTCAAATTAAAGCATCTCTGACAAATCTTTATATAGCCTGTCTTTTGAACATACCTGGAAAAGAAAGTTCATCTTCCTCAATAACTGGTTCCAGTGCCAAACTGTTCATAGCATTAAAAAGATTCTTCTAACAATCAGCCAGAAAAGGAAGCTTTTCAATCTTGAAATACAGTCTATATAAATTCACTTAGAACAGTCAATATCATTTAAGCAAAAGTGAAATATTTTATGCTGGGAGATATTGAGAAGTGTTTCTCCCAAAAAATAAAGTATTGCAAGAGCTTCTAAATAGTATACAAGAGATTATTGTGTTAGGGATATGTTAATTTGTCATTCCACAAGTATTTAATATTGGGAAAAGAAAAACACGGAAAGTTTATATTTATGGTTGGAAGCCAACCTCCTCCTCCTATTCACATAAAACACGGGTGTCAAACTCGATCATGTCACGTGACGTATCATGTTTTTTGCCTTTGCGGAGCCAGGGTGGACGTGGCCTGCGTGTGACGCATCCAGCCAGTTTGACACCCCTGATATAAAAGAAGCCTCCTTCATGTCTTCAGTTTTGTTTCCTGATTACCATAAATACTAGGAATTGCATAAGAATACGGATTCTTAGATCTCATCCTTGTAATCAGCATTGCAAGCAATTGTGGGCATGCCATGGTATTCCCATGTAACACTGCTGCCTCATGAGCTGCATTGGTTGCCAGACTGCTTCTGAATGCGAATCAAGGCACTGATTATAACCTATAAAGCCCTACACAGCACTGGGTCTGGCTGTTTGATAGACTGCCTGTCTCCAGTGTCTACCCAGCAGTTTGGACCAAACGAACGGTCATATTTCACCTCTCTTCAGTTAAACAATGTCATCTTATGAAGCTCTGGAATTGTGCCTTTTCTGTCACAGCACCTGCCCCCTGGAATGTTGTACACCCTGAAATCCTTATTCAGGTAGGCCTTAAAGATCTGGGTCTTCTCCCAGGCTTTGAGCTATGGTGGATGGAGCACTCCCCCCGCCTCCCCCCAAAAAAGGCCATTAGGGTGGAAGCCATGTGGATTTCAGGGAGAACCTCATTCCAGAAGGCAGGTGCCACTATAGAGAAGGCACAATTCTGGGGTCCTATTAGATGGCACTTTTTAATTGAAGGAACTCAGAACAGGCTAGCTCTGCCAGATTAGATTGACCCGGCAGATACTGTGGGAGATAGGCATAATTAACCAGGTCCTATGCCTTTCTTCCACAAATACAACAACACTCCTGATTTTGATTCTGGAGAATATACATAATTGCAATAGTGTTATATACATAATTGCAATAGTGTTATCTCTTACAAAGTAATTCAAACGTAAAATTACTTGGACAAAATTGTTGGTGTAAACAAAAAGAATATTAAATGTTTATTATTTATGATATTTAATTTACGTACATATACAAATAAATCAGGGGTCTCTAAACTTGGCAACTTAAGACTTATGAACTTCAACTCCTAGAATTCCCCAGCCAGCATGGCTGCTAAGGAATTCTGGGAAGAAGTCCACAAATCTTAAAGTTGCCTAGTTTGGAGACCCCTAAAATAAATGATTGTTACAATATTTGTTACATTTCTGTAAAATAGAAATTGGAGTGTCTTTTAAACTTTATGACAAACATTACAGAAAAAATGTTTGAGAAACCAGGTAACTTGAATCTTTTAAGCAACTTCTCTGCTGTTCTGAACAATAATTTAGAATTTATGTTTATGAATCTAATCTAAATCTAACAAATATTTATTCAACAGTTGGAGCATGACTTTATATATGATCATCTTAACTTGGCACCATGTGAGGTCAGTATCTAGTTAGTTTAAAAATTAATAATAATAATAATAATAATAAAGTTGGAAGGGACCTTGGAGGACATCTAGTCCAACCCCCTGCTCAGTCAGGAAACCCTATACCATTTCAGACAAATGGCTGTCCAGTCTCTTCTTAAAAACTTCCAGTGTTGGAGCATTCACAGCTTCTGGAGGCAAGTTGTTCCACTGATTAATTGTTCTAACTGCCAGGAAATTTCTCCTTAGTTCTAGGTTACTTCTCTCTTTGGTTAGTTTCCATCGGTTGCTTCTTGTCCTGCCATCAGGTGCTTTGGAGAGTAGCTTGGCTCCCTCTTCTATGTGGCAGCCCCTGAGATATTGAAACACTGCTATCACTGTCACACCTCGTCCTTCTCTTCATTAGACTAGACATTCCCAATTCCAGCAACCGTTCTTAATATGTTTTAGCCTCCAGTCCCCTATTCATCTTTGTTGCTCTTCTCTGCACTCTTTCTAGAATCTCAACATCTTTTTTACATCGTGGTGACCAAAACTGGATGCAGTATTCCAAGTGTGGCCTTACCAAGGCATTGTAAAGTGGTATTAATACTTCACGTGATCTTGATTCTATTCCTCTGTTAGTGCAGCCTAGCACTGTGTTAGCTTTTTTGGCAGCTGCAGCACACTGCTGGCCCATATTTAAGTGATTGTCCACTAGGTAGGACTCCAAGATCCCTGTCACAGTTGCTACTATTGAGGAAGGTACCACCGTCCTATACTATACCTGTGCATTTGGTTTTTCTTGCCTAAATGTAGAACCTTACTTTTTTCCCCATTGAATTTCATTTTGTTAGATAGCACCCAAAGTTCAAGTCTGTCAAGATCCTTCTGTATCTTAAGCCTATCTTCTGGAGTGTTGGCTACTACTGCCAGACTTGGTGTCATCTGCAAATTTGATGAGTTCCCCATCTATCCCCTCATCCAAATCGTTGATGAAAATGTTGAAGAGCACTGGGCCCAGAACAGAGCCCTGGGGCACCCCACTACACACTTCCCTCCATGTAGATGTGGTTCTATTGAGGACCACACGCTGAGTATGGCTGGTCAGCCAGCTACGAATCCATCTGGTGGTGATGCTGTCTAACCCACATTTTTCTATCTTATCAAGTAGTAGGTTGTGGTCTACTTTATCAAATGCCTTGCTGAAGTCCAAGTAAATTATATTCACAGCATTCCTCTGGTCCACTAATTTTGTCACCTGGTCAAAGAATGCTATAAGATTTGTCTGGCATGATCTGTTTTTGACAAACCCATGTTGGCTTTTGGTAATGACTTTGTTTGCCTCTAGGTGTTCGCTGATTCATTGCACGATTATCTTTTCCAAGATCTTCCCATGTTTTGAGGTCAGGCTGATAGGTCTGTAATTTCCTGGATCCATTTTTTTTTCTCCTTTTTTGAAGATGGGAACTACATCAGCTCTTTTCCAGTCCTCTGGTAGTTCCCCAGTGCTCCAGGATCTTTGAAAGATATAGTTCAGTGGTTCTGAGATCACATCTGCCAGTTCCTTCAGAACCTTGGGGTATAGTCCATCTGGTCCTGGTGATTTGAACTCATCTAGGGTGGACAGGTGCTCACTTACCATTTTCTTGCCTATCTTAACTTGTGTTTCTAATCTGTTTTTTACGGTACTGTTTTTGATAGGTTGGACTGTTTTTTCCCTTTGTGTAAATACGGATGCAAAAAACGAGTTGAGTAGTTCTGCTTTCTCCCTGTTGCTTGTCACCTTCTTGTCAATTATCACTGAATATTCTATTTTCTACCTACCTTTTGTCAAACCCCAAATTGTGATCAACCATTATCTTTAGGCAATTCTGTTAAGACTATTTTTTCTATAATTTAGATTTATAGAGGTGGAGGTTATATATTTCCTGGGTTTGAGACAACAATTGGCTTTGTAAAATAGAAATTCAGGAGACTTTTGACAAGCTGCAGTTTCATTCAGGAAAAGACGTAAATATTCAAGAGTTGGCAAAGGGCTTTTCTATGATGATGATGAAGAAAAAAAACAGAACAGAACATCTAAAGTTTTTTTTTAACTCTATAGATATTTGACTTGTGCGCCATGCCTGCCAATTACTGTTATTCTGCGGATGGTACTTTAGACCCTGATTTTCAAGTACAGGTCAGTGCTCAGATAAGGAAAAAAAAACCACAGTGGGCCATCAGACATAATCAGCTTACATTTCAGTCAAAGTGATAATCTGTTCACAAACTTGGTTTTGGTTTTCAGGAAATGTCTGTAGCCTTGTGCGAGTCAGACAGGGAAGAAATTGATTTTGAACAACCTCACAGACCCCCTGTTTGTAAAACTGTTTCACACAAAAAAAAGAAACCTGTTTCTAAGCAACTGCATACCTTTCAATCAGAAGGAGAAAAATTAAAACCTGCAAAAAAAGTGAAGAGATCTGCTTTTTATAAAAGAACGACAAAAGCTTCTGAAACAAAATTAAAGACGACTCATTATGCAGCTAAATCTTCAGAAGAGAATTCATGCCAGGTAAATTGTAATATATATTTAATACAGTTATTTCTAATATGGATGTCCTTATATGCTTTGTTTATATGAAAGCTGAATGAAAAGTAATGTATCCACCTCCATAACTTTAGTTTAAATAGGGATATTTTAATAAATGAAACAGGAATTCTTGAAATAATTCTATTGCTACTGTATTTATTTCTCCCCATAATTACCACCATTTGCTGCACACATTTGTCAATGATGGACAAACTTCTTAACGTCATCATGAAAGAATCCCATACTTTACATCCTCATTCAACTCCTGACAGTCCTTTCCACCAGTCAAACAGTTGTCCAAAAATTCCTTCAATTTTGGGGAAGGATGTAAATCATAATGCACCAGGTTTGGAGTGTATGATGGATGGGATAAGATCCAACTTCACAATTTGCTTTTTGGATGGCTTGTGTGGTGTGTAACTTGTCACTGTTAGAATGCATCAAAATTTCCTCCTTATGCTTCCAAATTCTCCAAACAACAATTATTGTTTCAAGGATTTCAATGTGGCAGTGTAGCTCACTGAATTGATAGTGGTGCCAGATTCAAGAAAAGGTATGTGAATAACATCATCTGGGTCCCCAAAAACTGCAACCATGAGTTTTCCTGCTAAAGCCTATCCTTTGAGCACTGGGTTTTCAGGCAAAATTTTGTGATGATGTTCCATGTACTGACATTTCATTTATTGATCATAATGATAAGTCTATGGTGTGTTGAGTGTTATTATACTGTGAAAGCTTCCATATAAGCTTCCATTTCAGAAACAAAAACAACACAGCCTGTTCTCACAACTACCTTCCACCAACTGAAGTGAAAAAACAGATGCTAAAGAACATATCAGGGCTTCTAGTACATTAGTATTATCATCTGGGGGCTTATAACATTGGAGGCATTGCTTTTCACTCATCCATTCTAATTTTATTTCCCAAAGTGATTCATGCTTTTTTCATAGTATATAATCAGTTGACAACAAAATAAATTTGTTCTTGACCAAAAGTGAACTATGAAATCCTTACTGAAAATAACATTGATCTTATAATTATGATTGAGGAGTACTAATTTATAATTTCAGGCTAAACTTCTTAGAGAACACAGAACTGTAGCTAGCAGCAATCTTTCCTCTGCCAAACCCAACAGGTTTTATTTTTGACAAGAATGCTGCGGATTGCTCCTTTGCCTCTCTTCCCACTTGGTATGAAGAAGTTAACAAATTATGCATATTCCTCTGACCACTTGAAGATTATTTTGCAAAAATGTTTATGTTAAATATTTTTAATTCTCTTCCTTCAAAATCTGTTGTTGCATACTTTGACTTCCTACATTCCTATGAATTTGCAGGATAGAGTTCCCAGATCATTTAGGGTGCCCTTAAGTTCTGTTGACTGGCCTCAGCTCTTCAAGCTTCAAAATCAGGTACTACTGTCTTTATATTTAAGGGGGGGGGGAAATAGGGCTCAATTTTGAATAAACATATATATGTTTACATTTGGTTCAGTTTCCAAGCGTAACCTTCTTTGTCAATTTGTAATGAGAAAAAAGTGGGGAGATGGGAATTTATATTTTAAATTTTTATTTGGTTGTTGTTTTTATACTTTCTCCATGTGTGTGTATGTATGTGCATGTGAAATTCCATTTTTTTTCTCTAGGAACTTTGAATTACTGGATTATTTCCCATTTTTCTTGCCTAGTGAGAAGGGGTCTCCTGTTATCATTATTACAGATTTTAAAATGATTTAAGTGGTATGTTATTAAAGCAGAAATCACAAAAAGGAATGAATTTGGAATGTCTCCCATATTACTATGATTTAAATGGTGTTCAGTGGCGAAAGATGCCTTGCTTTGTAGAGCATCCACTTGAATAAAGTTTCCTTATTTAGTTGTAAGATTGTATGACAAAAATGAAAGGACAAAAATATTATAACTTTGTTTTATAAAACATAAGTACATTTCTTTCAAATTTTGAGAATCGTATTTTATTTTATAGGATGGATTTTGGCAACTTACCTCTGAGCTTGGGATGCTTTTAGATCTTGATGTGCATCATTTAATTAATGTTTCACTTGCAAAAAATGGAATTCAGTCACTTGGTAAGGACATTTTCAATCATTTTAACCATGTACTTTCCAATATATCCAGGGAAAATAGACTATTCAGATTCTCTGAGAAGATAGGATTACTTGTTAAATTTGATATCAATTAATATTTTTTCCTAGTGTGAAAAGTTAGCTATGGTGCACTGTTTGTAATGGACAGTTAACTTGCTCTGAATTGAAGCCATAATAATTAAAATGGACTCATTGGAAAATTCCCTGATGCTGGGAAAGATTGAAGGCAAAAGGAGAAAGGGATGGCAGAGGATGAGATGGTTAGGCAGCATCATTTGATGCAATGGGCATGAGTTTCGGCAGACTTCAGGAGACAGTGGAGAACAGGCGGCCTGGCATGCTATGGTCTGTGGGGTCATAGAGATTCAGACACGACTTAGCAACTGAATAACAAAAAACAATAATGCTAGGAAATGAATTTAGTTTGCTGGGGAAAAAACCCACATCTATTTTTATGATAAATCTTTAGTTTTGTTTTTTTTAAAAAAAATCTCTATTCCAGGCCAGATTAATAATTGTCAGTATTACATCTTTGCAGAGATATGGAGTAGTAACTGCATGTCAGTACACTAAGAATTGTAAAAGTTATCAGAACACAAAAAAATGTATTGCCATTCTTTTACTTTATATCGATTCTTGCAAATCCTGCATTAAACTGAGTCTGTGTACTTAAATTTCACGTCTTCTAAAACGATGATCAACAGACATTGAATTCTTTTTTCACAGTTGGAGCTTCTGGCTTATAGAGGTATTTTCACCTCTTCTTAAAATAACGTCAACAAGATGAGAGCACGCTTGATTTGGTCTTAGCACAGAGGTGGTATTTCCATGGGATGCCATTAGCATTGAAAGATGACTATAGCAAACCGCTTCTGTATAGTTGCTTTAAAAAATTTTAGGCATGTCCATGTAGTTATCCAGAGCCAATCTTGATTTGAGAGTATCTTTTCCTTTTTATATCTCCAGAAAGTGAGGGATGTATATAATCAAAATCTTTGGATATTCAACATTCAGATAAGGCTATTTTAACAAGTGTGATCAAGAATTAACTGTTTAAAATGAAAAAGGCACGAGTCCATTCTTTCATTTTTTTCCCCCCTCTAGGTCCAAAAGGAAAAGAGAGGCTGTTGCAGCTGATTGCTACCCTTCTAGTGCTCCAAGCTATATATTTCAAACAACTGGAAGGTCTTATCTTCAAATCACTAATGAGACTGAAAGACTCTCCTCCATCATGGTATACTTGGGAACAAAAAACAAAATAATATTCAGGCTGTTTTAGAAACATGACTTTTAATTAGTTATACCATTCTGTAGTTCCTGTAAGAAAAATATATCAAAGAGTGGGAAGCTGGCAGTGTACAGATTAAAGGCCTAATCTGCAATGGCATTTTTCTGTCTGATCTCACAACTTCTTTGATGACCAGTGGGCATTTTAAGAAAATCAACAGTTGGTTCCTGCAGCCTAAAGCTTTGTTTGCAAGTGTGTTTACCTTGTAAGAAAAAGACAACGATCAGCTGGGGTACTAATGGCATTCATGTGGGCCAGAAGTAGGTAGCATGAAGCAACTGTTATCAGTTACCTTGCTGGTAAAAGCATGCTGTGTGACTGAATATGCTCATTGTGGCAGCTAGTCTGCAAACAGATACTCCGGCCTAACCTTCCCCCCCCCCTCCAAAAAATATTAGCCAATACTTAAAATACAAGTGTGCCTATTAGCCTGCAAAAATTAGCTATTCCTGATGTGGGCTGATAGGTAGAAAGTGGTTTTTCAAATAAACTACTACTAAGTCAGTCAATCCTTTGAATGTTTAAAGCATTGAAATTGGATCCCAAAATATTCTGTATCCACTATATTGGGCATTTCTTCACTTTGATTTAAATGTGAATCCTGTTTGGAGACATACAAGCATCAGAATAATTTTTAATACAATCTGACATCATGCTTTTCATTACAGGTAGTCCTCGACTTACAACCATTCGTTTAGTGACTGAAGTTACAATGACACACAAAAAAGTGACTTATGAGCATTTTTCACATTTAAGACCTTTGCAGCATCCCCATAGTCACATGATCAAAATTCAGACACTTGACAACTGGCATGTATTTATGACAGTTGCAGTGCCCCAGAGTCATATGATCCCCTTTTGCAACCTTCTGACAAGCAAAGTCAGTAGGGAAGCCTAATTAATTTAACAACCACGTTACTAACTTAAGGTCATAAGATGGGGCAAAATTCACTTAATACCTTGCTTAGCAATGGACATTTAGGGCTCAGTTGTGGTCATAAGTCACCTGTATTCCAGATTGGAGTAATTGAATACATATACAGTAGTCTCTTTTGCAGTTGCTGTTTTGCAATGAATGTTCTTACATATTTTTCTTTCTTCCACCACTGTTTACAGGGCACTTAGTCCAGTAAGGAAAGCAACTGAGTGGGCAAACAGAACTAACCGTGAATTTCCAGGTATTTGCCAGCGTCTTCAGCTTGGAAAAGACTGGGATGATGCCACTAAAAAGCTCCTGGGCATTTAAATAATGAACACAACATACTTCATGGTTCTCCTTCTGTTAATAATTGAACACTACTAAGTTTGCTCTTCTCTTAGTAATGAAAATGACTCATAGTAAAAGCACACTATCGCTGATTTCCTTATTTAAGATTATAATTATGCTGAGGTTCAACTTAGTATTTTTTTGTTATCTTTATCTATTCCATTCTGTGTGTGCAGGTTGTAATCAAGAATACTGTTGTTTTAACCAGTCAGGTTGGTGACTTTATAAGCACATGCTCTACATGCTGTCCTGTCAAGCACAGCTTCTTTCAGTTGTTGGATGTTTATCTTTGTATAGTTCTTCTGTTATCAAGCCAGCGTGTTCTTTGTCCCTTTGTTCCACTAACCCAGGGGTAGGCAACCTCGGCTCTTTTATGACTCATGGACTTCAACTCCCAAAATTCCTGAGTCAGCTATGGAGTTGAAGTCCATGAGTCATAAAAGAGCCGAGGTTGCCTACCCCTGCACTAACCATTCCTAGCATCATTGACTTCTCCAATGAATTAGGGTTAGGGTTAGCCAAAGTAAATCGGACATTGTCTTGTGATTTTGGCTTCTAATGATGTGTCTGACTTTATATGAGCAATCAAGAATATACTTGTATAAATAATATGCATGTATTCTAGAAACACTCTAAACAACACTATTTTTCTTCTTCCTCTCACCCTCTAAATACAGTTATTTTGTATAGTTTCGGAAATACTGTTTCCTTTGTCAAAAAAGAGTTTGAAATTTTGGTTTCTTTTAAGCACAATTGATTTAATAAAAATCAAGTGATTGATACAATTGAAAAAGAAATTATTGAAGACTTGCCCATTCTTATCTTCAATTGTATTTAAGGGAAAACTGAAGCATAGAAAAGCAACAAAATACAAATGAGAAAAATATATTTTCAGTCAAAGTGCAACTACCGTGTTTCCCTGAAAATAAAACCTGGTCTTGTCATTTTGTTTGCCTCCAAAAGAGGCCCAGAATCTTATTTTCAGGGGATGTCTTACCCACTTATCTCAGGACCGCCACAGCCAGGCCTCCCAGGCCTCGACACCTATCGCACCACTGCCCGACTTCTTCTGCAGCTGTTTGCGGCAGACCATGTGGTGTGTTGCGCTAGTGCCACAATTTGCGGCAGGAGGCCGTATGGTGCATCGCGCTGGTGCTGCCACTCGCAGCAGGATGTTATATGGTGCGTTACACCATGGTGTGAGCGGCAGCACTGGCATGGCGTATCATGCGGTGTTTTGCCGCAAACGGCAGCACCGGCGCAATGCTCTGCAGCGTCCTGCTGTGAGCGATGGCACCAGTGTGACGTGACATGTGATGTCCTGTGAGTGGCGGTACCAGTGCCATGCACCATGGAGCACCGGCACGCCACGCCACACAGCCTCCTGCCATGAGCGGCAGCACCAGTGCAGCGTGCCACATGGCATCCTGCGAGCGGCTGCAAGCGGCCACAGGCAGCAGTATGACAGTTGTCAGGGCGTGGGAGGCCTGGCTGCGGCGGTCAAAAGCCAAAGTCAGGGGATAAAATTCCAAAGGTTGGGCACCTTAGCAGAAAAGGGATCATCTCCTGGATCCAGATGACATTCTTTTGTGGACGGAATCTGCAATGTGCCCTTCCTGCCAGACCTGATGAGACGGTAAATGAGATTGGGAGGGACAATTCCTCAAATAACTTGGCCCCATGCCATGTGAATTTGGAAATCAAACATATATTTTACAAGCAATACAGTATATTATTTTAGAGAGGGTTTGGCCAATCTCCCTGATCAGAAAATGGCATTCTGCTCCAGCTTGCTGACTTCCTGCAGCTAATTTCAGTCTTTTGAAAGCATGCTTCTTCCTCATTCAGATGCAGATGGACTTCAGTACATGTACAGGTAGTCTTCGACTTACGACCACAATTGAGCCCAAAATTTCTGTTGCTAAGTGATACATTTGTTAAGTGAGTTTTGCCCCATTTTACCACCTTTCTTGCCATGGTTATTAAGTGAATCACTGCAGTTAGCAACCCACTAATTAAGTGAATCTGGTTTCCCCATTGACTTTGCTTGTCAGAAGGTTGCAAAAGATGATCACATGACCTTGGGACACTGCAACCATCATAAATATGAGCCAGTTGCCAAGCATCTGAATTTTGATTACATGTTCAACAGGATGCTGCAAAGGTCATAACTGTGAAAAACTGTCATGTCGCTTTTTTCAGTGCTGTTGTATAACTTTGAAGGGTCACTAAACGAACTGTTGTAAATCGAGGACTACCTGTACGGGTGGGAAATTTGCTTAAACTCCGGGGGGGGGAAGTGCACCGTGAAGCCCTCAGCTACCTAAAATTCAAGGCATGCCGTTCTTGTGTGTTGCAGCAGAAATGGAAAAATCCAAGTTCGGTACTCGGATAGAAAATCACAGGGTATAAACTAGATCGGGATTAAAAAAAAAAAAAGCTGCCCAAAGAGCGCACGCGCACTCCAAGCAAAACTCCAAGGTAGCTTTCACTGAGCTCTCCCGCCCCGCCTCCTTTCCCGTCGCGTTTTCTGGTTGGCTGCCTTTCGCCCTATGTACGATTGCACGTTTCCCATGCTTGCTCTGATTGGCGGCCGTTCTTGCTTACCTCACTGGCATCGCGGGGAAGTGATTTGTAGTGAAGGCCAGCGCCGCGCTCTCAGCAACCTATCAGGGCTTTCGGCTGCCTCCACACGCGGGGAGGGGAAACGAGATGTTGTCGTTAAAGATTCGCCTCCAGCATGGCGGCGGCCGTGAGCGCGGCTGAAGAGGAGGAGGAGGCGATGGCGGCGAAATCGCCGGCGGATGGCCGGGCGGAAGAAAGCCGAATGGAACCGGAGACGGCGACCGTGGCAGCGGGAGCCGGTGGAGGCGGCGGCGGCTGCGGCGAGAGTGAAGACGAGGAGGAGAACAACGTCTACGAGGTGGAGAAGATCTTGGATATGAAAACGGAAGATGTAAGTCCGGTGGAGGCTGGCTTTGTAAAGGCAGAACCGAGCTGGCCTCGCAGGATGTTTCTCTCGCCCTTCCCGGGAGAGGCGAGGAAATTGGGACAAGACGACCCAGGGCGAAGGGAGAGAAAAAGAGGGAATGCGATGAGGAAAGAAAAGGCTTTCCTGTCGTTTCCCGTCTCGGTCTTTTTCTCTCTTTCTGCAGTTAGTACAAAAGTGAAGGAAATGCGGGGCGTCTGGCAGCTGAGATCGGAACTTGGCCTTCTGTCTCTAAATTCGGAAGACGGCTTCCTCCCCCTCCCCCCCCAAAAGGGAGGAAAATTGAAGGGGGAAAAAGAGGAAAGTTGACTAAAACATGACGAAAGGTTGCAGGAATTGGGTATGGCTAGTCTAGAGAAAAGAAGGACTAGGGGTGACTTGATAGCGGTATTCTAATATTTGAGGGGCTGTCACAAAAAAGAGAGGGTCAACTTCTTTTCCAAAGCACCTGACAGCAGAACAAAAAGCAATGGATGGAAATTAATCAAGGAGATAAGCAACCTGGAATTAAGGAGAAACTTCCTAACAGGACAATTAACTAGTGGAACAGCTTGCCTTCAGAAATCGTGGGCACTCCCATCATTGGAGGTTTTTAAGAAGAGACTGGACAGCCACCCGTCTGAAATGATATAGGGTTTCCTGCTTGAGCAGGGGGTTAGACTAGAAGACCTCCAAGGTCCTTTCCAGCTCTATTGTGATTGATTGCAGTTTTCATGAGAAACCAAAGAACAGGGCTGGGGGCCAGTTCAGTTTGTCTGCCTTCAGAGAGAATTGTCTAGTCTTTCCGAAGTTGAAGCATCTTGAACTGAAATGGACAAGTGACCTGTCTAGTTCCCTCAGCATTAGACACTTTTGCCTAATGTCTCAGACTGAAAGTTTTGCAGAACTCCAGGGCTTCCTGGAGATTCCAGAGAGTTGGCATGCAGAGCTCTTCACCTGAGCTGTATTATTGTGAAGGTTTGGGAACTTGCCAAACCTTTCCTTTATCAGTACCTTTGTCAAATTACAGTACAGGTAATCCTCACCTTATGACCGCAATTGAGCCCAAAATTTATATTACTGAGACATTTGTTAAGTGAATGTTGCCCCATTTTATAACTTTTCTTGCCACTTTTGTTAAGTGAATCACTGCAGTTCTTAAATTAGTAACACAATTACTCTGGTTTTCCCATTAACTTTGCTTGTCAGAAGGTCGCAAAAGAGGACCACATGACTCCAGGCTACTGTAACTATCATAAATGTGAATTAGTTGTCAAGTATCTGAATTTTGATCACGTGACCATGGGAATGCTGCAATAGTCATAAGTGTAAAAAATAACCATAAATCATTTTTTTCAGTGCTGTTGTAACTTCAAACAGTCACTAAATGAACTGAGGTAAATCAATGACTACGTGTGTAATAGAGGAAGTCCTCACCTACCAATTAACTGTTCAGTGATTATAGTTATAACAGCACTGAAAAATTAGGTTTACAACGGGTTCTCAAACTTGTAGCATCTATCTGGTCATGTGATCATGATTGAGATGCTTCAGAAGTGGCATGCGCTTTCAATGGTCGTAACATTCCGTGGTCACATGATTAACATTTTCAACCTTCCCTGCTGGCTTCTCACAAGCAAACTCAAAGCAAAAGCCAGCAGAACATCACAAGTCTGGGTCACGTAATGTCTTCCTTAATGACCTATTGTAATTTGCTTAACAACCATAGTAGAGCTGACATAGGTCCAGTGCAGTCACATGATGTTTTGCTTTATGACTGTTGCCTAGCACAGAGTGAGGACTCCTGTATTGCATTTTTTTTGAGGAATTAAATTGATGTACAACTTCCCCACCCTCTAGGCTACTGTAATAATAACAAAATACTGTTTTCTGATATAAAACTTTTGAGTTGAAAATAGAACATTTCCTCACTTACATAATTCTTGTTACTGATATTGAAAATAATTTCAGCATGTTTAAAATTTCAAGAAGTTGCTCCAATCTTTCTGGAAGTTATGATTGTTCTGGGCATGATCAAACTTTGAAACAGTTCTTTTTCTCATTCAAATCAAAACTTAATCACAACTTTTCTTTAATAATTTTCCATAATAATGGAACAAATACATTTAATTTGAGCCATTCTGAATTGAAATCCTTCACCCAAACTGAACCAGCCTATGGTATGGAATGTTTTTCTGTTGTTAAATATTTTGTTTGCTATTTATTACCCATTTCCCTCTCCGTTGCCAGGGTTAATTAATCAAAATATTTATATGGACATCCATCTTAAAACACAAATCTGGGCAAGTTTCAACAACAATAAAATCCAGAGCTATAAAAATCATAAAACCAAATCAAAATCCACTTCCTTAGTCATTCCTTTGGGATGCCCCACAACCAACTCCAAACATCCTTACTTTAGCCCAGTGGTGGTGAACCTATGGCACGCGTGCCAGAGGCGGCACTCAGAGCCCTCTCTATGGGCATGTGCGCCATGCCCCGGAGATGGCAACTGTCCTTCTTCAACCAGCCGTCCGCTAACTCGCCGAGGTCCCACATGACCGGATGCATCCCAGCACCCATGCGCTCGCTGGCCTCTATGTGCGGGGGCCGATGGTGTCAGGCAGCAGCCGCCCCGGCCCCTGCCCATCTTGCCTTGCGATAATGGCACCCCCGCTCTGCCTCACCTCACCCCACAGGATGAGCCTCCTGCCCACTGCCCCACCTGCCAGAGACGCCCTGGATCTCCCCCAGCCCTGCCCGGCCCCGACATGGTCCCTCCCCATGGGCAACATCGAGGTGATCACGCCCACCTTGGCCACATCCACCCAGTCTGCCATGACCACCACAGCCACGCCCACGGAGTGGGCCATGACCACCTGGCACCCGGCGATAAATAAGTGGGTTTTGGGTTGCAGTTTGGGCACTCGGTGTCTAAAAGGTTCGCCATCACTGCTTTAGCCTATCATTTGCACAAAAAGCACTAACCTGATGGCCATCCAAAAGGCTGAATGGGTGAGGGACTGCAGGATCATCGAGGGGAGGGTGTTCCATAAGGTAGGGGCAGCCATGGAAACAGGCCTGCTTCCAAGATCCAACTAAATGCCAAGATTTAAGGGGAGGGACCTGAATGAATCCATGTGTTGATTGGGGGCCTACTGCTAATTATTCATTCCACTCAATGGGATATCATGGTTATTAGGCACAGATATAACTATTTTCTTTCTGCCAGGGAGAAGTGAAATATAAAGTACGATGGAAAGGCTATGCGCCAGATGATGATACATGGGAACCCGAGGAACATTTGAAAGACTGTAAAGAAGTTCTCCTTGAATTTCGAAAGAAAATGCTGGATAATAAATCTAAGCCTATTAAAAAAGAGATCCAGGTATGTTTGGTTTCATACCATTCACTCCATTTGTTTTGACCCGTTTTTCATAATCGTGAATCCTAGCCTTGAAAAGTGTCATGACCTCCTCCCGCTGCCCATCCTTGAAGCACTTCCCTCCCTTTTGCTTTTCTTCTGAGGTATATCTCATAACCGGCTGTATAGTCCTCCTTTACCAATCACTTGTTCAGTGATCGTTCACAGTTATGAAGGTGTTGAATGAGTAGTATGAGGTGTAGTAGTCGTGGAGGTTCCAGCCATCCCTGCACCTCTGTGGTTATGTGATTGTGACCCAGGTAATTGGCAACCAGTTTGCACGTAGATGGTTGCAGCATCCCAGAGTCACGGGATCACTATTTGCAATCTTCCCACAAGCAAAAGATTGAAAGTGGCTCTGATAACTCAGCCCTGCTCCTACTGCTTTTTCTCCCAAAGAAGAGAAAAGCAACAGGGCAAGTGTGGCCACAGCCCAGCCTTGGCTACACTCAAGCCACACCTTCCCCCCTTTCTGCATTTGTGCCATGAGCCCCTGGCCTCCCCACACTTGCACTCTGTACCTACTAGCACTGCTGCACTTGGCCCTCCCCATGCTCTGCATCCCTTGGCCTTGCTGCACTCCCTCCACACCACAGCACCCTCTCCCTCCCCACTTGGTAGAACTTCCTTGCTTGTTGACTGCTTGTGAGCTGCCTAAGGAAAAACCTGTCATAACCGGGACCTGTGACTTCCTGCCAGCTTCCTCATTGATTTTGCTTGTTGCTAACTGGCAGAAAATCACAAGTTCCAGCCATATGAGGTCCTTGCACAACAACCCATGATTCTCGCTTAATGATGGAAATTGGGATTGCCAGGATTGGCATCACTAAAGGATGCATTTATGACATTGTGCTTTCTAACTGCATTGCTTAGCAAAAGAAATTCTGCACCTAATTACCATTGTTAAGCAAGGACTACTGTATGACAGCTCTGTTCTTAAACCATTTAAAAAATATCTTTAGGCTTTATAGTTTGTGATCTCCCTTGACGTTTAGGGAAAAGGCTGTCTCGGAATGATGGGTTTGAATTTGCTTGTAAAAATCTTTCTATTGGAACCAAAATTTTACAAAATTAAATTGACAAAATGATTTTCAGTAATGCAAAAGCTATTCATGCTACCTTAAATTCTTAGGTAGCAATCTGTAAAACTCTATTGGTCTCTCATTGGGATTCAGGATTCAGACAAAATTTCAGACATCATTTCTTTGGACCTGTGAAGAGGAGAATTCATTTGGTCATCTTGATTTATTTTTTGCTTTATTTAATCTGCAGATTTTCTTCTGTGTACTGAAGCAACCTCTTTTCATTTTAAAGAGGATTGGATAGGGTTTTGCCCATAATTATGTGTTAATTTAAAAACAAGTAACACACTAAAAGGCAAATTAATTGAAATCAAACAGAAAACAGTAACGTAATCAAGGAATTACCAAGGAGAAAACCACACCCTCACTAGCACTATCAGGGTTTGAATTGTATTGTACATAAACAGGGAGAAAAGTCCACACTCACTAGCAAGGATGATATCACCTAATCAGATAGTAAACCTCTGCAAGTAAACAACCTAACTCAAGAGAGCATCAAGGACTCCATAATTGAAATCTTATCAGCTTACTAGATATTCTAGTAATGTTATACCAATTTTATATCATCTACTTTGGCTGCTTTGGTTTTCATGCCTAGTTTGAAATGCTGATGTTGAGTTTAAAATTTCTTTATTGTTTAGAATCAACTGCTTAAGGGGCAGCCTATATTCTTAAATGCCTGCCTACTCACACACTGAATGGGCTATGAAGACCCTGGTTGTATAGATGGTGATGCTAGATCAGGGGTCCCCAAGTCCCAGTCCGTGGGCTGGTACCGGGCCGCAGCATGCCAGCAAGCGGGCCGCACAAACAGCAAAGCCCCATCCGTGGGATGCAGGCAGCACACAAAACCACGCACCCTCTGGTCCGCGGAAAAACCTCTCTCCACGGAACCGGTCCCTGGTGCCCAAAAGGTTGGGGACCTTTGCACTAGATAAAATAACAGGCAGAGCTTTTTGCTGGTGCTCCCTACTGGCAGAATTTTATCCCTGCTGTTTTCCTTTCGAAAGGTATAACAGTCAAAAACTGTTTCTAATTAAGAAAATAACTTTATTGCTTTATTTTTAATATGCTGCGATTATGGACTTGAAATGATTTAACTGCTTTTTTCTTATACTTTTTTGAGTTATAATATTGATAATTTTAAATGCAATATTTATGATGTTCTGCAAAAATATTAATGTTTCAATCCCAAAACTACATAAACAGATGGATGGACTTTTCACTTGAGTTAATTGAATGGTAACTCTGTCAGCTATATGGCAACTCTCATAAAATGAAGGAAGCCTTCAGAAATGTACATATGATTGGTCAAAGGAAAAAAGTTTTTTAAATAAAATCTTGGTGAAAATAGACAGATAATTTGATCTCAGATCCTTGATTTTATCTTCCTCCATATAAAGATCAAATTTGAATATACTATATTTGAATATACTATTTTTGAATATACTAATGTTACTGTGAGATGCTGTGCTGTCCTGTCCTGTCCTGTCTTATCCTATCCTGTCCTGTCCTGTCCTGTCCTGTCCTGTCCTTTTAATCTATTCTATATTCTATATTAAATGTTTTTAAGTGTCCCTTCTTTCTCTCCCTTTTGTAGAAACTGCCTTTAAATGATGATCTTTTTGAAGCAGATTCTGAAGCAGAGAGTGATTGGCAAAGTGATACAAAAGGGGACCGATCACCAAAGAAGAAAAAGAAAAAATCTAAAGACAAAGAAGATAAAAACCAAGATGAAATACAAAAGAAAAAAATTAAACTAGCCAAAGTGAAAGAAAAACCAGTTCTAGAATGTGAAAATTCTTCTGACAGCCTGGCTTCGGATTCAAAACCAAAGAAAAGGACTTCGGAGTCAAAGGAAGATGTTAAAGATTCCAAAAAACAAAGGCGAGAGGATATAAAAGATCACAGTAAAAAAAGAGAAAGCAAAGATGGAAAGAAAAAAATGAAAGAGGAGAGCAAAGAAAATAAACATATGCAAAAGGGGAAACACGGTGTTAATCATTTAGATGATGAATCTAGCATGCAGGATGATTTTTTTTCCCAAGCTGCAAATTTTGAAAGTGAAGATTTAGACTCTGATAGCAGTGAGGAAAAATATAAGACACCTTCTGGCAAATACCGGTTCGAAGAGGTTGCAGTTCACCAGCCTGATAGTACTTCAAGCACAGATGATAGTTTTGAAATGAGGGTTAAAAAGAAGAAAAAGAAACACAAGAAGGCTGCAGAATTAGATGAAAATAGAAAAGTAGATAAAAGTTTGGAGAAGAAGAGCACTCAGAAGAAGCAGAAGATTCCAGAGAAAACAAAAGCTTCTCCTGAACTCGAAAATAAGAGGCTGTTTACATCTGCTCCAGCACAGAAGCCTTTGAAATTGTCTGTTGATGAACGAGGATGCAGGCCCAGTGATACAGGAGGAGAAGGGAGCAGTATGAAACTGAAAAGCAAAGAGGCAAAGCCAGTCCAATCTTATGGTGGGAATGTGTTTCAAAAGGCAGCCATTCCTGAAAGCAAAGAAAAGAATATAAACTGGAGAAGTGATGAGGAGAAAATAAGATCTCAGTATTCTCTAGGGGAGAATCTGTTTGAAAAATTTATAATGGACATTGAATGCAGTAAAGGAGGGAGCGCGGTTGCCAAGAAGAATCTCTCCAAAAACGAGCTGAATGTTGACGAAGCCCCAAAGGAAAAAGGCATTTTACCTAAGGTAATCGGTGTTGGATGACACAAAATTAGGATTTATTTACCAGATCTTGTTTTCTTTATTCCAAATCTTCATTTAATCATGTGTACCAGCAACTTTGTTTGTTTGTTTGTTTTTCCCTAGGCCAGGGGTCGGTAACCTTGGCTCTTTTATGACTCGTGGACTTCAACTCCCAGAATTCCTGAGCCAGCATGGCTCAGCTTGGAAACCTCTCTTTCCCCTCAGCGTGGCTGGCTCAGGAATTCTGGGAGTTGAAGTCCACGAGTCATAAAAGAGCCAAGGTTGCCTACCCCTGCCCTAGGCATTTCCATTCATCTTTTCCCCCTCCTTTTAGTTTTTTTTAAGAGTTAAAATAAATCATTTTGAGGCAGTTTGAATTGAAATAGCACTTAAATTTCCTATCTTATCTGTTTTGTGTATTCTACTATATTACACTATTTCCACTCCCCAGATTATGTAAGTAATCTCAAAGCAATTTGATGCAAGATAATCAGACTGCTGTGTAAGACTTGGTTGAAATGGTTCTGCTATTTTTACTCGGGTAAAGTGTTATCTAAGGGCTATTTAGACAGCATTAACCTACTGTTTTATCCTTTATGAGTAAAAGGGTTCAGTTATCAGCTTGTGTGATTTACCTGTGAGTAAGTTAACATTTTTAGGACCTCCAGTGATTATATACTACTAGAACTCTCCTGTCTGTAAAATGGGTGCAGTAGGATGGCGTAAGGCAGCAATTACTGAGCCAAGGTAACTTAAGTGGGCTAATTTAATAATATGCTGTGACCCATGACTCCCATGGAAATGAAATTTGGGAGAGTTGTAGTGCTTCAGCGCCCACAGTCATGTGAGCCTCATTTTCAACAATCCCTGACAGCTGGTCAGAGGTTATTGGGGAAACTGGCAGGAACTTTAAAGTGGATCATGGTTGCTGATGCTTCCTGCCACCTTCCCGTTAGCAAAGTTTTTGTTTGTGGGAAGCTTGCGGGGAGAAAGTCAACGGGGAAGCTGGCAGGGAAAATTGCAAGTTGCTTGGGTAAGCCGACCCACCTGTGCAGCCTCCCTCAGTTCTTGTTCACTCATGCCAGCCATTGTGCACCCACTCTCTCCCTCTACCACCTAGTAGCAGCCATTTACCTGCCTGCTGGGAATGGGAGGGGGGGGAGGAAGGGAGGGAAGGGAATAGGGAGGAAAAAGGAAGGAAAGGAGAAAGCCGATTTGGAAGTTGCTCCTGCTCCCACTTTTTTTTTTTTGCCCACCTGTGGTCATTCTGTTTAGATAAGGAAATATCTCTGAAAGGGTGATCAGGTCACAGGTGTTCTAGTTTGTTACAGAACTGAAAATACTTTAGACAAAATCCAGTGAAATATGTATGTGTCCAAAGGTTTGGGAAATGTAATTTTCTGAGAGTACTTCACCATTCCATTCCAAAGACAGAAAGCTGCTTTTTTTAAATAAAGGTATGTACTTAAATGCTGAGAAAATATTGTTGCATATGTTGAATACACATCAAAGTATTTTTTTTTTTTGGTATGTCCTGGACTTCACATTCATTTTAGTGTGATTTAAATTGCCCTTATGTCCATGCATTTATACCGGTAGCTTTGCTCTATAACTGGTTAACCATTAGTTTCACTATGTTTTGCTCTTCTTTAGGCTATATGTTTTAAGTTAGATTAGCTTTTGTTGTCATCTATATCCAGAACACTCTTGTTTATGTTTATTTATTCATTTTTAGGAAAAGGAAACCAAAAAAAGTGAAATAAAAGAAAAACTCCAGAAGAAATTGGACTCTGAAAAGGAAGAAAAAAACAGAAAAGAGCAAAGGCAGTTTAAAAGTAAGGCTGAAATAATAAATTATAAAATACTTCTTTTGGAATACTAATGTAATCTTGCTTCAGTCTTGCTTCAGTACAATATGTACTTTTGTGGAAAACCTGATAATTTTTTTCATCATGATTCGTGTTTGATTTTCATGGGTTGAATCCAAATGCAGGTGAATGCAGAGCAGCATGAGAGCTCTTTCGTGTGGTATTACATCACAAAACGCTTCACGGTGGCTCAGAAGACTATGTTGAATGAAAAAGATTGTGTGAATGTTACTGATAGAAAAGAAGTATGAATTTGCATGAATTTAAAGACTTCCTACTAAAATATAGCTATGATGCTCACACTACACTAATAAATTTGTTTCTACACCTTGTGAAAAGATGAATATTTGCTGTTCAGATGAAGCTCTTAAGAGATGAGTTACATGTTAACTTAATTGCTGATAATGTATAAAGGCTATTTTGGGCATAAATCCATGTAGATAAATCTGCTTTCACCTCTCCTGTTATATAAATTTAAATCTTGATTTATGCAATATATTCTTGTCTAATATTCTAAACTGCTTAAGCTTAGTAATATTGTTGCATGGAATTTCAGTTCCAGTTCCTAGTATGCTGAAAAATTGATTATGATGTTAGCTTGATGAAAACATCTTTGCAAGTAGTGTATTTGAGATGTTAAAGTTTTATCATTAAACCTATCCAGGAAGTGATTTGAAGAATTAAATCATCTGGAAATGATTTAAAATATTCTAAGGCACCTTATGCTGACATCAAAGCATTACTAGGATACTTCAAATACTAGGCCACATGAAAAACTTTTATCTTGATTGCTTTCCTGAATGAAATATGGGAACATGCCTTTCAGATCTCCAGAAGTAAGGGTTTCATGCACAGAGGCATGCCACAAAAAGAAGCGTTTTATATCTGCCCCTTTCTTTCTTCTAATCCAGGGGTAGGGAACCCTGGCTCTTTTATGATTTGTGGACTTCAACTCCCAGGATTCCTGAGTCAGCATGGCTGGTTCAGGAATTCTGGGCATTGAAGTCCACAAGTCATAAAAGAGCCAAGGTTGCCTACCCCTGTTCTAGTCTCACTAGGTGGTGGTGAATTTTAAATTTGCCTCTTTGAGCTGATCACACTGGATGACTTAATTCTCCTTAAAGTAGGCAGACTGAAGGTGCTTACGATGTGGGGAGTTTACCCTATAAATCAACAATGCATATGGTAATTTATTTAAAATCAATAGAACAAAAAACGACCCCACTTGCTTAAAAGGTGAAGATGCTGTAACAAATGTTCCTATTAGAAATCTGTAAGGCGATGTTTTGCTAGTTTTTTTTCCAGTTCTAAGGAATCATTGAAGGCCTTTAAAAAACTTAAATTCCCTTGACTCTGCAAGGCTTTTGTAGATGGATATTGTAAAGAAAGGTGATCCTCACTTTAACGTAGAAATTGTATTATATTAACCCTAAAAGTAATCATTATATCCCACTCATGCTATACAGTCCCCAAAATAATTATTTTCTTGTTGTAGGTTTGAAAGAGATCAGGAGTGCATTTGATGTGTTTAGCATCGGTTCAGAAGAAAAAAATGAATATTCGGACAGTCGAAAAAAAGAGGACTCAGCACACGAGTCTAGATCCACAGATGAATTTAGATTAAAAGATAAGCAAGTATATAGCAGGACCAGCAGAGATGAGACCGATACTTGGGCATACATTGCAGCAGAGGGTGACCACGATATAACGGAGGACAGTTCTGGTAAGTTAACAATAAGCCACTAAAGACAAAAGCTCATTTCAGATGGCTATATACTGTGATCCACAAATAGGTAAGGGGTCCAGCATAAAGGTCTTAATGTGACCTTTGGAGAATCCTTATCTATTTAATTCTTGGAAGCTCAGTCTCCTTTCTTTTAGTATTTAACTATCTAACTATCTTTATCCACTCCCAAAGATGCTTTTTCACGAGGCAACTGGACTTTCTTGTTTTTCTTTGAAGAAGTTTCGCTTCTCACCCAAGAAGCTTCTTCAGCTCTGACTGGATAGTGGGGAATGAAAAGATTTATATTCCTTGCAGACAGCTGTTCATTTCATCATTCCCCATCATCCAGTCAGAGCTGAAGAAGCTTATTGGATGAGAAGCAAAAGAAAAACAAGAAAGTCCAGTTGCCTCATGAAAAAACATCTTTGGAATAACGATGACCTGGATGACCGAGAATCTCCATAGACATATCTTTATTCATTATCCATTGTATTAAGTATCGCTAGTAAGTCAAATGTTCCCTAGAACGGGTCCCCAACCCCCAGTCCATGTCCCAGTGCTGGGCTGCAGCCTATTAGGAACCGGGCCGCAGAATGGGTGGGCAAGTGCGCATGTGTGCTAAGCTGCATTTATGAAAGCAGCAGGCACACGCACAACCATCCCCTCTCCCCCGCCTCTGCCAGTCCGCCGAACTGAAAAGGCTGGAGATCACTGCCCTAGAGCTAGATGAAAATCCTCTATGAACTTTTATATATATATTGAATACTATTGAGAAAAAGATTCATCAGTAGACAACTATTAGTGTGTTGAAATTCTATTGGACAAGTATCTTACTGAATCATGTAACTTGATTAAGGATAGATGCAACTTTATGTGATTATGGAGGAAGGCACAAAGTATCTCAATCGTGGATCACTAATGCTAAAAATGTTATGATCAATAAAAACTACGAATAAATATATCCATCCAAGTATATCCAAAAATAAATATGTCCATTAGGAAATACAATAGACATTGATTTATCATTAATGTCTTACTAGCATGCTTGAGCTATATTTATTTCACAGAGGATTCAGATACCGTGAATTTTGTAACTCAGCTTACAGAGATAATAAGCAGAATGTGAATTCAAACTATTTCACCTATAAAACACTTTGAGTTCAGAACAATGTTTTGAGTATGAGACAAGTGGCTGATGGTCTATTTCAATCGTTTAGGATGTATGTCAAATTCAAATTTTCAGAGGGTTTGAAATAGCTATTCTGCCCTCAAAATTCAAAGTAGTTCTTGTACATCAGTAATGAGAAGGAAGGATGTCTGCAGAAGTTATTGATTTGACAATGGGAAGATTTAACTTTTTCCTTTTCTTCTACAAATCCAAACATGATAGATGCAAAGCAACAGACAATGAGTTTAGGTATGGACATGCAGTTAGAATGGCTATCATTAGAGGACTTTCAGAAACATCTTGATGGAGAAGATGAAGAGCACTTGACAAATGACGGGATATCCTCAGGTGAGTAACACGCAGAGACTGAACAGCTGCATATCTCAATTTTTTAAACATACTAATTCCTGTTGAATGCTTCTTTTCTAGCTCAGATGCGAGATGCTGTTAAAAATGGGAACTATACTATGGTGAAGATGGCACTTAATTCAAACGAAGAATATAATCTTGATCAGGAGGTATGTTTTAATAGAGTACATTATTTATTTTTTATAATCATACAGTAGGAATTTAATCTTCTGAAGTATACTATTTAAAGATACTGGATCATAGATAATGTATTTCATATTTTTTAGATTATTATTTCTAAACACAAATCTTTTTGTATTTACACTGCATAAAGTGGTCTTTACTTCAGTATGACTGCTTCACAATTTATTTCTTTAACAAATTTGTATATCGGTTGTAATAATAAAAATTACTCATCTGAAAAAGTGTTCCAGTTTAATCAGCCAATGTATTTTTATTTAAAAATACATTTTAGCATATCAGAAAAATTGATATATCAGAAATGATAAATATTATCCAAGAAACTTTTTCCCTTTCATTCTTAACACAGCACAAAATATCTCTTCTGAATTCAGAAATATAGAAATTATAGTTATTTTTCTATTTGTGTAATGCTTCTGAGTATGCTGTAAGTAGTCAGTTTACGTAACAGCAGAATACTGTAGTTAGAAGTTTTCTTCAGATTCAGCACAGTTAATTTGCTGTTACCTTTGTAGTAACTACGTTGTACATCTGTTCTTCAATAATCAAAGTTACTTCTTTAGGAAGGTATTTTTATTGATAACCAACCATTATAAATCACTGTTTTAGGATTCTAGTGGAATGACTCTGGTGATGCTGGCTGCTGCAGGAGGCCACGATGACATTCTTCGACTTCTTATCCGGAAAGGAGCTAAAGTTAATTGCAGACAAAAGAATGGCACAACTGCATTAATTCATGCAGCTGAAAAGGTCCGTTTCCTGCCGCTTTTTCTGTTTATTCGTTCCTCTAAAATAATGCTAGTTGAACTTGGCTTTTGGGGAAGACTTTTTAATGGAAAGATAATTAACTATTTAGATTATTGGATCAACTCTACTGTTAATCTCTTTTTTTACTGCTTTTCCATAGTAAGCCAAACTCATAGGTGTTCTCAAGAATATTACCTTGTCTCAAGACATAATACTATTTAAAGAGTTGTGCAAATATGTAGCAATTTCTCATATATAGGGATAGAGAGGGAAATTAAAACAGGCTACCAACAATTCATTCTAAGATCTAATTATAGCTGTAAGCAGAAACTCTTGAAATGAGTGGCATAAATCTGCTTTGATGGAAGTGAAAGTCATTTGTATGTGTAGTGTATGCTGATCTGGTAGTCTTGTATATATTGTTGCTTGGTGGGGCATTCCAGGATAGTTTTACTATTAAGTTGTATACTTTCTGCAATATTTACCTTTTTAACAGAATAACAGAGTTAGAAGGGACCTTGGAGGTCTTCTAGTCCAGGGCTTTTCAACCTTTTCACCGATTGTACCACTTTTAGGATATGGCAATATTCGAGTACCACCTAGCAAGGTGTCAAAAACTTGATGACCAAAAAAAAACCCCTGTTCAAAGTTGCAATTGCACTGAAATGACTTATGACCATTTTCACACTTATGACCATTGCAGCATGCCCAGGGTCGTGTGATTTATATTTGGATGCTTGGCAACTGATTCATATTTATGATGGTCACAGTGTCCCAAGGTCATGTGATCCCCTTTTGCAACCTTTTGACAAGTAAAGTCAATGGCAGGGCTGCTGGTGGCCAAGTGCTAAGGCAGGACTTCCCTCCCTCCCTCCTTCCCTCCCTCCCTCTTTCTCATGTCCACCTCCTTCTGAAGGAAGAATTTGAAAAAAAAACCCATATTTTTTCTCTTCCATATATTCATCAAACAAGGAAAAGCCTCCAGAAACAGAAAAGACAAACTGCTGAGTGAACTAGCTTAAAAAGGCACATTTCCCTTTAAGAATTAGCTGCTGGCTAGAAAGGAAAGTAAGGAAGAAAAAAAAATGTAGTAAGTATTGGCTGCCGGTTAAGGCAGCCTCCCCAAATGGCTCCATTCATAATTAAAAGAATCTACAGGCAAAATCCATTCAGGAGAAAAATACTTCAAAATCCCTTGCAGCAAAACTTACAGCTAACAATAGCAGAGCAATAGAAGCTAACACGAGACATCAGCCATCAGCCAAATAGAAATTGCCAAACACTCCTTAAGAACACAAAGCCCACATTGCACAAATCCCAGAACTTCAAAGTCACAAAAGCACATAAGAATCCTTTCACTCTCCATCTCCTCCCTCTTTCTCATGGGGGAGGGTGAGCCAGAACTGAACCTGGGCCCTTTATCTCTCCCCAGCCACTGCAGCTCCAGAGGACTCTCTCACTGTAAGTCCTTGCCTGTGCTGGTTCTTTCCCTTCCCCACTACACTTGGCTAGGCAGGGCTGCGTACCACCTGCCACTTGTTAATGTACCACAAGTGGTACGCGTACCACAGGTTGAAAAGCCCTGTTCTAGTCCAACCCCTGTTCAAGCAGGATACCTTTCAGACAAGTGATTGTCCAATCTCTTCCTAAAAATCTCCAGTGATGGAGCATCCACAACTTCTGAGGGCAAACCATTCCATTGATTAATTGTTCTAAGTTTTCTTAAATTTGACTGCTTTATCAAGAAAGTAAGTAGTACTATGCTACTTTATACTAAGAGCCCTGGTGGCGCAGTGGTTAGAATGCAGTACTGCAGGCTGCTTCTGCTGACTCCTGACTGCCAGCAGTTTGGCAGTTCGAGTCTCACCGGCTCAAGGTTGACTCAGCCTTCCATCCTTCCAAGGTCGGTAAAATGTTGGGGGCAATATGCTGATTCTGTAAACGGCTTAGAGAGGGCTGTAAAGCACTGTGAAGTGGTATATAAGTCTAAGTACTATTGCTATTGCTACTAAATCATGACTTTTAAGAAGTGTGAAATATAAATAAATAATCATACCTTTCTGTACTGTTCATATTCACTAGCAGCAGCTCCCTCTCCATTTTCAGATTACATTCTTTACCAATCCAAGTAGACTTGAATAAGAAGCTTGAGATTAAATCTGGGATCTTCTACATGCAGCATCAGAGATTCATTAAGTGACGGTGATCTCTTCATCTTGAAAACATTAATCAACATTGTATAGAAAATATAAGAATAGGGAGATAGAGATTTACTTGATCTTTTTCAGCCAACATTTACTTTAGCATAGTTGATCAGTAATTTATTTTATCAGCTAACAATACAATTTTGTATTATTTGAACTACATGCTACACAAATGCATGCTTATTCCTTGAATTGCCAATTCTAATATTTGCACATTTGTTTATTTTTTTAAGGAAAAACATTCCTTTTTTAAGAAATGAATGTTAGAACATATTTATTTGTAGTGCAAGTAGTCCTTGATTAATGACTGATCATTTAACAACAATTCAAAGCTACAGTGACCTCAGAAAAAGAGATTTATGATCTGTCCTCAAAGTTACAGCCATCAAACCACCCTTACAGGGACCTTGGAGGTCTTCTAGTCCAACCCCCTGCTCAGGCAGGAAACCCTATACCCTATACCTTATTCAGACAAATGGTTATCCAATCTCTTCTTAAAAACTTCCAGTGTTGGAGCATTCACAGCTTCTGGGGGCAGGTTGTTCCACTGATTAATTGTTCTAACTGCCAGAAAATTTCTCCTTAGTGCTAGGTTGCTTCTCTCCTTGATTAGTTTTCATTCATTACCTCTTGTCCTGCCTTCAGGTACTTTGGAGAATAGCTTGACTCCCTCTTCAATGTGGCAACCCCTGAGATATTGGAACACTGCTATCATGTCACCCTCTCGTCCTTCTCTTCATTAAACTAGACATACCCAATTCCAGCAACCGTTCTTTATATGTTTTAGCCTCCATTCCCTTAATCATCTTTGTTGCTCTTCTCTGCACTCTTTCTAGATTCTCAACATCTTTTTTGCATTGTGGTGACCAAAACTGGATGCAGTATTCCAAGTGTGGCCTTACCAAGGCATTGTAAAGTGGTATTAATATTTCACGTGATCTTGATTCTATCCCTCTGTTAATGCAGCCTAGCACTGTGTTGGCTTTTTTGGCAGCTTTAGCACACTGCTGGCTCATATTTAAGTGATTGTCCACTAGGACGCTAAGATCCCTTGCTACTATTGAGCAAGGTACCCCCTATACTATACCTGTGCATTTGGTTTTCCTTGCCTAAATGTAGAACCTTACTTTTTTCATCATTAAATTTCACTTTGTCAAATAGCGCCCAATGTTCAAGTCTGTCAAGATCCTTCTGCATCTTATGCCTATCTTGTGGAGTCACACAATTATAATTCGTAAGACTTGGCAACCAGCTCACATTTACAATCAGTTGCATCATCCTGTGATAATGAGATCATAATTTTCAACTAGCCAGTATCAGACAAGAAATATCAATTGGGCAAGCTAGATTCCCTTAACAACCATGTGATTTGCTTAATCGCTATGGTGATTTGCTCAACCACAATAAAAATAGTCATAAAATTGGGTCCAGTCATGTGATGACTTGCTTAGCAATCAAACGTCTGGTCCCAAATGTGGTCCTACGTTGATGACTACCTGTAGCTCTAGTGCTAAGCAATCTAGGTCAGCGGTCCCCAACCTTTATGGCTGGGGGTGGGGGAAGAGGGGAATTGGGATGCATGAGCGGCAGGCCAGCGGGCACTTGCGCACTTGCAGCCCGACTTGCACAAGTAGCAGACTAGCGCGCACATGCACAAGTGCCCACTGGCCAGCCATTCATATGGCCCAGGGGTTGGGGACCCTTGATCTAGATAGTATTGTTGCAAAGAAAGAGGTGCTCCTTTTACAAATAGGAAAGGAATTGCTGGTCACTTTGAGTTCTACTTTGAAAGAAAATGCAAATATATATCTAATAATATTTTGAACATGTAATGACTGGTTTGCAATCCTAAACTATGTTTTTAAGTAACATACATGAGAATTCATCACGAGTTTAATATAATAAATAAAACTAGCAGCAAATCTGCTGACCTTGCATTTTTATTTCTTTCTCTATGGAAAAATAAATAGAAAGGAAAATCAGAAGTCTTGTATCACCAATCATAGTATAAGTTTGTTTTAATCTTTGTATAGATCTTTAATTCATTATTTTCATTTTATCTATGTTCTCTTAGGTTTGAAATATTCATGTGTGAATCATTTTGTTTTTGTAGAACAATCTAACTACTGCAGCCCTTCTCTTGGAAGCTGGTGCACATGTGAATGTGCAGCAAAAGAATGGTGAAACTGCATTAATGAAGGTATTTGTTGTTAACTTGAGTAAACTTGAACAATGGTAAATCTGGATATATTTTCTTCTAGACAAGTTATTTTCTGTAAAAATTCTAATACAGAAATCACGAATTAAATAAGATTTACGCCTACATGCTAATTCATAAGTACAAGAAATGTTCATATTTGGGGGTAAAACAAATATGATAATGAACTATAATGTTATGAAAACATTATGTGTTGAAGATAACTCAACATTTATTGCTAGATTACAGACTTGCATGCTACACTGAATTAATGTTTAGTAACTTAAGCTCAGATCTGAGGGAGTTGATCCTGTATGTGATCTCACTGTATGGACAGATGAATGTGGAAGAAGGTGGTCCCTCAGAAAACCTGGTCTGGAAATGTGTAGAGCAAGGGTCCCCAACCCCCAGTCTGTGGACCAGTACCAGGCCGTGACATGCCAGCAACCGGTCTGCATAAACAAGCAAAGCTCCAAGCAGCACACAAAACCACGCCCCCTCCAGTCCACAGAAAAACCTCTCCACGGAATCGGTCCCTGGTGCCCAAAAGGTTGTGGACCTCTGGTGTAGAGCCTTTTAAAGGAGACAACCAGCATGTTGTAGCACACCCAGAAGCCAACTGGCCACCAGGGCAGATCCTAGAGCAGGGGGTTTGTCCCAAGTATATCAGGATGTAGCCATTTTTGCCTAGGCCCCCTGCATTTTGTATTACTGTAGCTGCTGAATTATTTCCAGGCCCAGAACTACACAGTAAATCTGTGAAATCCAGTGCTACTAGCATCTAGCATCTACCCCAAAATATGCATGTCCTTTAACTGCCTTTTCATAATATCTCTTGGTAAACTCTCACATGTAGGCTTGTAAGAGAGGAAATTACGATATCGTCCGTCTAATGATTGAAAGTGGAGCTGATTGCAATATTTCATCAAAGCATCAGAGCAATGCTCTTCACTTTGCCAAACAGTGTAATAATTTATCAGTGTCCGAACTCCTCAGGAGTCATTTGGCTACGTAAGTCCTTGCATTGGAGGTGGTTCAATTTCCTTAGTGAATCGGGGAATGTTGATATCAGATTTCTTTATTGGAAGATTATATTTCTTAAACATTTTAATATAATACTTAATTAGATGACTCCTTGCATGCTTATTTTACGGTTAGCATTTATTAATGGTTTCACTCTGTGAGGGATTTTTAGGCCTCTAACATGAGTTCTTAGGATTCAAGTTGAAGGATTTTTAAACTTGTTTTATGCAAGCCAAAACTTGGATTATATTTCGAAGCCAGAAAATCCTAAAATTATTTTTTATTTATATTTGCTTCAGTACTTTTTTCTTGTGAATGAATATATTTTACATATCTTCTTATAAATTTAATAAGTAATAATAAATATGTAATAAACTATTTTAGTTGATTTTTTTATAATTACTGTTAGGACGTTTTATCCAGGCTTTGCTCTTTTATATGAAGAACTTTTTTCCATAAAGCCTATTGTTTAATTTTTAAAATCTTGATTTAATTAGTATATTTATAGTGATTAATATATTTACATATTGCAGTGAGTGTTGGCACTTTACAAAATTAAAACACAATTATGCCAACTAAACAATAAATACAATACACTACAATAAAAATATCGTGTTAACAATATCTAAAAAGAAAACTAACTCCATCCGTGCATTCTCTGTGGAATTCAGCTTTGATGGGTTAAATCCAGAGTCTCAGTGGGCAGGGTAATTAGCACTCTGCTTAATCATGACATGATTAAGATATATTCAGTTGCTGGAAGACAAAGAATGGGCTTTTACATGGAAAAAACTAAGAGGAATATAAGGAACCTGGGGGCGGGGGGGGGAAAGAACTTTGCTTATCCGCTGTATAGAGAAGAAATTACTATGCAGAAAAGGTTCTTTAAAAATGAATTAGTGGGGCTGTTTGAGTGAGGGACTTTTGTTGAAGTTATTCTTATAGTCATCTTTATTGCTCATTGCTTTTGTGTATTTATATTTAATATTTTTCTAAGAGGTAAAATGAAAGAAAAAGACTTAGCTTATAAAAATCTCTATTGTCTCCCTTTCAACAGATAATCTATTTGTTTTTAGTGCAAGGTATCAACAAAATTAGAAAAAGGCCTTTGAGAGCAGAAGTTTTAAGAGTTTTGGGAAAAAAATGTAATACAAATATTCACCACTATTACTATGGAATTCAGTTCTAAATATTGAATCCGGAAGTAGATTGGATTTATAGTAGTGGTCTTGAGAGGTAGGAGGGAGGGCTGCTGCAAAAAAAAATTTCTGACCTTCTATGTTCCTTCCATTTAATGATATTTTAGGGCCTCTGTGAATAGAAGGTCATCAACTGGCAAAATAATTACTCATTGAAAATAAAGTATGACCCCTTTTCTAATACAACAATTACAAGCTTTCATTTTGCTTGATTTTTAGGTTAACCCGAGTGGCAGAAGAGACAATCAGGGAATACTTTGAAGCCCGTCTTAATTTGATGGAACCAATATTTGATATTGCATGTCATCTGCTTTGTGAGGGACCAGATTATTCTTCAGAATTCACCTATAAGGCCCCACAAAATGTGCCTGAAGGTTGTATTTGGAGACAAATTTGATCAGTGAAATGAAAATCCAGATATTTAAGGGTGTGATATCTACCCTATGGGCATCAACCAGTTCGGATATTTAAATAAAACATGTCAAACTAAAATATTCTACTAATGGTAATAGGTAGCATAGGTAAAGAAATAAAGTATTGAGATTGATAGGTTTTATTGCTTATTCTTTTCTTTTTTTTTTAGAAAGAGAGAGAGACAATATAGTATGTTTAATAGTTGTGTTAAGCTTATCTGAATTTTCCAAGTGCATAAAATTGCATTATGATAGAACAAAAAGGAAAGAATATTTTCAGAATTATAATCCTAAAAATTGGATTTACCAAAGTTAAAATATCTGATCTTATTTAACAAAACTTTACATTAAAATTGTATATTAATGAGTTCTTTATTTAATAATCTTACATACAGAATGTAAAAAGAAATTAGTCTAAGATTCTCAAATCAATTCATGTTTCTTTAAGCATTTACTTTCCAGATTAGCTTTCTGAATCAAACTTAGGCATTTGTTATGAAAGAAGGGATCTGATTTGCAGTTACATGGCTTAAGAATATTGAAATACAATTGGTACAGCTACTTTTTATTATTCAAGATATAATTCAAGCTGCCATCTATTTGTGTTTTAGAAACTAGTTATAATTGGTTAATCACTTTTTCATAGGGAGAGCGAGAGCTGTTCTTTACTCTTGTATGTTCTCGAAATGAAGTGTTCATTGTTTTTCCACAGGATCTGGGATTCTTTTATTCATTTTCCATGCAAACTTTTTGGGGAATGATGTCATTGCTCGACTTTGTGGACCATGCGGTGTGCAAGCTGTGGTTTTGAATGACAAATTCCAGCTGCCTGTGTTTTTGGTAATTTTTTCATCTCTTTGGTTACTTATATCATCTTTAGAAATGTATATTTTTTATTTCTAAGAGTTAACAATTCATCCTTTTAACAGAGGAATCAAGCCTCATTTTAAACTAAATCGTATGGGGAATATCTTCAGTTTTTTGAAAATTTGGAAAAATTGTGGTTGAGCTCATATTTTGCATACAAATATTCTCAGTTTCAATCCTTGATATCTCCTATTTGTTGTGAAGGATTTGCCTGTCTACTGCTTGCATATATAGATTTATAAATAGTTTAAACATGGTTTATTTCATATGTACAGTATCTTAAAATGGTTGTATCTACATTTATGGACCCACTAATTGCTCAACCATATTTCTTAAGCAATAGAATAGCATCATATCTTAGCTTATTCATTAGAGTTAAGGTTTGAAAACTCTGAGACAGACCAAATATTCTTCAGCTCAAAGGCTACTCCATATTGTCCATGATAAAAAAGGCATCAGTGTACATTTTTAGCTATGAACTTTATTATTCCAAGAAGAATGTGTCAATCCTGCATTTTATATAGTACATCTTTCTTTGCTGAGGACCTAAAACAATTTCAGAATGGGATATAGAAGATCATCAAAGTTAAATAATTGTACTTCTTATTGGTCAAAATATAGTTGTATCTACACTTTTGGTAAATATTATTGGTCAGTTGCACTAAGCATAGTCAGCAGCTCTTTTTCTCCCCATCCAACAAATACCAAACAAGCATATTTGTGCACACATGCACATCACATAGATTCAATCTTTTTATACACAGCAATTATTTATTGTGTTTGTCCCAGCATTCCTTGCTACTTTTTTGCACATAACAGACAGTAAGTAGCCCATTATTTAACTTTATTACATAAGCCCTAGATTTCACCTTAAGGCTATAAACTGTAGCTCTTTCTTTCCAACATCATGCTTTATCATTGCTTCCCTTCTCATTTTCATTTAGTTTAATAGCTAGTAACGATTTTCAACATATTTGAAAGTTTGCATATTATTTAATTGGCTAGAATAGATTTACTACCCCTTTTTTTGCTGACTAGCTTAACTGTATTTTTCTATGAGAAAGGGATGGAATTTGGTATGCAATACCAAGTAAATGTTTCCTTCCTATTAAAAAACAAACCTCTCTAAAATACATAAAGAGCCTTTGGGTTTACCTTTAACAGATCTTGCAGCGATGCTAGTGTGATAATAGATGGCAGTTTTATTTAGCTAAGTACAGTTAAATATGCTATAAAATACTTGTGTGTGGGATAGACAGAATACACTTTAGAGCAGGGATGGGCAAACTGGCTCCTTGGGCAAATTTTGCCCTGCCTTTGGCCTAATTTCAGAATCTCTGGGCAAGAAAGTTCTGCTATCTGTCCCTCTCCTGCAACTGGGAGACAGAGGAGGAGGAGGGAGCTGTCTGAAGGAGGAGGGTGATCAGAGAGCAAATGGGTATTCCCATTGCCCTTCACTTTTGGCTCTGGCCCTGCTTACTGCTTGCTTCAGTCCCACCTACAATGTGGCCTGCAAGAGGCGGGGTAGATTGCCCACTCCTGCTTTAAGAAGCTTTGCAAGGGATTTGTGAATGAAAGATAAGCAAGAAACAGTCAAAAGAATGTTCTGCCTTCAGGCAATACTTGAAGGTGCCTCTGGTACCTGCTGTTTGGCTCCGAGTATAGAGAGGTACCCTTTGCCTTCATCTCATCCTTTCCCCTCCCTCCCAGCCCAACAGAGCCTGCCATCCTGCCCAGACAGAGCAGCTTACCCAGCGGATCTTACAGGTGAGTGGCTAGGCTAATACCTGTTGGGGCATTCATGCCAGTCTTATCCAGCCATATGCTCTCCTTACCTTTGGGCTTATTTTACTGGGAGTTACACATACATTTCCTCTCATTAGTCTCTGCCCATGCCAAACCTCATGCCTACTTTTGAGCACTTCCAACCATCTTAAGGTGGTTTCCAGTGATTAAAAATACTAAGACAAGGCTTACTGGATTATATTCAAAGTTCATGTAGACTAGTGCTTTAAAAGCAACCTGTTTATTTTCAAGATTACTATATGTTTCTTTTCCTGATCTTTTTATTTTTATATCTGCCTCCTAGAAGTTGCATGTGCTTTTAGTTGTGCTGTAGTTTTTACGGTTGGCATTAGGTCTTTTGCCATGCAAGTCGGTAACAGCCTTAGTTGGTGAACAAGGGTTAACATGTATTAAAAGGTGTTTTTTTTTGTTTTTGTTTTGCTTTTATATTTTGCCTGGCTTAAGAGAGAGGTTATATCTGTGAAATGAATTCAGTTGTTTTTCCTCTTTATTTTAGGATAGTCACTTTATTTATTCCTTCAGTCCTATTCAAGGCCTTAACAAGCTCTTCATACGTTTAGCAGAAGTTCCAATGGCAAAGGTGAGCACTGCAAATGAAGGGCATTATTCAAATGAATGTATTAGAATTCCCCCAAGGCAATTTTGAGCCTACTAAAACGTTATGAGATGCCTAATGTAAGCCAAATTCTGACTCTTTATAAAGCACTTTTTATTATAAAGAGTGGCTTTTCTAAAATGTCTTTTCATATGAAAATGTGTAAAAACATGCCTCTAAAATATATTGAATGTATGAAATGCTCTATTTTATGAGATACCATTACACTGTGTGAATTTATTAATATGCTGTCTCTTATGAACGTCATACTTTGAGATGGAAAGATTTTGTCAGTGACTCTTTGTTCCTTACAGGTTAAACTGCTGATAGCTGCCTATAGAGTGCAATTACAATGACTTAATGAATGATGCAATTTTATTGGACTCTTTTCCTCATTTGAGTCTCATCAAGAAGTATGGAATTCCTGGTGCATTCAGTGTTATTTAATCTCACTTCGTTTTGTTTGAATGCTATTTACATGTGAATCTTCCCGTATGTAGCAAATACACTGCTTTAAAAAATTGTGAGATTTACTTTGTAGACATAGCTGTATTTGTGTCAATGTTTGTAATTCAACTTGTAAGGCTCAGCCCAACATTTCCACAATGTGGAATGATAAACTTTTTAAGAGCAAGTATCTTGATTGTGTATAAATGCTCACATTTTGCCCTGATTTTGATGTTTACATTTAAGTTTTTTTAAAAAAGAAAAACCAGCTATAAATTTCTATTGTTGTTACAAAAAAAGGCATTTCTACTTAATAAAGAACTTCTGTGACTAATTTATCTGAGCAGAAGTTTAATATAAGAGAAATTTAGGATGGGTCATTTAGAAAGTATGGAACAAAATTTGTACCTAGAGATACGGTAATGTAATAATGGTAGTGTTTTCTTCTTTAGGTTTAATAGATACAGGAGAAAATAGTTTTTCAGATACATTTGGGCTATTTTTTTTAAGGTGGATTATATTTATAGATTTATGCTGAACTCCATCCATGCAATGCTCCCCAAATGATTAAACTATTGCCCTGATCTAATCTACTACATTGGTTCTAAGATAAAACTGTAAGATATGCATAAATCCCATTTGTGTGTAAAAATTAAACTTTTGTTAGTCAAACTTCAGCTTACGTCTTCTGCTATTTATTTTTAGTGTCACAGCATCAAAATAGCTAAAAGAAAGATTGATGGTAAATTAAATACTAGTATATTTAATCTTAAACTGCTAAATGGCAACGTAACTGTTAAGGTCATTATTGGGCACATCAGCTTCTCTTAACAAGTCAATACAAAGGAAAGATTCCACAAAAATTCCTTCTAAGTTTCCTGGCCATCACTGCCCTTGAAGGGAAGTCATAGAATGAAATATTTGATACCTTGAAGCAGATGGGACTGATTCAACATTACAAAAATAAA
Organism: Azemiops feae; assembly: GCA_023970755.1. Classification (NCBI taxonomy): domain Eukaryota; kingdom Metazoa; phylum Chordata; class Lepidosauria; order Squamata; family Viperidae; genus Azemiops; species Azemiops feae. Next base: position 3,454,567 of record JALGBA010003848.1, read on the forward strand.
CTGTATAAAGATTGTCTTCAAATCTCCGGTGTCCACCACAGATCAGACACATAAAATAGTATTTGTGGCTATCACCAAGAGGGTTCTTCCACTCTGGAAATGCAAGAAAATATAACCTACAGCCACTTCTCAAAGCAGTATTCTGTGCACTCTGAATATCGTTTTTTTCCAGTGGTGGACCATCAAAAGCCTAATAATGGCTTATGAGAGTTTCTGTTGAGACATCTCCACTTGCTTCTTGAACCAACACCTTATTTTTAAAATAAAACTGAAAAGTGGTAAATTTATTTTATTAAAAAGAGTACTTGTAGCCTGCCCCAAGGAGAAAAGGCAAAAAATTACAATGGCAAAATAAAGCAAAACACCCCAACCAATACAAGCAAACATTCCTATGGTATGGACCATTCAGTTAACTAGGGAAACAGATGGGAATAGTAAGACTTTACTTTCTTGCAAAATGCAGGATGTGTTGAGGTCATACTCTACCTCTGGAAAGTCTGTAAGGGAGGAAGCTATCAGTGTGAAGGCCTATCAAGTATACATGCATCTGCCGAGAAGTGTGGTGGGGTAGACAGAATGGATTCTCGGCAGGCCTTCACTAGATGTTCAGGCTACATTGACAGATTCAATTCTAGCAAGGCATTGGCTGTATTGTATAGGTAAAATGACCAACACTTTAAATAGCGCCCAAAAGACTTGATAACCAACGCAGCGACTTCAAAACTGCTGCAACTGTATACTGGCAGAGTGTTTCCCCCCAGCAATCTAGAAGTCCAAATTACTGCATGTAAGCTAGGTTACTGATGGTGAATCTAGGACACACGTGACATGACATGTTTTGGGTGACGTGCCAGCATTCACCAACACCCAACTGTTCTCAAAAGCATGCTCTATTCTTGCATGATTTTCAGAGGCTGTAGAATGGAATGGGATGTATTTTCGCATGGCCTCTGACGCCTCCAGCAGTCACATGAGAGGGCTGTGAACTCTTTGCATGACATCCCAAAAACGTGACAAGGCATGCTTTCACATGGTTTGCAGAGGCAGCAGAACAGCATGCTCCAAAGCCACTTGAAGAACGAAAGCCTTTTGCGACTAAATGCAGCTTCAGGTAGGCCGCATGGGACTGTCAACAGAGAATATCACCTGAAGATGGGTCAATCACATCATTCCCCAAGGCTTGTGCGTTTTGGGAAACAGCAAGGCAGCCTTTTTGAGTGGCAGCAGTCTGCAAGGACTGAAGGTGAGTTTCAGGCCTCAACTTCAAGAGCAGCCTCGGTATTACCTTTGGGTGCCATTGTTCAGAGTGGCCCAGAAAAGTGTGTGTGTGTGTGTGTGTGTGTGTGTGTGAGAGAGAGAGAGAGAGAGACAGCAACAAAGTTAGGCATTTTCAAAATTTTTGACATTCTAAACCCAAAGTTTGGCATCACTGTGCTGGGTGATAATTAGGGCATGTTAGTATCTAGGTAGAATGTTACCTGATCCATTAGCTAAAATTGGGTGAAGTACCTCTTCTGTCACAATGTTCACTTTGTGCTGAAGCAGCATCCTAGATCTCCGTTGTCACAAAGCACTTCAGGGGAAGAACAATGCTATTCTGAATACCAGGGTTATTTATTCGATTGCATTGAGTTCTATAGTTTCTCCAATTGGAGTATTCATAGATAAAAGCCGTCCTCCCCATATCCACTAGAGAACTATTGTCAGAACCCATTTCCATTTGGGGGTTTTGATTCTGCCCCTTTCTGGGTTCTTTCTGTGGGTTCTGTCATTCTCCTAAGGGGGAAGCCTTTTGGGATGCCTTATTTTTACTTTTGCTTAGCTACAATGTATCCCCTCTGCCTTTTCTATCTGCTTGCTGCTCTTTGAATTGTTTCCCCTTGATGTCAACCTGGGGAGAGAAAGGAATGTGCCTCCAGCTTATCTCTCGCTGCGAAAGAGAAAGATGCGAAGACCCAACGTCTTCATAGGCATGGGAACAGACTCCGTTATCAGCTCCGTTCCCACACCGGACTTAATACCTGGGGATTGGCTCCTTTGAACTGACCGGATGAACTATTGGGATGGGGTTTACTTGAGCTCCCATTTAACCTATTGATCTGAGTGGGAAACCCTCAGATCCTGCCTTCTATGCCTGCTATCAGCTTCTCCTAATAAAAGTTCCTTTTGGAATGAAACTGTTCCAAGAGTCCTGCTTTCTTGGGATAAGGTTTTGAAGCGGGTCCTTACAACTATATAGAACCACTATTATTTAGCACCCTAACCTTTGCTGGTGATCCAGAAAAAAAATCTGTTTGATGGTACTGAATCCTGAGTGTCCCACCCACCAACCCTCCACTCCACAGGTCCTGATGCTCATTCACAAGACTAACTAGAGTTGTTTCAGTCCTACAACTGGGCCTAACTGGGACCAGTTGAAATAATTAGTTTTCTACGAGATACTTTATAATTGGTTCCCTAAAAAGGGAAAGTTGGAGACTGATTGAAAGTCATCCATCAGCTAAATCAAGAAAAGGCACACCACTGCTTCTTTAAAAGAAAACAGCATTTCTTCTTCCCTCTGAATCCAACTAGTCACCAGCTAGTCACCCAAAGGAACCAGGAGAATGCAAATCAAGCCCACAGACAGGACTGCTTGAAGTAAATGAACATTATCCACTAATTTGGATTCTGCATATGAATTGTACATTATTGTTACTGTTGTATGGCTGCAGTTGTTTTTGTACATACAGTAACCAAAAGAAAAAAATAACACCAGCACTGGCAGGGCAAGCTACTGAATTTAAACAGAGCAAATCCCCCACAAGCACTGATTAGGTTACCTAGTTAAGTAATGAAACATCTGCAAGCAAACAACTAAGCTCAGCACCAAGGATAGAGATATCCTTGTACCAGCATAACCCTATTCCTTTAAGGCTGGCCCTTTGTTGGATACTGTAATTTTGGGAGCTAGGGACACACAAGGCAGTAATTTGTGACTAAAATGGAAAAAGTAATTACATTCTTCCAAGGCTACTCTTATAATGGGATTTGTAAAATGTGAGCTATATAGAAATCACCATTTTAATGCTGACCTATAAAATAAGGAAAAATGAAAACAAAGGAGCAAGCAAAAACTAATTTTGGAATCATTTAATGACTGAAAGTTTACATAGTTTTCATAAATACGCAATTCAAGCAGTGTTGTTCTTATGCAGATATAGTTTTCCTCTTCAGTTTCACAGGAGCAATATACTTAATCAAGGAGCTTGAGGTTCTTAAGTTTCAAGACAGATTCTTCAAGCAAAAGCTGAATGAAGTTTTGAAGCTGTACTCCAACCTTTAAAAACAAATAGTCCAAATAAAATATAACTATGAATAACCTCTAATTTGATTACCTCTTCAGTAATTTTGTTCTGATGAATATGTACTTTGATTTAGTACTTGAAGTGGTTTGAGAAATATTTTGTGTGCAGTGCCTAGACATTTGTTTAGCCCCACATTACAACTTGCAGAACCATAAAGTGATTAATAATAAACGTGAAACTGTAATTGGAACATGTACTTTAGGGCTACTCTCTTTCATGTGGTTAGAGATGATATTCCAAAATGTGGTATTATCTCTGATCTTGGAGATCTGAATCAATTTTTCTCAGAGAGCTTTCTGCACATTTTTTAAATTTTTCAATAGGTTTCCCCCCCCCCCAAAGATTTTATGAATTGCAGACAGCCTTTACTCTTAGGTAATTTAAAATATTCAATTATGGAGTACTACCCTGCTTCTAAGACCCAAAATTTCAAGTTACAAGATTACCAAGGAACATGCTAAAAGAGGCAGAGAAAGACTGTTGTATAAATAACTCACAGTTGATGGGAGAGAGAGAAAATTATACAATGGTTATAAAGCAGTAGAACAATAAAATTGCTATTCTAGCATCTGAATTCATCAGACTAGGTGTTCTTCCAGTGTTTATTCCTTCCTCAACCTAGTTTGGCCACATTTCCCAATATCCCTATTCAAGTAGCAAATTTCTCCTTAAATGCCATACTTCTTTTAAACATTGTTACATGGAAAACCACTCTTAATGAAAAAAAATGCCTGGCATTTTTATGTCATAGAAATCTCATTCCAAACTGAATAGATAGTTACTTTGAAATTTTAACTGGTGTCCTCGTTTTATTCCTGTCCACTTTATGGTTACTGTTCTCAGAGAATTCTTCCTTTTTGTCAATACAATCCTGAGATCATAGTTGCTTGATTAACTCTGCATGATGCAACTGTCCTGAAAAACATTCAACATGTTACATTTCAACCATGATAACCTTCATAAATCTGATGGGATTTGGTCTTGTGGGTGTTTGACTGGCTTGGGGGAGGGGGCAATAATTCCATTCCTTTTTATTTTGCTTAGTCCTGATGTGTTTTTGAAGGATTACTCTCTACTGTTAAAACTCAGACATGGACAGAAAAATTAATATTACATTAAGACTTTCATCTTCTCCCTCATGTTTTTCAACATTTACATGAAACTGCTGAGGAATTAAGCTAGAACTTTCCAGGGAATGTCATCAGTACATTGAGATTCCTAAATCTACCTCACCATGTTATTTAACATCAAAAAAGTGACTGAATAGGTTGAGATGAAGAAAAAGTTAAAATAAAATCTAGGCCAAATGGAGGTGGTGTTATTAAATAGGAAACTATATTAAGTTGAAGTTTAGTTGCATTGAAAGAGGCTTCAATGAAATATACTGATAGCCGAAGTATGTTCCTACATTTTCAGTATTCCAGTAAATATAAAAATAATTTAAAAGATTACAAACTCTTGCCCCCAATACTCCCTTATTTATTTATTAAATTTATATGTCGTCCATCTCCCCTACAAGATAACTCTGGGCTTCCTTCCAGGTGTATATGCAGGATATGGTTAAAAAAGTCAAGATGGAAGCAACAATGGTGCAACTGAAGCTATTCCTTATGGGTCACATGAGTAATGCATGTAAAAAAACAGGGAGAGCGCCATTTGCATCATTGGTGGCCATTCTGACTTTTCTGATGATGCCTTCCCTGTTTCCCAATGGACCCCAATATATTATAATGGGTCTATTCTGTCATTCAGCTGTTCACCCTTACTTCTAAGAAGTAAATAGCAGCTTTTTACAGGAAAACAATTGTTTCTGGGTGTAAATTGAGCATCGAGAAGCTTCTATATACCGTTGGTTATTAAGAGATGTAAAGAGAAGGCTTCCGGTTCCGGATCCGCGGCAGACGCAGTCGCACGGAGAGCCTCGTCTCTTCACCGGCTGTTTTTCCCTCTGCCGGTAGACCCTTAATCGGGTCGAAAGTCGCCCTGGAGGGGCGACCACCGTTGAGGAGGCCCTCGTCGACGGGGGAAGGCGGCAGCTCCTTCCTCGGTCTGAGCCAGCTCCTTAGGGCCGTCGGAGGAAAGATCGCCCAGTAAAATGGACGATCACTTCGCTGCGCCAGCCGAAAGCCAGAAGAAAGCTAAGCACAAAGAACCCCCGTGGAGAATCCGGGTGAGACCTTTCCTTCCCCCTCTTTCCCTAACTACTCTCCTGTAAAAAGCTTTTGAATTTGAATTACTTCCCTGCTGTGAGAGAGCAGCGTTTCAGCACTATGGGAAAAACAGCTTTGGAAACTAAAAAAAAATAAAACAGCTAATTTTTTATTGACTATTTAACTCTTGGAATACTGAGGGATCCTGAAAATATTTCTACTTTTAAACATTACTATTATAACCACGCTATTTACTATCCTGGAGATGCCTTTCTTTTTTACTTTTTTAATGTGAAAAACAAAAAGTCTATTAACTTGGAAAGAAAGACTTTACAGCCTACTGAGGACATCTTGTGACGAAAAGTGTTACTGCAACTGTATATTTTTTTGCTGGAGGATGGCTGACCTTCAATGGATGATAAGGGTAAAGATAACTTGAAACAGCTGGGTGGTGATTTTGTCTATTAGGAATTGGAGGTGAATATTTGTTGACTTTTACTAAATATAGCCTTCACTAAAAGATTAAAAGATCTTTTCACCGCTGAAATGGAGGAATCTTACCCACAGCTTGATTATGAACTTATACTGGAAAACAATTTGGAAGCTACGGAGTACATGAAATCTTACTCTCAAATTTTAATGGATCAAGTTATAGGCCGAAGAACAATAGAGAAGGAACAGAGTGACTCCAAAGAGGCCTTTAGACAACATATACAACTTAAAAAGATGGAGGAACCATACCTACAACCCAACTATGAACTTATACCGGGAGAAATTGTGGAAACTATTGAACAAATCAATTTTACACAACCCCATATACAATTTATGGAGAAGCCTGATGATCAAAGAATAACTTTAATTGAGAGGTCTGAGTTGTCAAAAACAATAAACTGACGCCCAGATACAAGTTACTGAAAATTGTGATAATGTGGATAATCAACTAGTAATTACAACATGGAATAAAACTGTCTACACCATTCAAAGGCCACTAGAAGAAAGGGAAGAGAACCTTGACCAATCTGAAGTGCTGAGAAATACCTTTTTTCAAATATTGTGGTTTGATGACGTAGAAACCTTACTATGGAAACCGGTGTGGCACAGAAAGAAACCTAGAGTTAGATTTAAAAATGTGTTTTAAAATTTCATTCAATGGGTTAAAAAGGCTTTAGAGATTTTGACTGATTCAATAACTAACGGAGTACGTGAATTCTGTAAGAGGATATCCTTTGTAATAATATTTTGTTTCAGATATGATAATTATTTGGAGGGGTAAACTTTACTTACTGGGTTAAAAAGACTTTTTATAGATTGATTGATAGAATATATATTTAAAATAGATAGAAATGTATCTTTTGGACTGATATTTTTATTTCAAATAAGATAATTATTTTGTAACAGAAGGAGAATAAGAGGAATTGGTGATAAGAGAAGAAATGGTATTAATAAATAAAACATAAGAATGTTATTGTGGGAATAATATATTCATTTTAGATATAATTATGTTAGGGAAAAGGGAAATGAGGGATACCCGAAGTGTCAATAATGTTTATTTAAGGCTAATTGGAATATGGTAACTGTAAATTAGTAAAGCTTAAAAACAGGATTTGGATCTTTATAATTGAAATGTGATTGATGTCTGACTGGATTGCTTGAATTCTATTTAGAAATGTCTTAATTTGAATATGTAATATTATATGAGGGAAATAGAGAGGGAACTTGTAATGAATTAATTTGAGCTATATGTTTATGATTTTTCTTTTGGATGTTTGATGTACCCACCTCCACGTTGTTTCCTAAGCACCTTGATGTAACCTTCCCATCCTTATAAAAATCTAATAAAATATATTTTAAAAAAAAAAAGAGATGTAAAGAGAAGACAAAAGATACCTGAAATATTATAAAGAATTCATCCTTCCCAGGTGATTTTGCATCTTCAGCCATACTTCAGAATCTTAACAACTTCCTAGAAATAGATAATTAATTACATCTGGTTAAATAAAGTATTCTCATCATACATTGTTGACTAAACACGCTTTACTGTAATCTTCAGTTATTTCTCAAAGTTCATCTAAGCACTATCTATTGCAAAGGAAATTAATCCTTATGGGTGGAGGGGTATGCAGATTTATGTAAAACTGAAAACCCATTTCTATCCCAAATAAAAATATAGTTTTTCTCTTCTAAATACTAGGACTTCAACAGTGCAAAATAGGATTGCATTAAAATATTCAAAAATAGGATTATATAAAGTTGGAAGACAGATAAAAAGTAGCATTTTATATTGTAATAGTGCTCTTCTTCTAATAATAAATGGCTAGAAAATAAGATTACAGTTAAAACATTCCACTGAATTTGGCTTAGTATGCTGATCATGGAAGCTGAATGGGAGTGACCAGGGCTGTAGGAATTACTGGAATTTCTAAAACAATAGTTGTGTAATGCTGCCCAAAAAACTGCCTGGTTGCAGTTGTCAAGAACTGAGCTCAACTCAACTCAAGGGCCTCTTTAAAAAGTTCTGTGTATTCTGTTCAAAGCCATATAGACTACAGAATTTAATAAACTAGTTCTGCATTTTATTGCAAACAGAAGTTTGAAAATGTATGGGAAGGAATAGTGATCATTGGGTCAGAAAGCAGGACGCTGCCCAGATACAACACTAGCAAAAGCAGAATTCAGTAAAATAATTGAATATATATCTAATTTAAATGCAATCATATATTAAGTACTGAATCCAACTTTTCTAACCACAGAATCAATGTTTAAGTAATACATATAGTCCCAATTCAAGTAATACTAGCTTCCTTCACTTTTGAGTCTTTCACTTCCCTTCTTTTACAACCACAATCTTTGGATTTTAATTTCCAGTCCAGAGTACAATTAGGAATTTCACTTGCAAATAACATTCACAATTAAAGCAATGTTATTAGATAAAAAAATTGAATAAACAGATTTTATAATTTAAATAGAAAACTAAATTTGTTTTTATGAAACTGTTAAAATTACTATTTTAGATTAAGTATAGTAAATGTTTAGATTTTTAATTTAATATTAATTGGTAAAATCATGAACAAAGATCCATTAGTCATTAAACAATTTTTAAGATTTTACTCTGAAACATTGGGTACAGTCTATGACGTCAATATTTTAAAATACCAATCTAAACACAAATAAAGTAATCAAAGCTGTTTAAAGAAAGAGCTCCACCTTAAAAAGCAGCAGGATCACATTAAATCTGAGGTGTTTAATCTGCGTCAGTATCAAAGAAGGCTCTTTGGCTTCAGCAAATATTAGCCCAAGGTTAAGAATAAAGTGCAGTTACCATCAGCATAGTAACTACAAATCTCAGAGTCTGTTCATTTAGAGCAACACATGAGCTACTGCATCAAGTATTTCCCCCCCGACACTGTATTCCAAAATGTCTTAACTTTATAGCCATGGGTTGTATGTATGTGTTCATGAGTGCATGGTATGTACATATGTAATTATGCAACTCCCAATATAACAGAAGGATAAATTTTTCATTGTGATCTGGTGCTGGGACCAAATCCCACAAATACCACTCAAACTGTGTGGAAAATGCTGTCACGTAGTTAGATAGTGTTGGATTTGTTCAGTTGAGGTGAGTATCCAGCAAATCAAAATAAGGTAAACATGTCCCTGCTTCATAACTGATAGTCATGTAATCCAGATACTGCTCTATCTTTTTTTCAGTTTAAAAATAATGCAGCCCATTGTAATTGTAAGGAATTGGAGGTTGGAAGTAACATTAAGTTATTTAATTTTGCTCACAATGGGGTTCCAACAATCCTATCCAATAAGCTAATGGGAGACTCAGTTAAAAGAGGAAAACCAAGACAATAACCAATCTACAGTTCACAAAGTTTCTTCAATGCAATCTGTATAATGCTTAATTGCTAATCCAGATACAATATTAAATTAAGGCAACTGCATTTTTAATTAATTCTGCTATTTTATATATTCAATTTTTAAATTGCATTTATAATTTACAGGTTGTTCTTATTAAAATTTCATAAATAGCACTGATGATCTGATACTGCATTATGGTTAGAAAACCCAGCTGAGGAATGCTTAATTCACATCCTTCCTGAACCATAAATGATAAACTGTGACCAACTATAACAATCCCAGCTCTCTACATATGATATGCTAATAATACATAGGTTCATAATGCAATCAACAGAAAGCACATTTGGTGTATTATCATATTCAATTTTTTTTAAAAAAAAGTTTGCAATATCACTCCATTTGATAGTGATCGCCAATATTCTAAATATACAGCCTCTTCTTTCCTCGTGTCAGGATTCATATTTGGAAACCTATCTGGCATCCTTTTGCATTCTTATATCAATCCATTAAAATTGTTACCTTTTACGTGTAGCATTTCAAGCAACTGTATCCCCATTATGTCCTTTCCCGTCCACACTTTTCAACTTTATTTAAGGAGGATGGCGTATTTGACTTAAGTCAAAAGACTTGCTGAAAGAGAGATATAGTCTGTTGCATGGTATTCCCTTTTGGACCAAATCATTTGTTTTATGAAGAAAGGGAACAAAATTGATTGGACACAATTATTTGTCATATTTCCACAATTTTTGAATACATGTAGATGACAATTTCTTTAATTTTATTGCAGCAGGTATTTTCACTTTCTGTCAAGGGTACTCTGCAACACATTCAAATTCTATCCCTTTTTAAAAAAAAAAAAGTAAACGAGTATGCATAATATTACCTATTAAAGATATTTCCATTCCAGTTCTACATATATCCCCATCGCAGTACTCCCCTTTCAGGATTAGCAACAAGATACAGAGATGCAAGATAGTGTTCAGAAACACAAAAAATGAGACGGAAGAGGAAATGAAACGTATCTAAAACTAGCTTACACCAATATCATTGATTTCTTGCAAACCAATGTAGTGTACTTCTACATGTCCGTACACTAGTTCTTATACTACCTTTGCTCTCACTTTTTCCCCACGGTTTCTATATTCCATTTTAGATTTCCCACAATTTTTTTCTCCTCTACTGAACCCTTTCATGCTTCCTTTAAATATTTGTTTTCTAGTTCAGTCCTCATTCAAATCTCTTTATATGCCCAACCATTTAGCATATTTCTCATATAATGGTTCATTTTTGTATTTTGTAAATACATACATACCAGTTCCACATATGGTCATTCATTCTTGGGTCTTCAATGGCCTAATTACCTACTTTGTATTTCTTTTCTTGCCCCTATCCATCCATTCATATCGCCTAGCAGAACAATTTTTCTTTTGGATTGATTTCAGCACAGAGTAAGTACATTTTTCTAACATTAACATGCAGCTATCACCAGTTTATGGATTCCTACTTGCATATTTATATATATATATGTTCACCACAATGTAAATCATATACATTCTTACTTTCTGACCTCCGGTTTAGCCTTTTCATTCATATTTAAACAGCACTTTACCCTTTATAAGTATTACACCTTCTCTTTTCTTTCAGTTGCACAAATTTAAACACATTGCTTTTTTCATTTATTTCTATGCTTATGATTATAGAACATCCCAAAGCAATTTACAGTAAACGTAACAACTTTAAAAAAAGATAAAAACAAGGTAAAACAAAGTATCTCTGTATTGGTACCTTGTCATTTCACAATGCAGGCATCCATCTAGAGAAAGTCTAGTTGCGTATAGTTGTGTATTATTGCCAGAAAGCAACAGGCAAGCTAAGGAAGCAAGCAGGGAAACACTATGCTATCTAAAAGAAGCAACCTGACTCCAGATATGAACAGTGAATCATGAGGAACAATTAAGGCAAACTTATAGATTAGGGGACTAGAAAAGGTAACTATATGCCAAATGGGAGATGCTTTCACTGGATTCCTTCACCGAGCAAGGCATGGCATAAATGGCCCATTATAATGTTAAGATTCTGTGAAATGGGAAATCTGCTCAGTTAAGTCTAATATGCATTTAATGTACAGATGTATGGCAAGAACATTTGAAATTCTCTTGTTATTCTTTCTGATATGCTTTAGATGAAAATAGAACTCTTCTATATATGTAATGGCAAAGTTAGATAAGTTATATTGCAACCTTCCATATGCTAGAAACTTGCTGAATTGTATATTTGTAAAATATATATTTACACTGCTTATTCCTTTATTGTGTACTAGTTATATAACTATTTAATGCTGTGGCTTTATCTATGGCCCTCTAATCCTCTATTTTGTAAAAATCCTTAGGGTGCTTAAAGAAAAGGCTGTTGAGGGTTCCTGCCTATCTTAAGAGTGCTTATCATAGCAGTTATAGCCTGGTCACCAATGTACCAAAAAGAAAGTGATGGATTTTTCTTGCCATTGTCTTTAGGTATTTTCTACCAATTCACTTTAATTTCATCTTTGTTTTACAAACAAAGCAGTGAACTGCAGCCATTCGTATGAAACAGGCCTTCGGGGGGGGGGTCTGGAAAATGGGGATATACAGGTAGTCTTCGACTTACAATCATTTGTTTAATGATTGTTCAAAATTACAACGATAATGAAAACAGTGATTTATGTTTCACACTTATGACCGCTCCAGCATCCCCATGGTCACAAGTTTAAAATTTGTGTGTTTGGCAATTGGCATGTATTTATGACAACTGCACTGTCCCAGGATCATGTGATCATCATTTGTAATCTTCACAGCCAGCTTCTGAAAAGCAGCCCAATGGACTAAGTCAGATTCGCTTAACAATTGCAGGATTCATTTATCAACTGCAGTTATTTGTTAAACAACTGGGGCAAAAAATGCTACCTGTAACAATTTCTTATAATTTTCTTCAAAACTAAGATAAACTTAAAAATTAATTAAAAATAGGAGTGGGGGAGTTAGCACTAAAGGAGGTGTTTGCAAACCAGTGGTGTTAAGTTTTACTTTAAGAAAATATGCTGTTATGTAAGAAACGTAAAGCTCTGAATCCCTAAACAAAGTTATTATTCCCTAAACAGATTGCCCTATTTTAAAATTTCAGAAAAGATTTTTCCTGTACCAATATATTCCATATTGTCAGTTTCAAATCTCATCTGATTATTTTAAAACGTATATAAAATTATCTAATACTGTATAGCAAAAAACCATTTCTACTGTTGTGGACTCTATAACAGAAGAAGGAAGTACTTTATAAACTGCAAATATACATACATATTTTTTTGCATGGAAAGGACCATGTATATTCTCCCACTTTAATTAATCAAAGAAAAAATAGTATGAGGCTCAAAGAAAAGTAACCTTAAGTTTACAGCATTGTCTTTTTTAAAACAAAATCATCAATAATGAGCAACCGCACTCATTCAGATTTGTATAATGTGTAATCAACTTATAACAGATGTTCAAGTTCAGAAGCAGGTTTTTGAATGTTTAACCAAAAGCAAGAAAAGCAAGTATGGCCCACAAGTCAGTATTATCTCCTTTCTTGGCCAATACACTGCATTAATCTTGCTTTGTAACACAGTAACTACAGATAATTTCAACTCAAGGTAACAGAACATATGCTGGGCCAGTATTTTGCAACTAGAAGCTGGCTTTTATTTGGGACACTTATTCTAATTAATTGGGTCAAAGGAAAAACATGAATTCATCTCAACATAATTTATATTCTATAAGTAAAGAAGAACATAGTGCAATTCCAAATATTCAAAACATCAGTAAAAATGTATGAGTAGCTAGTCAAAATTTCAGAAACAACATAGGCCATATTTTACACAATGAAAAAAATAATTGTGCGTTAGTTGGTAAATATATTTATATTTATATATATATATATATGTCCTTACACTAAACTCTTATTCCACAAAATAGCAGCTGCAAAGTATAAATTAGGCAAGGAGAAACATCTGACACAATGTTATATAAACCATAAATTACCTGAGATACCTGGATTAGGCATGCCATTATAACAAGTACTGTATGCAGAGTCTCAGGAAGGTTGTATTTGCAGATAACAGATTCAATTTAGTCACTGTTGGACTAAATAAAGAAATGCTCTTTTACCATCAAGAACATTTCTATTTAGATAATTTTTATTTTTTTCTGCGATTTCTTTGAATTAGCTCACCTTTATGTAGATTTGGGCAGTCTTATCAATATTATTTATAATTAAATGTTAATGTAAACACTTTTATAAATTAGAAAATAATTTACTATTTTCAATGTATATATAATCAAAAATAACAGTTTTCATGTGCACGTCATAAAAATGTATAAAAAATTAAAGAACCATTTTACCAATGCTTTACTTAAAACATGTATAAATACAAAAGCAGAGATCTGAAGTACCTATCTACAACTTAATAAAGCAAGGATATCCAGTAACAAAAATACGACATAAGAAACTTCTGACTTATATTGTTAATCCTAGAAAAACAAGAACATTTGTGAGTCCAATCCACACGTTCAATAAGTACGGGTAGTCCTCAACTTACGACCACTATTGAACCCAAAATTTCTGTTGCTAAGCCAGACAGTTAAGTGAGTTTTGCCCCATTTTACAATCTTTCTTGCCACAATTAAGTAACTCACTGTAGTTGTTAAGTTAGTAACACGGTTTAAGTGAATCTGGCTTCCCCATTGACTCTGCTTGTCAAAAGGTTGCAAAAGGTGATCACATGACTCTGGTATACTGCAACTGTCATAAGTATGAGTTGGTTGCCAAGCATCTGAATTTTGATCACATGACCATGGGGGGGGGGTGCTGCAACAGTAGTAAGTGTGAAAAACAGTCATAAATCACTTTTTTCAGTGCTGTTATAACTTTGAACAGTCACTAAACAAATTGTTGTAAGTCGAGGATTATCTGTAATGGGAAGACAGTTTAAGACCCTAAAGCCTAATGGGAAATAAAATTCTACCCTAAACATTTCACTAATTCTATCTCCTACCAGAACCACCTACCCACCATTTTGCTCATTGTTCCTTAATGACACTCAAAATGAGCTTCTTTGGGACATGAAAATGAAGATATCAGAAAACAGCATTACACAAATAGCAATCTCCAATTCTTGTCTCAATTCAGTGGGAAAATAAAAAACTTTCTGATATATCACATGTTTATACCTATTGATTTTTTAAATGAAATAAAAGTGCTATTTATTCACAATACGTATTATGTACCATATGCGTTTTTCGTGTTCAAATTTGTAAAAAACATGAAATGTATTTTCCCCCCGAATGTGATAAATTGCATGTTGAAAGTAAACTGCGTACTTTGGAAGAAAATCCCTCACATGGTGCCACTGGAATCAGTCACGTATCAGTAAAACACCTGATTTAGAAAATTAATTTAAACAAATACATGATTTTTGCATTTCATGAACAATTGAAAGATCTAATTATATTTTGATATGAGCTAACACCTTCAGTATATTTTATTTACAATTCTTGATATTATTCTATTTTATTTATAATATTTTGATAGTTCTACATTTATAGAGCTATAACAAAGGAATGAATCAAATGACACACTGCGCTAAGGGAACTTAATATTCATACTCCCCTAAAAATGCTCTTATATAATACAGGTGCAGTAGTTTTCCAACTGAGATGAGAATTAATTTAGAGATCAACCCTATGGGGTTATTATTGAAACAGTCAATTTGTAACAGTACAAAGAAATGTCTCAGTCTTACAAAAATAGATAGGTGAATCCAACAATCCTTAATGACTTACAGACAGGATAATTGTAGGGAAACAAATTATCTGACAGAGAAACAAAAAGCAAACTTTAAATCTTCCTATCAACATTTAAACAATTTTCCAAGCAGTAGAAATATTGGAAGTCTTTTTATGTCCATGGAATCTTACCTTTTAATTTCAGCAGAAATTGGGATAAGTCTAATTCCACTTCCAAAACAGAGACAGCAGGTTTAAAAGTCTTTCTGGAGCTTTAACTTCTTAAGCCACGCCATACATGTGCAAGAATGTCAGGGGAAGGAGAGGCTGTTTGCCATTGCAGAAAGTTATGGATTAGTTTTTTTCATACTGTACTCCTATACTCTATAGTCCTCTGTTAAAAGAATATCTAATAAGAATAAATTTATGGTTTAATTCATAAGTATTTGAACATAGGATAATAGTATAAAAATATTGTATTTTGAGCTTTTCACTTAATATGCAAAGAAAGGAAAGTCATGGAACATCTAAAGATTTGAGATACCAGTTTGAATACAAAGGATACATTAAAATATCTAATAAACTGATATGACAGAGAAACGTAAGTTATTGCGCTGAGCTGTTTCCCCTGTGAAGCATTCTTGGCTAAACATTAAACATCCTTTGCACTGGACATAGTAAACTATTACTTTGACTAAAATAGCAAATATAATAGATTTACTTAAGCTCTATAATCCACTCACAGTAAAATGATTTTTTTAATTTAATCATCTGCAGAACTATGTATGCTTAAATATGCATCATACTTATTAGTGCCTTATGAGATATTACTTGAGTTGTCAACTATGTTGACAAAATGAATACATTTAATAGCTTCCTGGTCAATATATTCTATTGTCTATTTTTTAAATATATCAAAATGCTGAAACTCTTTTATTTAGTCATCTAGTGCTCTAAGGTGCAATTTTCAATCTTTCAAAAAGTCTGTATATAGTGGTAAAAGAAACTCTTCAGAACTCTTTATGATTTTGCAGTACCATGGTTTACAATATGGTATCAGCTCATTTAAAACCTCTTAATAGATCTGGTTAAACAACAACATACAAAACAGGGTACTGTGTCGTCATTACAAGCCAACATTTAATTACTTTTGTTGGAAAAATATTAGCCACAGCTTTAATTATATTAAATAATAATTCCGTTAGCTAATACTCCTGTCCTTCAACTCACTGGTATTTCTAGATGGTCCTACATAATTGGATAATTTAAAACTGTGAAACCTATTCTACTTTAGCCATTCTATCATAGATTTGTGTGTTTCAGCCTGGATATGGTGCAAGACCTATATTTCTTCAATGTGGGTCTGACATTCTCCTATAGAATCTGTTGTACAATCCAAAATCCTTATTCCTTTTAGGATTAGGGTTCTGAGGTTGAAAAGCACCCTGAACCATTATATTTACACCACCATGCTTTACAGTAGACATAATGTTCTGTTGTTGGAACACAATCTTGTCCCCAAATACAGCATTTCTTACTCGTGGCAAAAAAAGTTCACTTTATTCTCATCTGCTCAAGGAATACATTCCAATAGCCTGCTGAATCATGCATAGATTTTGACAAACGTGAGGTGCACGACAATGTGTTTCCTGACTAGCAATGTTTTCATCAACATCCTCCCATACACATCACTCTCATTCAGTCATTACCTTGTATTGGACTTCTGACCAGCGACATGAGTGGCCAGTAAATATTTGCCATTACCAAGTGGTATTTGGTGGATGGCCACTCCTGGGAACTAAAACAATAATTGGACATATCTTCCAACTACACACTATCAGACTGATGATGGATTGATGGAGATCAGAGCTTTTGGTGATGGTTCCGTTAGTACTTGCCACCATCATGTTTATGAAAGCCCCCTTTTCTGAGATCAGCAGAGATCCCCTTTGATCGTTAACCTGATTTAGCTTCACAATCCTGTATCATGAAAAGCATCAGACCACCAATGTGGGTATTTTTATGTGGATGGGCGCTCAATATCACCCAACTCAAGTTAATCCCTTGAGAGTATCTTACAATTTCATAAATTTTCAATAAAGAAATTAATACTCAGTTCATTTAATTAAGGCTTCTGTAGTATATTTTTCAAGTGTTCAATCAGAATCTCTTTACCTTTTAACAGGAATCAGATGAAGCTCAGATCACGCTGAATATCACAGTACTTCAGGATTACAGATCACTCTAAATTTCTCTCACCAACTGTAACTTAAACAGACATCCTGCTGCTTCATCAGATGCTGACATCTTACAACCTTTTTATTTAGATCATAAATAGCCATAACTTCATATTTTAAATTTTAAAACAAAAATGACTGAATAAACTGAAATAAGAATTTGTGTAACTTCAGATCTATTTCAATACCTCAAAAAATCTATAGGCCATATTCTTTATATTGAAGATGGTATAAATACAACACAGCCCCTATGAGTTCATAGAAGCAGTATCTCCAATGTAACTTCTGAAATTTCAAAGTTTTCCAGAAAGCTATCTTATGCAGAATCAGAGAACAGGCCATGTAACTTAATGATCTGATATGATATGATCTGCTTTGCAACAGCTCTCCTGAATTTCCACAGGGATTCATTCCTGCTTCTAGATAGTGATGCTGAAAATTAACCTTGTTATCTTTTACGTGGAAAACATAAATCTAATTTGCTAAGATGCTGGCTTAGAAAACAAAAGACTGAGTTCTAGTCCTGCCTTAGGCATGAAAGCTGGCTAGATGACTTTGGGCCAGCCATTCTCTCTCAGCGCAACCAGTCTCACAGGGCTGTTATGGGGAAAACAGGAGATGGAAAGAGTATTATGTTTCCCACCTTTCTTATACTATAAAAAAGATAGCGCAAAAATCTAATGAAGAAACAAATAGCTTTGCTTTTCTGAATCACCAATTTTGCTGAAACTAGATTTTTTCACCTACCTAAATTTCAGAGGCTTGCAAAAGCAACTAAAATTGCTCAAAAAGTTTTAAATCTAAGTTTACATGTTTCTGGATAACAAAGATTATAAAATTAAACATAGTTTAAAGTATGAACAATAAGATTATCAAAGCGCTGACAACCTCTAAAAACTCATTATCAGGGCCTACTGTAGAGCTAAATGGAACAATGCAGATCAATATATGCAAGTCGTCCTCATTTACCAACCACTTAGTTAGTGACTGATCAAAAATATTATGGTTATGAAAAGGAAACTTATGGCTGGTACTCAAAGAAGTCACATGATTATGATTCATTTGCTTGGCAACTGGCACATGTAAGAGTTTGCAGTGTCCCAAAGTCATGTGATCACCATTTGTCACCCTCACAGTTGGGTTCTAACCAGTAGGAAGTCACAAGTTTCAGTCACGTGATATTGTACTCAGCAACCCAGAGATTCACTTAACAAATGCAGTCAGAACTGATATTTTAAAGTCAATCATGGTCACATAACTTCTCATTTTACAATTGCATGCTTATTGAGAGAGTTGCTGGTCTCAGCTATAATAGGTAAGTGAGGGCTACCTGTAAATAGCAATAGCACTTAGACTTATATACTGCTTTATAATACTTTACAGCACTCTCTTGAGTAGTTTACAAATGTCAGCATATTGCCCCCAACAATCTGGGTCTTTGTTTTACCGACCTTCGGAAGGATGGAAGGCTGAGTTAACCTTGAGCCAATCAGGATCAAACTCCAGGCTATGAGCTGAGTTGAGCCTGCAGTACTGCATTCTAAGCACTGTACCACCACAAAACAATCCCTGCTGCTTCCATTATTTTTGTAATTATAGTTTATAGGACAATGTGCAGTAAATAAAACAAATTCTATAGTTAACATTTTGTAACATGTATATAGGAAGTTTATTCAAAGATAAGAAGTCTGAGACATCCACGTTTTAAGTGATCACAGAATATCCAACAGTCACAATTTTACAGAATAGCTAGGAAATATTTAATGTGGGAATCTTTTTTGTTGCAGTGAGTTTTGCCCCATTTTATGACCTTTCTTGCCATAGTTGTTAAGTGAATCACTGCAGTTGTTTAGTAACACAGTGATTAAGTGAATCTGGCTTCCCCATTGACTTTGCTTGTCAGAAGGTCACAAAGTGATCATATGACCTGGGACACTACAACTGTCATAAATGCAAGTTAGTTGCCAAGTGTCTGAATTTTGATTATGTGACTGAGATGCTGCGAAGATGTTAAGTGTGAAAACGATGAATCACTTATTTCAATGGTTATAAATTTGAATGGTCACTAAATGATCTGTTGCAAGTCAAGGACTACTGCAGTCCAATGTAATCCATGTATATATGATTTTACTTTTCATGAGTGCTGGATCTGTACCCTACATATTTGAGGGGGGGGAAATCATTTAAATTTGAGCAACCTTTTTCCTACAAAAAAATCTACAGGTTATTTTTATGAATATGAGAGCACCAATATTTTAAAGTTCACATAGTAGAAAAAAAACTTTTAAAACTTTTTAAAGTATCAGTTCATAAGGTACTCTATGAAACCGTTCTAAGTGATTTCCACTGATAAAGCACTTATTAATAAACACAATTTTTGTTTTAATCTTACATTTTATCAATTTTTCTAATAGATGGATGTGGATGTTTTGTATCAACATATGGATTTTTCATACCATATACATATGCATATGCTCATTTTTCTCTATTATACTTAATCTGTATTGTTGCCAGAATCACACTGAAAAATATGAAAACTGAAGATGATGTGTTTTCATTTTCTTATTGGTCTATGTATACAAACCATTTTATTTTGATCCCAACTATCTAAACCAATCATTAAATCAATCATTATATCAGAATCAGAAATCATATTATGAATGCGTACATGCAGTCAAATCCTGATGCTATTTAAACAATTTAATTGCTGATTGGAATTATGAGAATTTTAAATTAACTCATGTGGACAATGCCAAGCTCTGAAAGATCAGTTTATTATATACGAACAGAACTAGATGAGCACTGGTTTTATAAACCCTTGTAAAATATAAATTTACTCCATGATAAATACATCAAAAAAATAAGCATAACAAATACTGACAATTTGCTTTAACTGAGAAGTAAAGTAAATCATGTTTCATTCAGTAGAACCTATTCCAAAAGCAAAAGTGATTATGTGGTACCATAGCATAATGATGATAGCAGAAAGAAGGAACTTTCACTCAAAATAAAGCATGACACTTAAAGGTCATGATGTGAATGTGTCCATTCCATTAGAGTATAGCCTAAATTTATTCCTGAAATAAAAAAAAAATATTTCTTTTCACTACCCATTTCTTCTATACAATGGTCAAAGAAATGGAAAACAGAATAAAAGTATAACAGAGTTGGAAGGGACCTTGGAGGTCTTCCTAGTCCCCCTGCTCAAGCAGGAGACCCTATACCATTTCAGACAAATGGTTGTCCAATTTCTTCTTTAAAATTTCCAGTGTTGGAGTACCCACAACTTCTGGAGGCACGTCGTTCCACTGATTAATTGTTCTGTCAGAAAATTTCTCCTTAGTTCTAGGTTGCTTCTCTCCTTGATTAGTTTCCATCCGTTGCTTCTTGTCCTGCTTTCAAGTGCTTTGGTTGACCCCCTCTTTTTTGTAGCAGCCCCACAGATATTGGAACACTGCTAACATGCCATGCCTAGTCCTTCTTTTCTTTAGACTAGACATACCCAATTCCTGCAACCATTCTTCTCGTTTTGGCCTCCTGTCCCCTTAGCATCTTTGTTGTTCTTCTCTGCACTCTTTCTAGAGTCTCAACATCTTTTTTATATAGTGGTTTAAAACTGAATGCAATATTTCAAGTGTGGTTTTACCAAGGCATTATAAAGAGAATATTAAGACTTCATGAGAAAATAAACCTGGAATTGGCTAAAAAAAGTCAGATTACTTGTTTCATTTTTTATGGTTTAACAAACCATTCCCCAAAGAAATCCTGGTTTATTGTTATATGAAAACATGCACTGATAATCCAATTATCACTATTAAAATTGATACTTGGGGTAAATAGGTAATAGATGTTTTAGAAATCTGGAATTAAAAAAAAAATAAAGAAAAAGATCAAAAGAATTAATAGTATACTGTATCAATGTATTTTCATTTTAAAAATTCTTTGCACATCACAAAATTAATGTGCAATCTAGTTATAATTTAAATACATTTATTTCAAAGATAATAGATGCATAGAAACAATTGTAAAAATTGGTGCTTCTCAAAAGTATTAATACTGCAAATCCTTACATCAACTAAATCTTTTCCTGGGATTGTGTAATTTCCATGCATTTGTGGAAAACATGTTTCCTTAAAGGTGTTGTATGCAGCATAATTGAATAAAACTAGCAGAAATAATCCATTAAATTACACAGCAGTTTCATTTGTCTTTTTAATAATCTAACTCTTGTACATAACCCATTCTGTCATTAGGATTTTTACTAGCTTACGTTCTAGTTCTGCAGTAATATCACATTATCCCTATTTACGGTACAAATGTTAAAGGAAGAAAAGATTTAAAAAAAAACCTCTGCAAACATGCAAGAAAGTGGGGAAGCTATCAGGAAGTTGTAAATGGTGACCAAGTAATGTCACGTTTAACGCTTAACAAGGACAAATGGAAGTGCTGGATCTGTCATATGAAGTGGCTTGATCATGTGACATGACATCATTAACCAAGGACTAATTTCATGTTGCAATGCTTTACAGTCCGATTCTGTCAAAGTGTTTGAACTTATTGTTTACTTAGATTCTGTGACTTTAATATAGTTGAGTGCATAATCTCTATTATTTAAGAGTCACATAATGGAAGTACTGAGAATTAGAGCCATATACATTGTTTTAAAAATATTGATACTATCATTCTTAAAATGTAAATCTAGGAAGTATCTCTTTTAAACAAATAGCACAGGTATAAGTCCAAGAACTGATAATCTAGTTGTAGTTTCTGCAGAGTAGACAGAACAAGAAAAATTGAAGTATTCTGTATCAATATAAAGATATTCATTCACCTTTTCACAGATAAAAATATGACCGTGTGGGTCTCCTTTACGAAACCAAGGAAGCGATGACAATCATACAAATATTGCATATTTGCATTATAATATCTGACACGAGTACATAAGCTGTAGTATTTGTGTAATGACATAACACCTGTAATCATTTGCTCCACAAACTCCCTTATATCCTAGGCAAATCTTTTAGCTTCATATAAATATGGGATCAGAGAAAAGCTCCCATCTTGTTTCTTAAAAATAATCTTATCAAATTTGCACTGGCAATAAATATGTTTATCCATATATTTTAATCTACTCATGTAACATGAAATAGCAATAGCAATAGCACTTAGATTTATGTACTGCTTTATAGTGCTTTACAGCATTCTCTAAGTGGTTTACAGAATCAGCATACTGCCCCCAACAATCTGGGTCCTCCTTTTACTGACCTCAGAAGGATGGAAGGCTGAGTCAACCTTGAGCCAGTCAGAATCGAACTGGCAGTGAGCAGTGAGTTAGTCTGCAATACTGCATCCTAAGTCCACTGAGTCTCCACGGCTTCATGCTATGCTTATGCAATAACAGCTGTTTCTCAAATGTACTTGATTTGCTTACATAAAGGTCAAAATAAACCAAAATAAATATCCAATACAAAATGCTTTCATGATAGAATAATTATACCAGTATATATTAAAATTTTATTTTTTTACACATTTAATATGCATTGTATAACTGAAGTTCAGGATAGTTTTCTATTTATTTTTTTACTTCCAGTGTAAGAGAGGAAGTTTTCATCAAGGAAGAAAAGATTTACATATTTAAATGAAGTGCAGAACTGTAAATATTTTGCCTACCAAAGTTATTAAATGCAAGTACTTGCTAATGGTTCCAGAATGTTAAACAAAGCATTTTCTTTAGTATTGAAAGACAGGTATCTAGCAATCTTTTTTAAAAAGAAAATGTGTTTGGGGGGGGAGGGGAAACCACTTTGAATATATTTTATAAATCCGCTACAGAGGAAGCAAAAATGCAAATAGCAGTAATGATCCATTAAGTGAACGGAAATTTGTTTCCTTCAAAATTATTTCCATTCATAATCTAGTTAAGATCAGAGGTGAATATTCACTACTTGTAGGTTTTCAAGGCTCAAAATGTTTATTTGAAACTTGAACACAGGATTACATTACGATGACAATCCCATTGCAAAGAGGTTTATACATGTTGTTGAAAAATAACATATTTGATTAAAAAAACACAAATTTATACTGGCTAATAGTTTCATATTTTCTAAAGCTGCATTAGCCTCAACTTTTTCTATGTATTGCAAGCTGCATTTTTATTTTCATACAATTACAATGGATAAAGCAGATTTTTTTTCTCCAAAAGATAGGCATTATCAAAGAAAAATAATTATGGATACTTACAATTAAATTTAAAGATAGTATTCAGAGCAGTGTTTCAAAATCATTTAAACTGTTTATTTTATTATAAGCATGTAACTCACAAGTTTTCACAGCATGGTCACATTATATTTTGTGGCAGTCACAAATAACTGATGTACAAAATGAAGTGCATTATTTCTACACTATGCTAAGCCTATGACTAAATACAAAAAATGTCTATAGTTTACAAAAAAGGTTAATGTCTATATTAACAGTAAAACCATTCAAAAGTAACAGTTGAAATTATAGGTATAACACCAGATAGTCATTCATTCAATTTCACAAGAATACAAAAATGAATGTTTTAATATCTGCGACGCTTGTTAGGTCCTTCAAAGCTGCCCCCAGGATTTCCTCTACCAAAGCCACTGGGTCCACTATTGACGGCACCTACACCACCCATAGCTGGTTGAGGAGTTTCAGAGCCTGGCCTATTAACCATAGGTGAACCCATTTGTGGTGGGCCTCCTTGAGGAAATCTCTCAGAATGCTACATTAAGTCCATTTAGAACAAACCCCCAATTTGAATTACAATAAATAGGGGAAATATGATGTTTTCAGGAAGTTCAGCAGATAGTCCAGCAGAATCAGGATGACACATAGAAGGAAGAAAGGAGCAATTAATTTAGTCATTACCTTTAAAAGTTGAATGTAAGCTAAAAAGTAAGTCAAACAATATTGTGACAACCAGGTCATTAAGTTAAAGGAATAGGTAGGCAAAGTGTAACCATTCTAAGAGGTCTAATTCTAATGAATAGGTATTTTATATTCTGAATCTTCTGTACAAAATCTAAGTATGCATAAATATTAAGTATGTTAAGTATGTATAAAGTATACCAAGTATGTACAAAGAAATGAAATTAAAAGTATATTTTAGAAGGTACTTAAACTTAACTTTTTAAGAGAGGCTAAATGCAACAGAATCTAGGTTCAAAATTATTAAGTGTTATAGATGATAGATGATAGATAGATAGATAGATAGATAGATAGATAGATAGATAGATAGATAGATAGATAGATAGATAGATAGATAGATAGATAGATAGATAGATAGATAGATAGATAGATAGATAGATAGATAGATAGATAGATAGATAGATAGATAGATAGATAGATAGATGGATGATAGGTTTCATGTAATTCACATTAACATTTACAGCCAAATTTGTATTTAACATATTTAAAATATAAATTGTAACATTAGATTAAGGGTGTCCTAATTCAAAATTGTAGAAAAATTATATTCTCTTTTAATTATGAGAACATTTTAATTAAGATCCCTGAAATGACTTAATAGTCTATCTGGCCGACTCCAACTTTATTATCCAGTTGGGATTAAAAATATGAATGGAAATGTCCTTGGCTTACCCAAGGAGTTATATTTTCTGAAATTTGTATTTCTCCTGCATTGCACTGTTTCTAAAAGTCCAAAGTCATCAGCAGCAGATTTTTTAGACAACAGCAAATTCTGATTCTTGAAATGAATGTAACTCAGAAACTAAGTCACCGATATGAATACTGCTATATTGTTAATACTAAAAAGTTATTTATAGTAACCAGCAGTAATTATCTCATTTTCTGGGTTAATTGCTGTGTAAATAACTGGTATAAAATATTGCATCCTTTTTCTAGAGCCCATTACACTCCTTGCAAATCTGCTCTGATCAATTGCAGTATTACCTGAGTAGATGAAAGGATACTGAGGAAGAAACCATACAAGAAAAGTTCTCTGGTGTGAAGTTGGGGGTATTGTTATTATCCAATTTATTACAAAAACAATAAATACATGTTTAAGGAGAATTAAGCAAATTTAAATATTTAATTGTATGTCTTTTTCCTTCAGTAATGTAAGAACTCTATAAATATTGAATTAGATATATAATAATATCAGAAACAATCCAAATATACTAGGCTGAAGTGATTTTGAAAAACAAATTCAGCTCTTCTGAAAATGGTATAGATCGTGTAATTTTAAAAATGGTTTCCAGTTCTTTTACTGACAAAAATTAGTGTGCTTCCTAATCATTATTTTCTTTTTATTAATTGCGCCATAATACTGTTCATTATTTTCCTCCCTTAAAAAGTAAAGAAATGGATTCATAATTTGGTTCAGTAATATGCACAACGCATGCTGAACCGAGAAACTAAGTATATCAGATCACTTTATGAAAAGCGATTTCCTCAGCAAATGATATATAGAAATTAAGTTGATTATCCTTTTAAAAAACAGCATAATGTTCTTACGGAAAATAAGCACATATATATATTTGAATAAATTTTACTTCCCCAACTCCACTTCTTTGGAACTCCAAACATAGCAAAAAATGTTATAATAATAAAACCAAGAAGTTAAATATATTAAATGCAGTATAAATATTAGCTAATATCCTTGTCTTGTCCTTAACAACTGAATCAAATCGAGTTTTCAGGAGAAACTCTTTATTAAAAATAGTCAGGTTTTACAAAAAAAGCTTTGTGGTTATAAACTCATTCCAATAAAAATCTGTTAATCAATTAAATTTGCTTTAAAAAATATTCAAAGATAGCTTCACACCATGAATCATTTCAAAACACCAAAAATAAAACATGCTTATCGGTAATCCATGTCTACAGTACAAAATAACAACTAAATCTTAAATGTCTCTTCCATAATCATTTGGGGGGGGGGAAGCACTTTGAACTGCATGTGCT
This sequence comes from Azemiops feae, assembly GCA_023970755.1. Classification (NCBI taxonomy): domain Eukaryota; kingdom Metazoa; phylum Chordata; class Lepidosauria; order Squamata; family Viperidae; genus Azemiops; species Azemiops feae. The sequence goes on from JALGBA010003848.1 coordinate 3,480,912, forward strand.
CATGCTCCTTTAAATATGGTAACTTGCAATAGCCCGAAAAACGTATAAAAACTTTTCTGCCCATGACTTTTATTTATATTAAAAGAAGTACACAACATGTTATTTAATTATCAGTAACAGGATAGATGTTGATGGCATATTTAGCAACTAATTTAATTTTTAAATTATTTTCAATAACAACTACAATTACAGTGTGAAGTTATCCTTGTTAGATAGATTTGCTATGTTTTAGGAAAAAAATAAATGTTTATGATACATTACCACGGTTCCATTATCTGGCATCATTGGGGTTCCAATGTTTGTAGCTCCTTCTGGCCCCAACGAAGGACCTGGACCCATTGCAGGGCCAGGCATTGTCCCTCTGTTGTTCATATTCATACTCATCATTGGAGGTGGAGGAGGAGGACCTTGGTTTCCAGCAGGTGCTGGGCTAAAGGCATCTATGTAAAACAGTCTACACTTAGAGCTGTCCTAACTGCATTTTAAAGAATTACAAATTATAATAGTCGAAACATTTGAAAAAAAAAATGCTGTTATTCTTTGAGACTGTACATTTACTTTAATTTTTTGGCATTAAGCAATTATTATTGAACGATACCATTCCAAATAAAGTCTAACATTCTCAATTTCAAGTATTTTTCCATAAGCTAATTCCTATTAATTCTTGAAAGTAATGGTATTAACTTTCGAAGTAATATCAGTTCTTTTGTGTGTAATCGTTTTTTTCCCAGAACATCATTTGCTTATGATATTGTACAAGGCTAATTAAACTACAATTTTATGTCTATGACAGTGAATGTAGAAAATCTGAGTATTACCAAGTGGAAAATGCAAGAAACTACTTATTTGAAGAAGAACATATATGGAGTTAAAGATTATTTTGTATAGCTTGCAATAACAATAGAATGCTTGACTAGAATAACATTTTTTTAAATTATACAAGGTAAAAATAAAGTCTCTTTTGAGTTTACTTAAGCTTGGTTATCATAAGGACTATAATCATATTTTTCTTGACAACATTTGCCACTGTCTTTCCTGGGTTTTTTTTCCAATTTCCCTATCTAGTCTGCAGTCTTGTGATTTTCTGGTGGTCTCCCATCCAAATACTAGGCATTACTAAATGCACTGAATTAGAGGCTTCTTTATAAAATTAATACTGACAAACAAAAAATATCTAGGGACATTGTAATCAGATTATATATGTACTGACTTTAGTGGAAAATAATAATTCTCATGAAATAAATCAGTGATAGTACAGATACAGAAGCAGTAGTTTTTAATTTTCTTGATTTTAATTCTAGGTAGACAATGATAGAGACAAGTTTTGTAATGCCCAATGTCTACAATAAGAGAGCTTTCCCTCAATCACATCTTCCTGTGCTGCTTTACTTAATACAGATATCTTCTCAGCAACATAAGAGCTAATCTGCAGAGCTTTTAATTTTAATCATGGTTTAAATACTGCTAAAATATATTTAACATGTTATGATACTTTTTCAATAGGGGCTGAGTAGTTGTTAGACTTTCCTTTATTCTTGTTACAGTAGAGCTAAATGAAAGCACACAGGATTGGGCAAAAGGGGGCAGAAATAACCAATTAAAGAGACAAAGTCCCATTGAAAGTATACTCTGAACTTTAGACTAATTCAAAACAGATGGAAACTGAAACTGGAACTTGCCACAGAGGTTTATACCTAAAGCAACAGTTGCCCAGAAAATGAAAAGCCAAATTGTACATGGCTTTAAAATGTATCATGACATTTCCCCCTCCCTTTTCCCCATATTGGTTATTTATAAAGGCATCCGAAGCAGTTTTGGCTCAAAATCTAAAATCAAAATGAAATCGATCTGCATAATGAACTTAATCCAAATCTTATTACAGTTGTCTGGATAGCACACTTCTTGAAGAAGCTACCCAAATAAAACAAAGACTAATCTTAGTCAGGTACACATAAATATTATACCAGATGGCCCAAAATGCCACAATGAGAAATACCAAAGTAATCAGTATTAGACATACAAAATAGCTGTTGTTAAAGTAATGTGGAGAATTCAAGTATGAGATGAGTGTTCTACTCACAACTTTAAACTAACATAGAGATCAATATCTCAACTTTGGCATACTGTACAATTATTCACTAATGCGTTTTTGAAGACAAAGTAGTAACTTTGCACGATGCATGGCTACTATTACACAAATATACATAGTTATAATGCAGTAAAGTTCTGAAAGACGAAGAGCTGATTATTTACAAGTTTAAACCCTCAATTATAGTTTGCTCCCATCATTCCCATAAATACAAACACAAGCCTCCAATTAAAACAATATATTCAAGACCCTGTTATAAATTCCCAAGAAGTAAATCTAATTAAATCAAACATTTACTTGTACTGCGATGTATTTTAATTTTACATTTACTCAGATAAAACTTTAGAAACATTTACAAGAAACAGGAATTCATGTTTGCCAGTTGATACTGATACTTTTTCCCATTACCTTTAATTTTATAAAATCAAAAAGTATGTTTGAAAGAAAAAAATAGTCCAGTATATAACAAATTAAAATTTTGGTCAAGATTATCTGCCAAAGTCTACACAAGTAACATGTACAGTCTCAAAAAAACTTTCAAGAACAAGAGCCTTTTGCTTCAGATCCCTACCTCCCATGTTTAATGCTCCACGAGGACCCATATCACCCATTCTCATTTCCTGTTCTCTCTGAAAGTAAACATAATTTGCATCGTCAACCTATCACTTATTATTTTAACATTCTCATTTTTTGGCCAACCATTTTATGAAATAACACTTATAATTTCATAAAATCAAGAAATACCATTTCTTCCATTAATAGAAATTAGTACTTTATTCTTTTTAAAAATTCTGGTCTTTAATAAAGAAGACACAAAATAATACCGAGATGACCACCCAGAGATCAGCCTTAAGTATACTAACTGCCCCTAGGAAGAATAAAAATAGATGGCAGTATTTACAGCTGCTTGTAATTGTGTCATATTTAATACTTTTCTGAGATTTAATTATGGAACAATAATATGAAATATTCTGTAGCATTATAACATTAATCACACTTTGGAAGCAGTAATATACACTGGTCTCAGAATTTAAAAATGTAAATAATTCTTTATGTAATATAAAATACATATATGAATCTTAAATTGTGCTTTAATAATAGCAAATGTCTGGCAATATATAGTCATCAACCTGTAGCCTATTCTATATGATAGCATAGATCAGGGGTGTCAAACTCGCAACATCACATGACGTGTCATGCCGTATTGCAACTTTTTTTCCATTGCTGGCAATGGGGTGGGCGCAGTTTTGTCATGACGCATCCGGCCCATGGGCCATCAGTTTGACACCCCTGGCATAGATAGACAGTAACAATTCAGCAAAACTTGAAGGTCAGGCTTTTTTCTTTTTAAGTAATTTATTTGTAGACAGGTGGAGTAATTGTAGGCAAATGAATTACTGGATTTGTTTTTAAGATTACCATCTGGGCATGAAATAAGTATTTCCAATTGGGCTCACTTAGATTCTGTAATTACATAAAAAAATGCAACCATTAAAGTATCCCTTAAAATAAAAAATAAATATTATCAAGTATTGATCTAACTATAATGGTTAAACACTTAGTATGCATAGTATTATCAGATTTCATAATTTTAATTTTTATCAAAGAAAAGAGAACATTGCCATTCTGAGTAAAAAAGCTGACAGGATATGTATTATTGGTGATGGAACACATATGTGAAGTTTCAGACAATTCCACTGATTGATAACCTGAAGAAATTAGAACAGAATTAATCAAAAACTACAACCTGTAAAGCAGTATGTGTTTACTTATTTAGCATTGTTTTCTTCCCAGAATACAGCTAAAACCATCTATATAATGTATACATTAATGTATACAATGTATATAATAAAAAAGTAAGAGGCAAGATATTCTACAATTCTGAAATTTCTGAAATTCTGAAATTTTGTAATGTAAAATAAATGTATCTATAATTTATATACACTATGCCAAAATATTAAAATTGGCAATAATAATACCCTTATATACAATTAGATTTAAAAGTATTCATGATATCTATGACAAATGTTGCACTAAAACACATGGCATAACCCCCAGTATAAGAACAAGAATGATCAAATATCAAGAGATGAACTATTTCTTTTAAAAAATGGGGGGTTTGCTTTAAATAACCCTTGTTTATTATATACATCAAGTACTACAACATGAATAAAATATTTCAGTTCTCTGTCCACTAAAATAATTAATAAATAAAGGACTGATTCACATAACTAAAAATCTTTCTGGACTCTGCTCATAAAAATGTCATAATCAGAAATTAGCAAAAACAAGTATTCGTAATACAACCGTCATGCTGTCAAATATACCAAATATCATAGGATTTTCTAAGCCCTTTCAATTAATACTTAGTAAAATATATATTAAGAATAATACTTAAAAGTAAAATTTTCTGTTAAAAAGGAAAACCATACTAACTTCTCAGGCCAATAGAACTACATATGAGCATTAAAGTAGAAATACAAACTAGAAATATCCGAGTAAAGTATGGCTTTATCAAAAGCAATAAAGAATATTGTTAAATAAATAGAACCTCCATTACAAAACTACCTAGCCAAATATAGAAATAATACAGTTACCAACGAAGCACAAGCAAATGCTTAAAATCATATAAAGATTCTAATATTTAATCTCATATAAAGATTCCAATATAGACATCTATTTAAATATCATCCTTTTTCCAAGGTTACAGAAATATTTTTACTAGAAGGTGGTGGTGGTGGTGGTATGCTGGATATAAAACTGATTAAAATCCATGTTTTGAGCTGAACAATTAGCATTCCATTCAAGCATCATATAAAATCATGCAATGCTAGCAGGAATTTCAAGCTGATACGAAATTTTGCAATCTTCAAAATAATATTAAAAATTACATCAACAGCAAATAAAAATATCATTTACTAGTTAGCATGTTTGGTGAGCATTTAAATGCTTTAGGCCTTATCTCAGTAATTCTGCATCTATCCTACATTTTAAAGCTTATTATCTTCAAATTACAGTTGAGAAGCCATGGCTTAGCTGGCAACTATTGAGTTAAGATTTGATTGTATTTTATTTTACTTATGTGTTACAAATAGCATTAGGATTCAAAATTTCAAAAACTATCATTTATAGTAAAAAAATTTACGAGACTTCACTAAATTCTCTGGTTTATTAATCTCACATCTTAACACAAGCAGAAAAATTCAAAGGCTGCACACAATATAAATAAGGCAGATAAGAATTTGTTATCCAAAGCACACAAATCGTATCTTGTTTTATTGGATAATGCATATGTTAAGACAGTTTGAATCTCTTTTATATAGTTCCAGTGATTTATGTCCTTTGTTAAACTAATACTGAAATATTTTTGCCATTAAATTTTATTTTTAGTATATAGTTGATATGATGTCTTATTACAAATTCCTTTTAAAATATTAAAAACTGAAGATTTTGAGATAACAAAAAACATGCAAAATAATGAAGCACAGTATATATTTCCTCTTTTGTTCTCTCCCAAAATGTATGACGTATGCATGCATACTTCTACTTAACAATAAACAAAATGTTTATTTCATAGACAATTTAAGGATTTACTTGCAAACTCCTTGTATTACCTTTGCTTACCTGTGCAAATTAAATCTTCAGTAGGCAGCAGTATCCACCATACATTCAATCACTGGATTTGCCATTATTTTGAAAAATACTAAGATTTCAAGCAATTAAATAAACCATGTTGCTCTTTTTCTTACATCGCTTTAGCAGAATCTTTAAAATAAATATATCATTTAAGTTCGAGGATATGCATAAATTCTAGGTTAATAACATTTTAACAGTATCTTTTAATTTTCTAAACAATATATTGAGTTACAGAGAAACGATTAGGAGCTTCCTTCATACACCCTGAATGTTTATTTGCTATTTGGATGCCATTTCTGTTTAAATTTATTTATACTATATTCAAAAAATACACACTGATATTATGTAATCCTCATAAATGGTTGCCTCATAGAGCAACTGTTGCAATAATTCAGCAATCAATCTTTGCATTTATGACCTTCACAGATCTAGAAAACAAAGGAAAGCTGAAGTAAAACTGTAAGCAGTTACAGCTTCACTTAGCAACCACCTTGCTTGATGATTGTCATTGCTAAATGAGGTCTATCCATATATGCTTGCATATATCCAGAGAGATAATATCCTGAATGCTGAATAATGTAGAAACATATGATACAATATTGTGAAATCTAAGAAAACATGAATATCAAAACCCTATAATGTCATCATTTGGACTACAATACAAGCATTTTAAGGGTTTTAATCTAATTGCAATAATGTATCCATCACATAGTGAAATGTACATAATAAATTCACAATATAGAAAGAAATTCTCAGTCACCTAGATCTAAAAATATACAGTATAATTTCCTCAAGACTAGTAACACAAAATGTATTATTACTATGTATTGCATTTAATGGCATAATGCCTAGAATTTTATAAGACAAAAAAAAACCCATAATTTTATGGCATGAAAAATAATGGAAGCATTCAAGTAATTAAATTTTCTTCTCAAATTTATCTGAAACAAACGAACATTAACTTTGCTATCAATTTACATGCTAAAATTAAAAAATGTGAAGGCATCATTAGCTATAACTTCCTAATACTTGATCCAATACTTGTACTTAATCTATATTCACTTGCATAACTGCTGCCATGTGCTAAAATGTGACCTAAGAAATAAGAAAATAAAGAATCTCATTGTAAATAGAAACTCAACAGCAACTCTTGTTTTTCTGCATATATATTGGGGAAAAATAACTAAATCAAATAATCAACATATTAAACAGTGATGCAAATATACAAAATCAGAGAACTCAAATTGTACATTGAAAATGGTTTACTTTCAAATATGAAGCCTGTTTGGCTAGAAAACAGCAAACATAGTATAATGTACACAATGACATTTTCTTGGAGTCTTAATAAAAAATTAGCTAAAAGTATGAAATTTCAAGCGCTGTGTATTTAAACTGTGAACTCAGAAATAAATTCAACATTTCTTTATAAATAGGTTATGAATTGTCAGTTGGAAAAAAATCCAAAAATATAGTTGTTAGTAAAATTATTGTGAAAGCCAGCCACTTACTGAAAGATTTAAAAGTATGTGTTCTCTTCATTGGCAAATGAACTTAGAAACTAATTTCTTGTAGATGATCTTTGAAGCAGAATATAAAAGTTGTTAGACAAGAATTGTCAGCAGAATACCCCGCCCCCCCCCCCCACATCCTGGGAGAATATTTTGCTATCAGAATAATTTCACTGCTAATTTTTACTAAGTCCACAAATGCTTTTCAACATATAATAAGCTAATGCTGATGAAATAATTCTTAATACCTCTTACATTGGGTCACTATATTTACAATCTTCAGTTAAACTACTGTATAGAAAAATAAAGATTAATCAAGTGGATGAATTAATGAAAGTTGCTTATGAGATTCAGTAGGAAGCAAAAGTTCCTGGATTTTATTGTTTCCAATATGATGGGAAGGGAGTTTTAAATAGGATTTTTTTTTTGGGGGGGTGTATTATTTTAAGACTTAGAAGTGCCTAACAATCCACTTCTATTGTTCTTAAAAGGAATCTTATAAAGGTTCCAACTAATAAAGTATACTTACCATTGTAAAAGCTAATGTATGCAAGATAAGATTATAAAATGGAAAGATGTCCAAGCTTCAGGAATAAAATATTGAATGTTACTTAGAAAAACTTTTATTTTTATTAATTGTGCCATGCTACCACTGTATTAGACTGGTACATAAGACGAACATACTATATAAAATATACTGTATTGCCTTTTCATCCCTTTTATATTATGTAACCATTAAAAATATTATCAAACCAAATAAGCATTCAGTCAATAATGTTTGGATTATACACCACACAAATGAAAAAGTTACAAGACAGAACAATATTAGTGTAACTATAAAGATATATAACTGGCAATTTGGATCAGGATCATCATAATCATCCTAGCGTTATTCCCACATGGGCAGGGTCCATTTTTTGGATTGCCATCTATTTGGATGGCAGAATATAAATGCAATAAATAAAATACATTCCAGTTATTACAAGCCCCATTGAGAGGAAATCTACCTATGAATGAGGTTTCCTTTTAAATTTAAAACAGCCACGAAGTATGGGAGGAATAGTGACTGAAAAGTTACTGAGCTATGTATTTTTGTTTTTTGTTGCATCTATACAAAGTTTCAAAATGTAACAATCAAAAACTCCCTAAATATTGCAGTTACATTCAAAATACAAAGTAGGTAAAAAATAAATACAAACAGTATTACAAAACACAAACTGTTCTCACTATACCAGGGGTAGGCAACCTTGGCTCTTTTATGACTCGTGGACTTCAACTCCCAGAATTCCTGAGCCAGCATGGCTCAGCTTGGAAACCTCTCCCTTTCCCCTCAGCATGGCTGGCTCAGGAATTCTGGGAGTTGAAGTCCACGAGTCATAAAAGAGCCAAGGTTGCCTACCCCTGCACTATACCAAGTCTTACAGTGAGGGAAAAAATTATTTGATCCCCTGCTGATTTTGTACATTTGCCTACTGACAAAGCGAATGATCAGTCTATAATTTTAATGGTAGTTTATTTTAATAGTGAGACAGAATAACAACAAAAAATCCACAAAAGCACATTTCAAAAAAGTTATAACTTGATTTGCATTTTAATGAGTGAAATAAATATTTGACCCCTTCGCAAAACATGACTTAGTACTTGATGGCAAAACCCTTGTTGGCAATCACAGAGGTCAGACGTTATAGTTGGCCACATCTCAGGGGGGATTTTGTCCCACTCCTCTTTGCAGATCCTCTCCAAGTCATTAAAGGTTTCAAGGCTGACGTTTGGCAGCTCGAACCTCAGCTCCCTCCACAGATTTTCTATGGGATTAAGGTTTGGAGATTGGCTAGACCACTCCAGGACCTTAATGTGCTTCTTCTTGAGCCACTCCTTTGTTGCCTTGGCCGTGTGTTTTGAGTCATTGCCATGTTGGAATACCCATCCACAACCCATTTTCAATGGCCTGGCTGAGGGAAGGAGGTTCTAACCCAAGATTTGACGGTACATGGCCCCGTCCATCATCCCTTTGATGTGGTGATGTTGTCCTGTCCCCTTAGCAGAAAAACAACCCCAAAGCATAATGTTTCCACCTCCATGTTTGATGGTGGGGATTGGTGTTCTTGGGGTCATAAGCTCATTCCTTCTCTTCCAAACAGACCGAGGGAGATTGACAGTTATTTTGCGTTTCTTCCATTTGCGAATAATTGCACCAACTGTTGTCACCTTCTCACCAAGCTGCTTGGTGATAGTCTTGTAGCCCATTCCAGCCTTGTGTAGGTCTACAATCTTGTCCCTGATGTCCTTGGACAGCTTTTAAGTCTTGGCCAAAGTGGAGAGTTTGGAATCTGATTGATTGATTGATTGATTGCTTCTGTGGACAGGTGTCTTTTATACAGGTAATGAGCTGAGATTAGGAGCACTCCCTTTAAGAGAGTGCTCCTAATCTCAGCTCGTTACCTGTATAAAAGACATCTGGGAGCCAGAAATCTTGCTGATTGATAGGGGATCAAATACTTATTTCACTCATTAAAATGCAAATCAATTTATAACTTTTTTAAAATGCGTTTTTCTGAATTTTTTTGTTATTCTGTCTCTCACTGTTAAAATAAGCCTACCATTAAAATTAGAGAATGATCATTTCTTTGTCAGTGGGCAAATGTACAAAATCAGCAGGGGATCAATTTCTCCCCCACCCTCACTGTATGTCACCAATCTGACACTTCAAAATTTGTAACATGCAGCCCATACCTTCTCCAAAATATGTTACTTCTTGTTTGTACCACATTAACTCAAGCATATATTTTCCAGGGACTGTGCAGTTAGTGCATGAACCCAGGAGAAGATAATTAGCCTTAGTGGGTACTGACATGGTGTGCATGTCCATACCTTCTCAAAACAATGAATAGCTCTAATATTACTGAAAACTATTTTGTGATTAGGTTTTAATTTTATTCATTCAAATTAATCTCCAATGCTGCAAAGTGAAAATGATATGGTGGCTCCAGAGAGGTCAGGTTTTTTTTCTTTTATCATGCCCTTAGGCAAAACTCAGTACATTTATTTTCATCTTTATTTCCAACAAAACTGCAGAAAAATAAGGCATCATTTGCTGACAAATCCCAGCTAGTGCTGAATATGGCCTTCAAGTTACCAGGTAATGTTTTTATAGAAACATTATTTATATTATAATTATATTTATACCCTAATCCCAAATTAAGCTTGGGTCTACGTCCACCAAATATCTTACAGTGAACTAAAATATGTCTAAGTAATAATCTCATATCATAAAGTATGAGACCTTGTAAGAACAATTTGTTTTCTAATGTATTACATTTCACAGAAACAAAGTTGTAAAGTATCACTAAGTATTTCGCACATAACACAATTAAAGTTAATGTAAGTTTCATGTTATAGTTTGTGCCATCTATTAATTTCTTTAAAAAAAATCTTTAAACAGCAGTAATGTTTAATCCCAAATTGCTGGTCCTGAAAAAGAATGTAATAATCTAGCATTGCTAAATAGAATAAAAATCTATCTATCCATAAAGTGCTTCATAGTGTGGACCACTTTCAGAAGCCATAAAAATGGATAGGGTAGCCAGTTACTATTAGTTCCATAATTAGTTACATAATGGTCTGAATTCATAATTTCATAATGGTAGTACTTAATTATTAGATTTCTTTTGACATTTAAACGGATTAATAGCAGGCTTTTTAGATTTTGCTACATTAAGGTTCCCGCAAGCCCAAACCAGGACAAGCCAATAGTGAGGAATAATAATAGTTACAGTTTACCAACTCATAGTACACATTGCCTCTCCTGGTGGGACCTGTTTAAGTGGGACCTGTTTAATTATCCACTGTCTGCAAACTACACTTTTGATATTTCTCAATTTCCTTAGCAAGAACGGTGCTACAATGGCCAATTCCTCAGAAAGCTATCAAGTGTAAATTACAGGTAGCCCTCAACTTATGAGTGGTCACATAACTGGGCTCAGTTATGGTCAAAAAAGTTGAGGACTTCCTGTAAAAGTACGCAAGAATCCAGGAAAAGTACCGACCTAAAAGCATATATACCTGGGCAAGTCATCAAAATGATTAATTTGTATATTTATGAGCACTTTGATAGACATGTCACAATTTACAGAAGCTAGCATATGTTTCTTACAATTAGTGCCAGACTAGTCTTACATGATTCTTTGTTAGTACTACTAACTTAAATGAGATCTCTCACAATATTCTCAATAAAGCTGTGAAATAAGGGCTAAGCAATAGTATTGTTAGGGTTGAACAGCAACAATACATTAATGGCTCCACTCAGTTAAAGATATTTGAGCGGTCACTCAGAAGATTCAGAAAGATTGACACATGGTGAAAGGAATATGTGGTTTGTGAAATTTCAATATCTGAATGGTTCTAAAAACGGAGGTTCTACTGCCCCACGACCAAACAAATGGGTTAAAAGTACAAAGGAGATGGTTCAAACCAGACCTCAGGAAGAACTTATTTATCCAATTTATCCAGCTGCTCATCTCACAAGTGATACTTCGTAACTATACAGGCTGTTCACCTATAGAATACCCTGCAATACAATGTAGTATTTCTCTTTCACTAAAAGTCTTCAAAAGAGACTGGATGGTTACTGTCAGAGATGCCCTAGCTGATCTGAACTGATGAGGGAATTGGACCAGATGACCCCTACGACCCCTTCCAATTCCGATTCCATGAACCACTGGTTTGCTATGCCATAAACAACTACTAAAGAGCAATGGAGAAAACTGATAACTTATTTTATTGATTTAAAAATGTATAAACCACTTCAGTCAAGAGCATGCTTGTTGTTGTTGTTCTGTCCATTATCTGTGAACTTCCTGAATACAAGTTATTGTCAACCCTGAGAAGAGCAGGCAAAACAGGATCTTGGAATGCCTTTTATTATAGGATAGAATAACATTGTCTTGAAAGCTTATGCAGAAAGTGGATCTCTACTGATTTTTATTCCAGGGACAAACCTTTTCTTGGTTTACAGCTAAAAAATATAATTCATAACATTCCATTGGTAGATTTCAGATTCACCAAAAATTTTACTTTAATGGAAGAGCATACACAATTAGTAGCTTTTATTATTCACAAAGAGATCCAGTTTGGTGTAATGGTTAAGGCATAAGTCTAGAAGTCTAAGAGACCAGGAGTTGTACTCTTGCTTTGGATGGATGGATGGATGGATGGATGGATGGATGGATGGACAGATTCACAAGTCTAACCCTAGTACCAATTTGGTTAAGAATCCTTTGTGCAAAAACCTAAGCCAGAAATATCAAGACATTGAATTCATCTTTTCAGGCAAAAACATTTAGTAAAAACTATCTGTAATAAAGAATACAAGATCATGTTAATTCAAAAATGGTATCAACTATACATATAATCTGCTAGAGTGATTGTAACATAACTAAATTTATATTTTCTTATGTGGTGGCCATGTGAGCTGATTATTATCAATCCTAAACAAAATCAGCAAACAAGAATCAAGATATTTTTTTTAACTTGCTTTACTGAGTATGTTTAATGTTTTCAAATGACCTATAAAGAACTAAATTGTTTGTTGTTAGCTGCCAGGCTCTCAAGGGTAAACACCAATATAAAATGTCACACAATGTATAAAGCAAGTTAAGCGATACTTTAGACATAAAATAACTTCAGTGTTAATATTTATATCTTTATTCTTTTATGTCAGGAAGAATCCAATGTGTATTAACAATCACTCTCTTTGTATCACTGTAAAAGGATCAATTTGGATGTGGTCTGCCAAAATGATCAAGTTAATGATAAGCAAGTTAAAGAACAGACACAAATAACTTTACTATGAATGTGTATACTTTAGCCCTTAAGACAGAAAGAAGCTAAATGTTACATTTGATGACATGGTTACAAGACATTGCTTTAAAACTATCATAAAGAATAAACCGGATGATTTTTCAATTAATTTACTGAACTACACAGATTGATATGATCCCAAACTTAAAATAACCTGCAGAAGATCTAAATTACCTCTACTAAAAAGAAATCATAACTGTTATTTTATAAAAACCATCACACTTCTTATTGATGACTTAATATTTGAAAAGTTTCTTTTAAATTTTAAATTAAACTAGAAATATAATTCTCCAAAAGACATTTTTCTTTGCTTTGTCTGAATGAGAAACTTTATTACCTGATTAATAATGAAAAATGACTTTTCTCTATATAGCTTATATTATTTTAAAATAAATAAAATCCTATTCTTAATATCACTTCTGCAATTCTGTATAACAAAAGTATTACCCAAGCCCAGCAGAAAAATATTCATTTCTATGAAATACAAATAGCAGCAAATTTTCATCTTTCCAGATGCAGAAATTTCCAGAACAGAGTATTAACTGATCTCAGAGGAGATGAAGGGAAGACATTTTTGCAAAAGACACATTTTTAAACTAAAAAGATTGAGATGCTACAAGATTTTATGATTTTTTTCAAATGTTAAAACAACTGTATGGTAAATAAGAATTGCCTACTATAATATCTGCTATTAATATGCTCATTGGACTAAAAAAGTATAAATCCAATGAAGGGGCATATATTATTAACAGCAAGCATGCATAAATATATATACACACATTTTTTTTTAAAGAATCTGCTTTCCTTTAGTATCTCCTGAAGTTATTTCCTATTTGATATATAGTTAGTCCTTGACTTACAATCATTCATTTAGTGGCCATTCAAAATTACAATGGCATTGAAAAGTGACTTATGACCGTTTTTCACACAACCATTCCAGCATCCCCATAGTCATGTGATTAAAATTTGGATGCTTGGCAACTGGTTCATATTTATGACAGTTGCATGGAGACATGTGTGATCACTTTTTACAACTTTCTGACAAGAAAGACAACAGGAAAGCCAGATTCACTTAACCACCATGTTACTAACTTAACAACTGCAATGATTCCCTTAATAACTGTGGCAAAAAAAGTTTTGAAATGGGGCAAAGCTCACTTTAACAACTATTTCGCTTAACAACAGAAATTTTGTGCTCAATTTTGGTCAAAGATCAAAGACTGCCTGTAGAGCTTGCTGTTTCCAGCAGCACTTCAGAAGTATAATGACCTAGGTAGCAAGGTAACATCATATCTGAGTCATTCTGCTACTGAAGAAGAATAACTTGGACAGGTAAAATTGAGTGACTCAAGTGGCAACCACTGTCATTTTGTAAGTGATTCTCAGATTTTAAATTGTTCAAGAATATTCTTAATATTCCTGACTAAAATTGTTCTCTCTCAATTAACTTCTGCTGAATCAGGTCAAAGAAACAAAGAACTACTGTAGATCATCTTAATTTTTAAACATAACATACTATCCATTTTATATTTTCAAGCACTTAAATTATGATAAACTAGTATGGAAAAAAATCTTACCTAAATTCTACAATCTTGAAAAAAAATCAATTGAACTAGTATATAGTCTCAGTTTACTGTTGACCTATATTAACTAGAGTACTAATAATTGATAATTTTGGCAAATTTTGCAATGAGTTTCTTAGAGTATAATTAGGATTATGAAATGTAGGATATAAAACATAGTATTACAAACAGATCTAACAAGTTCCCACAAATTCTTATAAAACGTTTCAGCTTTAAAATGTAAATAATTTCTATTAAGCAATTACCAGTTTGTCTTCTATGATTTTAGCTGTTATATCTCATATTTTCAAAAACATGGTTATATCTATGCAAGAATTTTCACTGAGAACTATGGGATCTATTGGAATGCCTATTAAAAATAATGAGAGTTGAGATTGAACTTCTTTGAAATATATGCAGTGAGAAATGTTTTAAAACATGCTTGAACGCTAGCAGACCCAATTGTGCAGAAAAAAACACGTTATTTTCACACACTAAGCAACAAGAATACATGGAAATAGCAAAAGTTTCTGAGAAAACTAAATAATAAAAGCTGTCACTAAGCAAATAATTTCTTGCTAAATTCATGCCATTACAAACTCTACCACAACTATACAGGTTAAAATAAGCTAAATGCATTTTAATACCATTAGATCAAAATGCATAACCACTTACCTTGACCTAACAGAAGATGTAGTACAACAAAGTACAATCTGACAAAGTATCTGATGATAAAGACTGACAAATCTAACAACTGAAAGGGGCGTTGTCTTACCTGAACGCCTTTTCTCAGCATGATGATGGAGAATCCACAAATGGGTTAACTTCATCCTCCTGCCCAATGAGACTAAGTCAAACGATCGCCACGCCTCCTGCTGGGCTAGATACTGACCCAGTTTACGACGAAGGCGAAGCAACAGACGATAGTCGGACGTGTTGGCTCCTCCTACCCCCGACACAGGACCTGATGGTCGCTAAAGGGGGTGGGAGTGGATTCTCCATCATCATGCTGAGAAAAGGCGTTCAGGTAAGACAACGCCCCTTCTCCAGCATGAGGATGGAGAATCCACAAATGGGACATACCAAAGCTACCTGTCCCTATGGGAGAGAAGTAGTCGGGACCTGTGTCCCACTTGATGACACCACTTGTTGTAGCACCCGCCGGCCAAAAGAGGCGTCTGCGGAGGCAAACTTGTCCATTTTGTAGTGTCATACGAAAGGAGAAGGTGAAGACCAAGTTGCCGCTCTGCAAATTTCATCGATGGAAGCTTGCTTAGCCCAAGCCGTCGATGTTGCGGAGCTGCGGGTGGAATGAGCTGTGATGCGACCGGGCATGGGTAAGGAATGTGACTGGTAAGTCTGCGCGATGCAAGCTTTGATCCATCTGCCTACCGTTGAAGAGGATCTTTCTGTCCCATGGAAGAGGGTTGAAATGAGATAAACAGCACCTACGACTTGCGAAAGGCGGACGTCCGCTTGATATATTGTCTTAGCACTCTGCGCACGTCCAGAGTGTGCCACTTACGTTCCAGGCCGTGGGACGGGTTGGGGCAAAAGTTAGGAAGTATTATCTCCTGGGCCCTGTGGAACAAGGTGTTAACCTTGGAAACAAATGACGGATCTAAGCGAAGGATCACCCTGTCCTCGTGAAATGTGCATAGGTCCTCTCTGACCGAGAGAGCTGCAAGCTCCGATATGCGCCTGGCCGATGTGACGGCCGCCAGGAAGGCGACCTTCATGGACAAAAGCCGGAGCGTACATGTCCTGATAGGCTCAAACGGGGATGAAGGGAGAGCCTGCAAGACCCGTGGTAGATCCCAAGAGGGATATCGATGGACTGCAGGGGGTCTGGTGTTGGTCGCCCCTTTGATGAAAGAACGCACCATGGGGTGCTGACCCAAAGGGGCCGAATTGTCACATCGCAACACCGTTGATAGGGCTGCGACCTGCCTACGGATGGTGTTGGGCGATAGGTCCTTGTCGAGCCCCTCCATCAGGTATTCCAAGATCCTCGGAATGGTGAGGGAGGAGAGATCCAGTTGTTGTCTGGTACACCAGAGACTAAAGTTCTTCCAGGTGGAATCGTATATCCTATTCGTAGAGGGGCGCCTGGAGGCCTGAATCATCGAGATGACCCTCGTTGAATATGATTCTCTAGTTAGGAGTTGCCGCTCAAGTGCCAGGCGGCTAACCGGAGCCACTGAGGCTCTGGATGCTGCAGGGCTCCCTGAGGGCAATGCGGTATGGAGGTATTCTCCACGGGGGAGAGAGGGAGAGGCCTACAAGGTCTGCAAGCCAAGGTTGTCTCGGCCAGTGTGGGGCAATCAGTATTACTTCCGCCCGTTCCAGCAGAATCTTGCGAATGACCGCCTGGATCAGGGGAAGAGGAGGGAAAGCATATAGCCGTTCCCTGGGCCAAGGACTGCGGAGCGCACCCACCCTCTCCGCCCCCGGAGCAGGGAACCGGGAGAAGAATCTTGGGAGCTGAGCATTCAGCGGCGAGGCGAACAGGTCTATTATCGGTAGTCCGAATCTGTCCGAGATCTCCCTGAACAAGGAGGGATCCAGGCGCCACTCGGAGTGGTCCACCGTCGACCTGCTTAAGAAGTCCGCCTGCCGGTTTGCCTCTCCCAAGATGTGTTCCGCCCGGAGGGAGGAGAGGTTGGAATCTGCCCAAGAACCCAACAACTGAGCTTCGGTCATGAGATATCTGGACTGGGTACCCCCTTGGCGGTTCACGTGGGCCTTGGCTGCTACATTGTCCATAAGGACCAGGACATGTTGGCCTACTACACTGCTCTTGAAATAGCACAGGGCAAGGTGTATGGCTCTGAGCTCCAACCAACTTATGTTGTGCTCCAGGTCCGGTCGAGACCACCAGCCCTGGGCCAACTGTGACTGGAAGTGAGCTCCCCAATCGAAAAGGCTGGCATCTGTAGTCAGAATGACCCTGGGGGGTTCCTTGAATAGCAACCCCTTTGCTACCGCTGGAGATGTCCACCAGCGAAGGGAGTTCAGAGTCTGAGACGGGACTCTGACTCTCTGGTTGGAGGAGCTTGTGCCCAGCCTCTGAAAAGGGAGTAGGAACTATTGCAGGTGCCTGGAGTGCAACCTGGACCATGGGACTATGGACATGCAGGAGACCATCTTCCCTAGCAGCTGGGAAAGTGTGACCAGGGAAACCACCCGCTCCCTCTGTATCTGGAGCACCAGGGAACGTATACTGTCCTGTCGCTCCTGTGACAGGTAGACCATGCACTGCCTTGTGTCTATAATCGCCCCCAGGTGTAATAGACGAGTAGATGGTACTGTATGGCTCTTCAGGAAATTCACTGAGAACCCGTGGTCCTGGAGGACCCCAATAGTTAAGGTCAGATCCGCTTGAGCTGCCTGGACAGAGGTGGACTGGATTAGGATGTTGTCCAGGTAACACTGGATCCGTACCGGAACTAACCTCAGGTGGGCCGCCAAGATTTTGGTGAACACTCTTCGGGCGGAGGAAAGGCCGAATGGAAGGGCCCTGTATTGGTAATGGTGCCCTGCATAGTAAAACCTGAGGAACCTGCGATGGTCGAGGAGAATGGGGACATGTAAATAGGCCTCTGTGAGGTCTATGGACGTTAGGAAGTCGTCCCGTCTGATGCTGGCCAGAATAGAATGGAGTGTCTGCATCTTGAACCTTTTATACCTTAAATGGGAATTCAGTCCCTTGAGGTCGAGAATGGCTCCCATCCTCCTGAGGTCTTTGGCACCACGAAGAGGATGGAGTAGAATCCTGACCCCGTTTGTCCGGTAGGTACTGGTTCTATGGCCTTGATGTCTAAAAGATGACGTATGACCTCTTGCGTAAGTCTCCTTTTGTCCAGATTCCGTGGAGTTGGACAAGAGATAAAGCGACCCGGGGGTCTGGATAGGAATTCTAGGGAGAGACCCTCTCTGCTGGTGTCGAGCACCCAAGAGTCTGTCGTGGTGGTCTCCCATTTGTTGATGAAGAGGGAGAGTCTGCCTCCTATGGGGGCTGTGTCTCTGGAGTCATTTATTCCTTCTGAATGGGCGGCCGCCGGTCCCTCAAAAGGGCCGCTTGGACTGGGCCTGCTGTCTGGGTCTGGGGCCGGGACGCTTCCATGGACGGTCGGGTCTGGGAGGAAAGGGCCGAGTAGGCGGATCCCATTCTGAGCCTGTGCCCGCACAAAATGGCAGTCTGCGGTAGTCCGGAGCAAAGCGTGTATCCACACGCCTGTTAAGGTGAGACATGACTCTGCACTTGTCCCGGTTCTCCACCAGATATGGATTGAGGGACTCACCAAACAACTGCCCGCCAGTGTAAGGGGCGGTAGCCAGGCGCCACTTTGATTTTTGGTCCGCTCTCCACTGTTTCAGCCACAACAGTCTGCGGACAGCCACATTGTAGGCTATAGCCCGGGATGAGAACCTGGCTGCATGTAGCGATGTGTCTGCCATATAGTCAGATGTGGCCAGCAACTTACGCAGGGTCTGGTGAGCGCGTATCTGATCCTGGAGGATCATGGCCTGGAGTTCACAAAGCCACATTATGGACGTCCTGGTGAAGAAGGAGGTGGAGGTCGAAGCCTTCACTGACCACGCTGAGGCTTGGTGAGACCTGCGAAGAGAGAACTCGGACTTCCTGCCCTCTGTCTTTAGGGTCTCAGCCATGTCACCAGATACGGTGGATGGAGAGGTGTTATGGCTTCGTCCACCACTGGGACCTCAAGCAGTTCAGACAAGGAGGTGGCCACATTGAACAGTTTCTTGTCTGTAGTGCTCAGTGTGGGAGGGGTACCCAGCGCTGACCATTGTCTTTTAATAGTGTTGGTGAAGAGGGGGGGCAAGGAATATGCTTCTGGACTACAGAAGGCTCAGAGAATAGAGGATTTGATGCTTGACTAGTGGAGGGGGTTGGTTGGATCTCTTGATCCGAGTCAATGTTTGCCAAGGTGGTTGCCTTATTCAAAAGGGATTTGAATAAGGATGGGTCAACGAATGGGGTAGGATCTGGTGCTGATTCCTCATCCTCAGAAAGATGTATCTGCCCCGGCTCGTATTCCTCTGGATATGATTCCATATCCTGAGAGGATCGGTCAGAGGCGATGGAACAAGGATAATCTACAGGCTCTGACGGGTAGTGAGATGGCATTATGGGTGTGACCGAGTCGGCCCTGGGTCTGCGGAATGATGAGGCCATGCCCTGGGCGAAAGCCTGGGCTATTAGGGCCTGGAATTGTTCTGGCCAAGTTTCCTGAGGGGCTACTGGGCGGAGCCCCGCTGCAGTAGGCGTGAACGTGGCCTCTGGCCTGGGCCATGTGTTGGGCGATGAAGCCACCCAATGAGGGCATGCTGGCTGATTCAGCAGCTCTTGCCCCTGTCCGGTGTTTCCTTCAGGAGTCCATGTCCTTTGAGAAAGGGCGCCAGGGGGGGTGAGTTGAGGATCAAAAAGGATCCCCTCCATCGAGACAGGGACAGCCAGAACTGTGATGTCCGCCTGCTGTTGTTGCTGGACCCTGGAGAACTGCCTCTCCAAGGCAAGATGTCTCCTGTTAGCCTCCTTCTCGGCAGACCTAGAGGGAGCCTTGCTAGAGATAGCTTTGGCCTTGACCTTCAGCTTCCCTGCTGCCTCCAATTTTGAGGATTTACGCCACTTTTTGGCTGGAGGCAAGACCACCATAGGTGGTCATTGGAGCCACGTTGTCTGCCATCACGTTCAGGGTCCCTCAGCAGTAATCAGAGGGAAGCAGGCAATACTGAAGCAGAGCGCTGGGATTTGACTGTAGGCCCCAGATACCGGCAAGGCCGGTAATGGCGGCAGCTGGACCAAGAATTGGCCACACGCACACCCAAGAGCTACCGGCAAGGCCGGTCCCTGCTCTTAACAGTGGTGGCTGCTGGACCAAGGAATGGTCGCTCGCGCACCAATGAGTTACAGCCGGCGTCCAGCCGAAGTGCTGTTCAAGTTGAAAAATGGCGGCAGTCTTCAAACGAAAAGAGGCGGCACAAAATGGCGTCCGAGGGAAAAAAAGGCCTTGTGGAGTGGGCTCGGCTTGTAGAAAGCGGGCCCTTGGGACCACCGGAGAGGGTAGTGGCCTTGAGGCCTGAAGGTCGAGCTTACAAGTGAAAGCCCTCTGGAAAGGAATCCTCTAAGAGGAATTCCTTCACGAAGCCGATAGATTCTGTCGCGGCGTCCAAAATGGCGGCCGCAACGAGCCCAAATCTGTGGCACGCTGGCAAGGCCCGGGCCGCCTCAAGCGCCTCCGGAAAACCAGCGGGGTGAAGGGATGAGCTCCGGAGCTAAGGCTCGCGACACGCTCAGGGCAAGATAAACCGGCATCTGGAGCTTCGGCCGCGCTATTCTCAAGCTGTGGCCTCCCGCGGAGCCCGCGGCTCAGCTGAGCTGCGGGAAGCAATCACGGCTTCTGGGCTGATTTCCGATCGGCTTTTAAAAGAGGTTTGAAAGTTCGGTAAGATGAGGAAAATCCACAAATGGGAATACAACCTGTCTGCTAGAATTGAGGAGCCAACGATGAGCGTCCTAATGGGCTAGAGACTAAGTCGTAAACTGGGTCAGTATCTAGCCCAGCAGGAGGCGTGGCGATCGTTTGACTTAGTCTCATTGGGCAGGAGGATGAAGTTAACCCATTTGTGGATTCTCCATCCTCATGCTGGAGAATCACTCAGTCTCCCTCTCCTGCTTCATTAAAAGGTTTTACCTCCACCACCACACTTCTCTCTACCCATTAATGCTGAACACCATCCTCTTTATGCCCTATCAAGCATACAGACAGTAATTTTATAATACATTGTACACATACCCCAACCCAAATAACCAAAATATTAATACTCTTCAATCTGATTGGGGCGTTCAACAGATGCTTACTTCTTTTACTTAACCAGGGTGGCCTGTTCATGTTACATTATTAGATTGTAACTGTCACCACTGTCCTAGTTTAAATTAACCACTATTTTATCCCATTTATTTCTTCTTACATTTGTATATGTTTTTTGAGTTAAATATCATAAACACATTTTTCCAAAATATGAAGAGCACGATATAATGGATTGCTCCTCCCCCTCACTTCAATAGGCAGAATCTGAATTTTAGCCACCCAGAACAAGAAGCACCACCATCCAGTTCCAATCCTACCTAGAACTGCTGTGCAAGTATTCATCTGAGATCCATTGCTAGTCTTTTTCCTTGTCTACTTTTGTAAGGAGAAATAATGGCTGGAGAAAGAGTGGAGAGCCCAGCTCCTTCAACAGATAACCCAAAGGATCTTTGGATCCTAATATTTGGATTCAAATATTTGGTCTCAGTCCCTGACTTAAAGACAGATTTTTCTCTATGCTAGTGATTGTTCTTTCCCAAAGATTTTCAATATAATTTTAATGTGTGAAAGAACAACTGTAGAACTAAATGCTGTGCGCAGTCTTTTATTTATTACCATTGTGCTTTACCCGAAAAGATGATTCACTTTCTAAAGTGAGCATCTCTCATAGATATCCCTTCACTACTTTGATCTCAAAGTCTAGAGGCACACCCAAAGATTCCAAGTGACAAAAGACTTCTCAGGGAAACTCATCAGACTTCCTTTTAAGTATCAGGGCTTACTCTGCCATTGTGATTTTTGCTAGAGAATTTACAGGTATTCCTTGACTTACAACCATTCATTTAGTAACTGTTTGAAATTACAACAGCACTGGAAAAAGTGGCTTATAACTCTTTTTCATTCTTATGATTATTGCATCATCCCTGTGGTCACGTGATCAAAATTTGAATGCTTGGCAACTGGCATATATTTATGACTATTGCAGTGTTCCAGGGTCATGTGATCATCTTTTGCAACCTTTTGATAAACGAAGTCAATGGGGAAGCCAAATTCATTTAACAACCATGTTATTAACTTAACAACTGCAGTGATTCACCTAATAACTGAGGCTAGAAAGGTTGCAAAACAGGACAAAGCTCACTTAAAACTGTCTTGT
This sequence comes from Azemiops feae, assembly GCA_023970755.1. NCBI lineage: Eukaryota > Metazoa > Chordata > Lepidosauria > Squamata > Viperidae > Azemiops > Azemiops feae. Next base: position 3,503,561 of record JALGBA010003848.1, read on the forward strand.
TAGCAATGGAAATGTTGGGCTCAATTGTGGTCATAGGTTAACTACTACCTGTATTTTGTGATCCAAACAGTTGCTCAAACTTATCTTTCCTGAATTTCAGGAATTACAGAATCAATAAACTGACAAAGTCATTTGTCCATCAAGTGAAAGTAAGGGGTGAGGCAGAAGTTGATGAGATACAGGTTGATGAGATCATCCTAACATTCATGGGAAGTCAGAAGAGGAGATGTCAATCCCCCTCTTGTCTTTTGGAATCAATCTTAACATCTGGAATAAATTCCTCACAGAGAACATACAATATTTTTCCTGAAGCAAGTAAACAAACTATGCAAGAATTGGTCTAATTATTCCTAGAAGGGGCGTTGTCTTACCTGAACACCTTTTCTCAGCATGACGATGGAGACTCCACAAATGGGTTAACTTCATCCTCCTGCACAATGAGACTAAGTCAAATGATTGCCACGCCTCCTGCTGGGCTGGATCCTAACCCAGTTACGACGAGGCGAAGCACAGAAGGTATAGTTGGACGCGTTGGCTCCTCCTGCCCCCTACACAGGACCAGACAGCCCTTTGAGGAGATGGGGGTGCAGTCTCCATCGTCATGCTGAGAAAAGGCGTTCAGGTAAGACAACGCCCCTTCTCCAGCATGAGGATGGAGACTCCACAAATGGGACATACCAAAGCCAACTGTCCCTAAGGGAGGGAAGCAGTCTGGGCCTGTGTCCCGGTGGATGTCACCACCTGTTGTAAAACCCTCCGGCCAAAGGAGGCGTCTGCGGAGGCATATTTGTCCATCTTGTAATGCCTTATAAAGGGAGAAGGCGAGGACTAGGTCGCCGCCTTGCAGATTTTGGTGATGGAAGCTTGCGTGGCCCAAGTTGCCGATGTTGCGGCGCTGCGCGTGGAATGAGCCGTGATGCGGCCAGGTGCGGGCAATGAGTGTGCCTGATAAGCCCGCGCGATGCAAGCTTTGATCCATCTGCCGATTGTTGAGGCAGACACTTTCTGTCCCATGGAAGAGGGTTGGAAAGAAATAAAAAGCACCTCCGACTTTCAAACAGCGGCTGTGCGCTTGATGTAATGTTTCAGTGCTCTGCGCACATCCAGAGTATGCCACTTACGTTCCAAATCGTGGGACGGATTGGGGCAAAAGTTAGGCCTCCTGGGCCCTGTGGAACAAGGTGTTAACCTTGGGGACAAATGATGGGTCTACTTGAAGGATCACCCTATCGGTATGAAAGGTGCACAGATCTTCCCTTACCGAGAGAGCCGCCAGTTCCGATATGCGCCTGGCCGAAGTTACGGCTACCAGGAAGGCGACTTTCATAGACAAGAGGCGGAGAGTGCATGCTCCTATGGGTTCAAACGGCCCCGATGTAAGGGCCTGTAGAACCTTTGGCAGATCCCAAGAGGGATAACGGTGTACCACCGGTGGCCTGGTATTGGTCGCCCCTTTGAGAAAGGAGTGCACCATAGGGTGCTGGGATACAGAGGTTGAGTCGTCGCATTGCAAAACTGTTGACAGAGCTGCGACTTGTCGACGGATGGTGCTGGGCGATAGGCCCTTGTCCAACCCTTCCAACAGGTACTCTAAGACCTTCGGAATGGTGAGTGAGGAGAAATCTAATTGACTCTTAGCACACCAGAGGCTAAAATTTTTCCAGGTGGAGTCATATATCCTATACATGGAGGGGCGCCTGCAGGCTTGAATCATCTTTATGACCCTCGTTGAATAGGATCCGCTTGATAGCAGTTGCCGCTCAAGTGCCAGGCAGCTAACTGAAGCCATTGAGGTTCTGGGTGCTGCAAGGCTCCCTGACTCAGGGCAATGCGGTTGGGGGGAATTCTCCACGGGGGAGAGATGGAGAGATCCACGAGATCTGCAAACCAAGGACGTCTGGGTCAGTATGGTGCAATCAAGATTACTTCCGCCCGTTCCAGCAACACCTTGCGGATGACCGCCGGGATCAGAGGAAGGGGAGGGAAGGCGTATAACCGTTCCCTGAGCCAAAGGCTGCATCCACCCTCTCCGCCCCCCGGGAAGGGGAGCGAGAGAAGAATCTTGGGAGCTGAGCGTTCAGCGGTGAGGCGAACAAATCTATCACTGGTTGTCCGAATTGGAGCGAGACCTCCTTGAAAATGGAGGGATCCAGACGCCACTCTGAGTGGTCTACCGTCGATCTGCTCAAGGAGTCCGCCTGCCGGTTTGCTACCCCCGAGATGTGTTCCGCCCTGAGGGAGGAGAGGTTGGACTCTGCCCAAGAAGCTAGCAGTTGGGCCTCTGTCATGAGGTCTCTGGATCGGGTACCCCCCTGGCGATTCACGTGGGCCTTCGCTGCGACATTGTCCGTAAGGACCAGTACATGTTGCCCTGCTACTCTGCTCCTGAAGTGTCGGAGGGCAAGATGTATGGCCCTGAGCTCCAACCAGTTTATGTTGTGCTGCAGGTCCGGTTGAGACCACCGGCCCTGAGCCAACTGAGACTGGAGGTGAGCTCCCCAACCAAAGAGACTGGCGTCTGTGGTTAGGGTGATACGAGGTGGTTCCTTGAATAAGGACCCCTTTGCTAATGCCGGAGATATCCACCATTGAAGGGAGTGCAAGGTCTGAAGAGGGACCCTGACCTTCTGATTGGAGGAGCTCGTGCCCAGCCTCTGAAATGGTAGAAGGAGCCATTGCAGGTGTCTGGAGTGCAACCTGGACCATGGAACGATTGACATGCACGAGACCATCTTCCCTAGGAGCTTGGAGAGTGTGGCCAGTGAAACTACTCAATCTTTCTGTATCTGGAGCACCAGAGACCGAATGCTGTCTCGACGCTCCTGAGACAGGTAGATCATGCACTGTGTCGTGTCTATGATCGCCCCCAGGTGCAACAGATGGGTGGATGGAACAGTGTGGCTCTTCGGGAAATTTACGGAAAACCCGTGGGCCTGTAGTACTCCAATGGTGTGGCTGAGATCCCATTGGGCTGGCTGGACGGACGATGACTGAATTAGGATGTCGTCCAGGTAGCACTGGATCCGCACAGATATTAGCCTCAGGTGGGCTGTCAACGCCGCCAAGATTTTCGTGAAGACTCTTGGGGCGGAGGAAAGGCCGAATGGTAGGGCTCGGTATTAGAAGTGGTGCCCGGCAAAACAAAACCTGAGGAACCTGCGATGGCTGGGAACAATGGGAATATGCAAGTAGGCCTCCGTGAGGTCTATAGATGTCAAGAGGTCGCCCCGTCTGATGCTGGCCAGAATGGACTGGAGCGTCTGCATCTTGAACCTCTCGTATTTGACATGGGAATTCAGATCTTTGAGGTCCAGAATTGCTCTCCATCCTCCTGAGGTCTTGGGCACCACAAAGAGGATGGAGTAAATCCCTGCCCTCTCTGGCCAGTGGGAACCGGCTCTATGGCCCTGATGTCCAGAAGATGACGAATGGCCTGTTGCATAAGTCTCTTCTTTTCCAGCCGCCGAGGCATCGGGCAAGCTACGAAATGACCCGGGGGTGTGGAGAGAAAGGTTAGAGACAGACCCTCCTTGATTGTTCGGAGCACCCAAGAGTCTGTCGTGGTGCTCTCCCAGTGGTTTGCGAATAGGGAGAGTCTGCCTCCTATGGGGACCATGTCCCTGGAGTCATTTAGCCCGTCTGAATGGACGGCCTCCGCCCCCTCGAAAGGGCCGCTTGCTTTGGGCCTGTTGTTTGGGTCTGGGGCCAGGGTGCTCCCATGGTCGGTTGGGTCTGGGAGGAAAGGGCCGAGAGTGCGGAGCCCACTCTGGGCTCGTGTATGCACGAAGGGCGTTCTTCGATAGTCCGAAGTAGAGCGTCTGTCCCTGCGTTTGTTAAGGTGAGACATCACCTTGTGTTTATCGCGGTTCTCTACCAGGTATGGAGAGAAGGACTCACCAAACAACTGGCTGCCGGTGTAAGGGGCAGTAGCCAGACGCCACTTTGCCTTTTGGTCCGCTCTCCACTGTTTCAACCACAACAGTCTGCGAACGGCCACATTGTAGCCCATGGTCCGCGAAGAAAATCTGGCTGCGTGTAGAGAGGCGTCAGCCATGAATTCGGATGCAGCCAGTAGTTTACCCAAGGTTTGGTGTACGCGTACCTGGTCCTGGGGTATCGTGGCTTGGAGCTCAAGCAGCCACATTATGGAGGTCCTGGCGAAAAAGGAGGTAGCCGTCGATGCCTTCACTGACCACGCCGAGGCTTGGTGGGACCTGCGAAGGGAAAACTCGGACCTCCTGTCCTCTGGTCTTAGAGCCTCAGCCATGTCATCGGATACGGTGGATGGAGAGACTAGAGGAGTGATGGCCTGATCTACCACTGGGACTTCAAGCAAATCAGACAGAGAAGAGGCCACATTAAATAATCTCTTGTCTGAAGTAGTCAGTGAGGGCGGTAAACCCAGAGCTGACCATTGCTTCTTGATGGTGTTAAGGAACAAGGGAGGACAAGGAATTCTCTTCTGAGAGACAGAAAGTTCTGTAAATAATGGATTTGAGACCTGATCAGTGGAGGGAGGGGGATCCTCTTGTTCCGGCTCAATGTTAGCCGAGGCTATTGCCTTATTTAAAAGGGCTTTGAATAAAGATGGGTCAAACAGCCCAACAAAGGGAATAGGATCAGGTGTTGTCTCTTCATCCTCAGAGAGGTGAATCTCACCCAGCTCATATTCCTCTGGATAGGTATCTATACCCTGGGAGGAATGGTCAGAGATGATGGACTGGGCATAATCTGCCGGCTCTGGCTGATAGTAGGATGGAACAGTAGGGGTGGCCGATTCGGCTCTGGGTTTGTGGAGAGCAGAAGCCAAGCCCTGGGAGACAGCCTGGGCTATTAAGGCCTGGAATTGCTCAGATGAGAATTCCTGAGGAACCACAGAGCGGAACCCTGCTGCAGTCGGCGTAAACGTGGCCTCAGGTGCAGGCCGTGTGGCATGTGGCTGAGCTGGCCATTGAGGGCATGCTGAGTGGCTCAGCATTTCTTGCCCCTGAGTGGTCTCAGCTTCGGGAGACCATGCCCTCTGGGATGGAGGGGCGGAAGGAGCGATGTGAGGCTCGAACAGAGTCCCCATAGCCGAGGCAGCAACGGCTGGGCCTACAGAGTCAGTATGCTGTTGTTGCTGAGCCCTTGAAAACTGCCTCTCCAAGGCCAGATGCCGCCTGTTGGCCTCCTTCTCAGCCGCTTTGGAAGGAGCCTTTTTTGAAATGGCCTTGGCCTTGGCCTTCAGCTTACCTGCTACTTTGAGGACTTGCGCCTCTTTTTTGCTGGGGATAATAAGACCACCGTGGGTGGTCGTAGGAGCGGAATTGTCTGCCATCAGTGATGAGTCTCTCAGGCGCGGCCCGAGGAATGCAGACGGTCTGAAACAGAGCGCTGGGGTGGCAGGTGCCCCAGGAACACGGCGAGGCCGGTTATAGCTCTGATTGATGGTGGCCTCAGGACCAGAATCTGGCCACGCGCCACAAAGGAGCTACCAGCAAAGCTGGTCACTGCTCTGACGAATGTTGTCTCTCACGCACCACTGAGGCAAAATTGGTCTGCCTGAGGCAGAAATGGCGTCAGTTTGTGATGGTGAGGCAATTCAAAATGGCTGCCGGGGCAATTGGGGCCTTGTAAGGTAGGCCAGGTTGCCAAAGGGAAGGGACCCGTCTGGATCCGCTTGGGCTAGTGCTCCCTAGGCTGTAGGGCTGACCTACAATAGCCTCACAATTCAGGAACAGCAGAGGGAGAATTTTTCCCCTTTAAGGGAAACTTCCCAAATTGAATAAAGCTGTCACTGCGGCCAAAATGGCGGCCGCAACTAGCCCGCCAAAATCAAGGAGCGTCTGTGAGGCCTGAACTGCCTCAGGTGCCTCTCCGTCGAAGAACAAGCCTTTGAGCCTTCACCAGCCGCGCTGAGTTAAACAGCGGCCCCCTGCGGAGCCCACATCCAGCTGATCGTTAGAGTTGTATTTTACGATCGCGGCTCTCTTTGATCAAAACAATTAAGACCGGAGCGAGGAAAACACTCTAGCCTCGTTGCGGCCGTGCTGCAAGCCAGCGGAGACCCCCTGCGGAGCCCGAGGCACAGCTGATCCGTCGGTAGACGATCGCGGCCCTTTTCGCCTTGCTGACAGCTCGGTGGGAGAGCTGAGAGGCAAGCAAACAAAATGCAATTTGGAGAGAAAGATTCCACAAATGGGAATTCCAACCTGCCTGAAACAATGAGGAGCCAAATGAAAAGCGTCCTGATGGGCTTTCAGACTAAGTCGTAACTGGGTTAGGATCCAGCCCAGCAGGAGGCGTGGCAATCGTTTGACTTAAGTCTCATTGGGCAGGAGGATGAAGTTAACCCATTTGTGGAGTCTCCATCCTCATGCTGGAGAATCCTTGAAAACAAATCAGCAAGGGTTCCAGGACCAATGATAGCCTGCACCGTTTCAATTTTATGACCAAAAACTCATCTTCAACTCCTATGTTACCTCCTTCTGCCACTTCAGTTCAAAAGTACTACCAAATCTCATACGTTTTCTCAGATTCAATCTTCTCTGAAGCAATTCCAAGTCTGATGTTCCTCCTCACCTAAAGGCAAAAAGCTGTATGGGTCTCCAATCAAATTTAGATCACAATAGGTGATTATCACTGTCAAGTCATATAGTGCAAGGCTTACACCCAGAAAGCAACACAGCTTCTTAGATCCGATAGCCTAGTTCATGGGTCGGCCAGCCGAAACATCCAACGAGCCGCACGGACCCGTTCCCCCCCAAAAAAAAACCCCTGGGAGCCGCACCCGCCCGCGCATGCGCGCATGCGCGCGCACCCGTTCCTGCCCGCGCCCGCCCGCGCGCATGCGCTCCCCAAAATGGCGGCGGAGGCTCCGGAGCCGCAGGTGATGCCTCAAAGAGCCGCATGCGGCTCCGGAGCCGCGGGTTGCCGACCCGTGGCCTAGTTAGAGCTATTACAGTTCCTTTTTTGTTTCCTTAATGTTAATATTTTTCTTCACAATGACTGCAAAACATCTTTCTATGTGAAGGGGTTCCAGGTTCAGCTCTCTCCAGAAATAAGCATTTAAGAATACAATGTCATGTTTTCTTAAGTAACAGATAAATGCAAAGTAGGTCATTCTTACAAAAATTAAAATACTGGGAGAAATGGAGCAGAATGTATGAATCTTGATCCTAGGTAAGTGTATACCATATGTACTAGACCAGGGGTAGGCAACCCAAAACACTCAAAGAGCCACTTGGACCCATTTCCCACCAAAAACAAAACACTGGGAGCCGCAAAACTCTTTTGATATCTAAAATGAAGATAACACTGCATATATCCTTTTTTACCTTTATTATATATATGTGTGTGTGTTTATATATGTGTGTTTATATATATTTGTGTGTGTGTATATAGAGAGAGAGAGAGAGAGAGAGAGAGAGAGAGAGAGAGAGAGAGAGAGAGAAGCAAGCTCTGTCTCTGTCTGCAAATGGCAGAGGAGGCTGGGAGCCGCAGGGGGAAGGTTGCCGACCTATGTACTAGACCAAGCAAGCTGAAATAAGTGGCCAGAGGATAGCAACTACAGATAAGAAAATAAAGTTTTCTCTTATATACAATGTAACACACAGCAAAACAAGCTAACATTCTGAAGAAAAAGAGATTTAAAAATTATTAAAATGAACCAAACAGAAATGAGCAATAATGCCCAACAAAATACAATGTTCAAATGGCAGTTAATGGTTAGGGAGAAAAAAAGAGAGACTACCAGAATATCTTTTATAGTTTTTTTGCTGTTTTGCTGTTTCTAAGTGTTTTTTCAAATCCTCAAAGTATGTATATGTATCTTTTTTTTTGCTTACATGTATTACTTAACCAATAAAAAGTTGTTAAAAAACAAAAATATCATTAGATTTTTAGATTATATCCTTTTCAACAAGAAGTCTTATAGAAATTACCGAATTGCATTTATATTTTTAGAGAAGCAGTGTAATTAATGCTTTAAATATATTGTTAATTTCAGTAAGAAGCAATTATCTGTATTAATTCAATTTTGAGATCTAATATTTTCAAAGGTTTATACTCTTGAAGTGTATCATATGGAAGTTGATTTCTGGCCAAAGAAATGGTCAAAGACTTCAGCAATAGAAAGGCAAAAATATGGCTCTAAATATTCCATTGTCATGGATAACTGTAATGAATCATGACTTCAATTTATTTATGTTTGTCTGTGTGTGCACTAGCGCTTTTATCTGTGTATCTTCAAATACATATCCTTAAATTATTTTGCATATTTTTTCTTTTTTCAGTTTTTCCTCCTTTTTTCTAATTTTTGTATTCTCTTTCTTAGTTTTTTGTATTTAATATCTATCTAACCATCCATCGACCATGAAACAATTAACTGGCAGACTTCAGGTCACATTTGATTCAGCTATAGATCACAAAGGTGACAGTTAAAGTGGTGCCTGATGGAAAGTGGCTGAGAAAAAATAAAAGCTGCTGTTGGAAGACTCCCTCCTCCCCATTCATGCATCTTAATCTAACTTCACCTGTACCAAAATTAAAGAGAGTGATATAACATCAATAAAAGTTTCTTTGCAGCTACAGTTTCAGTAGATTGTTAATGTCACCACAATTTTATTGGTACTACCATGTATCTGTTGCTGTCTATTTTGGGTCCTCGTTATGGAGAGGGGAATCTTTTTGTTTACTGAACCCAAAATAATTCTGTAGAACTGTTGTTTACCAAACCGAATAGATTTCTGTCAGCTATATTTTTTTATTTTGAAATGCATAGAACATTAACCGAAGAAAAACAAAAAGAATAAAGTTGCTTTTCAGTATCTGTTTTTACAAGCTCAGAAACTATTGATTGCAACAAAACATTTGTCTTCAAATATGAGCTCTGTCATATAACATAAGACACGTTGTGACCTTGGCTATGACAACAGCCAAAACAAACATATGACAAGTAATGTAGGGAATGTCTCTGAATATGTATATGAACCACTGTAAAAAAAAACTATTGTTTATTATGTAATGATTGTACATTAGTAGGAACTAGTATATGCAATCTAAATTAAACGAAAAAGAGGAAACAGGTTCATTGGTCTAGTAGGATATTATTTTCTTGTGAGGAATGAAGATACATTAACATTTGACCAGCAGATGTAGAGTTACTATATTGGTAGTATTTTCCCTGCCTATGAGATACAAACTCCAGTTACTAATGCATGAAGTTAAGGAACAATAACTTTAAAAAAACTATTCACAATGTTTCCAAACTATGGAATAGCATGAATAACTGAAATAGGAAAAAGCAGTTGTATGTTAGAAGTTGCAAATGACAAGGCAAATATTCTCAAGACTCAAAACAAAGTAACTGAAATTTGACACATGGCCATACAAAATAGACAAGCTTTAGATTGAGAAATTATGAAACTAAAGATAGGTCACGTAACTGATTTAATTAGCTGGGTAGTTGAAAGAATTATTTCTATACTCATTTATGGAATTCATTTATTTAACCAGCCCATTTATACAACTGCCCATTTCGCAAAAAATGAGTGCGTAGCTTACAAGCAAAATAACAATTAAGACCATATCACAATATAAAAAACATCAGAAATAAGTAACAAAAATTAAAAAATAAAAACATAAAGGAAAAAAACCCCAAGATACTGGGAGGACAACCATCATTTAGCCTCATTCATTGTTAAGGCTCACTGTAGAATCCCCAGAGTTGATGGAGGAACCACATTTTTCAAGGCTTTTTCAGAAGGTAAGAGAGATGGAGCTAAGCTCACCTTAGAGAGAATGCTGTTCTAGAGAGAAATGGCATGACTCCTGGGTCCCACTAGATGGAAGTCCTTAAGACAGGGGTCCCCAACCCCCGGTCCGTGGAACCAGGCCGCGGCATGCCAGCAACCGGTCTGCACAAACAAGCAAAGCCCCATCCACGGGATGCAAGCAGCACTCAAAACCACCCCCCCTTCGGTCCGCGGAAAAACGTCTCTCCAGCTAACCGGTCCCTGGTGCCCAAAAGGTTGGGGACCTCTGTCTTAAGAGACAGGACCTGGAGTATATCTCTTCTGCTGGACCTGATAGGACAGGAAGGTGTAATCGGGAAGAGACGGACCCACAAATAATCTGGCCCATGCCATACAGGGCTTTAAAGGTCAAAAACAACACCCTGAACAGCTCCCAGAAGCAAACTGGCAACCAATGCAGCTCACAGAACAGAGGTGTAATGTGTACCATCCTAGAAGCACATATAACTGTCCATGCAGCCATATTCTGCACCAGTTGAAACTTCCAGATGCCCTTCAAGGGCAGCCCCATGTAGAACTCTGAAACCAAAGACCAGAGGACAATCACCAGAGATAAAAGTAACAGTTAGATGGCCGAGACTATAGTTCTAATAGATTCCACCTATTATACCCCAAAAAAACCATAACCATTTGCACAGCTACTGGTTCTAGTATGTAGAGTACAGATCTCAGCAATTTACAATGTAATTCCTGGAGATTAAGCAGTCACATAGCTAATATTGATTATACAGTGGTATCTCAGTACTTGTCATTATTGGTTCCAAGAGGTGCGACAAGTATTAAAAATGATAAGTACCAAACAAACCATGTGATCCTTTGTTTCGGCAGGGAAAGACTTTCTGTCTGTCCCTTTTCTTATGTCAGTGATCTTCCCAGCATGGCCAATTTCCTATCTGTCCTTAGAGACCGTCCCCTGCTTCCTTTTGCAGAAACCTTCCCGGCATGGGCAACATCCTGTCTGTTCTCCATGGCCATCCCCCTCTTCCTATTACAGCATATCAAGTACCAAACAAACGAGTACTGGAACATTTTCACATCAAAATGTGTCGAGTACCAAATTTGGCAAGTTTTGAAGCAGTCAAGTACAGAGATACCACTGTGGTAAGAGCTCTAGGAAACCATTTATTTCACAGGGATTCACAATGTACGCTTATGAGCTGATTTTGAATCTTTGTATTGCTGGTGTAAGAGGAAAAGGCTTTCCCTTAAACAAATTTCTGTTCCTCAATGTTTCTCCAGTCGTCTCAATTACAGCCTCTACCCTAGTAGTTGTTATTTCCACTAAATTCCACAGAATTTGGTGGAGCAATACACTTCCCATACATATATCTATAAATTTCTTTAAGGAATTTCTCTGTGAAAACACCCACAATGAAAAGATTACCTTTGTAGGAACCACACCTGGTTCTGATTAATCTCCTACTTATCTGGTTTCTATTAAACATTTATCAAGACCTTCCTGATATATGTTACTTCAGGTAGATGGCTGCTAGAATCATTGGTCACCTGGCATATATTTTCAAGAGTGATTTGTGTCATTTAAACAATGACATCATTATGCAAATGAAATCTACATTAATTTAAGTCACATGTGTAATTATATCATTGTTGTAATGTCATCATATAAATACCAATACACTGAAAGAAATAATATGCAAATGAGCGTGCAAAAAATGCAAATTGCCATGACAAATTCTCAAATTGAACAGTCCGGAATAACAGAACTCTCCTCTCTCCAAATTAGTCCACTGAATCAAGATTTTAATCTACCTTTAAAATATGGGCACTCTTTCTATTTTGGAAAATTGTAAGATGAGCTATAATGATTTTACAGATTGTACAAAATTACAATACAAAGAAAAGACTTAGAAATATAATTTTGTTTTAAGTTGAATTAATATCACATCAATTGGTATAAAGAGTTCTACTTACAGTATCCATAAAATTCGGCTTGAAACCTTCTTGCTGTCTCCTCAGTTCCTCCTGTTCTCTCTGGCGCAGCATCTCTTCTTCACGTCTCCTATGTTCTTCTTCATGCCTAGACGTTACATATAAAATACAACTTCCTAAAGTTTTTGCCACATTTTTTCATGGAAAAATACTTTCTTTCCCAATGCCACACATCATGTTCAGCCTTACTAGTTATTCTTTTTCAGTTGTTTTTTCACTGTAGTTTGGCATGTCCTGCATCAGTGTTATCTTAAGTGATCTTTAGTACATATCTTAAAGAACCTATATAGTATCTCCACTTCCTTGATGTGTATCACAATAAGAGTGCAATAAAAACTTATTCTGTAGTATGATAAAATACAACTAGAATTATCACTATTTATTAATTTATCATATTTATATAACAGTCCATCTCAGATTTGTGACTTTATATTAAAATTATATTTTGATTTTATTAAAAAATTACCACTGCAACAATAAAAACTAACACAAAACTAAAAAAAGAAAAGAAAAAGAAAAACTAGGTGAAGGAAAGAAAAAATAAGTAAAGAAAAAGAAGCATATAAACAAATTACTTCCTCCTTCATCACAAGTATAAACAATTTAACTTATCACCTTCTCTTAAAATACAAATTATCTCTTCTTCTAAAATACCATCTCTTACTAGAAACATATCTTTAAAGCCTCATTTAATCTGCCATTTCTTATCCAGAAGTCTGATTTAAAAAAAGGTTTCATTGGCATCGTATCATCAATTCATTTAGTAAATTAAAAATGGAGATCTCATCCTCTGATGTTTTTCAGAGAAAAATTTAGAAGCAATGTCAAACTATGAAGTTTAAAAAGTTACACGTTGAGCTGCATAATCCAGTATTTAAAAACCTATGGAATACCTTAATTGTATCTGCTTTCTTTTCTGTAGCTCCTGGTTTCGAAGTTCTTCTAAACGTCTCAATTCTTCCTGACGCCTCATAAGATCTGGAAAAAGTTAAAACAGCTATAGCAACTATTGTTCTGACACAAATAGTAGTATAAATATCCTCACCAAAATAAGCATAAATATCAACAAACAGGCATAAATAATTTGACCTCTTTGAAACAGATATCAGTAAGAAAAATTTAAAGAACTAGAAACAATGGATTTTTAATCATAGAACACATAAATATTAAGTTGATGCCTTTTTCTCAGTTTTTGGACATATTTTCTGGGACCCGAAATGCTTCACCAAGGTACAGAAACTATTGGAAGGCTAAACCAAACTCTGTCTTTAAGCGAACCGCAATGTACCTGAACTTTCACAGCCAAGAGACAAAAATGTGAAAAGGGGTGTGTTAAAGACTGAAATTTGTAATCTCTAACACAAAAAAATTATCAATTTAAATTGATAGGACATTTTTTTTAAGATAGAGGAGCTCAAGAAGTAAGCAGTTCTGTTCAAATCAATACTGCAGATGGAGAAATCTGAATTGCTGCTCAGTTACAACTCAAATTTTATATTTTGTACACCACTTCATTTATCATACATCATACATTACTTCAAATGTTAATATCCAACTTTAAGAAATATGACAATTACGTAGAATTAAAGTAAAGTCAAAAAATGTTGTAAGAACAACTAACAAACAGTTTAATTAGTCCACTGTAGGGAATTCTGGCTTTTCCCTATTTGTTCAGTAAGTCAATTTTGTTTGTTTTTTTGTTTGCATCATACAAAAATCTCAGTGTATTAACAGTTCTGTACTTAATACAGTGCAAGTGACTGACTCTTATCTTACTGGCTCAAATAACCGAATGAAGTAGGCTTTGGAGAAAGTTCACTTCTAAATTCTTCCTCTACAAAGAAAAACAACATTTATGTTCAGAATACCAGCAATCAGCTCTCATGCACTGATTGTGTTTGAAAGAAAGAGCTTATCTGAATTAGGTCACTATCAAAGGCCAGATATTTGTATTTCAAATATACAGACCATGAGTCACAGGTCCCTCACTACTGATATAGTGTGTGTGTGTGTGTGTACGTGTGTGTGTGTACATACATATATGTGTGTGTCCATGTGTATAATTATTTTGAATTGTATTGAAATGTGTTAACCCAAATAATCAGACTATTTCCAATATTCTTCAGCCCACATGATTAAAGCAATAATTTATGAAGAATACCTTGTCTCATCAACATTAACTGATGTTCATGTCGAGCTGCTTCCATTTCTGCCTCTAGCTTTTCCTTAGCTTCTCTAATATTTCTATCAACTTGTTCCCGCTGTTGTTTTTCCATTTCATCAAGAGCTTTCCATCGTGAAGCATATTCAAATTCAAATGTTCCAGGTTGGGCAAAACGTGGGGGCTGTTCTCTTTCCCTAAGAGAAGATACATTTCACTTTAATACTGTCATTTGATTAATGTAACAGCAAATTTTCCTGCAAATTTTCCAATTCATTTCTTCAAGGCTTCTGTATAGATTCTTAAATAATGGTGTTACTGATTTTATTGCCTATGGCTAATTTAGTGCCAAAGAAACTAAAGCTTGTCTGCTTAAGAACAAAGAAAAAAACAGACTGGGAAAATGTGTAAAATTTAAAGTGGAAGGTGGGAAGCATGAAAATCTTTATTCTACTAGCAGCATAAACATTTTTTTCTTCCGAGCTCTTCAAATGAGCAAGCCTGGAAACATAAAGGAAGAGCAATCATTCCTACTATCTGCTACCCCAAAGAAATAATCCCCAATGGGCTCAACTGATACTACTGATATGAAATACTGACAGGGAAGGTTGCAGAAAATTTACTTTGCTGTGTGCTTTATTTCCGAGCAGCAGATCACATAGGAAAATGCTTTTCATCTTGCTAAACTCACATACTGAAACTTGCTTATTTCTTTATATTGCTTCTATCCTTTCCTTTCCCTATGAAATGGCAAGGTATCTAAGAAAATTTATAACATAGAAAACAGATCTAAACTCTATTAGTTTCATTGCTTTTCTGACACAAGTATACTTTTTCAATCACGATAAGTCTTTTTCTGTCTGTTATATAATATACAACCAACCCATTTAAAGTAATTTTAAGCTCTAATTTTATCATGGTACATTGTACAAGATTTGTTTTAATGAGAATTTTGATTATTAAGATGCTATTTTTTATTACTTCTTTTTCATTTCTAATATTCTGTTTTAGAAGTGGGTACTTACTTATGATACTGTTGTGTTTTTTGCATTAATTTCTCAGGCAAACCATCTTCATTATCAAATTGTTCCATAGGTTCAACAAGAACAGGTCTAGGTGTTCTTAAAACAAGTAACATATACACACTGTTAATCAGGAATATGTAAACTCAAACTCTAGTTTCACACTGCCAATCTACTATTCAAACAGCAGGCGTGAACAAAGATCTGCATATGGGAGATACAGGTACTCCTCACAACCACAATTGAGCCCAAAATTTCTGTTGCTAAGTGAAACATCTATTAAGTGAATTTTGTCCCATTTTATGCCCTTTCTTGCAACAGTTGTTAAGTGAATCACTGCAGTTGTTAAGTTAGTAACATGGCTGTTAAATGAATCTGGCTTTCCCACTGACGTTACTTGTCAGAAGGTCGCAAAAGGTGTTGACATGACCTGGGACACTTCAACCATCATAAATATGAGTCATTTGCCAAGCATCTGATTTTTAATCACGTGACCTTGGGGATGCTGCAACAGTCATAAGTGTGAAAAATAGTTGTAAGTCACTTTTTTCAGTGCGGTTGTAACTTTGAATGATCACTAAATGAACTGTTGTAAGTTGAGGACTATCTGTACATGCTAGATTAAGTTGTTGATAACATAGGATGACTTTAAAAAAACTTTATTTTATTTTGACTTGAGGCATCATTCTTGTCAACAAAAAATGGGTCCAAAGTGATGAGATTAATTCCACTCTTCTGATCAGAAAGGATCCTGACATTTGAAATCTAGTGAAATAAACCAAAGCTCTTCAGTTCTCCGACTTCAACTGAGAAATTAACTTTTTTCCATAGAAAAGCTGCACAGATAAACACAGATAAGCAAAAACCTGCTGTTATGTGGTAAGGGAAATAAAAAAAAACCTATACAGAATATAGGAAAATAGTTTGACTTGCTGATTTCCTAATCATTTTCTTACTATTGAGAAGTACACTTTTAACTTAGCTGATCAAATCTAGACTGCTGCCCTATGAATATCTACATATGGAAACCCATTGCCAGAGCTTTGAAGGTTGCTGCTGATTTAACAAAGAAACTATGTCAGCCAATTGTTGTTCTGTGACCCACTTGCTTATGGAAGATTGAGTTATGGGAGACAAATATCACCCTTCTGCTCCTCGGGAGTACATTTTAGAAATTCTAAAATGTTTGTGCACATTAAACTTGTACCAAATATATTCCATGGGATGACTGGGATATAGCAAAAAAACTGCTTGTTCATTTCCTACCCCTTGTGAAATTTGAAAATGCCCTTGACCATAAGGAAGAGTTAAAAGCATAGAACCACTATTTCTTCCTTCATTGAGAGAGCTCCTAGTTCCCTAGTTCTACTTGAGACCACAAAAGTTAGAAAGATCATCTTTCAAATGAAGCAGCTTACAAGAATTTGCCTAATATGTTCCAAGTATGTGGTAGTTAAATGCCGGTCACATGAAGGCATAATGTGTGATTGAGAGAAACAGCACACTAGTGCTGAGGAAATACCACTTATAACTACAATTGAGCTCAGAATTTTGGTTGCAAGTCATGGCAGTTGTTAAATCAAGTCAACATGTGTACAACAGCCATTAAATGAATCACCGTTGTCATTAAGCATATCATGTGGGCTGTAAGTCCTAATCCAACTTATGCAATAGGCATTTTTTTACTAGAAAATTGCAGGATCCTAAAACCGGTTGTAAATGAGAGCCAGCCGCTAAATGCCCAAAATGCATAATTTTTGAGTCCATCCTAAATTCAATCATTAAGCCTCTTTTGTATATTCAATAAAAAGATATTAGTCAAGCCATTCTTTTGGATTTTCATTTGCATTTCCACTTCCATTCTTTTGGCTGTCATTTATATTTCACTTTCTCTATCTTGTAAGCCCCTTTTTTAATCCAATATTTCTGATTCCACTATTTCTGCATCAAGCAAGATTTGTTCCATATTCCTTAACATCCTTAGAAACAGACATTGTTGCCAATATCATTATTGTATTATTGTTGTTGATATTATGGCTACTAATTTCTGGCCCCATTCTTGAAAGAGTTCCTTAATATTTCAAACATTATAGTATTTTGTGTCATTTTAGAAATCCCAACCTTATTAAAAAAAATTAAAAAAATTTTTGCCTAGAATCTTTAGTTTTATTTTTCAATTTAAATCATAATGTCTCTAATTTGTTATGACTTACAGCAGACAAAATAACTTTGGTACCCACAAAATCTGTTTATTTTATATAGTTAGTTCCAAAATCTTGTAGGAAAAGTTTCAATATTCCAAATTTATTGAATCCGTAATTCATTTATAATTTTCTTGGTTCAAATTCTTATTTAGCCTTTTCCCATTTATTTCAAATTCTTTTAATTTCTTTTTTTCTCTCCCCTTTTATACAGAAATGAAGATAGACTCACCAGGTAGTTTGTCATTCTGAAGATCTCTAAAAGCTTTAAAATGGTTAAATAATTCACAAAAGTGACTAGAATCAAGATTAGTGAACTTGGTTTTCCCTAAAAGGCTCTGTCACAATTTTGAGTTTGATTAATTCCTTCATCTCCCAGGACTCAAGCCCATAGGAGATTGTTGTCCTATGGTCCTCTTCTAAAGATCAGCAATTTGGAGCAAATGTGGGCAATCTCCATCTCTTCTTTGTGCAGAGAGGTTCTAAAGAGGTTCTGTGGTTATCTTCACACAGCAGCTTTTATTCATTTATTTAATTTTTATCCTACCCTTGTTATTTTTACAAATAACTCAAGGCAGCAAATATACTTAATATTCCTTCCTTCTCCTATTTACCACACAACAATAACACTGTAAGGTAGATTGGGCTGAGAGAGACTGGCCCAAGGCCATCCAGCTGTTTTTCATGGCTAAGGTGAGACTTGAGTTCAAGTGACTTGAACTCATGAGTCCTTCTTTCTAGTCCAGTGCCTTAACCG
The DNA here is from genome assembly GCA_023970755.1 of Azemiops feae. Classification (NCBI taxonomy): domain Eukaryota; kingdom Metazoa; phylum Chordata; class Lepidosauria; order Squamata; family Viperidae; genus Azemiops; species Azemiops feae. The sequence continues at coordinate 3,521,446 of JALGBA010003848.1, forward strand.
TTAGACCAAACTAGCTCTCACTTTTCATGGCTAAGGTGAGACTTGAGTTCAAGTCACTTGAACTCATGGGTCCTTCTTTCTAGCCTAGTGCCTTAACCATTAGACTAAACTAGCTCTCACTTTTAGCTCTCCATGCTTCCACCAGAATTGGATATAGGCTTCCTGAAATGGAACTCCATTTGGTCTATAGTAATATTCCCAAGAAAGTGACCTCTCTGCATAGTACTAGCTTTTAGACCATTAGCCAGATACATTCAAAGAAACCTAAGAGGTTCAGAATTACACTGCCACTGTTTGTCTTTTATCCTGCCCCAGCTCTTTCAGACATATCAAATCATTTGTAGATTTTGATGGTTTGTAAGTGTCTGGAGGCCAAGAATTATCTCTACTGCAAAATCTGGCAGGCCAGATGCTTAGTATGTACGCACACATCAATGGATATGACAGTGGCTCCATGCTCAAGACCAACAGGAGGGAATTAAGATAATTGGTACTTTGATCATCTTTATCTTGTGGGTCACCTTGGTCAGAGATGGTAATGGACACAGGCACCTTTAGAAAATTAATTTCCTCTATTCTCTCTTCTTGAAATCAGGAGAACTGATTCATCTTCCTGATGTTTTTTGTTTTAAATAGGTTAACCAACTCCCACCTTCAGATATATATTTTTTTGGAACACCTGGGGATGCATGATCTAATTCTTCTGCGATTGACCTTATTAACTCAGCCATTCTGCTTCAATTTTCAACAATTCCTTTGTGTACTCCCCAAATTTATATTTATCAAAATGATTAATTATGACACTTTGTATGAAGGGCTTTCATGTTATTCTGCCTTGGCTGTTGTTATACTCCTTTACAGGCATTCTTGACTTACAACAGTTCATTTAGTGACCACAGTTACAATGACATTGAAAAAAGTGACTTATGATCGTTTTTAACACTTACAACGATTGCAGCGTCCCCATGGTCCTATGATCAAAATTCAGACATGTGGCAACTGACTCATATTTGACAGTTGCAGTGTCCCAGGGTCCTGTGATCAGCTTTTGCGACCTTATGATAAAATCAATGGGGAAGCCAGATTCTAACAACCGTAATACTAACTTAACAACTGCAGTGATTCACTTAACTGTGGCAAGAAAGGTTGTAAAATGGGGCAAAATTCACTTAACAAATGTTTCACTTAGCAACAAAAATTTTGGGCTCAATTGTGGTCGTAAGTCGAGGACTACTTGTACTGTGATATTGTCAGTCTGAACATGTCAAATCTTTACACATCATGCAAAAAATTTAGGTGGCCACTAAGGATCAATGTCAACATGGCAACACATAATCGATCAACCATTTACCAGATATGCTAATGCTTTCAATGCCAAGCAGCCATCCTCAAGTGTGGTTGATTGGGAGTCACTATCAACTCATCCTGTGACGTCCCTCTTCCCATCTGGTTGGTATCTGTAGTTATTTGACCCTTGATTAGCTTTCCGAGAGATATTTCTCTTACTGGTTGGCTGCAAGGACTTGGTAACCCTGCTAGAGACTCTTGGGCTTAAGTATCAGGTTTTGAATACCTGAGGAACCCCTGAAGTGTTCTAAAGTAAAAACAGACTCACAGTACTGACAATGCTATCATTACTCCCTATAACCTTGTCAGTATCTATAGGAATCTTACCATATTCTGGACCCTGATAATTTGTTCCTCTGCTAGAAGAGTTCTTTCATCTATATTGATTTCTTGAAGGATCTGCCTTGAGGATGCTAGCAGTACATATTTTAAACACATAACATCACAATAAATGTGGAAAAGAGTAAACTTACGTTGTAAGCAAGAATGCACCATCACCACATCTTTCTAGAGCTTTACGCGCTGGAGGTTTCGCAGCAAATTCCACAAAACCTTTGCCTGTTGCTCTACCACGATCATCTACGACAACAACTGCTCTTTCCACAGGCCCAAATTGAGAGAAAGCTTGTTCCAAAAGCTCATTGGAAACAACTGGTGAAAGATTCTTAACTGTTAAAGCAGCTCCATGGGTGGCAAATCGAATTCGGAGTGGCCTGCTCTTTAAAACGGTTCCATCAAGTTCTGCCTTTGCTATTTCAGCCAGGGTCCTGGACTCCTTTTCAAAAAAATTAAAAAATACATATGCAATTATGTTATGTGTAGATATTACATATAATTAAGAATTTAACATTACATGTATTTTAGGTTTATTCAGAATCTGTAAAGGTGTTTCAATATTTCCCTCTATTACTGCTTCCAGTGACAAGACAGATGGTCATTTTTGCAGATTAAAAACTGCAGTGGCTGGTGGGAATCTTGCCAATAGTTGCATAGACAATTTCCAGATTCTCTATCAGTTGCAGCAGCTTGACTACAAAGGCTAAAACAAGGAATTCAAAAACAATCTTTCCAGCTTTAAAGTAAATAAGGGACAAGTCTCATTATAGTCACTGGAGTTTTAAATAAGCAATTATGCTTGAACAGGCATTCTTGTCTTCCTCACTGGTAATTAGCTTGATAAACCTCAAACCTATTGAATAAACCCAGGCTAGAATTTATTAGATCCCTCATATTAACTTTAAACTTTAAACATTTCTAGAAAGTAATAGTAAAGTTTTTAGTTTTAAAGGATTTAACCAGTTTTTCTAGTATCTCATCTAATCAGAAAAAACACAACCCCAAAAAAACTTACTTTACAGGTACAATCAGAGTTTTTTTACATGGCCATTGAATACTGAATATTTTGGAATTTGCCTTCCAAGACAGCAAAATCAAAATAAATAAAAGAATACAAATAATTTGCAGATGTAAACCTGTATTTCCCTAAGCAGACAGGGAATCTTTGTTATATGCCTTATATTGGAACTACTAAACCATAATCTAATTAATTCACTGATAAGCTAACTAGGTCAGGGGTGTCAAAACTCACGTCATGTGACATGTCGTAAGGTATCACGACTTTTTTTCCATTGCCGGCAATGGGGTGGGCACGGTTTTGCCATGACGCACCCGGCCCGCGGGCCAGCAGTTTGCCACCCCTGAACTAGGTATATTTTATCACATGCATCCCCCATATAGATTTAAATGTATTCATTGTTAGGGAAATCAATCTAGTCAGGACCAAGTAACCTGAATATAATATTATAGCATATACAATAGTGATCAAGGGACTGACTGGGGAAACATTAAGTTCACATTGAGCCATGAAGCTCACAAAACAGATGCATGATTTTTGTAAGCATAACATGTATAAAGAACACATCTATGCCTCCCTAAGTGCTGGAAAAATAATAAAACAAATGGACTGAGAAAATTAAAACACCAGATCATCTTTGTGTGTGTGTGTGTGTGATCTGTGGTTTCTACAAATCCACCCTTATTTGATGGCACTTAATCAATGAATCAAAATAAAATATATATTTCTATTCATGTTTCTTCCTCACAAAAACATTGAGCCAAAATGGAAAGGGGGGGAAGGAAGTCATCTGCTAAAACTCATTAATGTCCTTTTATAAATATGTATACATATGCATATATACACACATCCATACACATAGCTTAAATGAACATACTTTAACTTTCTATCTCAGTTCTCTATCAAAATTTAAATAAAAGGTACAAAGGAAAATAATCTTGAGACTCAACAGATATTCCTTCTCAATAGAAGAGTAAAAGCAGAGAGTACATAACTTTTTTCAGTGGCTTAATTAACACTTATCAAATTATAGCTAAGAACAAGCTATGATTCATAGCTGTCAAAATGACTATTTGTGTTCTGCCACAGGCTGGCCATAGTGGTAAGCCATAGCATATTTGTGTTTTACCTTGAACTATGTCTTGGATAATTAAAGTTAAAGCTAGTATTAGTCACACTAGCATTTTATAATACAAAATGAGAATACAAAACAATTCTCACTTAAAAAAATTAGTATACCCTCCAAAACTAATCAAGTCATCAACCAGATTTTTCTTAAAATGTACTTGAATTAGCATAAAAGCTCAAAAGATTATTAATTGAAGCACACAAAACAATTATGTATTGTAATAAGTTTTCAGCAAAAACAAAACAAAAATTAGCATGCCCATAACCCAATTGGTCTGAAAGTCTATTTAAATAAGCCAGTTCCATTTTGAATTTAAATGGGTATAGGAAAACTATGGACCAATTTTCAGCCATACCCACTGCTCCAAGTGCATTATCAGAACAACTTTATTCCTTACATAACCTGGAATGTGCCTGTTTCTTAGTTTTACTAAGTTTCACTAAGACAACCCCTTCCACCATTCAGATCCAGATATTTCAATAAATTCAAAAACGTGGTCTTGATCTAGAGATTTATTAATCACATTTATATGGCTACCCATTTTACAAGTTATAGATGTTTAAGGATAATAAAGATACCTAAGCTATGATCAAACACTTCCACACTTCTGAGAGGCTCTTAAGGAGAAACTAAAGGAACATTTCCAAAATAATAGGAAATCTACAGTAATAGCAAAGTATTATAAACTAATGTCTTCTTAGAAAAGTATTAATCTTTAAAAAATGTTAAGTAGATAAGGCTGCAAGGGTTATGAGAGCCAGTTCTATTGATAATGCTATGCTTCACTTTCAATAAATGAAGCAATTGTAAAGAACATAGTTTTTTAAAATAAGAGTCCTCCCCATAAACAGTTTAATATTTATCAGAAGCTAAAGATGCTTTGGAAAGTACTATGACAGTCACTGTACTGTTCTATGTCATCTTCCTAAAGGATATCAATACACAAACTGGAAGAATACAAATTTTTTCCAAAAGAAAAAAAGATATAATTTCAAATATCGACTTTTTTTCTGCATATTTTTGTTGCTGCATACATCCCCAAAGATGGTGGAGAAAAGGTCCTGGAGATATGATGAAGGTAGAAACTGTTTTATTATTTTGTAAGAAAACATATAAGCATGCCCCTCTCTGCAATACTGCGTCGAGACAAATATAATTCAATTATTAGACAGCAACGGCGACCAACACGTGGACAAGAACTGAAGGAAAGCGCAAACAGCAGCAACACGTAGCCCCCTGAATCGCCACAATACTGAATTTCAGTAACGCTTTAACTTCATTTTACCACTGGGAAGAGTACTTTAAAGGAAACTCCATTTAAACTGGGCAAATCTTTAAACGTTTTAATAGCGGTGCACGTGTTGTAAATATTCGCGAGTTTCAACCTCAGCAAAATAAAGGACAAAGCGATCAGGGAGGCCTGGCGCACGCCCGGCATCTGAGGCGGGAGGGGGCGCATGCCCGCGGCGAGGAGGGGGGCTCCCGGCTCCGCCGCTAGCGGCAAAATCCCCCCCTCCAGGGAGGGGGCGGGCATGTTTCATGAGGGACATGCAGTTATTTCACGGGGAGTGGGGAAATCCCCTTCGTGCCCTGACACAAGCGCAAGAATGGCGGGCGCTTCTTCTCACCAGGCGGATGAAGCCGAAACCGCGGTCGCGGTTAATGAAGACCTCGCTAGGCTCCCCGTAGCGCTCAAAAAGGCGTTTAAAATCCTCTTCGGTGATGTCGGTGGGAAGGTTCCCGACGAAGAGGCGACACCTTTGCGTATAGCTTTTCTCGCCGGGCTTGAGGAAGCTCTTAATGTCGACGGTAAAGCCTCTGCCGCTTTCCTCCTCTTCCTTCTTCACCATCACTCTAGCGGCGGCCAAAGCTTCATTCTCGGACGGCTGCTCCAAACCCCTCAGTGCCTTCATAGGGCCGCCGCCCACCATGCTCATCGGAGGAGCCGACGCCGGAGAACTGTTTTCAATCCTCACTTGCTTGAGGTTCCTGTTGGCGGACATAGCTCGGGTTTTCTAACCGTACGGATCACAAATAAGACGGAAAGGAGGGAAAGAAAGCGCCCGAAGAGCTCTCCGCTCAATCGCTGCTTTTTTCGATTGCTGTAAAGAAGGAGAAGGGGAGGGGGGAAAAAAGAAAGTCCAAAATGGCGGCAAGATCACTACCCACTGACGACTAGTAACATTGCCCCGCCTCGCGCTTTCTCGGTGCGCATGTGCACAGGATTTGAAACGCTACCAGGCATCATATTCGAGTTAGAATCGGGGTGCGCATGCGCAATACGCTTCCGATAGAGTGGCAGAAAGACCCCGCCTCTTTACTTGAGGCGTGCTTAACCATGAATTGCTGGAAAACATCACCATTAGCCGAGTTCACGAAGCAGAGTAGTGTAGTTTGTACAAGCATAATAGACCAAAATAAAGCAAAATATATTAATGGAACCCTAGAAAATATGAGACCTTTCCTATCACTGCACAAGGTACACCTATTGATTCTGGCCATGTAAAAAACGACAATATATTTACAATATATTTGATTTTATTTAGCTGTACTTTCAAGATATTATTTTTAATTCCAGGAGACAATGTGCTCAGATGTTATTTCCAGTTGTTTATAAAAAAACAAAGTCCCTGAATCTGAGTGTGCCCCTTTGGCATCTGTGGGTTAATCCTATTAAGTCCTGTCCTAGAGTTTGGGTGGGGTATGTAGATTTTAGGTGTCTTTGTCTTCCTAAGCTTCTAGCTGGGGGCCTCCAACATTCCTGAATGGATTACAATATTTACATCTGCATTCCTATAGAGCTGGGTTCTGCTTGGGGGAGAGACACTTGGGGCTATTAAGAAAAAAACTGGGCATACTTTTCTGCCTCTTTCAAGATCCTTTGAGGAAATATAATATTCTGCCCTTTTAATATTTCCTTCTTTGGGGGGGGGCTGTCTTCCCACATTATGTATATGCAGATATTTCATTGTCTCACATCTTTAGCGCTAGAAAACATTGGCTTTGTTCTGTTTATATATACAGTAACTTGCATTGTCTGCAGGTGTGTTGTTTTCTCCTTGGTAGTTCCTTGATTGGCTGTTGTTTAATGCTTAATGGTTTGTCTGAGTTAGTATTTGTTTACTGTTTGCTGTTAATCCCTGCTTACCTGGATGTTAATTGTTGGTGAACTAGATATAGGCAGTGGGCACAAAACTTCAAGGCTGATTACAAATTAAAATATGTGCCATTAAAAAGACCTTTTGTGGCAAGGAGTATGAATAAGACTAGATTAGCTACATAGGAGGGCTATCCATGTGACCTGCATGTGCTAGTACAGTAGTGATTCTGCATTTCCACATTCACTATCAATCAGAATAGAGCTGGAAGGGATGTTGGAGATCTTCTAGTCCAGCCCCCTGCTCAAGCAGGAGACCCTATATCAGTGGTGGCGAACCTATGGCACGCGTGCCAGAGGCGGCACTCAGAGCCCTCTCTGTGGGCACGCACGCCGTGCCCCGGAGATGGCAACCATCCCTCTTCAACCAGCCGCCCGCTAACTCGCCGAGGTCCTACGTGGCCGGATGCATCCCAGCACCTATGCGCTTACTGGCCTCTGTGTGTGGGGGCCGATGGTGTCAGGCAGCAGCCACCCTGGCCCCTGCCTCGCCTTGCCCTGCGACAATGGCACCCCTGCCCTGCCTCGCCTTGCCTCGCCTCACCCTGCAGGACGAGCCTCCTGCCCACCACCCCACCTGCCAGAGACCCCCTGGATCTCCCCCAATCCTGCCCAGCCCCCACAGGCGTCCCTTCCCATGAACAACATTGAGGTGACCACGCCCACCTTGGCCACACCCACCCAGTCTGCCATGACCACCACAGTCACGCCCACCCAGTGGGCCACGCCCACCTGGCACCCGGCGATAAATAAGTGGGTTTTGGGTTGCAGTTTGGGCACTCGGTCTCTAAAATGTTCACCATCACTGCCCTATATCATGTCAGACAAGTGGCTGTCCAGTCTCTTCTTTAAAAAATTGATTGATAAAGCACCCACAACGTCTGAAGGAAAGCTGATTTGCAAAACTGGATCAATCAATAGCTACAAACTGTTCAGAAAAATGGTAATAAAAGTTTTACCATTTGAATACTAAAATTCAGAAGAACTGTAATATTGAATGGAATCTACATATATTGTGCTAAGGACAACTGATCTCTGACAAGCAGCCCAAAAGGTTAAAGTACAAATAGAAAATATTTTTTGAATTTATATGCCATCATAATTAATCAGCTCCTAGCAACTTATAAGGAATATAACAAAATATCTACATACAATACCAACATAAACAACAATGAACAGAAACAATAATAAAAATGATTAAAATGGTGCAATGAATAAATCATGAAAGTGCTCTCAGGAATAATTTGGTTTTTAATAACTTCCTAAAGTCTTGTAATCAAAAAGGCAAGTCTGCTGTCCAGTTGGGGATTACTGATGGAGATCATTCCAGAGCAACAGTGCTGCCAGAGAGAAACAAGTGATTAGTCCTGGTTCACTTCATCTCCTAGAAATGTAGGATTAACTAACAGGTATTCTAATGAAATCTAGTATGTTTGGCTTATATTTTGGGAAGTCTGCAGTCATTTACTGTAGATATTAAGGTGCCAACCATTAAAGATTAACACCAACATCCTAAATTGCTTGCACTCAGAAACCTATTAGTGCCATCAATTATCATATGCTCCCAATATCAGGAGCATATAAGAACAAGGCTTCTGTGTGACAGTATCTAAAATGGGAATTAACTGGGCAGAAAATTAGCTTTTCCTATACGTTTAGTACTGTGGGAAGTCAGCCCTTCAGAGAAGGAAATATTAAAAGGGCAGAAAAATATATTTCCTCCAAGGATCTTAAAGAAGCAGGAAAGCATGCCCAGTTTTCTTAATAGCCCCAGGTCTCCCTTCCCCAAGCAGAAACCAGTTCTATAGAGATGCAGATGTAAATCCAGGGATGCAGTAAAAGTGCTACACTCAATTTGCCAGCAAATTTGGAAAACTCAACAGTGGCCACAGGATTGGAAAAGGTCAGTTTACATTCCAATTCCAAAGAAAGGCAATGCCAAAGAATGTTCAAACTATCGCACCATTGCACTCATTTCACATTCAAGTAAAGTTATGCTTAAAATCCTACAAGCTAGACTCCAGCAGTATGTGGATCGAGAACTTCCAGAAGTACGGGCAGGATTTCGAAGAGGCAGAGGAACTAGAGATCAAATTGCCAACATACGCTGGATCATGGAGAAAGCTAAGGAGTTCCAGAAAAACATCTACTTCTGCTTCATTGACTATGCTAAAGCCTTTGATTGTGCGGATCACAACAAATTGTGGCAAGTTCTTAAAGAGATGGGAGTACCAGACCATCTTATTTGTCTCTTGAGAAACCTATATGCGGGTCAAGAAGCAACAGTGAGAACTGGACACGGAACCACTGATTGGTTCAAAATTGGGAAAGGAGTCCGGCAAGGCTGTATTCTTCGCCCTGCCTATTTAACTTATATGCAGAGCACATCATGAGAAAGGCAGGGCTAGATGAATCAAAATTGGAATTAAGATTGCCGGGAGAAATATCAAAACCTAAGATATGCAGATGATACCACTCTAATGGCAGAAAGTGAAGAGGAACTAAAGAGCCTCTTGATGCGGGTGAAGAAGGAGAGTGCAAAAGTTGGCTTGAAACTCAACATTAAGAAAACCAAATCATGGCATCCGGCCCTCTCAATTCCTGGCAAATAGATGGGGAACAAATGGAGGTAGTGACAGATTTTATCTTCCTGGGCTCTAAGATCACCACAGATGGGGACTGCAGCCAAGAAATTAAAAGACGCTTGCTCCTGGGGAGGAAAGCTATGGCAAATTTAGACAGCATACTAAAAAGCAGAGACATCACCCTGCCAACAAAAGTACGTATAGTCAAGGCCATGGTTTTCCCAGTTGCAATGTATGGCTGTGAAAGTTGGACCATAAGAAAGGCTGAGCGCAAAAGAATTGAGGCCTTTGAACTATGGTGCTGGAGAAGACTCCTGCGAGTCCCTTGGACTGCAAGGCGATCAAACCGGTCAGTCCTAGAGGAGATCAACCCTGACTGCTCCTTAGAAGGCCAGATACTGAAATTGAAACTCAAGTACTTTGGCCACCTAATGAGAAGGAAGGACTCACTGGAGAAGAGCCTAATGCTGGGAAAGATTGAGGGCAGTAGAAGAAGGTGACGACAGAGAATGAGGTGGCTGGATGGAGTCACTGAAGCAGTAGGCGTGAGCTTAAATGGACTCCAGAAGATGGTAGAGGACAGGAAGGCCTGGAGGAACGTTGTCCATGGGGTCGCGATGGGTCGGACACGACTTCGCAACTAACAACAACAACAAGGAGATTAAGAAGACAAAGACCTAAAATCTGCATACCCCACCTGGGACAGGACATGGTAGGATTAACTCACAAAGGCCAAAGGGCACACCCAAACTCAGGTCAGAATACATGACACAGGAAATAGCCTCAAAACAGGAACAGGAAATAACTCCAAACAAAAGGCTCCAGAGGGTATAAAAAACCTACTTCCTACATGTGCTCAGTCCCTTTTTTCACTTCTTTTGCTGCCAGAACCATCTTCCTGTCTGGCTCTGCTCTCCAATAAACTACAACCTTCTTCCCAAAGCAGTTGCCATGTTTATTCCCAGTTTGGATGAACCAGGATGAAGACTTTTCTTCCAACAGTACCTAAGAAATTTCTATTGGAACAGATTCTTGATCAGCAACTTTGTGTTAAGAATGGTGGCTATTATGGAATGGGTTATGTAAAATTAAGGCAGGACATAAAACAAGACATATGTCATAAAACAGGACATGAGTCTTAAATGCGTGTATTAGTTAGAAGAAGCAAAACGGAAGTGGAAAATGTCAAACCACAAGTTCATCTGTCGGTCACATATGAGTGTCAAGCATGAAGCTCTGTTACAAGTAACCACATATGTCTCGCTTCTATGTCTCGCTCTTGCTGGTAGCTAACCACAAATGAACTGCCGGAAACTTAGATGCTTTGGCAAGACACCTGTGACCTCGATCCATGAGAGGGGGACAAGATATTTAGCTACTTTAGCATAGCAACAGGGGGGCTAACGGGGCTGTAATTCAAGTAACCAATCAATGCTAACAAGTTACATTTCCGTGTTTTGCTGCTTCTAAAAGAGTATATATGTACTTGTTATTCCATGAGAAGGTGTTCAGAGGTTGTTATGATTTTTGCTCTGAACCTTTGCGCAAATAAACCAACTTCTTTTGATTCCGTGGTCTGAGTCCTGTGATTTTCTGCAACAAAATGATTAGTGGTAAATATTTAATTTTGATTATTTTATTTCTATAAATTATTTCATAATTTATTTCTTTGCCATGCAAACTTTTAAAGATTTATTCCAATAAGAACACTTTATAATATTTGTAATCTATATTATACCAATGAGCTTCCTATCTGTGTTGTTGTTTAAATACTATGGAAACAGAATGCTAGATGAAATCATCTTCATCCATATCCAACACAGTTCTCTTTTTGTTCCTCTAAAAAATTCAGAATGGAATAGATATTGATGGCAACTCTGTTGAAATTTTGAAGACTAACCCAAGAACATAAACTTGAACCCAACTAGCTATGTCTTGTTTTACCCACTCTGTCAAGAGAAAAATGGTGATTTCACTATCAGGTAAGTAATTCTCTACATAGTCCTAGTTATATTGTCTTCTTGAATTTTTTTAATTATTACCAGATGCAGAATCAGTCTTGCATGTCTAAGTGACTGAGTTCCTTCAAACAAATAGAAGTTTCATTTCACAAGTCAATGAAACTTGTAAAAGATTTTTTAAAGTAGTCCCACACAGACTATGTTACAAGTAGTTTTTTACTATAATTGGTTACTATATCAATTTTATCTTATATAGAAATGGTCTGTTCATATTTCTACATGCATTGCAGATTGCATTGCCTTTAATGAAGCAAAAGTAATTGCATTTTTTTTCTTTCTATATTAGTTTCCAAAACATTTTGTTCACCAATGCATTTGTATACCAAGAATTATCTTTCTTTTTCTTATATTATTTTGGGAAATAGCTGAGTTAAATTTTCTTGCCTTTGTATTTCTCATATTATAAAAATATTGCATATATTTCTGAGAATTGATTTATTCAGGTTGAATAATTAAAAAAAAAAGAAAAATAGAGCAGCTTCTGCCCTCTAGTGGACTTGTCTTATTAAATATGAAGCATATTTTCTCTGCTCCAAGTTTAGGATTTGTAACAGATGGAAGGTTCATATTACTATGTCAGTTTTATTTGAAATTGCAGTCAGATTTTCATTTTGAGAGGATTAACACATTTTGCCATGTGTTCCTTTTTATATTCTATCAATGGTAGCAGCAGATAACTGAGTCTGCAAACTTTAAAATATACTTCAAATTAAAAGATGTGCGAAATTGCTTTGTTTTTGGACTGGAACTGGACACTTAAATGGATATACATAGTCCTTGACTTAACAACAGTTCATTTAGTGACCACTCAAAGTTACAAAGGCACTGAAAAAAGTGACTCATGTCCATTTTTCTCACTTAAGACAGCTGCAGCATCCTCATCAAAATTCAAATACTTGGCAATTAACTCATATTTATGACAGTTGCAGTGTCCCAGGGTCACATGATCCCCTTTTGTGACCTTACAAGCAAAGTCAATGGGGAAGCCAGATTCGTTTAACAACATGTTATTAACTTAACTGTGGCAAAGTTGTAAAATGGAGCAAAATTACTTAACTCTCTCGCTTAGCAACAGAAATGTGGGCTCAATTGTGGTTGTAAGTTGAGGACTACCTGTACTTCATTTTGTGAATGTTAACGATAGTCTTCTGAAACAGCAGATATACAGAAAAAACAATAACCTGATTACAATTCAATGTAAATGCTCATTTATAAGAAACAAATAAACCACAGTAAATTCTTGTTATTTGCAATAGTTCTTTGAAATAGTTGCAAATACTGAACCACTGCAGAAGTAGGTTTCTGGCAGCCTCTGGTCACAACATTTTCATCAACTGATCAATACATAATCTTATTTTATGTGTCTTTCTGTTTAAGGATACCTTATATAATGTGTGTGTGTGTGTGTGTTTCTTACAAATAAAGTGCTAAAATAATTGAACAAAGATTAAGCATTTAAAATTTTATTTTAGAAAACTCTTACTTTTCATGGTCATTTTTAACTATTGAGACCACTAAGAGAAGGCAGATGTGCGCAGAATGGCAACTCAAAATTTTCATCACTCAGCACGTCTATGAAAAATGGAAACATGTTGTGAGTATTGATTTGGGGGTTACAAATAAATTATGACAAATAGACAAATTCACAAATATAAATCCCACAAATAACAATGATTGCCTGTTACAGATAGTCCTTGCTTAACAACTGGTTGCTTAATGAGCATTCATAATTAAAACATAGAATATAAAATCATAGAGCTGGAAGGGACCTCAGAAGTATTCTAGTGCAACCCCCTGCTCAAGGCAGGAGATCTTACCATTCCGGTCAAATGGTTGCCCAGTTCATTTCTGAAAATATCCAGTAATGGAGCACCCAGACCACAAAAAAGTTTCTTAAAACCTATCCTTGAAGTTACAATTGCCATGCTCCCCCACTCCCATGGCCATGTGGTCACATTTTGAGCACTTGGCAACACCTTGCATTTGCAATTGGTTTCATGTTCCACGATCCGATGGTTGCAACTTGCTACTTCTTTCCGGGTTTCCAGCAAAAGTGTTTAATGATTGTGGTGAATCACTTTATGCCCATCATAAAAACTGTTGTAAAATGAAGTCAAGTCATGCAGTGACCTGCTTAACAATTGGTAATGACTTATGATCAAAATTCCAGAATCAGTTGTGGTTCTGGAATTATTAATTGTTGTTCATTGAGAACTATTAGCTATTTTAAATTAAACACTTAGAGCAGGGGTGTCAAATTGCCGGCCCACAGGCCAGTTGCATCATGCGGAGGCCGCACCCACTCCAGCTCTGGCAATGCAAAAAAAGTCGTGATACGACGCAACACGTCACATGACGCAGTGAGTTTGACACCCGTGCCTTAGAGGATGATAAAAATAAATAATTAGGTACTTTCTATTCATAAACATCTACTCTAAAAGACATAAGAAGGGTAATGGATTAGAGAGAAGAAATTCATGATGAAGTAGTAGGTCTACATATCTCTATCTAGGCTGCCATCTTTTCTGTCCTCTCCTATTTTCCTTTGCTTCTCAAACTAATTAAATGTATTCATAATGACTAAATGAGCATATTTATGTAGTTTCCTTGGCAACTGTACAGAAGGAGTTTGCCACTGCCTTCTTATAGCATGTTTTTAAAACTTTTCTATCTAGCCTACAACTCTTAGATTTTAGGGTGGTCACCATCCAAGTACTAAATCTGCTTTTTTCCAAGGTTAAGTGGCAGAGAACATATGATCAAGGTTTAATCTGCAATTTCTCTCTCCCCTACTACCAAGATACTTCCATAGAACATCTTTCGTGACAGCTAGAAGAGGATCCCTCATGTGAAACTGGATAGTAGCAAATTGTGTTTCTTCTCCTCAAAGGGCAATACATACATGCATTCCATGATTTCACAGAATTATTCTCAATGTATTAAATGTTTATAGTCCATTTTTTAGCTGGAAAAACTAGCTTCATATAAAAGACTCAGCTTACAATTTTAAAAGATACGACACAAAATAAAAAAAACCAGGGAAAAGGAAAAAAATGGAGAGTAAGAATGTAATTAAGGCACATTGCCAGGATTAGTGTTCTACAACAGTGCTTTTTATTCACCTATTCCTTCTGGCCACTCAGTGTCATATCTAATCCAATCTCAAAATTCCATTTTCCTATTTAATTAACCACTTCATCCATCCCTGTAACAGCCCTCAATTGTGCACTATGGAAAATCTGTCCCTGAATATATTAGGATAATCACTTAGTGATGAGAATCACTTGGAACCCATCCCCCAAGATACTTACAAATCCAGTTCTGAAGTTCCAACACTTGCCCTCTCCATGGTCACATGACTGCATTTCAGGCATTCAGCAAATAGCCCACATTTATAGCTGTTTGAAGGATCTCGCAATCATGAGACCTCAATTTATGATATTTGTGCCGAAAACTGGCATTTATTTCACCATAGCAAACAATGAGTTCTCTTAACAACTGTGGATTCATTTAATTACCATGGTGATTCACTTAACAACTGCTGAAAAACTGCTGTAAAATCAGGTTAGTTATCTGATGATCTGCTTTACTACTGTCATGATCTATGACTAATGGGGATGCTCCATCATGGTTGTAAGTTGAGGATTACTTGTATCTGACAAAGTAGACAAGAGTAGTATTAAATTGATTATATAAAGATCTCTGGGACTTCTATATTCCCCAAGAGTCCAGTCTGGAGGTCAGGTAAACTCAGTTCATGGGTGAGAGAAAGGATTCACATCTACCTGTTATTCACAATGAAGAAAACAGGCAATATTAGAGCCATTACTGAACACCCATCATGAACACACTGACATACAGACTTGGGGTTGCCAACCAATCACCCCTGTAAGACTCATAGTATTCTACAAGGCAGAATCCTTCATTAAGTCCATCCTCATGGAGGATGCCTTAGAGATTCATTAGGTACATTTTTATATGCATTTATATACATCTTTTACACTAGTAGTTGTCCGTGAATAATAATGAAATATAAATAAAATACAAATAGAATAAAATGGAAATGGAAAGATTATGGCATAAGCTGTGGTGGTCCCAGTGGCTAACAGATACTGGGTGTCACACCAAAAAATCTTGGATGGAACTTGGATGGAAAACGGGACAGCATGAAATTATATCTTTGCTATTATCACTAAACTGACAATCTGCCTCCAGCATCTTTCTTGTATCACTGCTGACTTATGCATGTGCCTGCTTGCTTTAGCTGAGGAGGTTGTTTAACTGTCACACCTTGGGAGATCCTGCTTTGAGTATATATTCTCGGCATACATTCCAAGCATTCTTAACTCATCCCTCACAGGAACATGCTAGTCTCCATCATGATAACACAACATAGCAGGACAAGAGGGGATTATATAATTAATTATGCAATAGCTTACTGTTATATATGAACCCAGCCATTCAGAGCTTTGACTGAAATGCTGTAATTGTCCAAGCACCTGGTGTCTTACCTGGTTGCTGTGTTATAGCTCATGGAAAACTGAAGCTGATGGAAAATAATTATCTAAATTTTAAGGCGATCATTTTTAATCAATTATATTTTTCTGAGGCTCTAAAACCCTAATATGGGTTTAGAATTTATCTCGCTATCATTGCCACCGAAAATAGGTTCAAAATAATTTTTATATACAGCTTGCACTTAACTCTTTGCGACAAGCTCAGAAGTTCATTCTTTCTATACCCTTTTTTAGTACAAATGTTTAACATTGCATCTGCAGATTGCCATCTAGCAGCCTTGTTTTGGGTGATCTGAGCCATCTTGGAGCCCAAAGGGAACCCAGAGATTTACTTTCATGGCCAGGTGGATAAATTTTCAGAGCATCTGTCAGACAAAATCACTTGAATTCATTCCCAGTTAGACACCAGCCTTGATGTAGGTACAGTGGAGATGCCTGGGGCACAGTCTTGCCCTGTTATCTGGAAATGGTTTGAACCTGTTAATCTTAGGAAGTGGATAGAGTCCTTATGATTGCTCCTTAGATGCATGCCCCTATTAGCTAGCTAAGGCTACTCAGGAAGGGAAATATAGATGGGTTTTGGCAGTGATTCCTTCTTGAGAGAGGTGATTGCCCTTTTACCTCTTAAAGAGACATTGGTTCACTCCTCAAGTAACCATCGTTGGATCCAAACATACTGGACAATTGCTGTCTAGTGTCCAACCTCCCTTTTTTAGTGAAGGTTATGCAGAAGGTGGTTGCGCAGCAGCTTCAGCAATCTCAGGATTAAGTAGATGAGGCCTGGACATGGGACAGAAACACATTGGTCATCTTTTTGAATGCTCTCTGGCTAAGTGTGATGGGGTAGTACTTTCATCTTGGTTCTACTTCAGCTCTCAGTCAAATTTAATACCATCAATACGGTATCCTTTTGGATCAGCTCTGAGGAGTGGGAGGCACAGTATTGTGCTGGTTCTCTTCCTAAGGTGCTAAAACTAATCAGTGCTGACCAGGAGTAAGAGTTCCTGCTCTCAGCTCCTATTATGTGGTATGCCAGAGTTTGATGCTCTCCCATTTAACATCTACACAAAATTCCCTGGGAATATCTTCCATCACCATAAGATGAGGTACATCAGTGTGCTGATGATATGATACTCAATTATGTCTCTCAATTTGGCAAATTAAGCAGTGCTGTGGATATCCTGTGTTGGTGCCTAGAGGTGTAGAGGTCTAGATAAGGAACAGCAAGCTTCAACTGACTCCTGGCAAGACTGAGTGACATGGATTTAGGGTGTACCAAGTCCATCTTTGGTTCTGGATTGGATTGCACTATCCCAAATGGACCCAGTGTGTAATCTGGGATCCTTCTGGACATACAACTCCTATTTAAGGAGTTCTTGGCAGTCATGACCAGGATGGTTTTAGCACAACTTCATGTTGTATGCAATTGTGCCCATTATTGGATCATGAGACTCTGCTCAGTCACTCATGTCCTTATCATCTCCCAAACTACTGTAATGTGCTGTACATAGGACTGCCGCTGAAGAGTATTGGAAGCCTTAGCTGGTGGAAAATTCAGCAGCACAGGCAATCATGTGCATCCTTAGATGGACACACATTATACATCTGCTCTGTGACCTGCATTGGTTGCCATTTCGCTTCTGATTCCAATTCAAGATCTGATTTTGACCTTTAAAGCCCTATAACTGCCTCTTCACTATTATATCTATTCATTCCAGCAGGCAAGGCATGCTACAGGTCCTGTCTGTGAAAGAGTTCCATCTGATGGGACCTAGGAAGTGAGCCTTTTCTATGGTAGTACCTGTTCTGTTCGCACAGCAGACATATGGAGGCGAGGCAGTTTGTGCAAAAGATGTTTCTTTATTGACACATTCACTGAACAGAAGCAAGCGAACAATGGCAACAGGCCCTTTTATACTCCCCTTGCAAAGGGGATGCTCGACCAATTAATGCAGGCTATTCTCCCGCCTCGCGCATGCGCATGAGGCTGGAGACAGCCTGTCTGGGTCCCGGGCAGACACGTGGTCTGCCTGGGTCTCTACAACCGGTCCCGGGCAAACGTGGTCTGCCCAGGTCTCTGCAACCATCTGCAGAGTTCCTGAGCCTTGCTGAATGACTCAGCAAGGCCCAGGACACAACACCCTTCCCCCCTTGGCTTAGACAATGCTGTCCCTGTCCTTTGACAGCCCCAAGCCAAGTCAGTCCGGCACGACCGGTGGTCACCCCATACTCCTCGCACCCCCTCTTCTTTATGGTTCCATGGAATCCATGTTATTTCACTTTTTGACAACATTCGCACCGCAAGGACCTCACATATTCGTTCAAATATTCGTTTGACTGCCCTGAGCCCAAGGCAGCCTTTCATACCCAGGAGGCCCCCCCATACTCCCAACAACCCCTTTCCTTTAGGGTTATGGTCAATCCACGTTCTTTCACTCTTAGCAAACGTGGGCCTCACAGGACCTCACAAAGTCTTGCAAGTACTTAGGCGGACCCTTAATCCGCCCAGATCTTCTTGGATCCATGTGAAGGACAAGTGTGACGGTATTCGGGGGAATTGAGTTGGGTGCCTGGAGTGCTTGCTCCCGGCTTGCGCACAACAAACCAGGACTTTGTCGCCCAGAAGACTCAGGGGTTCCCCCTGACTGCTGACTGGCTGGATCCGCTAAACCCAAACCAGATTGCCTTGGAGGGGTCGAGTTCCCCGAGTTCCTTGGTGGGGTGGAGTTCCCCGAAACCCCTTGGAACTCCCCTTGGGAGCAACGTCCTTCAGGCCCAAGGCCAGCAGCAGGGGTGCCCTGAGTGGCCGATTTACGGCCATTTGCCCTAAGCCAGGGACCTCTGCCAGAGTCAGGAGCCGCCTCCATGGCAGAACCCCTTGCTTCTATGCCAGAGTCAGGATCCGCCTCCATGGCAAGATCCTCATCCGGAGCATTTGGAGACACCCCCCCGCTTGGAGAGACTGTGATCCACAATTGTAATTGGGGTCCCCCTCTCCCCCTAGAGCGGAGTCAGGGGAGGAACAACGGCCAGGAATCCGCCAACGCAGCTGGTCTATGTGGGATCGTAATACACGACCATCATCTAAGACCACTTCATATGACAGTGGCCCAGAGACCTTAGATATTACAGCAGGTACCCAGAGATGCCCCTGCCCATAGTTCCTGTCCAAACTGGGTCACCCACTCGAAGTCTCCTAGGTGCCCACGGCTGCGACATCTGTGGCCACCCGGTCTGGGTGAAGTCTGTCCAGCTTGGTAATGAGTCTGCGACCCCATCGAAATTCGGTGGGCTCTTTCCGGTAGCTGTGCATGGTGTGGTGCGGTGTGTAAGGAGAAAATCAGCTAACCTGTGATGCCAGGGTCCTTGAGTGATTCTCTTTAAAGCGTCGTTTTGTGGTGCGCACCATGCGTTCAGCCTGACCGTTGGTGGCAGGGTGAAAAGGAGCAGACGTGGCATGCCGGATCATGTTGGCTTGGAGGAATGCCTGAAACTCAGAAGAGGTAAATTGTGGACCATTGTCTGATACCAAAACATCAGGAAGGCCATGGGAAGCGAAGATTCCTCTTAGCACCTGGATGGTCCTGGCAGTAGTAGTGGAGCTAGCCACTTGGAATGGAGGAGGAAGAATTGCCCCTGAAAGGGCCCAGCATAATCTATATGCACGCGTGACCATGGAGTGAGTGTCTCCTCCCACCTATGTACAGGGGCCTGGGGCATTTCTGGCCGTGATTGCTGGCACACTTGACATCCTTGAACCTGGACCTCGATGTCCCTATCGAGACCAGGCCACCACAGATGGCTGCGCGCAAGCGCCTTCATTCTCACTATTCCCGGATGGCCCTCATGAAGAGAGAGCAAGACTCTAGTCCTCAATGAGGCCGGGATAACTACTCTGTTGCCCCACAGGATACACCCCTTGAATGTGGACAATTCATGCTTTCTATGCCAGAAGCTTTGGAAATCTATACCAGGACACGTGTCAGGCCATCCTGACAACACACATGTCAGCACGCGTGCAAGCGTGTGATCAGTGGCAGTTTCAGCAGCCACATCCCTAGCATTGAGGGGAGATTCAGGTAAGTCCTGAATAGACAGAATGTGTACAGCTGGAGCAGGGTCTGCCTCTATTTGTTTGAGAGGTAACCTGTTTAGGCCATCAGCATGACCCATCTCAGTACCTGGTTTGTGAACCAGGGTGTAATCATAAGCTGCTAAGAAAATTGACCATCTCAGCATTCTAGGAGATATAATCTGAGGAGTTTGTGAACAACCCCAGCAAAGGCTTGTAGTCAGTATAGACCGTGAAATGGCGTCCATACAAGAAATCATGAAATTTCTTGATGCCTGAGATTATTGCCAAGGCTTCCCTGTCAATCTGTGCATAATTACGCTCTGCAGATGAGAGGGTCCTAGAATAGTAGGCCACAGGGACCTGAGTTCCGTCTTCCTTGAGATGACTTAACACTGCTCCTACCCCATAAGGGGAAGCATCACATGCGATGCACACCGGCAATTTCTCATTGAAGTGAGCCAGTACAGCATTGGAGGATAACAAGGCCTTGACCTCTTGAAAAGCCTTTTCATGGACCTTAGTCCATGCCCAGGGAGCCTGCTTGTCTAAGAGCCGGTGTAGCGGCTCAGCCACAGCAGCCTTCTGGGGAAGGAATGAATGGTAGAAATTAAGGAGGCCCAGAAAAGCCTGAAGTTCAGTTTTTGACTGGGGACTAGGGGCCAATTGGATGGCCTGGAATTTTCACTCTGCGGGGTGGATGCCTTCTGCATCAATACGAAACCCTAGAAATTCGGTGGATCTTACACCTATTTTGCACTTGTCTTGCTGTAGCTTCAGCCCCGCTTGGCGGAACCTCAGCAAGACAGCCCTCAGCCTTTCAGCCAAGTTCCCTGATGACTCTCCTGCAATGAGGACATCATCAAAATAGGGGCAGACCCCCGGAATACCCTTGAGCGTTCGCTCCATCACCCCTTGAAAAATGCCTGGGGCTACATTTACCCCAAACTGCAGCCTCTTTACTTTGAAAGCCCCTCTGTGCGTGACTATCGTTTGTGCCTCAGCTGTTGCTTCATCAACAGGTAACTGTTGATAGGCCTGAGCTAAGTCAAGCTTAGCAAAAAGCTTTCCTCCTTTCAGTGAGGCCAGAATGTGGCTCACCACGGGCACAGGATATGCGTGTTGCTGCAAGGCTTTGTTTAAAGTGCATTTATAGTCCGCACATATTCGGACTTCACCATTGGATTTCAGTAGTGTTAGTATGGGGGTTTCCCATGGACTAGAGTCCACAGGTTCCAAAATGCCTTGTTGGAGCAATTTGTCCAACTCGGCATCAATTTTGTTCTTCAGGGCAAAAGGCACCCTTCTTGGCGTGACCCTGATAGGTGCAATGTTCGGATCCAGCTTTAACGCAATGGGAGGTCCCTTGTATGAGCCAAGTTCTGGGCTGAATACATCAGCAAACTCCTTACAGACTCCTGTAAGGCTGGCTGTTTGCAGATGATTTAGCCCAGTCACCTGGATTCCAAGTGCCTCGAACCAATCGAGTCCTATAAGACTCGATCACCCCCAACAACCACCACATCCAATAATCCATTGAAGCCTTTACGCTGCACTCTGAGCGTGGCCTCCCCCTTCACACTTACTCGCGTGTTCTGAAAATCCGTGAGAATGAGATTGGAGGGCCTGAGTTTTACTCGTGAGCCACTCCTGGAGCAAACCTTGTTAAAGGTGTCCACTGAAATAATGGAAAGAGCGGACCCTGTGTCCAGCTCCATAGCCAGGGGAACTCCCTCAAACTGTACATCTATGCGCAGCTTTTTCTTCAGGGGCCTTTGAGTCCCTGTCTTGAACACCCCCCTACGGGACGCGCAAAAACCCACCCTGTTTTGGCTGGGGACCTTGGTACCTTTCAGAGGCAATTCAGGGGACCTGTTCTTGGGACGACCCATGCAAGCTGATGCTATGTGGCCTTGCCTGCCACATGCTCGGCAGACAGCAGAACGAAACCGGCAATCGGCCCTCCTGTGGCGACCCCCACAGCCGAAACAGCGAAGGAAGGCAGGCGGTGGCCCTCGGCGATCCAGCAGTCGTCTCTCCGCCGACGGTTGAAGCCTGTCCACCTCTTCTTCCTCGGAGTCTTCTCCAGAGGCCTCACGCGCAGCTTCTTGGTGGCCCGGGACGGACGCTGGATGAATCTTCGTAGACCGCAAGGCCTTCACTGCACCGCCAGCTGCTTCTTCTGCTCCGATTTCTCATAATGCGTCTTGAAAAGTGACCTCCGCCTTTGCAAACAGCTTCTGCTGCACCTCGCGGCTTCGCAACCCGCACACCAGTCTATCTCGGAACCTTTCCTCCAAGTCTTTAAACGCACATGGTCGTGCGGCCTGCCTCAAGGCCACGACGAAATCCGCAGTTGATTCACCGGGCCGCTGGTCCCTCTGCTCGAATTGATGCCTCCAAGCTATTATTGAGAGCTTGGGCTCGAAATGTTCATGCAGCATCTTCTTTAGATCGGCATACGCGATCGATTCCAACGGTGCTGGGGCGACAAGATTTTCAGCAATTTCAAATGTCTCTTGCCCACAGACACACAGTAAGGTAGCCGCTTTCAGGCCGTCTTCCTGGACTCCATTTACCCGGAAATAGTTTTCCACGCGAGCTGCATACGAGCTCCAGCGTTCCGGGTGTGAGATGTTGAATTCGCCGAGACGGCCCAGCTTGGACATCTTCTTTACCGATGGCCTCGTCCACGTCTCTCGCCGCAAGGAATGGAGAAGGGGTCCGACGAAGCCAAGTCCGCCTCCAGCGTATGTGTGCTGGCCGGCGGTTGCTCCTCCTGGACGCCGCGCTTCTCTTCCCTTCCAGGCCTAGGTGAGTAGGCCTACTTCTGCTTCTTCAGGATTCCAAACGGCGAATCCCACCCTCGTCGCCAATGTTCTATTTGCACAGCAGACGTGGAGGCGAGGCAGTTTGTGCAAAAGATGTTTCTTTGACACATTCACTGAACAGAAGCAAGCGAACAATGGCAACAGGCCCTTTTATAGTCCCCTTGCAAAGGGGATGCTCAACCAATGAATGCAGGCTATTCTCCCGCCTCGCGCATGCACACAAGGCTGGAGACAGCCTGTCTGGGTCCCGGGTGTCTCTACAACCGGTCCCGGGCAAACACGTGGTCTGCAACCATCTGCAGAGTTCCTGAGCCTTGCTGAATGACTCAGCAAGGCCCAGGACACAACAGTACCTATCTTCTGGAACATCATCCCTCCTTAGGTAAGATTAGTCTCATTCCTTATGGCCTTCCAGAAAGGCTTCAAAATGTGTGAATTTTTTTTTTTTTTACCAAGCTTGAGGATCTTCTGAACCAGTTTTCAGCAAGCTGGTTGTAATGTACCGATAGTAACATCTTTCTTCTCATGGTCTGTTTTATTCTTGTTCTTATTCTTATTCCATTCTTATTGTTTTAATGTTTGTAAAATATTTCAATTCCTGGTTTTATTGTATGCTTTCCAGAGTAAATTGAGGTAAAATGGATTATAAATATAAATTTGACAAATATTCCTGTTTTCTATTAATTTCCTAATCAATGAATTTAATCATGGTCTCTGTAACAACCAAAACCTGGTACTTCCATAGAATCTCTATCTCCTTTTTTTTATTTGCCAAATGCCGTTTCTTTTCATTTTTACTTCCTATCTTTACATCAGTAAATAATACTTCCATGAGCTGGGATACGAGCATAATAATTATTCTAGTTTGCTTTTGTGTAAAATAGTTTATTGCTTCTACTTGTTTCTGCCTATCTGCCTATTAAAAATTCCTTTTAATTTTTCCCTTTTAAAATTTGAAACATTGCCTGAACTACATTTTGCTCATTATTTCTGAATGTTTTTCTCTCTTTGTTCTGGATTTCAGTGAAAAAATTAGAAAATTTATATTTAGAAATTAAAACTTACTATACCCAGGTTATGCCAAACATTACATAAATATATCTGTAGCATCTAAATCTAACAGATATATACATTCAGGCTTTCATATAAGCATCAATGAAGACACTTAGCAACATATGTCTGCAAGATTGTCTGGGACACTACACATCCTCTTCATGACCTGTTTTCCTTGTTACTTTCTGGGAGGAGGCTTCGTGGTATCCGTAGCAGAACATCCAGATTCAGCCATAGTTTCATTCCATACAGCATTAACCTTGTGAACTATAAAGCTTCCTCTTTCCATTATGTATTCAAGATGGACAGTGATTAATATTTATATGTTGCTTATATGTAAGGATGTAGATTTATACATATGTTGTATATAGCATGTTTAAATGTGTATTATGTATGTGTACACTTTGAGAGCAACTAAATTTCATTTTTAATGTGTGCCAATGTGCCCACAGTAAAATAAATGACAATAAAAGTTATATTTTTCTCTATATTACACAGCAAATTATTTAAGATAACTGAAGAAAGCAGATCAGTTAAAAGATAAGTGAAAACCAAACTAATCTGTTCTGGAGAAAATAAGTACTATCAATTACTCAGATATTATAAAATATTGTTTCTTAAACTTTTTTCTCCCGCAACCACTTTACATTTTAAAAATTATTTTAAAAACACCCAAATGAGTGTCTCTTTGTATGGGTTATATTTATTGAAATTTATTGTATTAAAATTTTTTAAATTTCTGCATTCATTGCTGTTAACGTTTCCCATGATTTATTGATTGATGGGATTTTAATATTTTAATATTATATTATTTGACATAGCCTGGTAAATAAATTTGATTTCAGGGACCCCTAAGATGGTATAATCCCAGAGGTCTTTGGATCACACTTTTAAGAAACAGTACTATA
Source organism: Azemiops feae (assembly GCA_023970755.1). Classification (NCBI taxonomy): domain Eukaryota; kingdom Metazoa; phylum Chordata; class Lepidosauria; order Squamata; family Viperidae; genus Azemiops; species Azemiops feae. The sequence continues at coordinate 3,546,420 of JALGBA010003848.1, forward strand.
AGATATAGTAGAAACACTACTGTAAGATACTATTATAAGATATAGTATCAGATATACCATAAGTTATAGAATATTTTATTTATCATATTTAATAAATGCCCATCTCCCTCACAGATATCTAATTGTTAAATTTTAAGATTTAACAATATCCTTATTGAATAACATTTTCTGTAACTCAGATCAATTTCATTAAAAAAATACTTCTTTCAATAACTTCACATTTTGCATACTTGAGTGTGCAAGTTATTTGACCTACTTTTTTCAGATAAACAAAGTATATTTATTTTGCTTGTTAAATAAAATGTTGATGTTAAGTTCCGAAGGAAGATGCATTTCAAGGAATTCTGAGGCATTGTTTACCTTTAAAACTCTTTATTTTGCAACATAGCTTCGGTACGTATAAAGTGAAGCCAAAAACTAAACCCTCCTACTTCTTCCCACAGTGTCTAAGCATATTCCCCTCCCTCATGTAACAGTCATTAATCACATTCTCCAATTAGTTTAAAGTGTGAGCTTTCCCTCCTGTTCCATAACGCGCCATATCTTTATCTTCTCACATTTCATCCAGCTTTGAAGACGCTCTGCTGAAATATTGTTATGGCTAAATAGTTCTCAGCACATTCTTTTACTTCCTCCCCCCCATACTATCGAATAGTGGCTCTTAAAGTAATACACAGGTTAAATAGTGAATGTCTGCATCCATATATAATGTCAAGCATAACATTCGATGTTAGCAGCCTTGACAGTTAAATTCTCATGATAGTTGTAGTTATTTTTATTCAAATGTAGACTTCTCAAAACAACACAAATCAAAATCAGACATACTTTTCGAATGTGGGATCTAATCATAATGGCGAGGTAATAATATATTGTGTTAAACTGTTAAATATTTTCCCTTGGCTTTTGCAGCAATACAAGTCTGCAGGCCTATGGATGATTGGATGCAATCCTACTGAAAATCATATAAATATTCTGAAGAACATGACTGCAAACTGCTTAATCTAGTACTGAACCAGTCATTTCTTATACATTTAGATTATGCTTTTTAATTAGATCTAGGAAAATTACATCTAATTAAACTATTAATTACCTTTGCTTACATTTGATCATTTGGCACACAATAGGAATCTGAACAAATGATTGAAACTCAGCTTTGCTATTCTTTAAGGTTGCGGTCTAATGGCCAAGAGGTAAGTTTGAGTTTCATTCAATCGAACTACACACACACACAACCACACACACAAAAGAGGAAAGAATGAAGTAGAAGTGATTGTGATTCCAAAGAATTTTCATCCTCCCCTCAAAAAAAGATAAAATTTTGGGGTAGACCTGAGATGTATATAAATACCTCTCTTTCCATTATTTGCTCTAAAAATCAACTAAGAAGCAAGAGAGTAATTTACTCTGCTGGTCTCCTCAGGGATTGGATACTTTCAGTCAGATCACATTATTACTCAGGAAATGAAAAACCATCTACGAGGGAGATGAGTGGTTAAAAAGTTTGATAGACAGACAGACAGACAGAGCCAGTAGTCTGGGTGTCAATAGTTGCTAGTTTGTTTAGTTCACGCTGTTGCACTATTCACGGTGCACCATGAGGAAGTGAACTAGTTTTACACCCCAGTTCTGAATAGGATACGCACCTCATGTCACCTGCCGGGACTCTCGGTATAAATGGGGCATATGGGGTCCCACGTCTGTGTGTGTGTATTCATCAACCTCCTCTTCTTCTGCATCAGTGGTTAGAACATAACTTGGATGATCACCATACTGAAGGGATATATGGAAAGGTGTCGCTTTCATAGTTGGGAAAGATATAGCAAGAACAGTACTTGGCTAAAATGCCATCAAATATACTTCATGGCTATCCCTTTAGTATGATGATCATCCAAGTTATGTTCTATCCACTGATGCAGAAGAAGAGAAGGTTGATGAGTTTATAATCAAGTTCAATTTGAAATTGACAGAACATACAAACAAGATATGTGCTTGTGACTAGAGCTGGAATTCCAAAGTTGGAAATATTGAGGAAAATGTAGTTGGAATGCATGGTTGAAGAAATTGAAATGAAGCAGAGGAACAATTTATCAACTTCTGGCACTCCAATTATTTCTTCACTGTTTTCAATAACCAAAATGTTATATGGACATCATCAGATGGAGTATATAGACTTTAAATTGAATATATTATTTCTAAAAGTAGGTGGAGAACAATAAATGATCAGGCTGAAACTTTGGATACAAGTTCCGGCTCCCTTGAAGAGTCTATAATGCAAGAAAGAAAAGGATGACAGTAATAAGTTGGATAGACTTGATTATAGCAGAAATGAGTACACCATTGGAAGACCTGAAAGGCTAAGTTTAGGATAGATCATCCTGGAAAGTCTATATAAATGGTGACTAACTGTGAATACCAACTTGATGAAACATAATAAATCAAATTATATCTTTTGATTTATTTTATACTTTGTTGTTTGAACAAAGTATACCAGGCAACAAGACATTAAAAGAATTCTAGTTTTGTGTGCTATTTAGAATTGTACTCAAAAATAATTCTGGAAAAAGTGCACATGTCCTAAGCATTAAAAAGTAATCACATTGAAATTCTATATTGTTTAATTTCTGGTAGATTACTCATTAAAAGATCAATTGCTTAAGTAGGTCATTGAACAGAATAAAATTATTAAGGTGCTCTATTCTTGCTTTGTTGTATATGAACTGAGATCCTGTGGTCTTCAGACTTCCAACTTCTAGCTTCTTTTACAACTGCTCTGGATTCACTAAGTCAACATTTACCAATACTTGCACCTTTGTGAGAAATTAGAATAAATTTAATACCCTGCAACGGCCATAATATTTTAAACTACCATCTTGTTAGTCAAGGTAAATCACACATAAATAATTGCTTCCATTAGAGGAAAAAACTATAGACAGTTATGTTTATGCACTTTAGTCCTTTAGGCTTCATGACAAAATCAAAGGAAAAATTCAAACTCTTCTGCCACAAATGTTGTCACTAAACCTATTTAATGTTTTTGCTACTGTGTAATCTAAATCACAGTATATAATGTTTGAGCAATCTAGTGTCCACCTAAGATTTAAAGCATTGTTTTAATTTATGCATAATTTTTATGATGCCGTAATATACCTGTGCATTTTTAATAATCCAAATACATTAGCAATTTATAACATCCTCTTATTTAACATATCCGGTATTATGAGAAACATAGATAAGAATGAATGGCCTGGTTCACTTAATATGCTAATCCAACAATTTACTGAATTTGCTCAGCACACAAAGTTACAAACCACAATTTACAATCTGTAACAGCCGATAACATAATTTACATAATTTGGCAAATCAAAATAACTCATGATTTAGTTTTGTATAGCAATATAAACCAGAACAATAATTGTTTTTAAGGAACATATTGATTAAAAGCAAAAGTATTATGACTCTTTTAAGGCTAACCCGTTTATGTACGCCAGTACTTTTGGGATTTACTTTCCAGAGAAACCATGTTAGTTACAGAGAAAACAAGAAAGCTATGTTCACACAATGCATAATTTGCCCTAGATAGTTTAAGCATTTTATTTAAATTACACTATTTTGTTGGTTTGAAGAAAATACAATGAACCACAAACAGGCCATACATGGAGGTTATGCAACATGCTAGGCCAAAATGTGGATGACCAGTTTGTTTTTCAATATCATACATGCATAAATTATCTTAAGGCAATTTAAAGAGTAAGGTATTTATTATTGTATAATCTTTCATGGATTAGTTTATGTTTTTATGCAAAATTTCTTTTCAAAATGACATTACAGTATTGGAATTTACAAGCCAAGTCTGGTAGTTCTAAGATTTCCTTACCCATAATAACTAAGTAAACTGTTATTGTTTGAACTCATACAAGTTCCTGGTTTAGATCGTGGTCATCCAACCTTTTGGCTTGCCTGGGGCCATATCGAGTGAAGAGGAATTGTATTGGGCTGCATATAAAATATATAATATAATTAATGTATAAATATAACAAAGTTATTTTATTATATATATTTTTATTATCTTGTGGGGACCACATTACTAGCTATCCAAGGCCCTATGCAACCTGTGGGCCATGGATTGGATACGGCTGGTTTAGATCCTTCACTATGGCTTAAAAACAAATAATTGGGTTCATATAACACTGTAAGCTACAAAAATGTAAACTACATATTGCCTAAGTATGGAAAATGTTTCTTTTCATTTCATTTTGAATACATCTACTCTTTTGATGTAATTTTTATCCCATTATCGGAAGAATTATTTTTTAAAAACGTACCCACTTAGAGGCAAGGGATAACAACAGAAATCATTGCTGCTCTGAAAATTCCCACAACTCTGAATAATTGGCATTTCACCAAATAAAAGACTAAATTAAATGTCCAGAATGAAATCAATTAATTCTGAAACAAAATGTTAGTATTTTGAAGTTATTTCAGTGTTTTTATGCAGAGAGAACAAGTGAAATGCCAGATCATAGATTAACAGAATACAGTAAACTAAAATGTAGCTTTGATTTAATCAGCACACTATGGTTAGCTTATGGTTTAGTGTCTCAGCTGTTGTCAGTACCAGTAATTACTTAACCAAATCATAGCTAACGAATAAGCATGTCAAATATTTAGATTTTAAAAAATCAAACAATATGTCCAGAATGGTCCTAGTATCTTGTGACTGTTTAAATTAGATTACTTTATTATTTTAAAAGTCAAAATACATCATGAAATAAACTGCACTCTTTTTAGTACAGATAGTCCTCGAGTTACAACAAATTTCTCAGCAACGTAAATTTTGGGCTCAGTTGTTAAGTGAGTTTTGCCCCACTTTACGACTTTTGCCACAGTTGTTAAGTGAATCATTGCAGTTGTTAAGTTAGTAACACAATCGATAAGTGAATCTGGCTTTCCCATTAACAGGTCACAAAAAGTGCTCATATGACCCCGAGACAAGGCAAGTATCATAAATGTGAGTCAGTTGCCAAGCACTAGAATTTTGATCACGGCCATGGGAATGCCGCAATGGTCCTATGTCAAACATGGTCATAAGTCACATTTTTCAGTGCTGTTGTAACTTTGAACAATCACTAAACAAACTGTTGTTGAGGACTACTTGTACTATCTATTTTAAGAGGAACAAAGAGGAAAAATTACAGCTCTCAAAAGAAACCAGCATGGCTGCATAAAGAACTCTCTGATAAATTGAAAGATAAAAGGGACAAATATAGAAAGTGGAAAGAGGGGCACATAACTAAGACAGAATATCAGCAAATAGCCCGAGCCTGCAAAGATGAAGTGAGGAAAGCTAAGGCTCATAATGAACTAAGGCTTGCGACCAAAGTCAAAAAAAACAAAAAAAGCTTCTTTCAACATGTAAAAAACAAGAAAAAAGTGAAGGAAATGATGGTCCACTAGTGGGTGAAAGTGGCAAAAAGGTGACAAGCAACAGGGAGAAAGCAGGAACTATTTACTCATTTTTTGCATCTGGTCTTTACACAAGGGAAAAAACAGACCACCTTACCAAAAATAGTGCCATAAAAAACAGAATAGAAATGCAGTTAAGATAGGCAAGAAAACGGTAAGTGAGCACCTGTCCAGCTAGACGGGTTCAAATCACCAGGACCAGATGGATTACACCCCAGGGTTTCTCAAGGAACTGGCAGATGTGATCTCAGAACATTGAACTATATTTTTCAAAGATCCTGGAGCCTGGGGAATTACAGAGGACTGGGAAAAAAAGAGCTGATGTAGTTCCCATCTTCAAAAAAGGGAAAAAAATGGACCCAGGAAATTACAGACTTCAGCCTGACCTCAATACCTGGGAAGATTCTGGAAAAGATAATCAAACAACGAATCAGCGAACACCTAGAGGCAAACAAAATCACTACTAAAAGCCAACATGGGTTTGTCAAAAACAATCATGCCAGACAAACCTTATGCATTCTTTGAACCAAGTGACAAAATTAGTGGATCAGAGGAATGCTGTGGATATAATTTACTTGGACTCAGTAAGGCATTGATAAAGTAGATCACAACTACTACTGATAAAATAGAAAAATGTGGTTAGACAGCATCACCACAGATGGATTCATAGCTGGCTGACCGGCCGTATCAGCGTGTGGTCCCCAATGAACCGCATCTACATGGGGAAGTGTGCAGTGGGGTGCCCCAGGCTCTGTCCTGGGGCCAGTGCTCTTCAACATCTTCATCAACGATTTGAACGAGGGGATAGATGGGAACTCATCAAATTTGCGGATGAACCAAGCTGGCAGATAGCCAACACTCCAGACGACAGGCTTAGATACAGGAGGACCTGGACAGACTTGAAGATTGGGCGCTATCTAACAAAATGAAATTCAATGGTGAAAAAAGTAAGGTTCTACATTTAGGCAAGAAAAACCAAATGTACAGGTATAGTTAGGGGGTACCTTGCATCAATAGTAGTAACTGTGAGAGGGATCTCGGAGTCCTAGTGGACAATCACTTAAAGAGCCAGCAGTGTGCTGCAGCTGCCAAAAAAGCCAACACAGTGCTGGGCTGCATTAACAGAGGATAGAATCAAGATCACGTGAAGTATTAATACCACTTTACAATGCCTTGGTAAGGCCACATTGGAATACTGCATCCAGTTTTGGTCACCACGATGTAAAAAAAAGATGTTGAGACTCTAGAAAGAGTGCAGAGAAGGGGCAACAAAGATGATTAGGGGACTGGAGGCTAAAGCATATCAGACGTTTTCTGAATTGGGTATGTCTAGTTTAATGAAAAGAAGGACTAGGGGTGACATGATAGCAGTATTCCAATATCTCAGGGGCTGCCACAAAGAAGAGGGAGTCAAGCATTCTCCAAGGCACCTGAGGGGCAGGACAAGAAGTAATGGATGGAAATAGTCAAGGAAAGAAGCAACCTGAACTGAGGAGAAACTTCCGACAGTTAGAACAATTAACCATGAACAACCTGCATCAGAAGTGGTGAATGCTCCACACTGAAGTTTTTAAGAAGAGACTGGACAGCCATTTGTCTGAAATGGTATAGGGTTTCCTGCCTGAGCAGGGGGTTGGACTCGATGACCTCCAAGGTCCCTTCCAACTTTATTATTATTATTATTATTATTATTATTATTATTAAGTTGGACTAAGATATTTCAAATAGTGAAGAAATACGTTTTGTCTAATCCTATTGTTACCAAGTGAAAATTCAAGTTTTCACCTGAGTGAACAATCTGAGTTCTAGACATTCTTTTACCAATTTTCCAACTTTGCTAATTCGACAGCTCCTATGTGGCTAGACTTTTTGGCTCTTGGCGTGGTTGACAGTGCAGTATGGTGGACTGGCCGCTCTGCGTGAAGAACGGTCGCGTTTGCGGCGCATAAAAATTAGCGACCATTCACGGTGTAGAGCAAAAGAGCGAATTAAAAACTATTCAAACTGCTCCCTCTATTGCCACATAAGTAACCGAGGGAGCTTGCAGAGCGAAAGCTTGTACAGGCGAGGCGGAGCAGGGTCCAGTAGCTTTAACCCAGCTTCTTTCCTCACGCCTTTCTCCAGGGAATACTTTGTGTACGGAATTGCTGCAAGGTGGAGCGAGAAAGGAAAGGCGGTGGTGCTTTTTCCCGCCTTTCCTCCCGTTTTATCAGGGTAGGTATAAGTAAATGGGAGACGACGTGAGTTTGACCAACCACACCAAAAGACTGAGGACGCCCCCGTTATTGAGGAGCGGGCGTCAATCCCAGGGCTAAGAAAGGGGAAATCAACCACGCAAGGGAAGTGCGCATCCTCCATTTTGGCTGAGGAAGGGTGGAGAGCTTGGCTTTCTCTCCTTTGCCGCCCTGGCAATGCCCAGTCCTATTCAGCACTCGTAGGGCACTGCCAAAGGCGCCCTCTGCGCTTTGCCCTGATCCTGAGGCGAAAGGCAGTGAGAACAAGCACCTCACAAAGCCCCATATTGGCTTGAAGGGGTCCCAGGAGCAGCAGCAGCTTCCGACAAAATGGAGGACACCACTATTACCAACCATTACCACCATCACCACCAGGAGCCGTGCTGGGCTGCTTCTGAGATGCCTTTTCTTGATTCGGAATAGTTGGGAACACGAAAGAGTCCTCCTGAAGACAGACCCTTGTCCTCGGAGAAGACTCATAGGCTGCCCCCTTCTTAGGTTTGGGACTTGGTTTCTATTATTCTGCCCCCTCTTAGAAAGGGTTCCAGGTCCACAGCCCAAGGGGGGGGGAGCGTCTAAAACCCTTTGGCTTTATTGCTGTATCCGTCCTTACCGCCTCATTTCAGAGCTTGGTGTTCAGCCCTGCTTTTACCCCTTGTCCTTGTGGCAAGAGAATTGCCTTGTGGCAAACAAATTAATGGGCTAAACACCTTCCTGGCTGATAAATGACATGGGGACTTAGGGAAGCCATCGCCCTTTTCTTGGGGAGGGGGAAGAGAGGTAGCACAAACTTATGCATTATAACTACTCAGCAGCGACGCTGACCACCGGACTTGCAAACCTTCCAGTTGAAAGAAGCAGAGGTGCTGCAGCTGTTGGTGGTGGGCAATGCAATTCGGGTTTTCTTTAACCTGGTGGAACCAAAGGAGGAGGGACGGAAGGCGTGTGCGGGAAGCTAATTGACAGAATCTTTACGCAACCGGCGACGGAGATCGCCGATAGACGGGCAGTTTCTCCAATGGTTTTGCCTGACACCAAAGCCCTCCCTCTGGGAAAGCCAATGGGCGGGAACACTAGGCGGCCTTTCCCCGGGCTCGGATGGTTAGGTTTTGTCCCTCCTCCTCCCCTTCGCCAGCAGCAGCGTTTAGCCCGGGACTGGACCGAGATAGAGTTGAGGAAGCGTTGGCGGAGCCGCGGAGGGTGCGTTTTACCCGCAGGCGGGCGGGGGGGGGAAGCGACTTTTGCCCAGCTCGGCGAGGGGATCAGAGGAACAGGCTGAGGTAGAAACAGTGGAGCCGGGTTAGACGAACTGGCTTGAAGCCCAGCTACCCTTTCAGGGTGGGGACAGGAGCAGACCAGCCGTGTCTCGGGAATAACCCGGGCTAAATACCCAGCTGCGTGTTGTTCTGGTGGCTGCTGCTGTCCGTTCCCCCTTCCCGCCAGTAGATTAGGAAGGCAAGAAAGGGTCAGCGGCGGGTAAGAATCGGGAGGGCGGCAGCCCGGTTACGACGCGAGACAGGCGCTCGGGCAGACATGCGGAGAGGGCTGCCGTGGGGTATCTGGGTGCGTGCGTGTGCAGTGGGGGGGCGCGATGTCTCTCCGCCCGGCTTTATTTCCAACTGCCTCCTGGGGGGTGGTTGTCCCCTTCTCATCGCGCTTCCCCCCCGGTTCCTTCTTCCCTCGCGGGGGTCCGTAATTGCGCTCCGCGTTGCGCTCCGCGGATCCTTTCTCCCCTCCCGTATTGTTTGGCTGGGTCTCTTTAATGGCGGCCGACTGGAGGCGGCAGTGCTGCTAGCAGACTGCAGGGGGCCAAGCGCAACTCCCGGGGCAGTTGGCAGAAAGCGAGGTCGGGGTAGATTTCGGCGCTAAAGTCGCGGGCGGGAAGGGGATGGAAGCGAGTTTAGATTCAGTCCCGAGAGTTTTGAACTATGGAGGGCAGGTTGGAGGTCTGGGTTGGGGGAGTTCTTCAGCTCCACAATCTCAGGCTAACAGCAGAAACTCCTGTTTGTTGCCCGTTGGGGGAATCGCGTCCGAAGAGGAAAGACCCGACCCTGGTGTGAAGGGGGTAATCAGTGAGGCGCCGTCCGTGGGCCAAGAGGCTCCAGTATCCCTTTGGGAAGGGCATCTAGAGGGGTGCTGGGTACCAACTCGAAAGCAGTGGTGGCAATTCCGTTCCTTGCCCATTGGGAAGGGCGTCTCCTGGAGGGGAAGATGGGAAAGCATACCCGTTACCCCCTGTAGATATCCCCCCTTCCCTTTCCCCTTGACGAGCACCTCTTTTCCCTAGGCTGCGGGCCAGTTTGGCGCAGCCTTGGCAGAGCCCAGCAAGGAGCAGGAGCTCCCATTGTGAGTGCTATTTATATATGTTTTCCTGCCTCGGTTCGACCTGCCTTGGGAGGCGGAGGTAGAGCACCCATTTTTGGCACGAGGATTGGGGGTGGGGATTAAGAGGAGGTGCCTCTCAGGGTATGTGGGGGGGGGAATGGTTGGGTGCAGCAGCTGCTGCCCTAGAGCAAAGCCCCGGTAATGGCCGGGAGGCGACTCCACCCCCGCGGGGTGGGCTCTGTTGCTGCAGACATCGCTCCTGCAATACCAACACTCGCAAGCAGACGACGGGCTCCTGCCGCTGCTCGCCTTGCCCATCAAGGGGCGGGGTATCTTTCGAGTGCCCCCTAGAGTTTTGGAGCGTGCATTAAAGTGACATATTTTTTTCAAGTTCTAGTGGTTCATACTTGAAAACGGTTATCTGTGTCGGATTTCCCTTAAAATCTTTTGAGGTTGTTTGAGAATCCTGTGGTTGTTGTGTGTTCAGTTGTCTCTCATTTTCAAGATGGATGCAGTTGCTTTGAGCAAAATCTTTATACAGTAAGTTTCTTTTTGCATTCTGAAAACTTTACATTTACTGGTCCCATTCCCTTCACCTTACTAGGAAGATTTGGAATCACTAAGTGGCAAAGTCTCTTGGCAAAGGCAACCCTAATAGAAACAACTATAGGCCTATTACCTGATACTGAAAACAGTAGTCTTAAGTGGAGGATTATTTAATATCCTCTGTAGAAACCACTGGTGATATTCCAGTATCCAGAACCATAATTCAATAATTAAACAAATGGTTTATAAATAAGACCATAGGAAGCTGATGCTTAAAAACTGTCAGAATTATTTTATAATTATAGATGTGCCAAATAATTTCATGGGCATATAGATTAGATAGTAAATCCATCTTAATAAAAAGATTTCTAAATTTGGCTAGAACATTGTTACTTAAAAGTTTTATCTTTAATGCTGATGTGAAATCATACAAACATTAATGTACATGTTACTGTTACAGTTCAATTACATATTAGGCCAAGGCTCTTGCTTGACTTTTTTTAATCTTAATCTTTTCTTAATCTGAATTTCTTACTCTTACTCTTTGAGTATTTTTAGTAGTATTATAGATAACAAAAGATGTTACTTTTACTAGCATTGTTTATTTTGCTCTCCTCATGCTCCAAAGTAGACCATTAAAAATAGCAGTTGCAGTCCAAGGATTAAAAAAAACCTCAGCTATGTCCAGAAGAATAGATGTATTCAAAATAAAAATGGGAAGAAACACTTCCATGCTTAATAGTTTATTAAGATTCTTGCTTAATAGTGTGCCATGCAAAGCCAAGTTTTCTATTTTTAAACAGTGGTATATAGCGTAGTATGTTGTATGAGTCAAACCAATTTGTTAATTCAGTAAAGAAGCCTTGAAATTAAGAGACTTAATTTGTTAATTCCAATAAGAATAATGCTGTTTTGAAAAATTATATTTTGCTAATTATGAAAGTTGAGAAAGCAGATGGAAATCACATTGGATAAATATAGGAAATAAAATTTGGTCAGCTCTAAAGAAATTTTGCATATTACTTAAACTAGAGAACAGTCTTATTGAGGTCTACTCATATAACAGTTACAAGTGGGCAAGGGAGTTTGGCATGTATACAAGTCTGCCTGCAACTTATTTGTCCTTTAAGACCACCATGTGATATGGGATGAAGAGTTTGAAAATTTCCTTATTTTTGCTTGAATATGAGTGTAGAAACTAAAATGTGATTCATATCTTTGGTTTGGTTATTCTCATGATTTCATTGGATTATGGGAACTTCATAAATAGAAATAGCTTGTAAAGATAAGTTGGTCATACAAAATATTCAATTGAATATTTAATTGAAAGCACAAATAGGTTGGTACTGTTTGCATTGTACCAAATAATCACTTGATTTGTTGGTTTTGACTTAGATGGTTTTCTGAAATCAGCTATTTTATTCAGTAAGCCATTAATCCAACAGTTTAACTTGTATGTAGCTTTGTATTTAAAATTAGCTTTAAGTTTGTTTCTGGTAGCATTTGGCATTTTCACATAGAGTATTGAAACCAAATGAATATATTTATGCAGAAATCAAGCATGGGTCTACTGGAGATCCTGAATATCTTAAGAACGGTTTTAGTAGTCTTATTCCACTAAACCTCTTCAAACGTTGAGTCAGTGCCAGGCAATATAAAAGTTTCATAGAAAGAGTCTCTTCTGACTTATTGTACATGTAAAAATAAAACTCATCTTCACATTTTATTTATGTTTTAAGGCAGGTTATGTGTTTCAAAATGAAACTTTGATTCTCACTTGAGAATTTATGCTGTACACTGCTGATTCTTGGTTCTTCCTGTCAGAAGGAATAGTTAAACAGGCCTGCATGACACTGCAATATGTGTGAACTGGTTAGTCCATGGGTCGGCAACTCGCAGCTCCGGAGCCGCATGTGGCTCTTTGAGCCTTCTACGGCTCCCAACCTCCTCCACTATTTGCAGAGAGAGAGAGAGACAGAGAGGCACTTGTGCTTCCCTTCTCTCTCTCTCTCTCTCTCTCTCTCTCTCTCTCTCTCTCTCTGTTTGTGTATGTGTGTGTGTAAAAAAGAGAGTGGCCTCATGCTGTTCTCAGACAAGCTGACAAGCTTATTGGGTGGGGCTCCTGCCTTTGCTCTGTCGAAGCAGGAAGCAGCAGCTCTCTCTGTCTCTCACACACACACACACACACTCACACTGAGTGGGGGAAGAGGACTGGTAGACCAAGGGCAGGAGAGAGCCAGCCCCGCGCGTGCACGCAACTTTTGCGGCTCCCAGTGTTTTCTCTGGGAAACGGGTCCAAGTGGCTCCTGAGTGTTTAAGGTTGCCGACCCCAGGGTTAGTCTATCTTGCTCTTTTCTAAGAGATAAGGATTATAAGTAATTATTCATTCTTAAAGTGATTTTGGCTTAATAGAAAAGGAATAAAACAGAATTCCTAGTTCTCATATAAAGATAAATAAACCCCAGACAGACATGAACAAAAATCAATATAACTATGTAGCACTCAAATCTATAAACATTTGGTTCTTGCCCTACAGCCACTTTTTTAATGGTGGTTTGGAGCTACAACAGCACTGAAAAAAATGACTTACAACTCATCCTTGAAGCTTTAACCATTGAACTACCCTCAAGGTCACCTGATTCAATTGTCTTGGCAGCTAGCTGGCATTTATGGAGGTTACAATGTCTTGAAGTCACGTGATCACGATTTGTGTTCTTCTCAGCCAGCTTCTGACCAAGTCAATGGGAAAATCTGGATTTGCTTAACAAATGTGTGACTTAAATCGCAGAAAAATGGATATATAATCGGGAATGGTCACATATGAGTCGCTTATTGACTGTTATGGTTAGTGACCAAAATTCTGATCCCAGTTGTGATCATAAGTTGAGGACTACTTGTACTCCAATTCTTTCATTTGAGTTATTCCTAGTCTTGCTGATTATAGTCCACATTTGCACACATGCATTCTCACAACCTGGAGTAACAGTTAATTTATTTGCTAATATGAGCTCTAGGTTGTTTTTTTTTAAGTAGTCTCAACACTCATATTGAAGAACGAGATGGATGATCTATAAATTTAATAAAAATGTTTTTAGTCTTTTAAGGCACCACAAATTGCCTTTAATTTTAATTAGAAAAGGATCAGGTGATGGAAGAAATTTTTCTGCCTATAATTTAAAAGAGTTTTAGTCAGTTGTAATAGAATATCCTTGTTGAAAATGGGCAAGATAGTATGATTTCATTCTTACAGGTACTACAGATGAGCAGAATGTTCAGTGTATAGAGCAGCTGTTTTCAGATTGTCTTGCCCAAACTGAAATCTGCTCTTTAGAAGTTTTGTTACATGTACAGAATTAAACAAGGCTGTTCTTTTCCAGATATGGCCCTAAACATGGTTTTGGGAGCTGGGGTTTAGAGTGGAAAAAGTAAATTATGAACAAAACACAATGATTGATGTAGGAATAAACTGAATATTTATCTTTGTATTTGCCTGAATACAAAGATACTGACCAGAGAGAAAGGACAGCATTGGGAAGGTGGACTGGAACATGAGTCATGTGGAGAGGAGGATGAGACATTCCAACCTTGCCCTATTTACTTTATGAGACCTCTCCAGATATTTTTCTGTCAAAACGAGAATAATCAAAATGGGTCTTGACTGTGCAAAGTTTCAAAACATATGTTTTGGATTTGAAGCAAAAAATACATTTTGCAAGTCCATTCTGCATTTCATGCACAGCCAAAGAAGCCAGATTGAGAGCTGCCAAGATCATTGCAGTAAGAGGCATATATAGGTGTGAAGAAAGGAGGGAAACTGTGCATAATTTTTCCTCCATAAATTCACTGGGATACCCCAGATTTTTTTTTAACTAAAACCAGAACAACCAAGCATTCTGCATTTTGCTTTGGCTAATCAAGAACACTTCAGCAGAACTTCCAGGAAACTTGTTTGTTTCATGTTCAGGAAAAAAAGTTTCAAATCTTAGATAAATAATCCTGAGAGGTGGTAACTGGCCAAAGATCACCCAGAGAGTTGCAAGGATAAGTAGGAACTTAAAAATTTATTGTTGTTGATTTATTTATTGTTTATTGTTATTTATTGATTTATTGTTATAATAGTTGGTCTATTTCAAGTTAAGCTGAAACTTGAGCTATTTCTAGAGCAATATACAAATGTTCATGTTATAAGCACCCACTATTTTTGATTATAGTCTTACTATAATTATGAACATATAGTCATATATTTAAAAACATGTTTTTAGCAAACTTTAGAGTACACTCATATTTAAAGTCACCAGATAGCATGGTAATTATATGCAAAAATATTAATTGTCTCATTGCTCTTTGAACAGAAATTCACAAATAGGTCAGTGAATTGGTCACTTTTTTAAAAAAAAATATGTTTTATATTTTTATAGGGATAGAAAGGGAGAGGTAGGTAAAGGTATAACATAGGGTTAAAAAAAACAAGGATTAAACCAGGGGTAGGGGTAGATACAATAATGGGGCTACCCCCAACAATAAATCAACGCTTTAGCAAGCAGACTGTCGTCCGGGTATACATATTAAATATGCATAGTTAATACTAAAAAGCTATATTAATAAATTTATCACTATTAATGATAAAAACGTAACCCAATACATATCATTCATTCTGTAAGTAACAATAATCAGTATACTATTAGTGATATATTACTAACTAAATATAGTTACATATAAATACCGATATAATGCTTATTAATTATAATTAATTATAGTTAAAAGTAAACATCTAACAGAAAAGTTAAAAAATAATATTAAAGAAAAAATACATCATTTATCTTATTTAATTTCATCACCTTTTTTCATTCTATCTTATTGCTAACCATTGATAAAAAATTTCCCATGTTTTAAAGTAAATTGTATCTTCTTTCTCTTTAATTTCTAAAGTTAATCTATCCATTTCTGCACATTCCAATATTTTCGTAATAATAATCTGGTCAGGTGGTATCTTTTCATTTTTCCAAAATTGGGCAAATGCTATTCTCGCAGCTGTTAATATATGTAAAATTAAATATTCATTCTCTTTTCCGTAGTTAGATCCTAATATTCCTAATAAAAACAATTCCGGTTTGAATTGTATCTGT
The DNA here is from genome assembly GCA_023970755.1 of Azemiops feae. Taxonomy (NCBI): domain Eukaryota; kingdom Metazoa; phylum Chordata; class Lepidosauria; order Squamata; family Viperidae; genus Azemiops; species Azemiops feae. The sequence goes on from JALGBA010003848.1 coordinate 3,562,114, forward strand.
ATCTTAGTCATCTTTTCTAACCATCTATGAATTTTAAAATTGGTCACTCTTTTTGAAGGGTTTATAGTGTGAGACATCTCTTTTTGATGTAATAAAGGTTTGTTTTTGTTCCAGTGCCCACTCAAGTTAGTTGAATGTGCTTGTGAATTCATGTTATTTATATTCATTTATATATTTTACATTTATACGCCACCTCAGTCCAATAGGACTCTAGGCAGTTTACAATAAATAATAAAATACAATAATTATAGAATGATACAATAGTTAGAGCAATACTTGAGCTGGTATAGCTTAAGAAAAGTTTCTCAATTAGCCTCGAGTTTGAGACTAAATTTATATTTAGTTGATTTACTTTTTTTTAACTAAAGCTATGCTAAAACTCAGACTCCACTGGGAAGAGCCGGTCATAAAACAGCAATATAGGAAACTTACATTTGCTAAACCTGAAGGCAAAGCACACAAAAATGCTCAGTTCATTGATATATTACTACAACATGTGCATGTTTTCTGTCAACAGGTAACGAGCTACCACTATAAGCATATTAGCCATATTACAAATGTGTCACAGACACAAAGCAGAAACTAAAAGTGCATGCAATTAAATCATTTAAATTGATATGTCCAAAACAGATGAGTTAAAGCTAACTATATTGCAAATGAAGTCTTATATTCCTCCAGGGATAGATATCAGTTGATATCAGGGAAGGCAAAATCCTGCAATATTAACAGGGATTTTTTGGAATCTTAGAAGATGGATAGTATCCTTTGTTTATGAATTCTGCCATCTGTGGGCTGCATGCTTGCCCATCCTGGATCCTTCCAGGCTCCCTAACCCTAACCCTACCCAGCATAATGGGATAACATTTTGAAAAACAGAAGGGTGTTGCCAGCCTTGAAGGAAAATGTGTTACCTCTCTTGAGGATGCTATTTCTCAGTATGAACAGCCTTTAACTCAGCAATTTCTCCTCTCTTGTTAAGATTTTTGAGTATGGTAGGGAATCAGCTATAGAAGGTTTTAAAGAAAAAAGATTATCTAGATCAGTGAACCTTTAAGAGACTTGAGTGCCCAAACTGCAACCCAAAACCCACTTATGCATCGTTGAGTGCCGGGTGGGTGAGGCCCATTGGCTGGGTGTGTCCAATTGGGTGGGCGTGGCTGCGGTGGTAACGGCAGACTGGGTGGGACTAAAAAGTTCAATCAATCAATTCCAACTTTGCAAGATCTTTTTTTTTTTTCCGCGAGAAGTTGAAATTGACTGAACCTTTTTTTTTTTTTGCACATGGCGGCGGAGGCCTAAAGTGAAAAGGTTTTATAAAACCCAGCTGAAGGCCTAGGACTGGGGCGACGGCGCACGTGCCCACAGAGAGTGCCAGAGGTTCGCCACCACTGATCTAGATCCTTTTCAGTCAAAGTCTAGACCAGACACAGGCAGAAAACAGCATCAGTTATGCATGACCTTTATCAGAATCTGGATATAGTACACAACATTTGGGCCTATTGTGTGCAGCCGTTAAGTGAATCCAGTTTCCCCATTGACTTTGCTTGTTGAAATCTGGGAAGGTTGCAAATGGTTATCACATCACCTTGGGACTGCAACTGTCATAAATACTGAGTTTTGATCACATGACCGTGGGGATGCTGTGATGGTCGTATGTGCAAGGGCTGGTCAAGTCACTTTTTTAGTGCCGTTATAACTTAGGTCGCTAAACAAATGACTGCAAGTCAAGTGCTACCTGTATTATCTGCTGACTATTTCCAAAAAAGGGACTTGTTCAGCTTTTTATGATATATCAGTTACCTGGACCAGGAAGCACTGGTGAGAGGAACTTGTGCTTTTACCATCATGTGATTGGACTGCTGCAACTCACTTTACTTTTGAAGTTGACTTGGAAGCTATAACTGGAATGGAACGCAGTAGCCAGACTGCTGGCAGTTAGAGCCTGCCTTTGCAAAATAACATCTATATTATGATTGCTGCACTGATTGCTTTCAGGCTTCCAGGTCTGTTTCGCAGTGCTGGTTTAAAGCACTATGTAGCAGAGCATTGGCTTACCTTAGGTGCTGCCTTTTCCAAAAGGAGTCAGCCCAGCTAGTTAAATAATGAAGAGAGGACTCTCTGAGGATAACAGGCCTTTTTGGTTGCAGCCTAGCTGTACATCTTGCCACAGAAATACATTTGGGCCCTTCGGGCTTTTAGGAAACTTCTAAAAACCAAGCTTTTTATGGAGTGTTCAGTGCAGTTGAGGCCTAATGGAAAAGGGAAATAGCAAGTGGAATGAGGATCCAGTGACTTTGTGATTCCTCTGGACAAGGAGAAGACTGGATCATCCCCAAATGCTCCAGACAGTTTATCTTCATGAAGATACCACAAGAAAGCAGTCTATGGCTGATTTAGAGTTAAGGGAGATGAGCGAAGGCCATCTAATCCCAAACTATGATTGGTGCCTTTATGGATCAGAATTTGCATTTGCATTGCATTTGCAGAATTTCCTAATCACTTTTAGAAATTGCTTGTTAACTGCTTTTCAGCTAAAAACTGGAACCTTTGGAACAATATGTTTTATAGCATCAGTGAATTTCCTTCAATCCTTAAGGATTTTAAAAATCTTTTTTAGAATAAACGGCAAAAATGTGATTGGAAAATTGATTTTGAAATTAATTATAAGAATCCTTCATGTAGGAAAATGCTGTTTGGAGGGAACCTGAAGGTACTAAAGATTACAATTAAAGGAGGAACACTTAAATTTCATTTACTAATTCAGAATGGAGCAAAATATTTCAGTATTGGATGCATTGAAGAATATTTGTTAGCAATGGATCCAGAAGTTAATTTTAAGAATGTCTGCCATTAGAGACTGTTTTTAAAGGACTTTATGGAACAAGTTTTACCAAACAAGATTCCCTGATTGGAAGGGGATTTTAAAATGAGAGGTTATGGTGACATGGAAAAAAATTCTACACTGGGCATAGAAAAGATACTAGCTGATGTCTTAATAATTAAAATAAAAGAAATATAGAACTAACAAACCAAAAGAGTGATCTGGGTAAGTTTTTTAAATTGAATTTACAAAAGATATTAAAGTTTTTGAAGAATTTGTAAGAAAAAATGAAATCAAGTTCTAAGACATTGAAGGTTGAAGATTAAAGATCAAGATTGTAAAAAGTAAAATGAAGAACAAAGTTGGTTTATTAGATCAAATAAAGTTATTTCAGGTAATGTTTAATGGATTTTGGCTGATCAGAACTGAATGACAAGATTTTTAAGGAGTTGTTTTTAGATAAGAGATGAGATATGGAAAGAAGAGACCAATTGTATTTTAAGAGAAGGTAATGAGTTATTAAATTTATACTGGTGATGATGGGGAACGCATTTCTTTATATACTTTTATTTACTATTGCCTTAATTTTTATTTTACTTAATATTTCTTTTTTGTACTTTACATTTTTTTTAGTTTGTATTTTTATCTGTCCTAAGTTTAATAAAATTATTTTTTTTAAAAGTTTCTTGTATACCACCCAAAATCATGAGGCTGAAGGAGTATAAAAATAAAGTTAAGTAAATGGAAAACCTTAAAGTTGAGAGATGCCTTAAACCATTTTTTTGCCAGTCTTCCAAAGTAAAGAAAAACACAGGTGTATAAATATGATATGGGCACTAACATAAATGATCTTATATGTAAAATATGGGAGGCAGGTATATGTACACACACATAAGCATACAAATAAAATTCATTTTTTAGGGTTAGCACAATCACATGATAGCTTATTAACTTGATTATGTGTCACATAATTTGTTAACTATAATGGCTCATGTGTTTAAAGTAGCTTGGCAAAATATGTGCATTCGTGGTATTTGCCTTTTGCGTAAGAATGAGTTAAGGATGCTTTTTTAACTGATAGTGCTGCTGTCACTCCTTTCTGATGAGTGGAAGATAGCCCATTTGGGATTTGAAATATCCCATGTTCCCAGTTCTATTATATATGAATCTTCAGATATGGGTAGGAAATTATCAGTTGTTTCATGTTTTGTAAGTAGGATAGTAGCAAAGTAGCCTAGACACAAAGTTGCTGTTTTTTAGATTTATATAGGATATCCTCTGTATTCACCCCTCCAAATATTTTTGCTGTTTCCATCTTCCATCAAGATGACATTGACTCTATCAGTGAACATGCTCTGTATAGCTGAGAAATGTATGTATACTGAGAAGTTATGACAACCAGGAGCATGTGTTTTAATTCCATTAAATGCTATGCTCCAGGTTGTCATAACTTTTTTCAGTATCTTATTAGTTAAGCTATTAGAATATGCATATTAGTACTATGGAATTCTTGTTTCTTAATTTGGCTACTGTCTTAACTTTTTGAATAACCTATTATGTTTCATAAGAAACTAAAAGAAGGACTATTGTGGTAATAAGTATTTATTTAATTTATATGGCAATATCAACTGGTTGCATGAATATCTTAAGAAATCCACTAAATTAATGAAATCTATTATTCATAATTAAAGCAGATAAATATGAAAGTATTTGGTATGTTACTATTTTGTTGTAGTTCATGCCCATGCTGAAATATAAGTAAACTTCATACATTATGACGATTAGTTAGATCTTTGCATTAAACTTTGGCAGCTTGAGTTTTAACACCAAAGCTGCTGTGAACATAATTAACATAGCTCATGTGACCCAGTGGTTAATGTGTTGAGCTAGAAAAATCTAGGTTTAAGTCTATACTAAGCCACAAAACCTAACTGTTTATTTGCATAGGTCATTGCTCACAGGGTTGTTGTGAGGATAACATTGGAGAATGGAATATTTTATATTGCCTTGAACATTTAAGAAAAAAGAAGATTGCAGAATAATCTTAAAAGATATATTCAACTGTTATGGTTATGCAAGGCCATTTTAAGAAAAAAACTTGTATACTAGATTTAAAAATGTTTGCTTCTTCATGCAGCTTGTAAACCATCTAGAAAAGGCTAATATTTTTATGCATTCTACTCTCATTTTCCAAAGAAGGACCCTAGTTTTGATCTCTTTTTGCTGTTATTATTTTTAAGTGATGAAGTTTTACTTACTTGTACCTAGTACTTGTTTTATGGTTTTCACTTATAAATCAGGAATAAGCATACTATCGTCTTGAGTAGTTTTTTCTTAGAAAAAGATAGAACTTGAAACATGTCCACAACCATTTTTTGTTGTGATAATAAGTTTTAATATTCTGCATTAATTGGTACAGATGATGTTGCGCTGTTGTATTAGATGTTTTCAGCCTGTGGATGTTGCAGGTTTTTTTTAAAACCTGATCATGAATTACTGAAGAAGCTTGTTGAAATATATGAAACTAAATACTAGGATAATTAGAAGTTGTCACTATGCCATTATTATAAAATTAAATTAGAGAATATAATAATAATGTATTAAAGTTGTATGCTGCCTAACTCCCAATGACTCCTTGTCTCCCTATATAGTAGAACAGAAAATATACTAAAGAGTAGCTTCATTGGCTTACTTAATCTGATACAGAATTGTTTTAAAAGGGATAGGGTAGAAGTAATTGGTGCCAAACAATATAAAATACAATATCTTCTTTGCTGCTGCTTTAATATAAACATGAATCTTGCAACTTGGTTTAGCTGTAAAAGGATATGAACAAGTGGGCAGGCAAGTGATTATTACTGGTAGCATCAGAAACACTTTTTACTGTTTCAAATAGTTCATTTGTGCTTGAGGTACTGCTGTACACTGAACATCTCCAGACTAAAGATGGACAGTTTTGTGTTTTTTTAAATAGAGAAATATTTTGAATAGGGGAACTCTAGTATGTGGTAGAGAAATAAGGATAAGTAAAAATAAGGCCATAATGTAAGCTGCAAAATATTTTACTATAATTTTGTCATATTTTTAACAGTAGTTTAGAATACTGCATAAAACTTAACAGAGCTAATTTAGATGGTGAACCATTTTCTTTTCTCAATATTTTTGGCCTGAGTAAATTGTCCCTTTTGTTTTGCTACCAGATCTTCAAACATATGCAGATTTTGGCCAACATGAAGTTTCAAGTTTCATTTTTTAAAATGTTAGTTCAAACGAAAGTAAAAAAAAATCTACATTGAAATATTTGGTTGGTAACATATTAATAAGGAAAATAAAATATGATTGTGTGACTTCTGCTTTTTAAAGGAAGATAGTACTGTATCTACTTTGGGAAATATTGCTTGCAATGGGATATATATTGATGTAATATTTTTATGACATTCGCTGGGATTCTGCGGTGGGTAAACTTGACCATATTGTTCATCTCAACAGCCAACTTTTGAATTGTTTTTAAGGATTTGAAAATCCTTTAAATTTGAAGGATTTTGGCTGAAAATTGAATTATTTTACTGTCACCTTTCATGGCAAATTTGCATTCTCAATATTTATTAAATCTATTTCAGGATGCTTATTTTCAAAAAAACATTTCCAGCTTGTCTAGAGAAGTGAGCAAAGTTCCCAGGATCAAAAAGGCATTGGAAAACTTTTAACTTTACAAATTCCTGGATGTTTTTGAAGAAGTAAGTATTTGGATTTAAAATACAATTTTTTAAAAATATTAACTGCTTCAAGCAGTCAATTGAATGGGAGAAAATTAAATATAAAATTAATTAAGTAATAAGAAAGATTGAACATAAAAAGTTTATTGAAAACAGTAGCTTATATAAATTGTCCAAAGAGCTTAGTTGCTTATGCTAACCAGAGTAAGAATTAAACACTTCCCAACTGAGAAATAATTTATTCAGAATTTCAGTTTCTTTCGATCTTGCGCAGTAAGGGTAGAGGAAATATGTTATCAATTCTAAATGTAGTTGAACTGTAATATTTCATTTTTCTTTAAAATGTCTTTACATTATATTTCAAACGCTATAGCTAAGTTGCACATGAAAGTAGGAACTGTTATATCTGGGCTACAAAAATACAGATAACTGTAGGAGTAAGACAGAGATTTTTTTTTCATTTTTTTACTGCTATCTAGTAGCCATCTAAATTTGGGTTGTCTAGATATGGTAAATCTATGTGAAAGAAAGTCAGAATTTTCAAAATATTAGCTTACTATGACTTACCATTTGTACAGAAATTATTTTACTAGATTATAAGTAGTTTAATGGAACCCAGTTTGATATAGCAATTAAATTTACTGAACTAGAACTGGGAGACTATGTGTTCTAGTCCTGAGCATGAAGCCACTAAAGAGTGTCTTAGAGCGCTAGTCATTCTCTCTCAGCCATTGGAAGAAAAAAGTAGTAAACTACTTTTGAAAATGTTGCCAAGAAAACTGCATATCCCTGTAGTTGCCAGAAGTCAAGAGTGGCTCAAAGCTGTAGATAGGTATGTGGGTGGGTGGATAGATGAAGGACTGACCAACCTTTATCAATTCAAGATCTGCATTTGGCCTTTTATTGGCAAAAGTAGATTGGACCCGTACAAACCCTAAATTTGATTTCATTCCACTTTAATACATTTAAATACACATAGTATAATGCATTGGTTGTGGCAGGAATAGACAGACCAACTTGTTGCCCAAACTTGATGGCATGAGCTGAGAGAGACTACTGTCCCAAAGTCACCCAACTGCCCAGTTTAGTAATGCCTAAGGTGGGATTAACAACTCAAAAGTCTCCTGGTTTCTACCTGGTGTCCTAACTACTAGAACAAACTGGCTCTTCTCCAGTATTTTTAATTATTTCATTTCATTAATAAGAAAATTTGGTGATAATTTTTGAAGAAGCTCCATGTGTCACATCCCAAAATTGGGGGAATGGATATGTGGCCCTAGGACAGTGGTGGCGAACCTATGGCATGCGTACCAGAGGTGGAACTCATAGCCCTCTCTATGGGCACACGCGCCATGCCCCGGAGATGGCAACCGGCCCTCTTCAACCAGCTGCCCACTAACTCGCTGAGGTCCCATGTGGCCGGATGCATCCCAGCACAGCTGGTTTCCCTCCCCCCGTCCCATCCCTCCTGGCCTCGCATGCTCTCCTTTTCCCGGGCACGACCCACTGCATTGCCTCCTCAGCTGTTGGCCGGCCGTCCAGCTCAGAGGCGGCTTCTCTGAACTGCTGGCGGCAGGCTGCGGAGCCCCAGAGTGCGCCGGTCGAGGGGCCAGCAGACTGTGGCTGCTGACGGACACTGTAGGCCCCCATGCGCTCGCTGGCCTCTGTGTGTGGGGGTCGATGGTATCAGGCAGCAGCTGCCCCGGCCCCTGCCTTGCCTTGCCCTGCGACAATGGCACCCCCGCCCTGCCTCACCTTGCCTCACCCCACAGGACGAGCCTCCTGCCCACCGCCCCACCTGCCAGAGACCCCCTAGATCTCCCCCAACCCTGCCCGGCCCCCACAGGCATCCCTCCCCACGACCAACATCGAGGTGACCACACCCATCTTGGCCACACCCACCCAGTCTGCCACCACAGCCACGCCTACCCAGTGGGCCACGCCCACCTGGCACCCGGCGATAAATAAGTGGGTTTTGGGTTGCAGTTTGGGCACTCGGTCTCTAAAAGGTTCGCCATCACTGCCCTAGGACTTCAGATTTAATTAAGAAAAACAGAAGCTAGTTATCTGCTTTGATTGTAATGTGGGACTAGGAATTCGCTTTTGCTGTCCTAAAAGTCATGGTTTGTTCTTGGCTCTTAAGATTCCAATTTGAGCTTTGTTTCAGAGAAACAGTTTGAACAACAGAAGTTGCTTTTTTAATTGAATCTTGCTTGCAAGAGGAAATGATAGAGCACTGGGCTTAGTCATTCAATAAAATCTTGCTTTGTTTTATTTAGAACATATTTAAATAATTAGTAAAAGAAAGATGGTACTTTAAAAAATAATTAAAATATAATCAGATGATGTTTTTAGTGAAACTGCTTTCTCTTTTTGTAACAGTTTTTCTGGAAGGCCAGAAGGTAGCTGAAAATTGGCGTTGTCTGAACCTACGTCTGGTTTATAAGGGCTTATCACAATGGCAACTGGCCTAGCCAATGTAGGAAGCTCTTTTGGAGGTCCATCTAATTCTCTGGTGTCTAGATCTAAGTTCCAGAGTACCTCCATAGAAGATGATGATGATGTTGTATTTGTTGAACCTGTACAACCTCCACAAATCTCTACACCATTAATAACAGACCACAGAAATGTTTTTAATTCATCCAGTAATGAAGAGCAACATGGAAATGACACTAAAATATCAGCTCCGTCAAAAGACATGAGCGCTCAGAAGGGAAGTATAACTGAGACTATTATTATTGATGATGAAGAAGACATTGAAACAAATCAGGGACAAGAGAGAAATGATTCCAGTTTCAGTGAAAGAAGATTTCCAGAGGGTAAAAACAGAACCAATGAAATGGAATTCTCAACATCCAGTTTTTCAAGAAGTAAGGTAAATGCAGGAATAGGTAATAGTGGTATAACCACAGAACCAGACTCTGAAATTCAAATAGCTAATGTTACTACATTAGAAAGAGGTATGAGCTCTGTGAGTGTTGGCCGTTTAGAAAATACTGAAGGGCGTGACATGAACTTAATGATAACACATGTAACATCACTACAGAATACCAACTTGGGAGATGTATCTAACGGACTGCAGTCAAGTAATTTTGGTGTTAATATACAAACATACACCCCATCTTTAACTTCACAGACCAAGACTGGTGTAGGACCTTTCAATCCTGGTAGAATGAACGTAGCTGGTGATGTCTTTCAGAATGGAGAATCTGCAACTCATCATAATCCAGGTAGGTTGTATTTATGTTTTTTTTTTTAATCCTAAGACATGCAAAGTCTCATAAAGCCAATTATATTCTAAGTTCTTTTGAAACTATTTTGGTGCAGTTTCATAAAATTGTATATTGCTTGAAAGATTAATGTAAATCACATTTTTATAATAAAAGAGTGCTTTAAGCAGTTAAAATTTATTGAGTACAATTATCTGGAACCTTGGGGCCTTTAAAAGAATTCCTACCTCTGGGGGCTGATAAGTAAATTAAATATCTTGAGTATTGTTGGATTCCTTCAAAATAAGGCAACCATGAGGATGTAGTTAGAGAATGTCTACATTATGCAGAAAATGAGGGTAGGAAATTAAAAGAAAAGTAATTTAGTATAGAATCTAAGAAAAATAATTAGATGGGTCTCAGTTGTAAAACAGAAAATCATTTAAACGCTTTTCTAAAAGTAAGCTTGAGAGAGACAAAGAGAAATTGATTTAACAGGAGCTGAACATCACATACTAAATTCTGTATTTACCTCGTCAAAGGATAGAAATAATGAACTTCTTATTTATTTATTTATTTATTAAATTTGTTTGCCAATCATTTTGCCTGTCTTAACAAAAACATACTCAAGACAAACAGTACCACATGCACATGGAACAACAAAACCATTCTCTATTTCCCAAGGCAGCAGTTGCCTCCCTCACATCCCAAGATATGCTCAGTGCTCCTACTTACCATTTTTGTGTGTTTACTGGCAATTCTCATTAGAAATTGGCTGGCATTCTTAAGAATGAAAGATTGCACGGGAGTCTGGCAACATGTTTTTCAAAATTCTTTTTTTTTTAGCTGAATAATCTGAAGTGGAATCAATAAATACTATGCAGGCTATTTGCTAAAAAAAATCTATGCTGTAAAATTAAGCTGAATATTTTTAGCATTCTTTTCATTTGCATTAAATATATTTGGGAAAACATTTCTCAAAGTATAAGTTTGTTAATAAACATAAAATGAAACCATACTACCTGTCTAAATGTTTACATATAGAGCAGTGACTGCCAATCATGGAGGTTTGCTGAGCTCCAATAGCTAACAGTTACAATAGGATTGAATTGAGCAGTGGGAACTAAGGAATGTGCTCACTCAAATTAATCACCATTGAATTACTGTGCAGTGTATTGTGGTACTTTGTGGTTTTACTTTTGAGTTGTACTTTTAGAGAATTGTCAGGCTGTATGCAAATTTAATAATTTATTTGCATTATTTATAAGCCACTGTTTAATAACATTTCTTATGATTTATAACAAAAATACAGTTTTTAATAATATTCTTAAATTTATATGCTGCTCCTTCTGATGACTGGGTAATTTCTAAAGCATTGGAGCACTTCTCCTCAATGTTATGGAAATATCAGTGTCATGTTTTGATGACTCTGCATCTATAGTAGTTGTAGCTACATTCTCAAAGTAGCTATTGGTAGTGCTTTGCTTAGTGTTGCTTTGCAGACCCTAATAGGTATACTTACAGGGTGGCAATGAAGGTTCCAGCTAGTTTTTGAGTTTGATGCTGCTCTCCATCAGAGGTTGAGAATATATTTTATTCTCCAATGTATTTCCTATCAGTAGGATCTCAGCTTTGAGGAAACATTTCCCACTTTCCTCTGTTGTGTGCTTCCTAATTTTCAGTATGATGGAAATAAGCCTGAAGAAAGAATTATAAGAGCAGAATAGTAAAGCTGCCAGGAATTATTGGGAATAAAGACTGGATGTTAAGTTTTGCATGTGCACAAAACAGAGACTTCAGGACGGTGTCCAAAAATTGTAGATATGTGATGCCATTTATTTTGCCTAATAAGTTCATGTCTATAGTTACCAACTTCAGATACCTGAAACCACAAGGGAAAAATGGTTTTCACACTGTGTTATTTTTTTCAGTGCATTCAAATGAAACTTTCCAATGTTTCATGAGCATCACTAGTTTTTAAATAACATTCTTCAGGACAGGTATATGATACCTGCATTACTTTTTGCATGATTGTTCCATGACTTTGCAAATATTGCAAAATAATTTGTGAAAACATCACTGAAGATTTGATGATGTTACTAAGTTGATCACTACTAGAAGTTAAAAAGATGAAAATACAACTGTATTTTTGCCACACAAATAGAATTTGACTGCATTATCAATTGTTATACAAGAAAGTGCAATACTGAACTGTGATACCGGAACCAAAATTACTGGAATGTAACCAAGGGCAGAAAATGCTGCCCAAACAATGATTTTTAATAGAAGATAAAAATAACCGTGAAAGCTAGAAGATTGGAGGTGTGGATATTGTTAATATAAGGGGTATGTATCAAATAGACAGTGTGTTCTATCAAAGCTCATACAACAAAACTGCACAAATTGAAATGTTTTGCCCAAATATTTCAAGTTGGTTGTGTTCTGTTGGAACAAAACTCAGAATAGCTCAAGTGCTCTGTCAGAACAGAGCTGGAAATGTTTTGAGTCTCCTGGCCATCAATGAGAACTTCAGATCAGCTTCCATTCAATAGCTTCTTATCTCAGACAGGCAAAGTAATATATATAAGTGCTGCCTATTAACTAGATTGTTAAAAACAAAGTCATTGATATGATCGTAAAATATTTTTGGAACATTACAATAAATTCCATAAGAAAAAATAAGTTTGTTATGCGTTATTTAAAAAGTTATTTACACACTGTTTTCAACAAAAGAAAAGAGAGAGGCCTTTTAAATTATTTTACATTTGTTATACCTATATTCTTTGAGTATATTTATTTATTAAATTTATATGCCATACATCTCACTTTGAAAAATGAGTATATAGGCCAAAGAGAACAGTTAAAACATTAGCTTGCTATAGGCATTGCATTTTTTTTTGTTTTCTTGTTGCTGCTTCACTACCTATTAGAGAGAAGCCCAAAAAAAGCAATTGTTTTTATTTTCCTGATATTTTTGCTTCCATATAATGATAGCTGATAGTTACAAAAAATAAAAAAGGGAGGTATTGATGTTTTTTAACTGTATAAGTAATATTAATGTGAGAGCATATACAGTGTACATATATCAACACTAAAAAACCCCAAGAAAATCAAGATTTCTTTTATGTACCATCTCGATGGCAATAACAATACTGTGTTACTTGCCTATAAATATCTAAACTCAAAATTGATGGGACACAATTATCAAGTCACATAAATGAGAATGAAATTACATATTACACCTGAACTGCAGTTGCAGAGATATAAGAAAATGTACTTCAAGTCAAAAGGTATTGCCAAAAGCAGGTAGCTAACACTGAATCATAGAAAGTATGCGCAAGTTAAAATAAAAGTAACAATAATTTAATTTGTATAGTAGTTTAAAATCCTCTGCTACTATTGAAGGTAAGTATTCATTACTTCTATATAATACAGACACAGAATGTAAACAGTATGAGATGCTTTTCAGATACGGGTAGTCCTTGAGTTACGAATATAATGGAGCCTGTCAATTACATTCGTAACCTGAGAATTCGTAAGAGTGAATGGCGTAACTTGAACATGATCACTCCCTGCTTTAGCCGACGCATTTGCTAATCGAATGCGCGGGTCATTAAGTGCACACAAGGTATCGCAGGGTAGGGAAGGCCTAGTTCAGGGACAAGACCACTGCATCCAGCCACCAAACGCCTCCCCCCACCCATTGAGAGACCCCATGCTCCTCTTTCCACCCCTTGGGGTCCCAAGCTGCTTGGGCCTCCCCCCCTTCACCGACTGCTAATTTACCTTTGGCGCAATGTTTGAGAGCTCTGCACTTTCCATGCTTATCTCCTGCACGGCGTTGAGTGCCGGAGCCCTTGTCCAGCCAGGTGGAGAAGCGTCAGACCGGTCTGTCCCCTTCCCCCAGCAAGCCCTAGCCTCTCTTACAAGCGGACGCAGCCCTGCCCTGCCACTTGCTGGAGTGCTGAACCACCCGGGTTTCACAAATTGCACTGCGGCGGAACTGGAGAGCTTGGTGCGCCACCATCCTGCTCCCCTCACTTCCCAAAAGCATTCCTTTGCTAAATTACAAGAGGGCCTCCTAAACAAACCTTTCCAGCTCTGTTGCGTTTCTCCACCACAGCGTGCAGGGAAACAAAAGTTTGTGGGACTAAAAAAAAAAAGTTCAATCAGACCTTCCAACTTTACGAGATCTTATTTTTCTTCGCAAGAAGTTAGAATGTTTGAACTTTTTTTTTTTAATCCCACGAACTTCTGTTTCCCTGTACGCGGTAGCGGAGAAATGTGACACAGGTTTGTTTAGGAGCCTCTCTTGCAATTTAGCAAAGGAATGCTTTTGGGAAGCGAAGGGATCAGAGTGGTGGCATGCCAAGCTCTCCAGGTTCGCAACAGTGCAATTTGTAAAATCCAGGCGGGTTCGGCACTCCAGCAAGTGAGGGGCAGGTCCGCGCCCGCTTGTGAGAGAGGCTGGGGCTCGGCAGGGAAAGGGAGAAGCTGGCTCGTCGCTTCTCTGCCTGGCTGGACAAGAGCTCCGGTACCCAAGGCTGCGCAGGAGGCGAGCGTGGGCAGTTCGGGACTCAGGCATAGCACCAAAGTAGCATGTTGCAGTATCTCTGCGGTCATTTGTAAGTGAGAATGGCCACTGTAATGTTGCAACATATGTAACTTTGGGACCCATTCATAACTACTTTGTGGCGGGGATGTCGTAACTTTGAACATTCGCTAAGCGAACGTTCGTAACTGGAGGATTACCTGTACTGAATAATTCCTATGCAGCTTTGTAAGATTTAATAAGAAATTAGGGAAGTAGACAAACTTGAAACTTTTTGCTCTTATTTTAATCATTGAAATTAAAATGTAAACTTTTCTCCTTTTTTCTTAAACCAAGGTTTGGAGGATGTTTGTTTTACATGACTGATTATTTTTATGACTAATAAATCAGTTCCATGTTGTCCTTATTTTCTCTGGCCGTTGTCAAAAGTAGTCTCATTATTTAACTTGCTTTGTAGTAGCATGTTAAATTCAAGAAACTTTGGACAAGACATAGGAACAATTCATATTTTAAAAGTTTTTAAAATGTTGATTTAAATAGTAATATGCTCAAAGTTACCCTGGTTTATAATCTTCTATTGCTATTTCTATGACTATAAGTTTTTTTTAAATTGGGCTATGTAGAAATTATTGCAGTTCAATTCACTGCATGTTGAACAACAGTTGAACAATCTCTGTTGTTTTTACCTGCACTAGCTATGCAATACTGTGCTTAAGTGTCAGATTAATGCCACCCTATTGCCATTGTAAACTCCCTAAAGCTGTTTACTTAATTCCCAGTTTCTTTATTTTGTATTTTTCAGATTCCTGGATATCTCAGTCAGCTTCATTTCCAAGGAATCAGAAGCAACCAGGTGTAGATTCCCTGTCTCCTGTGGCATCTCTTCCCAAACAAGTCTTCCAACCACCTGCACAACAACAGCAACCTTCAAAGCAGGTTAAGGTTACATGTGCTAACTGCAAAAAGCCTTTGCAGAAGGGCCAGACGGCATATCAGCGGAAAGGATCTGTTCATCTATTTTGTTCTACTACTTGCCTTTCATCATTTTCACATAAACCAGCTCCAAAGAAACTCTGTGTTATGTGCAAAAAGTAAGGATTTTTCTTATTTCTTGATCACATTTGTTAAAACTATAGTCCTGTTAATTGTTCCAATAACTGTGAAATCCATTTTATTATTTAAGAGACAAGTGAGATACTTTTCTTTATGTTTTATCAGTTGTTTGTTTATATATATAGTCCTGGGCAAAGATTGAGAATCATTAAGAAGAGCAGGCTTAGTTAAGTTTGTTAATGGCTAGTAATAATTTACTGTAATTGCTATTCTCTGTTCTGACATTTGGTGGGAATTAAAATTAATAGTGAATGTAGACATAAGCATGGTTCTAATTTATAGGTGCATTCCAAAAATGCCATAAATAGACAGACAGACAGAAAAAAGTAACATTTTATAAATGGAAATTGGTTTGCATAATAATTGAAGTAACCCAGATTTTCTGTGATAAATGTCTACAATGAACTAGTAGATAGTCATATTGCCAGTTATTTTATTTTATTTCTATAGCTATCCATATCAATAAGTGATATATTAGATTATCTTATTTAAAACTGTGCTTTGTTTAAAAAAATGACTAAATGGTTATAGAAAGTTGGGCTTCATATAAGCCTGTATCTATTTAATACATGTAAATAGAAAAGCAAGGTCTTTTAACTATTGGTGTTTGTCAGCAATAAATAAGAAAAGCATAAAGCAGTAATTTTATTGGTAGTGGCATTTCTTAGGTCACCATTTTTATCTCTTAATTTATCTCCTTCCATCATTTGTTTTCTGATTACTAGTTAAAGGTAATAAACATAATATTACTTGTAAAACATTGTGAAATGAAAAACTGGCTGAAAGAACACATTTTCCATTGTCTCTATCTCAAAAGCAATATTTCCATCTTTCAGTCGTAATCAAGAATTGTCTTCAATAGTTGGTAACAAAACACACTGTGATACTTTCTGTCTCATTGACAAGTCAATCCTAGTATATACATGTATAAAAACATGATTAATAGCATAAAAGGGGATAAATAGGGGTTGGAAGAAGAAGGTTTATGTTACATTGGTACAAAAAGATAAACCTGCTAAAAGCTTCATAAAAGCAGGATGATAGAAATTACTTAGTCTTTGTTTGACCAATTATATTTGTTTTCCTCTGTGTCACTGTTTTGTAGCATAATTGCTTTTTCATTAAAAATAGAAACGGACTCTTGTTAAGAAGTTACACTATTTTCTGGTGAGAATGAGTATTAAATTCATAAAGATAGGATAGAGGAGCGTACAGTGGTCGCTAAAGTACTAAGACGGAATGATTTTGTTTTTCAGAGACATAACAACAATGAAAGGTACCATTGTTGCTCAGGTTGATTCAAGTGAATCTTTCCAGGAGTTTTGCAGTACATCATGTCTGTCTTTCTATGAAGACAAACAGAATCCCTCAAAAGGAATCTTAAATAAGTCAAGATGCACTATCTGTGGTAAACTAACTGAGGTTTGTTTGCTATTTTTCACTGAACTTATTCCTAAAATCCATTTTATTTGAGTTACTTAAGAAACTATCGATACCATTATATCGTTGTTTAGAGAAAAACGAGTGGATTATTTAGTTAAGGCTCCCTATTAACTGTGAGTTAAATTTTATTTGATGTGTCACATTTCATCTCTTGACAAAATACTAACTCATAGTAAGTAGAAGACATAAAACTTCGATAGTTGAATGAGTAAAAGCACCATCTTGGCCTTTGGGAAATCTCCTGTGAACACTTTCCCCTTCAGATTTTTTTTTTTTAAATAATGTTTAAATATTTCTTAATTGGAACATTTGAGCATGCAGTACACACACTGTTCTTCTATATCTTTGCAAGAATGCATAGACTTATTTTTCAGAGGGAGGAAAATCAATTGTATACCAAAGCTGTGCTAATTGCCTGCTGTCCAAAGAAACTAAACTGTTATGGAGTAGGACTATTGGGACAAGCAGGGGTTGAGAAAGAGCAAATTAGCTTTATGTTTAAAGGCATTATTATATTTGTGTTTGTTTGTTTTTTAAAAAAACTCACTTTGGTTAACATCTGTGAACATCATTAATAAATTTTATGTAATTTTATGCATTATCATGACTTATATTTTTTAAGCCAATAATTACAGGTCTATTTCTTTAGTGACTGAATATAGTGATGATAAAGCAGCATGTCCTTTGTCGTCATTATAATCTTTATAACAATGCTAGAACTCTGCTACCTCCTTTTTAACATAAGGAATTTTTCCAAGTTGTTATATGATGTATTTTCTATACAGTTAAAGTGCTTAACGTCTATATTTTAAGTGCCAGTGCAAGCTTCTATTTCTGAAATGGCAGATTTCAAGGTTGCTTAAACAACCTAAAGGATGTGCTTGAAATTCATAATTAAAATAAATCTAGATCTTCATATAAAATTAAATTTTTGCTTTTAGATACGCCATGAAGTTAGCTTTAAAAACATGACTCATAAGTTGTGTAGTGATCACTGCTTCAATCGATACCGAATGGCAAATGGTTTAATCATGAATTGTTGTGAGCATTGTGGAGAATACCTTCCAAGTAAAGGTGCAGCAAACAATATTCTTATGGTTGATGGAGAGCCGAAAAGATTCTGTTGCCAAAGCTGTGTTAGTGAATATAAACAGGTAATTTCTACATTTATTTTTATGTAACACTATTGTAAAATCTTCAGTTAGATTGTACCATTACAGTCAAGAGTTGTGCTTTTTGTCGTTAATTTAGAAGCATGTTTGCTGAAGTATGAAGACAAAATAAGAATATGTTGTGACTCTACTGATTGGAGTAGTATTTCTACAAGTTCTTTTCACTTGGATTTGTAAAATATTCTTTTGCTTTTTACAGTAAAACTATGTTCTGTAGCATTCTGTTATTCACAGTAAATGAGGTTTCAGTTTTTTATCATGACCTAGAAATTATGTGCTTCATTTTAGAATGTCCCAGTTGTTTTGAAATGAATACAAAAAATAACTATCACCCTACAAGTTTTATATGCCTGCACAAGTGTCTCAACAAGGATCTTGAAAGAGAAACCAGTAGTTCACTTTTTCCAGACGCAATTATTATTTTGAATGTATCCGCCTTTCTATGGCTAGTTCATCTGTAACTATGAAGATAAATTGTCACAACTAAATTTCTACAGCAGGCTCTCTTTAGACGACATAACTAATAATTTCCAACAATATAGGTGCATTTACACTATTAGTGTTACTGTTTTCAAGTTTAGGGTGATATATATTTGTTTTTACATCTCGGGGGAGGGGGGGGAAATAGTCTCAGTAGCCTGAAGTTATTCCATCCAGTTTTTCCTGCTTCCCTGTATCCCAGTTCTTTCCAAAGTATTTTCTGATCCTCAGAAGATTCTTCTCTGGAAGCACAGATTCCTCCTTCTCTGGAAGCACAGATTCTTGGAGGTCAGGAAAGTTTCTGTAACAGAAACTTCCATGTGCATTGAGTATAACCTTTGGACTTTAGGCTAGTACAATGTTTTTTCAAGATACATTTTAGAAGATCCTAATTTAAATGAAGGATTTTCTCTTTTTCTTTAAATGAAAGCTTTTAGCTAGTCTTCTAAAGATACATTATAGTGAATGAAAAATATCCTAGGATTTCTGTTTTAATTTATCCTGTTCGAAATGTTGAGATGCTGCTTATATTTTTGATAATATGCAACCAGCACTTTTAGAAACATAACACAGGCCTTGTTGTTTTATTACACAGCAAAACAAAAGGGGCAAAATAGGTTATCCAAGATACTAAAAATGATAGGCATACAGAGAAGCCACGGAGAAACTTGGAGAAGCCTTGAATAAGATTTCATGAAGGAACCCAAAAGATACAAGAATAACATGCATTGCAGAAATTCCAAGTGAACATGAAATGTGGTTAAATGATAACTCTGTATCTCAGTTTATTGTGACTTGTACATTTTTTTCACTTGTATAGATACTTCATGCTATTTTACCATATTATCCCATATGTTTTCGGAAGAGTGAGGTCATATAATATGTGTAGAGACCATTCTAAATTAGTATTTGAATCCTTGATTTTTTTTTAAACTTTGGGATCTATATTTAGCGGTTATATGAGATAGAATAACACATAAAACAGTTTAAATATGTAAGTGATAGTGGGATGAATGATTTCTGTATCTGTAAAATGGAAAGATGATAAATCATTGCATTCAGTGTCGTTAAGCACTGTTACAGTAACTTTTTTCTGGTGCTTTTTGACTTCAGTACATAATAATATATTTGACTATTGCAATGCAGTAGGGTCTTGTATGTCTTATAGTGAAATGTAGTAGGCTTACTTTCCTTTATGGTTGCTTACTCTCAGAAGCAATTCTAATGTGTAAATTTTCTATATTTCACTGTAAGCAACTGTTGGATCTTACCATAGGAGAAAGTCATGAATTCCCATTGCAGTTAATGTTTAGGCATGTAGTTGATTTTATATGCTTCTGACCATGCTCCAATGAAAGAAGTGAGCATTATATTGTATGAATAACATTTTGTGGAGAAGCTTATATTATTCTTTTATCTATATATACATGAAAATCTGTTAGCTTCAGATAACTTAGTTTAGAATCATTTAATAAATCAGTTTAGAATCATTTAATAAATCAGTGGCTCTTTAGGCTGAATTTAAATTTTCTTTATGTAGGATGTAGGATAAAATCTTAGTACCCTTAGATTTAGTTTTTTGCATAAGAGTTTTAATATGAGCTGAAATTTTATATAAAAATGTTAATTGCATAGGCTTTTGATTTAAAACTCAACATATCATTAGTTACAGTTAAAACATTGTTAAAAAATGTTTAAACATTGAGAGGTTTTCAATCTAATAGAATAACAGAGTGCCATTACAGGACTATATGATTGTTTCAAAATTTTGGGCTTTATCTTGAAAATTAGTTGAAATTTCTCCTAAATATAGTAAGCTATAAAAATGCTGATTTTGCCTTTTGCTTTTATAAAAGTTGTATTAAATAGCTGCACAAATATTTGATATTTATGTAGTAAGAAAAACTAGAACTGATACTCGCGATATTTGTTCCTACTTAATATTTGTTAATAAATACATTTTTACAAATTACTTTTTTGAAGTAATTGCTTGAGTTCCAACTCACTTTGGTCTTGTTCAGTTTCATTCTTGTTAGCTTTAAGAATAGCTTTCCAAACCACTGTTCTGGATTGTTTATTCTTTTTGGACCATCAGGTTTTCTTGCATTATGATTGCCATGTGAGAAAAGTGCTCAGATGTTTGCAAACTAAAGCATACTTCATTCTGCATTTGACATGGTTATACAGGAATCTATGAGAAGGAAGGACAGGACTGCTTTTTAGCCAGTGGGATTGTACACACTACATATCATTGACCATTTTCTCAATGACACCACAGAGTTGTAGACTAAATAAGGTATTTCTCTGTTTTTCAGTAAAGCCATACTGAACTGCCAAAAGAAATTGAGTTTTAATTTAATTCTTCTGAGAAATGACTCTTACGTTTTAGTATGGTCTCAAGGACCATCTTTATAGTCATCAGTCCACAAAGAGGAATGTAATATGAGACATGTTATTAGGCCATCAAGTTTAGAAACATGCATTCTGATAGTTGGCTGATTCCAGTTTTTGAGGCAGTCCTTTCCCCCCCCTCCCTTTGCCGCAGTTATTGTTCATTGTATAAATGAGGATATCAACTCTTGTTTAAGAATTTGGAAAGGAAAATAGTTATGGCTAGTCCTCACATAACATTGGCAATTTGGACCCAAATTTCCATTGCTAAGTGATGTAGTTGTAAAGCACAATGTCATGTGGTGTCATGCAATCACCATGGGTCATTAAGCAAGGATATTGCCATTTGCAGTCTCCTGCCATTTACTTGCTTGTCGGAAGCAGGCAAAGAAGGTTGGAAATGGCAGTCATGTAATTGGGATGCTGCAACATCATACAGGTAGATCTTGACTTAACAACAGTACATTTAATGACCGTTCAAAGTTACAACAGCATTGAAAAAAGTGACTGTTTTCAAAATTTGGATGCTTGGCAACTGATTCATTTAAGACTGTTGCCGTGTCCCGAGATCACGTGATCACCTTTTATGACCATCTGACAACCAAAATCAATGGGGAAGCCAGATTCACTTAACAAACTGTATTACTAACTTAACAACTGCAGTGATTCACTTAACAACTCTGGCAAGAAAAGTCGTAAAATAAGGCAAAATTCACATAATGTTTCACTTAGCAACAGAAATTTTGGGCTCAATTGTCGTAAGTTGAGGACTATCTGTAATTGCAAGCCAGGTGCTTAGAGCCAGGATCATAATCACATGACGACAGGGACACTAGCAATCATGAGTACACAGACTGGTTGGAGGTACCCCTTGGGCCACCATAAGTTTGAATGGTTTCTGAATAAGTGAGCATTAAAGCGAGGACCACCTGAACATGTGTTATAATTTTATGTTACTAGATTATCTGTTTTATGTAGTATAATGAATGCCATATTTGGTATTAGGTCATTAAATCCTGGATTGTAGTTTATTTTTAAAATGGAACAACTAAAGTTACTATAGTAACAAATACATGTAAATGAAATTGCAAAGATTGATTTTAAATTTAATTATTATCTATTTAAAAGATAATATTATTTTAAAAAATTGAAATAATACAAAGAACTTTAATTTATTATACTAGGAACTCAATTGGCCATGTGTTTTTATCTGAACTGATTATAGTAAAGCCAAAAGGTACCAAAAATATTGGTTAATGTTAAGTTAGATGTTTTATTTAAGGCAAGATTTAAATAGACAGAAAAAAATGGCAGGTGTATGTTTGATTACTTCCTTCTATTTTATCAGTTAAGTTAGACTTATTAAGTATCCTTCCTATGAACAGTTTTAAAAGTCCAGGACAGAACCTAGGAATCTGAGAAAAGTAATATAGACCCATTTTTTTTTCTCAATTGAGTGACCAACTTATTTATTTCTTTAAAAAAAGTTGAGTTTTACTTTTCTAGATATTAACATTGGATACTGTGTGGAATGAATTCCCTTAAAAAATGCGTTCAGCTCCTTTTCTATTTGGTTTTTAGGACTTTTTTCTTAGTCAGGTTTTCTATAAATCACTTAGTGGTTATGTCTAACAATGTAATTAATTGTATTTTTTGGAAACATACCTTATTGTAGTACTTTTACAATAAACATCTTTTGAGTGCTTCTACCCCAGGGTAAAATAGAACTGGTAAAAGTTTGTCTGACTATAAATCTTTCCAATGCTAAAATGGCTAAAAAAAGAAATGTGGAAATGATATTGAAAGATTTTTGTAGCCATATTTACTTTATTCATTATTTGAATTTTGTAGCTCCTCCAAAAGCTCTGGAATATGAGAGTACTTTTAGTATGGCAAATTTTTTGCAACTCTAGGCAATATAATGAGTATGCATATCTTGTTAAATACATTTTCATAATTCAGGAAACATATTTTACATAATACTTTTAATGCATAAGTTATACATGTGAATAAAAAAGGCATTATAGATTTTAGAACATAGAGCTTTTAATCATCTGTTGTCAAGCTGAGGGGTTACTGGTCCAACTTGGAATGAAATATATTTTATTATTTACATGCTGAAGTGTTCATGATCCTTGTAAAACAAATATTAATACCAATAAAAATTTGGGAAAATGTTGAAGTGAACTTTTTTTCCACCACTGTTTTGGAAAAGACATATTGTTGAAAAATAACAAACAAAAATAGATTTTTAAACAGAACAAAAAAATATGGTAATAATAATTTGCATAATTTGATTTGATCCTAAAATAATCATATTGGTATATTAAATTGATTTATAATTA
The DNA here is from genome assembly GCA_023970755.1 of Azemiops feae. Classification (NCBI taxonomy): domain Eukaryota; kingdom Metazoa; phylum Chordata; class Lepidosauria; order Squamata; family Viperidae; genus Azemiops; species Azemiops feae. Next base: position 3,585,356 of record JALGBA010003848.1, read on the forward strand.
AATGTATGCTTGGATAATGCATAGTTCATTTTTTTTTTGTCAAACTATCAGATATAAAGAGTTAAATTATGATTTATTAGAATTTAGATAGTAGCTGATATTATCTAATCTTCCAGTACTGATCGGAGTTGGATCTGGTTAGTACTTGGACAGGTCTTATCTTTTAACTAAAATAGAGGATATATATAAAATTCAGATACAACACTTGTTCAAACCCTTTTGCTGTTTATTCTTTTGAGGATCCAAAAGGTAAATTTGTGGGACCAGGAGTTCTTTCCAAAGTTGAAATTTCTAATCAGGAACAGATGACAAATGAACAAGAGTTGATAAAAATTCAGAAAATATCCTGTAAAGAAGAGCAGTATATACTCTTTTATTTAAATGGCAATATTCCCTTAAGGAAGAATTACCTTGCTTTTTAAAATATAAATACAACAATATTCCTTTTGTATTGTGATACTGATACTATTTGAGAAGAGTTAAAGTGTACTATTCTTGTTCTGAAACATTTTATTTATAATTATAAAAGAATGTGTATATTATTCCTGTTCTTCTGACAATAACTTCAGGCTATCAGGAAAATATAATATAATAGTTTTTCTGGTTTCCTGGCACCTTCACAGTTTTATGCTTCAAACAGCCCATGAACCATAAATGGGAAAACTGCTAGGTAGCTCATAATTATATCTTTCTTATAGTTTTTGGCTGCTTCTCCTAGCTTACCTGCTTGCTTTCTTGTTGATATTTCCTATTTTCTTTGCTGCTGTTTTGATGTTTGCACAAATCTGTCTTGCTTTCTGAGGGGCAAGGAAGAGTTGATGGCAAGTATCAAGCAATAAAACTGACTTGATTTTGACCAAAGGAATTTGTAGCATAGAAAAATCTGAAAGAATATTCAGATATATTTGATATACTCTAATGAATAGGTAACACTCATTTTTATAATCATATGATAATTCATATTTATAAAAATGTATCGTATATTATTTCATAAGGGGAATACAGTGAATGAAACAAGTTATACATCAACAAAAATTGAGCAAGAAAATTTGTGTACTAAGATTTTTAATAGAGATGGTAGTAAGTAGGTGGAGGGCGACGTTGCAAGGAATGTGTGTTGAAAGAATCAAGTGGTTTCTTTAAGAAAGTATGGTTTTGCCATTTTGTTATATGCAAGAGAGAATTGGTTATATTAAGGAAGACATAAAAGTAAATAGAAAGGAATGGGAATGAAGTAGTTTAAAACCTGTGCTTGGTGAAAAAAGAAGAATGAGGGTCAAGAATGATTGAATGCTGATCATAGATTGAATGTAAAATTACAAAAGAAATGTTGAATTGGTTAGAATGAGAATAAACACATAAATGAAGTAAATAAGATGGAGAGGAAGTTATGATTAGGTGAAATTAATGATATAACTTGAAAATAAGAGATTTAAAAAATGTGAATTTGTCTGGATATGATGAAAGGAATGGAGAAGTGTATTGAATATTCTGGTTTAAACTATATTTAGTTAGATTATCTTTTCTGATCTCATGCCTCTAATTTCTTTGGCTTAATATTTCTTAACTCTTTTCTACATAATGTTGCTTGCCCTGAAAAGAAGTAGCTTGATGATATGTATGTATATATGTACTCCTGGTCTCAAGATTGAAAACTTGATTTACAATATTATGTAAGCTTTTTTTTTACATAATATTACTGTTTTTAAAGCACTCAGTTTTTGTTTCTCTGATTTTTCTACCACTGCTGATCTTTTTTTTTAATGCATAAGACAGAATATTGCATCTGAGTAAATGTGATGTTTCAATAAAACCCTTTTCATGAGGGAAAATGTATTGCTTTGCTTTATGTCTGTTAACATTAGTGTATTTATATGAACATAAAGTTATTTAAAACTATTGTGCTTGCATCTTGCAAGTTAAACAGACTTAATCTGATATTTGCGATGTGTAAAATATATTTACCTACTTACTCATCCTGTTCTTCATCCACAAAGTTTATAGCAAAGTGTTTCCTTCCCCTTTTAATCTTTACCCCATAACAATCCTGCAAGAGAGTTAGGATGAAACTTAATTTTTATAAATAATGGTAATTTGATAATCAAATATTTAATGGCCTATAACATTTAAATATAATGTTCCTTAGTTTGAACATTATTTTTATTTTGATTTTTTTATTATAATATATAACACAGGGGCTGACATTCCAAGTCAAAGAAGCTTATCTACTTTGGAGCACATAAATACACATGTAGTACATTCTGAAAAATAGAAAAAATACCAGGCAATTATATAAAGAGCAAAAAAGTACAGCCAAATTTCCTAAAATTCAGAGGAGAAAAAAATCAACTGCTTGGTATCTCTTAGCAGCATGTGAGTAAGTTCCTATGTGTTCATCTTTACTCACAATCAGGGAGATAAATAATCATGTTAAAAAAACAGGTTGTTGCAGTTTTTATAAATTGTGAATGCTAATTTTATATTGCAACAGTTGTTAGTCACCTTACTAAACCTCCATAATAAAAACTTATTTATTTTCTTTGTTTAGTGATCACAAGTTCTTCTTAAATACCTATTTTATGTTGATTTGCAAAAGCAAATTCTATCAAGACCCTCAGAAACTACAGTAATTAAAATTTATTCACAACTTCTGAAAACCATACTGTCTCACACAATGCATGAAGCTGTAATTGGTGCAGTGTGTGGACTAGGTCAAAGAATATTTACCCAGTATGCACTGGAGAAATGGATATATGAATATATTTTCTGTATTTAGCCCCTTTGCTTTCCTTTATCTTAGTTGCCTTTTATAATTTTTTACAGCACTTATTTGTCATTTCTTCTACAGATTATTATTGTGTAGAAGTAAGAATATGAATACCCTGTGCTGGGACTTTAGCTGAATACTTGAAAATAGTAATGAGGTCCCAAGAAAGCTATTGAGCAGCAGTTTATGATATAGATAAACTACAGTTAATCCTCAACTTCCAACCATTTGTTTAGTGACCATAAAAGTTACAATGGCACTGAAAAAAGTGGCTTATGACTTATTTTTCACACTTACAACCTTCCAGCATCCCCGTGATCACATGATGAAAATTTGGATGCTTAGCAACTGGCATGTATTTATCACAGTTGCAGTGTTTACCTTTCGCAATCTTCTGATGAGCAAAGTCAGTGGGGAAGCCAAATTCATTTAACAGCCATGTTATTAACTTAACTGCAGTGATTCACTTAACAACTTAGACAAGAAAGGTCGTAAAACGGGGCAAACCTCACTTAACAACTGGCTTGCATAGCAACAGAAAATTTGGGCTCAATTATTGTCATAGTCGAGAACTGCCTGTAATAAGGCAAGAGGCAAAGCAGCATAGTTTAAGTGTACATAAAAAGCAAATGGAAGAGAAGGGTACAAGATAAAATTCACCTTTGGGAGAAAAACTATATTGTGATGGAATGATGTCTAATAAAATTTAAATTATGGTGGGTCCATTCTTAAGTGCATGCAGTTCAGAAGTTGATGACTAATGGGATTGCCACTAGAAGCATCACTTTGAGGTAAGTAATCTGAAATTTGATGGACAAATGTTTTGTTTTTTCAAAAATTATACATTTTAGAGAAAACAAACAAAATACAAGGGAAAAGTATAAAAGAATATATAAATATAAAATAAAATGCTATGGATATTGCAGCTTTCCAATGTTACTAACTACTTCTGAATATATAATATTGCGTTAAAAAATAAAAAAAACACTATTAAGCTTTAACAAAAAATACATGGTCAACCAGTACAAATTGAAACAGTAAGCTATAGGAAACCCAAATGTTGGATGAAGTAGAAACCGATGTGTTAAGTTATAGTCCAAGAATGGTTTTCAATTAGAACTGAATTCTACATCATATTTTCATTTAAGATGCAACGCTATTCTCAACATTGAAACATACTACCTCAACTTGGTTGGCCATTCTTCCAAGAGGGAAACAAACAGCCATTTTCATTAATGAGCATATGAATATCCCTGTGGTAGTTAATATATGTTAATATTCAGTGCACTTGAAAGAATATATAGTTCAGTAAAATTTAATAAAAATATAATTTGAAATGGTACTTTTAACTTTTAAAAATTTGTCCAATTCTAATATCGATCATTTCCCAAAATTATTAAGCTTTACAGCTTTGCCATCAAATACGATAAAAGTGATAGACCTCATTACATTTCCAGCAGTGTTTAGAGAATAAATAGTTCATTTTAGAAATCAAGTCTGAAATAATATACCAACAATAAAACATCTTATATCACTTTTCTTTGAATATAATATTTGGAATAAATTTAACGGTCTTTTGTTGAAAATTGTTCATGAGATATATATACATTCCCATCCATCTCCGTTAGTTGCAACTGTTTCAAGTCTGCATCCATTTAATCAAGCAATCTTCAGATTCTGAATCATATTTCATCAACAGTTCCTAATTAAGACCCAGCATATGTTTGGAACTGCACGTTATAAGATTTTTCAATTTGCCCTCAGAACCTTGTTTCTGCTATTTTAATGCTATACTGCTTACTTGAAGATAATTAAATCCAGTCACTTCAGTCTTGCAATTTGAATAAGTTATTAACTAAGAGTTTGAAGATTTCCCCCTAAGAACAAAAAGCACAACTGATAAGTGCCACTGCAGTATTAGTTTTACTGATGAGAATGAATTCACGAACTCACTTCACCATGTTGAAAAAGTCCCGACTCTTCAAGTAATTGGGATATGTATATGAAATAGATTTTTAGAAGAAATAGTAAATTTTGAGTTGTCAACATGAGAAAACAACACAGGTCTAAAGGGAAGACCAATGTGCAGCAAGAAAGACAGAAATTTTTTCCTTTTCGTATGAAGTTCAGCTAGATCTGCGGCTCCCAACCTTTTCTATACCCCGCACCCCTAGAACGCTTCTGATATATTCTCGCACCCCTTAACAAAAGTTCAAAATAACGGCAACAAATTATGCATATACACTATAATTTTGAAAACCCAAGTTTTTGCACCCCCTGGAACATTGTCTCGCACCCCCGGGGGGTTCAAGCACCCCCGGTTGGGAACCCTTGAGCTAGATAATTATACCATTTCTGTGATATCAGATTCTATCATTCACATTAACAGGAGATCAGATTTCTCAGTAATTGAGTTAGTTGGAATACAAGAACATTCTTAAGGTTCTTGGAATTGAATTATTTTATAGACATGATAACGGACATTCAGATAGAAGACATTTTATGCAGTGTCAGGTCAGTTTTAGGAATCCCTTAAAGACTTATCTACATCATTGCCAGTAAGATGGTTTATACCCTGAGCACAACCACGGTCAGGTTGAGCTCTATACCTGCTTTTGAGATTTGCATCAAGGAAAATAATTTGCTTATTTATTAGCTTGTTTATTTATACTTTGGGTTTCCAAGGCCTCTCACTCACGAAGCACTTGGTTCGTAACTATCCAATGCACGTGTTTTTCACTTTTTGCAGTAATATATATCAGTCCACTTACTGAAAAGTCCATCCTCTTCAAGTGGCAGTTCTACTTTCTTGCTGTCTTCTTTCAAAACACTGCCCTTTTCAATTGTGCTTGGCAATGGAAGGAATGGTTTTTTTAGTGACTATTAGATTGCTGCATTTATCTATTGTTTTGACAGATGCAGAGTTAAAGCCAAATAGATGCCAGTTTTTTTAAAAATCACTAGACCATATTCTCTTCCCAAGGAAGAGTAGATAAGGTGATCCACAAAAAACTTTTAGGAATGTCATTTTGTTCCACCCAAATTGAATCCCTCACGTATTGGCACGATATGAAATGGGTTTTCGTTGGGCTGCTTCAACTACAAATGAATTTGGTGCTGTATATTGAAATGAGAATTGGTTTTCATCTTGTAGCGATTTACATAAACATTTGTGTTAGGAGACATTGCCTCTGTCCTAAAGCCTGTTTTGATTTCAGAAGATTATTCCCAGAGTGTAGGCATCCAAGTAAATCGCTTGAAAGACTGTATCAGCTCTTTTGTTTTCTTAAGCTTTTTGATATGTTCAGATATTCATAAGCCTAACTGTTCTTTGAAGGAGAAACCTTATGGATCGGTTCTGCCACTGCTGGAACTAGGGAAGAAGAGATGGAAGAACTCCCTGAGATACACTCAACTCTGAATAATAATCCTCAAGCCCCAAATCAGTTGGGATTGAAGTGACCAGAAGCAAAGTGGGCAATAGCACAGTTGGCAAGTCATTAAATATAGTTTCACCTGGTCTCCCTCGTGGGCTGGTGGCCTTTCTTGCTTCTATAATTTTTGTCAGGCAAAGAATGCTGACAAAAATTACAGAAGCAAGAAAGTGTACTAGCCCATGAGGGTGGCAAGTGAAGCTGTATTTAATGATCATCTGTACACAAGAACCAGTGATAAGTTTCTTTAAATGAACCAAGATTTTAAGGAAGCCCTATACAAATCTGAAAAATATTGGAAGAGGTTGAACACAAGGATATCAGAATTTATAATACTGGAGCAAAAAAAAAAGAATTTTGTCCCACAAACTGAAAGTGGTTAATCTTGAAATATCTTTTGTGCTGAATTAGAATGTTTTCAAGATTCTCTATTAGGCAATGTTTTTGAGCAACACATCACTTAGTTTGGTAATAACCTATATTCACAGCTCAATTAAAGTACAGAGATTTATCTTAAAAAAAAAAAAGTTTGGTTTTCTGCTGAATTTCATTTCAGGAACATCTCTCCTAAGGGTCCAGCATTAGCCAGATATGGACTCCACTTGCCTTGGTACCACTTTTCTATATTTGAAATGTCCCAATGAAATTGTTCAATGTGTTCATCACTGAATACACTTAAGACTGGGGAAAAGTCCAAGAAATGAAATTTCAGTGACGTGTTCCATCCCATGGCTTGGTACAACTTTAAGAGATCACTGTTTCATGATAGTTTCCTACTGTTACGATTTCCAAAAAGTTTTTACAACTGTTTTTTGAATGATTGCCAGGCAGATTTTTCAACTTCATATAACTCTTCATCATTTTTAACATCCTATATCAATTTTCTTATCTGTGGATCTATAGAAATGTTTTCTTAATTTAGCATCAGTAATCCTGGGAAATTTGATCCTCAAATGCATGAAACCAGTTCCTGTTTTTATCCATTGCTATACAGTAACAACGTTTTCATAAGTCCAAGTTCGATGTGCAAAAGAGGAAGGAAAACCTTTTCATGGTCAACGAATGGACCTTTTATCACATTGTTTTTTCCTGGAACAAGTAAAATACTTTGGCCATTCTTTGTGAATGCAGTATTTTCCCCCCCTGTTTATACAGTCCAATTCACACACAAAATAACAATACTTTGTGTATCCAGGTGTACGCCAAGCATGAGTGCAGTGACCATCATATCTACATTTATTCCATTTGTATTTTTCATATCTGATCGTTTCGAAAGTAGTTTCGTGTGCTACAGTTCTTAAATGTTAGCAACATGGGCTAACAATACATATGGTAATTTATTTCTGCTGTGAAAAGATAACGTTCAAATTAACTTTTGAGAAGTCACATGCACACATTGTGTTCATAGCCAAGAATTTTTATAACCAATCATCTTTACAAAACCATCTTGGGAAAAGGAATTAATTCAATTCATCATCATTGCACTTAAAGTAACAGTCTGATGGTCTTTGGTGCTCCATCCAAAGAACAGGAATGGCAAATGGCCTATGGCATGAACTCTTTAACCATCCTAGAAGTCTAACACATGTCATCCAGCAAAAGTCTGGCATCCAGTTTTTATCTTGGACACCCACTTTATAACCAAAATTCATAGGGTTTTTTTTTTTTTTGATGAATGATGATGGCTTCATTTCTGAGATTTACATAGTAAATGACTATACATAGCAGAAATATTACATGATTTACATCATATTTAACTTGACTACAGAAGACAGATATTTAAATTGTTTCACTGAGCTCTGGCACCAGACTGATAAGGAACTGCTCTCCAACTAGAGAGACTGGGCTCATGTCTAGACATGCCCAAACTTGGCTTAACCTGCATAATAGGCTGTTCTCTGCAAGTTGTCTGCTTTTGTTTTGAGATTATGCTAGAGAATAATAACTAGCTTTTGTTCAATGATTCTTATAAATATAGTTAACATTATAGTACCACAATTCTCTAATTGAACAGAATAATAAAGAGGGGGTGACAAGAAAACTAAGCCTGATAGAAAAGAACTGTTTTCTTTCTTTGAAATTCAACTTGAAAAAAATCTGTAGAACATTACAGACCACATAATTGGTTTGTTGCTGATTTTGAGAAGAATATCAAAAGTTTTCATAGATCTGAGTTAGTAGATACACAATCTTGGCAAACTGGATCAAATTGGTGATCCTAAGGCAGAGGAGTTCAAATTTGTAGTTTCTCAACAATCTGTCGAGATTTCAATATTGAAACAGATTTTAAGGTTTGGTTAAAAGTTAGTACAGGTAGTCCTCGAGTTATGCCCACAATTGAGTCCAAAATTTATATTGCTAAGTGGGACATTTGTTAAGTGATTTTGCCCCATTTTACAACCTTTCTTGCCACAGTTAAGTGAATCGATCCAGTTAAGTTAGTAACATGGTTGTTAAGTGAATCTGGCTTCCCCATTGACTTTGCTTTCAGAAGTTGGCAAAAGCTGATCACATGACCCCAGGACACTACAACTGTCATAAATATGAACCAGTTGCCAAGCATCCAAATTTTAATTGTGTGACCATTGGGATTCTGCAACTGTCATAAGTGTGAAAAATCATCTTTACAAAACCATCTTCATAAATCATAACGGTCATAAGTTACCTTTTCAGTGCGACTGTAACTTTAAACAGTTACTAAACCAACTGTTGTAAGTCAAGGACTACTTGTAATCTAATTTGGAAGGTGAACTATGGAAATGAACAACTGTTAACAGAAGTCTAGACTATAAATAGACTAAAGAAAGGATGGCTGCAGAATTATCCAAAGAGCCAACAGCAGTCCCTTTTCCTGCAAAAATGTCAGTTAGCTACAAATCTTACATCCCTTGCTTAATAAAAATGCAGTACAGGAGAAAAGATGTTCGTTTACTTTCACTGTGTATACATGTACGTGCACAAAATGGTGCTTTGAAGGCCAATGACCTTGCAGAGAACAGCTAGGTTTAAAGGCAAGTCCTTCAAATGTTCATTCCCAGCAACGTCTGTAGTCTTTTTGTACAAGATAAAATGATGAAAGATAGCAATGGGAAAAAAATTAAGTAACCTAAGCTGTTCTCAGAAAAAAGCATGTAAAATGCTCCCAATCACATGGCAGCTGTGAAGGCTGAAAAGAGGAGAATAATACTGTTTAAGAAATAAACAGTGAAGGTTTACTTCCCACTAAAAATCTCCACTCTTTAGTCCCTGAATGCCTTTTCAGCACAGATGCAGAACTCAGTATGATAAAGAAGTTATGATGAAAAATAAATACCAAGATTCTTCTATTCAATTAGTCTGTGATGACTAAATTCCATCATTCTTCCATCATCCACATTTGCAAAAAAAGGGTTTTCATTTTGCTTTTTATATCTTAAGATATAAAGTGTTACTCCTGTATCCCAGAGGTAGATTGATTCAAGAGCAGTTTGGAAGAGCAAGCCTTCATTCCTCAGCTATATTCTTATAACATGCAAAGCCAGTCTTTCCCAACCTGTTTCACCCTAGATGTTTTGAACTACATGCTCACCCAGCACGAATCAATACTTCTACAAAATTGAGGAAGACTATGGCAAGTTATGTTCTGCTTTGTCAATTAAGCTACAGTCAATTGGGTTTATACAGCATAAAAAACCACAGACAAGCGAATCATCTTTTGGATTATTACGTTTTATATATACCTGTCCTCCTCCCCCCCCCTCAAAAAAGTTTATCAGTGTAATGATAGGTGGAATTGCATTACACAGTCTTGAATAGAGAAATTTCAACAACAAAAAAGGACCCGAAGAATATCTGGAAATACAGGTTTAACAGTTTTTAATTTATAAAATACTATTCCTTACCATTGCTAGGTTTTACTTCGTTAAAAACCATCAGACCTCTCTCTTCTTTTTTAAGGTATTCTTTATAAATACAGTGCATTTTGGTGTTATCGACTGTGAAGGCTTTTATTAGACTGTGTCACAGTCATGCAGTTACATTAGAGATGCCCTTAGCTAATTTTTTATTAACCAAAAACCATGTTCAGGAAACAAGCTAATCTTAAAACAAAATGAATTGATTTTTATAAACAGATTAAATTAAATAGAGTATTGACAACTGAAGCTGTAAAACAGACAACACTATTTAAAGAAGAATAAAGCAAAGCAAGCCCTGGGCTTCTCCATAATGTATTTTCTTAATTAGATTCCTGTTAATCAACTCTACCTTTTGTTTAGAAACTTGAGGTAGTATACCCCCCTATTTCTCCTCAGAACAATAACCCTGAAAGGTAAGTTGGGTTGAGCCTAAGTGGCTGGCCAAAGTCACTTATAGAACTTTGATGCTGAGAATGGACTAAAATCTGGATCTCCCCATTCATAGGCCAACAGTTTAACCATTATCCTACATTGACTGTCATGGGTAATTGTTTCCTGTTATTGCTCTGAAGCATTCTTTTGTCTGTTATCCATATGGAAGTTTTCAGACATATTCTAATACATCCTTTCCAAATAATCCTATACTTATATCTACTTAATAGAATTAATTTCTTCTGTTTGCTATATAAGCAATGTAATCTTTGAGAGTCCTAATATTGGAATATATTCTAGTATGTCAATATTAGGGACTTTTCTTTAAAACTACTTTTTCCTGTGTAGTATCTTCCAACCAGCTGAGATTGATGGAAGTATAATTTAACATACCTGAAGGAGACATAACAGAGAAGTCATCCTCAAGATTCTTAATAATGTGTTTTTTTAATTATTTGACCATTTTAAGCATAATTATGAAAGTAATCTTAAGATAGCAGGGATCTCAATGTCCAGTGCCCATCTTTTCCACTTTGTTGGTGTAACATTGCTAATTCCAGCTGAAACAAACCCTGTGGATCTCTGTATGCAAGTTTGTGTGTGTTTGTGTGTATGCATATGTACATATGTCCACTACTCAGACTAGGACAAAAAAGTAATTTCATATTGATGTAATTAATTATTGCTCATTAAAATAAACTGCATATAAAATATATCCAAATTTATAAAATTAATTGATTCCATGTGCCACTCCTTATCAATTTCTTTTGTATTTAAAGAGAGTCACCACTCCCTGCATATAGACATGTAAACATTTCCTGCCTTTGTTCAAGGAGAAATAGCAAAAAGGAAACACATGATAGGAGGTAAAGAAAGTGGTGGGGTGGAGAAAGTCAACTAAACAGAAAAAAAAGTTGAATTCATCAGACATTTAGCACTTCATAAGTAACTGCTTATCTTCAAGCAGAATCTGTACTTCAAAAGCATCCACACTTTGTAACAACTCCATCTGCAGCCATCTGTATTTCCCTGCATTTATTTATTTTCAGCAGCAAATATAAAGAACTCCCCCACCATTCACAAGTAAAATACTTTAGAGAGGGGAGGAACTTACCCTTCTAATCAAGTAACTTTAATATTATCCAACCATCTTCTTTTTCTGAGTGGTTTTCGTTTCTTCATGAAGTTGTTTAAGCAGCGTCCAGAGCTTTTTGTCAAGGTGCTTAACAGTTTTTGTTGAGCAATATTGAATAAACTAAAATAAGAGACTTAGTGATATATTCTTCAAGTAACAAAGCTGAAGCTGAAAGGAGTTACCATTTGGTTGCAACCATAGCTGGTGTTGGGAGTTTCTCTAGCTGAGAAAAGCAAATCTGGATGTCTTCTTTCTTTGAGGTAAGAAAATGAGCATTCAGAGTCAAATTTCTAGATACCATTTAGAATTCAGTTTCAAAATGATATTTCACAAGTTAATTTCATGCTTTCAAATATAACTTGGACTTCATGGCTGATCCTGTAATTCTTTATTATTATTATTTTCACACATTACAATGCTCCCCCCCCCCTTCCTCAACATCTATACAGATAGTTCATTTCAAGGCTGCCCACTGCACCCCATTGTTAAGAACTCAGTTATAGAGTAGTTCACAGTTATTCGTGAAAGGGAGATACCAAAATACCCATACAAACTTAAGTGTCTTAAATGTAAACCTACATTAGCCATGCATATGTGCCAATCTATTGTGTCTCATGCTTGGGCATTGAGGTGCAGCAGGCATGGATGTGAATGCGATATGCTCCCTCACCCCCTTGTATATTTCAATTTTATTAAGTATATGTGAATAACACTCGGATGTATGTTGATGGAAGGTTTAGCAAATATGTGGCATTGGGAAACAGTGCATAAATTCCTGCTTGCTTGTTGAATGGGATTGAGTCAGATATAATTAATATAATTATTCCTTTTGTATTGTTTATTTGCTTTTTAGAAATATGGCAAATTAACCGCTTGTACTGGTTGCAGAGTTCAGTGCAGGTTTTTTGACATGACACAGTGCATAGGAACTAATGGATATATGGAGCCATACTGCTCAACCACATGCATGAACACACACAAATCAAAATATGCAAAATCACAAAGTAAGTGAAAGGGGTGGTGTGTCTTTATCAACAGATAAAATACCTTTCCAAAATAGAGAAATTGTGTTTCACTTGTTGCTTCTATCTGGTTTTCTTCTTGAGAGGAGATTGATGTCCACATTATATTTAGATTATTAGAATACGGCTCATACGAGTTAAATAAAAAAAATAATATAATTAAAACATGGAGTATTAATATTTCAGCTCCTGTTTTCAGCCAGCCACAACTTTTTCAGACTGTTTTTAATAGTAAATCCACTCTTGGTTTGAATGTATTTTAGTATTGTGATATTTAATGTCACTGTACATTGGCCAGAAATATCAGTAGTACAATATTTAAGGGTGTGCTCTGCTAGAAACAATACAGTCCCATGATTTATGTAATTAATTTGTACTTTTTAATACACAGCTAATTTGTACATTAATCATATAGTGTTCAACCCTAAAAGGGGATAGTCTGGTAGGTAGGTATGTAGATTAGGTAACCATATAAACAGTGTGAGTTTAAACACTACAAACTCTTTTAAACTCTACAAAGTCAGGTGAAACAAAATGTGTGTGTGTGTTATATATATAAAATTAATAAAAATTTAACATAGTGAAAAATGTACATCATTTTATTGGAAAGTCTAGGTTTCATACACCATTCCCAATGATTTTGGTCATCAAAAACTTGTTCATTAATTATAGTTTTTTCTATTGTCCTATCTAGCAAAGTGTGCACAATTAGCAGTTATTTTGTTTGATTTACTCCTGAAAAGGTTGTTTGTGTAGGAATAAATGATTCAGCCTTTGCTGTACTTTTAATAAATGCTAGCTTTGTCATTTATAACCTGGAAATCTGCATTTATTTTTTTTTGTATACTACATTTTTCTTTTAGGTTTGGGAATTGTTTGCCAATTTTGTAAGCGAAACTCTTTACCTCAGTATCAAGCCACAATGCCTGATGGAATACTATACAACTTTTGCAGTTCCAGTTGTGTAGCTAAATTTCAGGTTAGCTGTTGTGTTAAATCTCTTCTTCCCTGGATATGTATTATTCTGTGCATATGTCCTGTTAGGTATTCTTAGGAGGCTAATATTATTGTGAAACCACTTTTTACTTAACAGCTACTCTTCACAAAATTCTTTGTGTTTATCACTTACCAATAAAGACCTTGTTAAAGCTTGGCTGTTATCAGCATAGCATATATATAAGGAAGTGATTTCCAAAATTCAAAGACTGTCGTTAGTACTTTCTTCTTCAGGCTGTTTGAATTCTATTCTGCTTATTCTGAGAGGTATGTGGCTAATGTTTGACATTTTCATTCTCTTCCTTTTTTAAAAAAAAAAGATAATTTAGCACATGGGTAATCCTATGAGTACTTGAATACCGTATATCAAGCTATTTTATAATTACTACAGGATTTTCTGGTTTGGGCAAGAAGTAAAAAATTAATTCTTTCCTTATACCAGTGAAAAAGAAACTTTAATTTTTGGATTCCTTCTACTGCTAAAATAGCAACATGTCTAGCTTACTGACAAATCCTATTCCTTTCAGGGATTACATTATACTAAACAGAACACTTAATTGGTTTTAAATACGTTGATTGTCAAATAGCCGATATTTTAAGATGATCACATGCACATATGAAATAAGATTGCCATGTATTTATACTGCATAATATTTTATATACTAGAGTTCTGAAGGCCTTTCGGTATTAGATTTATACCACACCTTTTATTCAGCAGCTACCAATGACCAAGGTAGATAGGTTACCTAAAGTCACCCAGTGATCTTCCATAGCTGGTGGCAGTTTAGAATTTGGGTCTCCCTCTAATTCAACATTTTAACCACTCTGCTATGCTGCATTTCTCCTAGCATTATTACACACTATTTCAATTGTAAAATAAAATCTGGGGAAGAACCAAAAAAAAAAAAAAGTGGGGAAGGGGGGAAAAGGCAGAGTATGAATTCAATAATAGATAAAACGAATGTGTTTTGAGGATAGATGAAACTGCAGCTTCTTAAAGGTTTGCACCAGTTTTTACTGAAAAAGTACATGGTGTGGGTTTATCTACAACTTCCAGGAGCATAAATTGAAGCATTCTTTTATTTGAATATATACGTCGTGATAGTTTTATCTAGATCTGATATAAGCAAATTAATTTCGATGTTATTTTTGCCAATAGCTTTGTATAAATGAAATGGAAACATAATATAAACATAGAAAGAATAGAAATATTCCATGGTGAGCTGACGTTTTGATTGGTGATAGGTGTAAGCTAGTAAAAATTAAGTTCTATTACACTTTAGAGAGATTGAGGTATCTTTTGTAGGAGAATCAGCAGGTTTTAAAACTGTTTAATTTTGGCTGGTTTTATTGGAAGCTTTAATAGTTAACCTGAAAGTGTTGATTTCATCTCCAGATTTGACTTAGATTTATTGCAACGAGCTTTTTAACCTGAACTTATATCCATAGATCATCCTGACAGTATTTAAGATGAAAGTTTTGTTAAGTGAAATTTTAGATCAAGCACATTTTTGCTGTTTGGGGTTTTTGGACTAAATTATATTGGCAGACCTATATCTTCATATCAGTACACATTGATGGGTTTGTCTTGAAATGGCTAGAATAATTTATAATTTATAATAATTTAACCTGCACTGCCTTTATACTTGTAATCTATAATTCTTTTTCAACTAGTGCTGTTTTATCTCAAGCATATGTAGCTTCTTTGTACAAACTGAGGAAAGTAAGGCATTAAACAGTAGTACTCTTTTTAATCTTGTCAGCTTAAATGTCATTTCGCTAATTTCTCACTTATTTTTATATGTATATTTCCAGCCTAAATATCCTTCTATTTCTAGAGACCTAAGGTAGATTAATTTCTTATGTTCCCAGTGGTATACTGGAATTGACATAATTCTAGCTTTTTTGTAACACCTTTATTTATTGGCTATTTTGATTATCATAGAAACTGGATATTGTGGTTACAAATGACTACATATAAAGTATTTTTATGGGATAATATTGTTTCAAATGCAAATGTGGAGAAATACAGATAGACCTCGACTACAACCACAAGTGGAACCCACACTTCTGTCACTAAGCAATGTGGTCTTTCAGTAAAAGGTAAATATTTACCTTTTTTGCTGCAGTTAAGCATATCTGGCTTCCCCCATTGTCTTTGATGGAACCCCTCTGGGAATGTCACAAATAGTGACCCTGGGGTACTGCAACCATTGTAAATGCATGCCAAGTGCCCAAATGTTAATCCCATGACCACAGGGACATTGTAATGGTCATAAGTGCGAGGACTAGTTGTAGGATATTTTTTCCAGTTTGTAACTTTGAATGAAATGAATGGTTATAAGTCAAGGACTACCTGTAGCTCTCATTTAATGCAAGTGGCCTGTAATACTTAATTTTATGTGATGGAAAGGCAGGCAGTCTTTTCAGTGAAAGATTCCTACTCATTGCAGATTGAAAATGCACAGGTAAAAGTAAGATGGATAAGCACAATATTTATTATCATCAATATATTAATGATAGCCAGGTATATATATATATCTCATGTTTAGTCTGAACAGGTGATGAGATGGAAGTGCTTATATAATGTTTGAAAGATCTGGATGGGAAGGAACAGACACTGACTGAATCCTTCCAAGACAGGTCTTGGGAATGTGGGCGTAATGATTCCAGGGAAATTTTATCCCTGACTCTGAACAGAGTTGTATTCCATCAATCAGAGATAGTCTGCTATTTGGGAGTTCTTATAAGCTCACAGCTTCTGCCTGAAAAGTAGGTGACTCTATGGCTAGGAGGGCTCTTGCACAGTTATATCTTGTGCACTTATTGCAACCATTTCTGGACCAGTCACTCATGTCCTAGTCACCCCCTGCTTGGACTAGTATAACATTAGGAAACTAGTGTATTAGGAAACTACAATTGGTACAAAAATCAGTAGCTTGGACAAGGATGATTGTGCTCTGATAGATTTGAATATCTCCCTCTTTTTGAAGCATTGTTTGCAACCTGGGTGCATTTCTAGATGCTGGTTATAACCTCTATGGTCTTAAATTGTTCCAGACTTGGTTATCTGAGGTAATATCTCCTGTATATATTTATCCACCTAATCAGATCAAATGTGGTCAGCTTCCTCCAGGTCCTGTCACTATGAAATTGTCACCTAATAGAACTCCAGAAGGGGTGCTTTCTGCAGTTACCCACATTCTTTTAACTCACTCCATGCAAAAATTCAATCAGCTTTCTCCCTCTTAAGCTTTCAAAAAATTTTTTAAAGCTATCTGTCTAATACAGAAAAAGTTATGTTGTAATTGAAAGTTTTGAGGTGCTTGGTGTTTATATTTCTTTTGTTTTTATCTGTTTTGCTCTTTTTATTTTTATATGTGTTTTGGAGATTACAAATCATTTTGTATTTGAGATTATTAGCTGCATAGAGTCTTTTGGTTTGGGCAGGAAACACGGAGAATGAGTGAGTGAGGAGTGAGTGAATTGAATTGAATTGAATTGAATTACAAATGCTGGTGCTTTTGAAAAACTTAAGAAAACTATTCCCTGTGTAAGATACACTAAGATTCCCTGTGTAAGATACATAGTTTGATGGTTCCAAAGATACTTCTACTATTTTTCATTCTGTCACTACTCACTTTCACTTTACATAGACCAACTAATAAGAAATTGGATTATTAAAATTATACATGAAACACAAGCACATATGCTGATGATTTTAAGTGTGTATTGAATGATGAATTGGTGTCATCAAATTAGTGTGAATTCTTAGTGATTGTATATATTGTACAGATTTTCTCCAGGTCATCCTGGACCTTCTGATCTTCCAGTAGTTCTCCCATCACTGTTCTAGTTGAGTCAATCCACTGTGCTGTTGATTGTCCTTTTCCCCCCACTTTTCCCAAGATTTTAAAAATGCTGATTATATAAAAACTAATGGATTGCAATCAGTCTGAGTCATACAAAGTTGGCTTTGGCAAATGAGCAGTGGAGGATTTGGTGGGTCCTTTTGTTTATTAAGTTCTGATTTCTTATTTTTTAAACAAAATCTCAATTTGTTCATTTCCCATATTTTGGGATAGACTTTTCATACATATTGAACATACTATGCATCTAAAATTATTATTAGTTTTTTTTCCACAGTCAGCAAAATCCAGATGTTTAGACTGGATTTGTCACTTCTTATCAACCCTTTTGAGTCTTTTATTATCATTATTATTGTTCATTGCATAGTCAGTCAGATGTTTAGACTGGAGATTTGGCATTTTTGTCCACCTATATACAGTTCTGTGTATCTGGACATGAATGATTAAGCCCACACTATAATATTAGTATGTGAATAACTTATGTTACTTCTTTTAAATTATTTTATTTAAAACGGTGTGAGAGATCAATCATGTTTAAAGTAAAAAATAAAATATAGTTTTGGCAAATGTGTGTGTGTTTGTTTATATGATGCCAAAAAGTACGAGGAATTAATATAGTTTGAAAAGAAAGAATCAGGTGAAATATAGGTTACATATTGAAGAATCGTTCTCTGTATTTCATATTTCACCATAGCCTAATTCCCAGCTCATCTTCTTTTATATATAATCCACATTCTCTTGGCAACAGTTGCTCTTCTAGCTCCCCCTATGTTAATTAATTCTGCTCTCTCAGACAAATACTTTTATTCTCCTCAGCTTCTTCTTATATGCATTGTTTCTCCTTTGGGCTTACATTAATATTTGTTCATGTTTATCTTTGCCTCTATCATTCCTCTGACTCCCACTGTTTAAAATTTGAATTTGTGGCTCATTTGTGGTAGGGATCTGTGGTCTACCTTATATGGTCTTAAGTTATATATGCATTGATGCATTAATAATAGAGTAAGCTTAGAAATTCAGTAGATTATCCTTTTTAGAGTAATGAAATTAAATGTGCAAAGAAACTAATGAACATTAGGCACTAATTCTTAAGTAGATTGCTATGTTGTTGTCCTGGAATGAATTGTGTATCTTAAACCCTTTTTTTCAGACTCTTAATGTACCATCTTCAACCAATGGCCAGTTTGTGGCTCCAAGCGATATTCAGTTGAAATGCAATTATTGTAAAAATACTTTCTGTTCAAAACCTGAAGTACTGGAATGGGAAGTAAGTAAATGATACTGTGATATGTTTTTTTAATTGCATGCAAATTAATTGATTACAAATTGTTCATCTTAAATAATATGGTTCATCCTTTAATATTTTATACTTTAGCCAGGGTTGTTTTAATTAATGCTTTTTAGCATTAATTAATGCACCAACCATTTTCTATTTTTCTCTTTCTTGTAGCTGCCATTTGTGACCCTAGACCAGGGATGTCAAACTCCCGGCCCATGGGCCGGATGCGTCTTCTGGAAGCCACGCCCACCCCATTGCCAGCAATGGCAAAACTGTCCCGATACGTTGCGCGACGTCACATGACGTCGCGAGTTTGACATTTCTGCCCTAGACTGATTAGATTCTCAGGTCACAGAAACCAACCAGGATTAATTTTTTATTTATTTACAGGGGTTTATAGGTCTTTCTAATCCATCAGGACTAATCCAACCATAAAAAGGAGTCAGTTCTCATTTGCAGTGATAATAACATTGAATAACCATAGCTTCATTTTGATACCTATTGTAATTATTCATATCAGTATATTCTACATGTATGCAGAACAGATTAAGAACCTTTCAGGGTTCAAGAATTTAGGCAAAAGATCCATTCCTTTACTTCCAGTACTTCCCTTAGGCATGGCTCTCATTCAACGTTCAATTACTGTTTCATACCAAAGCAGTAGCACATTCCTTTGTTTTTATTTATTTTACATCCAATTGAGGACTATAGAGTTGTAAAACATCAAAATCACACAGCTATCAATAGAAATAAATCAAACATATCAACAACAGCAATATCAAACCAAACTCCTAAAGATGGATAGTGGGAAGTCAAGTTACAGAAGTCATTCATTATGGAAACTTGGCAGGATGAAACCCACAAATAGAACACACAGCTAGAGGGATTTAAATTGTTTAAAAGAAACAGACCAAATAAAAGAGGAGGTGGAGTTGCTCTCTATATAAGAAATAACTACATCTCTACAGAAATAGAGCACAACAATGATGAAAACTGTCTCAAATGCATTTGGGTCAATATAAAAGGGGGGGGGGAATGACATTGCCATAGGTGTATACCATAGGCCACCCAACCAAACAGAGGAAATAGATGAACTTTTTGCTAGTCAGCTAACTAAGGTATGTAGGAAGCACATCACAATAGTAATGGGGGACTTTAATTACCCTGACATCAACTGGGAGACAAACTGCACCAAGTGGAAGATCAAACAGATTCCTGACAAACCTAGCAGACAACATTGTCTGCCAAAAAGTAGAGAAAGGAACTAGGGGATCAGCCATATTCAACCTAATTCTCACTAACAGAGATGAAATGATAGAAGGTGTTGAAGCCAAAGGAATCTTGTGGGGGGAGTGATCATGCAATATTGGAATTCAACATTATGGAAGCACAAGCACTAGAACACAGTCAAACTAGAGTCTTGGACTTCAAGAGAGCTAATTTCAATAAACTTAGAGAGGGTTTGGGAAGGATTCCATGGATGAGAATCCTCCAGCGGAAAACAACACAAGATGCTTGGGAAATTTTGAAAAGCGAGATAATAAAAGCGCAGTCTAGCACAATACCAACAAAGAGGAAAAATAACAGCTCTCAAAAGAAACCAGCATGGCTGCACAAAGAACTCTCTGATAAATTGAAAGATAAAAAGGACAAGTATAGAAAGTGGAAAGAGGGACACATAACTAAGTCAGAATATCAGCAAATAGCCCGAGCCTGCAAAGATGAAGTGAGGAAAGCTTAAAGCTCAAAATGAACTAAGGCTTGCGACAAAAGTCAAAAATAACAAAAAAAGCTTCTTTCAACATGCAAACAACAAAAAAGTTAAGGAAATGATTGGTCCATTAGTGGGAGAAAGTGGCAAGAAGGTGACAAGCAACAGGGAGAAAGCAGAACTATTTAACTCGTTTTTTGCATCCGTCTTTACACAAAGGGAAAAAACAGTCCAACCTATCAAAAACAGTACCATAAAAAACAGATTAGAAACACAAGTTAAGATAGGCAAGAAAATGGTAAGTGAGCACTGTCCACCCTAGACGAGTTCAAATCACCAGAACCAGATGGATTACACCCCAAGGTTCTGAAGTAATTGGCAGGTGTGATCTCAGAACCAGTGAACTATATATTTCAAAGATCTTGGAGCACTGGGGAACTACCAGAGGACTGGAAAATAGCTGATGTAGTTCCCATCTTCAAAAAAAGGGGGGAAAAATGGATCCAGGAAACTACAAACCTATCAGCCTGACCTCAATACCTGGAAGATTCTGGAAAAGATAATCAAGCAACAAATCAGCGAACACTTAAGAGACAAACAAAGTCATTACCAAAAGCCAACAGATCATGCCAGACAAATCTTATTGCATTCTTTGACCAAGTGTCAAAATTAGTGGACCAGAGGAATGCTGTGGTTTCAATTTACTTGGACTTCAGTAAGGCATATGATAAAGTAGACCACAACCTACTACTTGATAAGATAGAAAAATGTGGGTTAGACAGTATCATCATCAGATGGATTCGTAGCTGGCTGACCGGCCATACTCAGCGTATGGTCCTCAATGGAACCGCATCTACATGGAGGGAAGTGTGTAGTGGGGTGCCCCAGGGCTCTGTTCTGGGCCCAGTGCTCTTCAACATCTTCATCAACGATTTGGATGAGGAGATAGATGGGGAACTCATCAAATTTGCAGACAACACCAAGCTGGCAGGAATAGCCAACACTCCAGAAGATAGGCTTAAAATACAGAAGGATCTTGACAGACCTGTCGCAATCTAACAAAATGAAATTCAATGGTGAAAAAAGTAAGATTCTACATTTAGGCAAGAAAAACCAAATGCACAGGTACAGTGTAGGTGGTACCTTGCTCAATAGTAGCAACTGTGAGAGGAATCTTGGAGTCCTAGTGTACAATCACTTAAATATGAGCCAGAGTGTGCTGCAGCTGCCAAAAAGCCAACACAGTCCTAGGCTGCATTAACAGAGGGATAGAATCAAGATCACGTGAAGTGTTAATAACACTTTACAATGCCTTGGTAAGGCCACACTTGGAATACTGCATCCAGTTTTGGTCACCATGATGTAAAAAAGATGTTGAGACTCTAGAAAGAGTACAAAAAAGAGCACCAAAGATGATTAGGGCACTGGAGGCTAAAACATATAAGGAACGGTTGCTGGAATTGGGTATGTCTAGTTTAATGAATAGAAGGACGAGGGGTGACATGATAGCAGTGTTCCAATATCTCAGGGGTTGCCACAAAGAAGAGAGAGTCAAGCTATTCTCCAAAGCACCTGAAGGCAAGACAAGAAGCAATGGATGGAAACTAATCAAAGAGAGAAGCAATCTAGAACTAAGAAATTTCTTGACAGTTAGAACAATTAATCAGTGGAACAACTTGCCTCCAGAAGCTGTGAATGCTCCAACACTGGAAGTTTTTAAGAAGAGACTGGATAGCCATTTATCTGAAATGGTATAAGGTTTCCTGCCTGAACGGGGTTGGACTAGATGACCTCCAAGATCCCTTCCAACTTTACTACTACTACTACTACTACTACTACTACTATTATTATTATTATTATTATTATTTTAAATAAAACCTTATAAAAGTGATAAGTCTTCTAAAAATTTTATAAAATCTGGAGATAAAATGTTCTAAAGTATGGGGCTACAGTGAATATTTATCATCTTACTGATTTCCTCCTTACCATTCGTCATTTAGAGGAGAGTTTTCTAACAGGCCTTCCAAAGCTTTTTCTCATCAGATGGACAGATTCATTCTAGCGAAGCAGTGCTAGATGTTCTTGCTATACAATACAGGTCTTTAAAAAAAAGTCATACACCAACTGCTTCAAAGAAAACACAAGTTGGTCCAAAATAACTGCTGAGAATAATATTTTTAATATTTATTGATGAACAGCTTCTCAATTTTGGAGATTTATTTTGGCTTATTTTGTCTCATCTAGAGGCTTGATGGATACCAGGCACTGGTTCAAGGTTACAATAGCAGCTCTGGTATGGTCCAGGGTAGCAAAGTACACGTGAGAATAATGATGTTAGTTTGTAAAACAGATGTTGCTAATGTTCAGAAATACCAAAGCTGCAGTAGTAAACATCCCTCATCAAACAGGAATATTATTTAAGGAGAGGACCATTTTGTAAAATTCTGCAAGCACTGCTAGGCAAATTACCCTTCTTCCTGGAGATCCTTTGTGGGCAAGAACTAAAGGCATTTTATTTCCCACATGAAAGACACAGTGCCCAATGTCTTAATGTAATTTGCAAGATTGATTGTAACTTGGCAGTGGTATGTATAGATGTGCCAGGGCACTTTTCTTTGGACTCAGGTGCTCTTATGCAGTTGCTACAGTAGTTCCATGTACCATGTTGAGAATTTGTACTGGATGACAAACAATTGTCTCTCCTGTTCCAGGATCCCCTTTCAATTCAGACACAATAGTCATGTTTAGTCTATGTGTCAGTGTAGGCAGCATTCGACTTAGTGAATAAATAATAGAAGAATCCTTTCTTTGAGGACCTTTAATTAACAAGTTTGCACAAATATCATCATTTCCTTTGGGAAAAGATGTTTTTCTTCACCCATTTGCCAGATAATAGTAGGTTGTTAGCAAAGACCTTTGGCACAGAAGCCACTAATATACTGTAAGCCAGAGAAAAAAATCAATATAATTAGGCATACTGCAATGCCTGTAGCTTAAAGCACTGACCATCTCTCTTAATGCTTGATGCCCTGGTCTGATAGAATGAAGGCAAGATCAAAACCATTTCATTTGATGGAATGGTTTGTTCAGCATGATAGACAAGGTGTAGGAAATCAGTTTTAAATCTGCTGTTAAATAACTTGTTTAATAGTATCTTTGGTACTACACATCATTTTAGACTTCTCCGCTTTCCACTGCTCTTGCCTCCTCCTCTTTCCCAGATTGAAGAGATTTTACATCAAACTGCTCAGAATAAGACTGACACTGAGTGCCAATCCAGCATGTGATCAGCATCTCCCAGTGGGCCCATTGGTCTGCTTTAGTTTAACTGCAGACAATTCATTTCAAGCATTTGTCAGCTGTGTGTTAATTTTGAGAAATGTCATGACTTTTTTGCAGATGACATTTGGGATGTCAGAGCAAATAATTTGATGTGCTACATCTGCATTTTGTTTTTCTGAAGACAAAGGATTGGACTTTGTCTTCTCACTATGGGTCTACCTTGTTCTATCTTAGACTATTGTCCTCATCAGAGTAATTCAGTTTTCTTGCATCACTTGTTAGTATATTGAATGGATTTAATACTCCTTTTCTATTTTCACTACCTCCACTAGTTATGTGGATTTTTTCTTTGTTTCTTGCAATATTGTGGCTTTCTCATGCAAGTCAATAATTACTTTTCAGTTCAGATGGCTGCATACAAAGTGGCTTTTTTGGTTGGCATTTCTTCAAGAATATAGGAAAATCTAGTGTCTGTGAGTTGATTCTTTGCATCCAGATCTTTTTTCCTATTATTTTTCTTTTACTGAAGAAGGCACTTAGAAAATTTAAGTGTGGCCAAAAATACTTATTTGGCATCACCAATATGATCTTTAAGCACAGCAGGAGGAGCTGCCTTCAATAGAATGATCCTATTATCCATTGCTGCCCGAAAGTTCCCATCTACTACTATTCCCTCCTTTTGTGAATTACAGACGTCATAATGAAGAAATACTGGTTATTCACTGGTAACTAAATTTTTTTGCTTCTCATTCTCCATCTTTCCTCCCTTGTCCTGCAGCTTTATTTTGATTTGTTTTGTACTTGGTTGCCAGACTCAGGAATCTGAACATAGGCTACAACCAGGAACATTTATTATAGGTCGAGAAGCAGATTCCCGCCAAAGTTCTTAAGCTCTGTAAGGTTTGAACTTATTCAACATAGGTACCGAGTCTATTGGTGTGAATTCACAAATGATCTGTCAAAATGTAACAATTACGGGTAAATAACTAATTCTTTTTCTTTAGTTAAAATGAAATATTTTTGTTGAGAGTAAGGAAGACAAACGTGATGGAGATAAGTGAGATCCATTATCAAAGCAGTGAAGAGAAAAACAAGCAAAAAATATGCAGAAGCAGCTCAGAAAGGCACCTCCCTAGTTCACAAAGGGAAGGGAAACAGCACAATCAGACTTGCAAAGTTCTCTTGTTATAGTAACTCTCAATAAAAAAAAGTCATAGTCTTTCTATGGAGTTGATTCCTACTTGGTGGGGCTGATATAAATCTTACCACAAGATTGTGGTAACAGTCTTGTGCAGGTCATCTTCCTTATTCTCTATAATTTTGCTATTTATTTATGCAAAATCTGCATTACATTTGAAGCCTTGTTACTTACCAGATTGTCTACTGTGGCATTTCTGTTTCTTTAACTAGAACAAAGTGTACCAGTTTTGCAGTAGAATTTGTTCTGATGACTACAAGAAGCTACATTGTATAGTAACGTACTGTGAATACTGTCAAGAGGAGAAGACTTTGCATGAAACGGTAAAATTTTCTGGTATCAAGAGACCATTCTGTAGTGAAGGTATGTTGAATGTATGATTGCCAGTATAGTCATGTAGAAGTATAATAAGGAAACAAAGAATAAGTTGTGCAGAATTATTTATTAAACTTCTATATTGGTGAATCATGCACCTCAATGGCAGTATACAATAATAAAAACACAAAACCCAGTATAAAGTAAAACCAAAAATTAATAATGACAAAACAGATTATTTAAAATAGAAACTGTCGCAGATTGTCTTAACCTATTCCATAACCACAAAGATCCAGCAATATTAGCAAGTAAGTGTCTGGAGTCCAGTTCACGTGTAAGGGATGAAATGTCATTTATTTTAAATTGAAGTCAGTATTGTCAGCTGCTTCCTCATATGTACTAATGAAGCCACACTGGAATACTATGTACATTTCTGGGTCACTGTTATACTAAAAAGATGCTGAGATCCTAGAAAGTATGCAGAGTAGAGCAACAAAGAGGAATTGTATGATAAATGGTTGAGCGAGCTAGCCAAAGAGAGGGCTGTAAAATATTGTGTAGCAGTATATAAGTCTAAGTGCTATAGCTAATAAAGAGAAGGATTGGGGGGAGGGGGGACATGATAACTGTCTTCCAATATTTGACGGACTGTCACAGAGAAGGGGTTGACTTATTCTCCAAAACACCAGAGGACAAGACAAGAAGTAATGGGTGAAAGCTTGTAAAAGAGATCCAGTCTAGAAGTAAGGAGAAATTTTCTGACAGTGAGAACAATTAATCAATGGAATAGCTTGCCTCCTGGAGCTGTGGATGCTTCATCACTGGAGGTTTTCAAAAATAGGTTGGATAATTATTTGACTGGGATAGTATAAGGCAGAGGTCCCCAACCTTTTGGGCACCAGGGACCAGTTACATGGAGAGAGGTTTTTCCGCGGACCGGAGGGGGCGTGGTTTTGTGTGCTACCTGCATCCCGCGGATGGGGCTTTGCTTGTTTGTGCAGACAGATTGCTGACATGCCGCAGCCCGGTACCGGTCCATGGACCGGAGGTTGGGGACCCCTGGTATAAGGTCTTCTGCTTTGAGCAAGGAATTGGACTACAAGACCTCTGAGGTTCCTTCCAGGCCCATGATTCTATGTTCTATATACTCATAATGAAGTGACTCCCTAATCTGTATTTATTTTGCATATACATTTTTAATGCAGTCACTGTTATAGGCAACAGAAGCATACTTGAGATGCCCTATACTCACATGCACAGGGCCATGGTGGGACAGGAAAAGTAGCTTTAGACGGATTACAAAGTCATTGTTTATAAACAATTATAACCACCTAGAGTAAGCGTAATTTATGAGAAATCAGTGGACCCCCTTTGCATAAGTTATGTTGCTATGGTCCAAAGGAGAAATGAGAGTTTGCATTCATAAAACATCAGATTTTGTACATAAGTTGCAGCAACCTCATGTTGCTGCCCATTATTTCTACTTTCTGTTGGATCTGGGGCTGTATATAGTGATTTAATAGTTCATATATTCTACACTGCTCTGAGACTATTTTATCACCTTGTGTTCCTGCATTACAATGCAATGGGTGGAAATGAGATTTCCTTGAGTTCTTATTTCAAACCAGGGTAATTATATACTTAGAAAATCCTGATTTAAGTCTATAACTGCTTATAAAATGAAACAATAATCTTGAATACCTTTCCAATTCCATTTGGGTGGGTGTTTTTCTTCTTTTGCTATATCATCAGTAGATTGAGTAAAACAAAAAAAGACTGACATCAATCTCACTGGAAACAATAGAACTATTTGTACATGAAAAATACTACAATATTTTGTTTCTTGTAACGGTGCTAGACTTTGTTTACATTGGTGTTCATTTAGCACCAAATAGCTTTTTATAGGGGTTCAAAATAAATATATAACTGAAAATATCCACAGCACACTTTTTACTTTTTACCTGGATACAAGTGAGTATATAAGTACAGTACAGGAAGTCCTTGAGTAATGACTATAAGGGGCAGGCTTGTGGCTGACTGAATTTATCATAACTTTTTGCAGCAGTTGTTAAGTGAATGCCATCACCATTAAGCGAACCAATGGTTCAATATGGGCTAGTTTTGCTGAAAACGGAAGTAAACGCCAGTTTTCAGCAAAACTATCATAAAACACAATAGTGACCTCAAATGACCATTGGAACTTCGAATCCAGGTAGTAAGTAGTCCCAGTGAGTTCTGTTGTAACTTCATATGGTCACTAAGCAACCGGTTGTAATTCAAGCACTACCTGTAATTGAATCTAAAGATAACAAGAACTTCAAAGTTGAATGTGTAAACCATATATAATAAACCAAACAGATTGATAATTATTGACTAGGAGAGTGGCTAAAATTCTTCCTCAAAAATGGTATCATTTTTGCTAAACAACCTTGTAAAAGTTATATAACAAAATGTAAAAATTACTACGAAACAGATTTGCAGTGGCACATAGTTTTGGCAAATCATCTATGCTGCTTCCTTTTTTCCAGGTTGCAAGCTGCTATATAAACAAGATTTTGCAAGACGGTTAGGATTACGCTGTGTTACTTGCAATTATTGTTCTCAACTCTGTAAAAAGGGAGCATCAAAGGAACTTGATGGAGTAGTAAGAGATTTCTGTAGTGAAGAGTGTTGCAGAAAATTTCAAGACTGGTACTATAAGGTATTGCAATATTTAACAACCTTCTTTTATAATGGCTGCTAAGTACATATTTAAATTATTCGTGATTTCTTCTATAATATTGGTGTGTGTGTGTATTTCTATATTATCTATGTTTCTTTCATAAGCTGTTACTAAAATTAAATGCGATACATTGGTTAAATAAGGAATTAAGACATTCAAATCTCAATCATTTTTGTATCAATCCATGTTAATTTATTTCTGTTGAAGTTACATTTCAAGAAGTAGGTGAATCCTATGGTCAAGTACCTCTCAGCTGAATTTTGAACCAGAGATTTATAGTACAAACTTTTAATAACACAAACCTGACTTTCTAGATGTAAATTAATCTAGAATATTTCTGCAGTGATACGTTTTATGAATGCCTTTTGCATAACTTCATAGGGATTTTCTCTTTATCAGAATCTTGTTATTTTTTGTGTGCTTGGCATAATTTATTTCCTGTATGTATCAGTTTATTTTCTTCTTATGGTTCTCATGGTCTAACAGACAAGAAAATGTCTGTTAGACCAAGCCACTATTGGAATTCCCACTGAAACCCTTCCCAGTATGTCTATTGCTATGGAAGTAGACTTAGCTCCGCAGAAACTTGCAATGGGGTAACCTTCTGCAGCTACTTCAGGCTTCTCTCATGTCCACTTCTGCCAAACCATTACAGATCGTCCTCAAATTCATTTAGTGACCATTGGAAGTTACAACAGCATTGAAAAAAGTGACTCATGACTTGTTTTCACACTTCTTATACCGTTGCAGCATCCCCTTGGTCACATAATCAAAATTTGGGTGCTTGGCAATTGGCATGCATTTATGACAGTTGCAGTGTCCTGGGTCATGTGATCATCATTTGTAACTTTCCCAGCTGGTTTCCAACAAAGCCAGATTTGCTTAGCAACTGTGTAATTCACTTAACAACTGCAGTGACTCACTTAACAACTCTGGCAAAAAAGATTGTGAAATGGGGCGCAGTTCACTTAACAACGGTTTTGGTTAGGAATGGAAATTTTGGGCTCAATTGTGGTCATTAGTCGAGGATATCTTTCCTTGTCTAATTCTTTTCATTGTGTATATGCCTATTCCTAAAGTGGCCATTTTTCCTCTAATTGATTGATTAATTGATTGAAGGCAAAATATTAATAATATTGATTAGCATTTAGAAAAAAGGACAGTTATTTCCTTTAAAAATGGGAGATAATCCTCTACACTGTTTTCTGACTTTTCCCTTTCCTTACTGTACTTTCTAGTATTAAAATGGAATCAGATTTTAAGCTAAAGAAGCATCCCAATATCAAAGTTAGATTTAAAGACCTCAGTGTTGTCTCGTTGCATTTCTGAAGAGATTAACAATGAAATAATTTCTTTGCTCCATTCTTTTTAATCCAATGATTTGTCCTAGTGCTGGCCATGCCATCTGTTCCGTGCCAGATGTTGCTTTTTTTAAAGGTCTCCTAGCCTGTATTGCACCTCTGTCTTTTTCTGGTCATGACTGCATATTTACTGTGCCTGTCCACTTTCAATTCAAATGGATACCAATCTTTGAGTTGCTAGTGAGAAGAAAGCAATGCAGAGACATTTCCTCTCTGAATAAGATGTCTATGCTTCTCAAATGGCAACATGTCCCATTATTCTTGAGAAAGCTACTTCAATTATCTTAGGAATAATGTTTTTACCAGCTTCTGGGAGGTCAGAAGTGTGGGGGTGATACATGCTTTGGAGGGTGAGCTGTTTCAGAGAAGGAAAAAAGTTCTCACCCATTTGGATCCTCAAGATATTTCTTGGCCCAATAACAACATAT
The DNA here is from genome assembly GCA_023970755.1 of Azemiops feae. Taxonomy (NCBI): domain Eukaryota; kingdom Metazoa; phylum Chordata; class Lepidosauria; order Squamata; family Viperidae; genus Azemiops; species Azemiops feae. The sequence continues at coordinate 3,615,203 of JALGBA010003848.1, forward strand.
AGGCTTTATTCTACAAGCATTACCAATGCTTTCCTTGTCAATCAATGAAAACACAATAGCCTTTCTTGTATACTTAATTTTGTTCAGAAGAGTATCAGAGGTTAATGTCCCTTTTGAATTTGTTCTTATTTTGCTGCTTATATTTGTCTATATTACAGAATTAAAGAGGATTTTCATAGGTAAGGATATACTACCAGAAGCCTCAAATCTCAGAAGATTTTCTGTCTTCTAAGAAAGCACAAGGCATTACTCAATCTTGGAGAACTTCATAAACCAATATTGCATTAAAGCATTTATGTAGCAGTAATTCTTTTTCCAAATCATTTTAGCTAACAGTATTATTTTGTTTAAGGCTGCAAGGTGTGATTGCTGTAAAATTCAAGGAACTCTTAAAGAGAAAGTACAGTGGAGAGGGGAAATGAAGCACTTTTGTGATCAGAATTGCCTTCTGCGTTTCTACTGTCAACAAAATGAACCAAATATGGCAACACAAAAAGGGCCAGAAAACTTACATTATGGTATGTTTCTTTACCAACAACTGTGTACATTAATTTTTTTTAATATTTCAAAAAATGGCAAGTCATATAAGCTTCTCTTTCCTAATATCAGATAATAGGGCATATTTTACTTCAAACTAGGAGATAGGATTACTGGAGGTCTAGGCTATCACACATCAAATGAAATTGCTTAGTATAATTAACAATCTAGCTACACAACTTAACAATTTTTCTTCCAAAAGAAAGGTGAGCATGCCACTTTCCATGCTAATTGTTTTGAAAACAGCTTACTGCTTAATCTTTTACTAGTTAATCTATAAAATGTATAAAACTAGTATGATTAGGATAAAATATTGTGGTATTTGTCATCTACAGATTATTGTAAGTAACAAATTATGCTAAGGTTGTTGTCTTCTGTTTGTAGATCAAAGTTGCCAAACTCCCCGAACAAAAAACACAGTGAGTAAATCATAAAGTATTCAAAATTCATAGCTAAGATAACAAAATCCCTCACAGCCTGTAGAGAATTGTATACTGTTTTCTGTCTTAACCGATACAATTTGTTATTATCAGTTAGGATGCATATCCTTTACATTTAAAAAGTATGACAAGACATGAGAGGTTATTTCTTCATGGGTATTTTCAATATTGTAAACTGGTATAAGTTACAATGAGAAGACCATACATTTATTCTTCGATATTACATGGCTCTAAGTGATAATTATCACAAGTGTGTAATTGTTGAGATAACATACAAATATAAAGTTGCAAATAGTAACAAAACTATTTATGTTAATGAATAAATTGTGTAATAATGTTAAATAGCTAATTTGATTAGAACCCAAAAACTATTGTTCCCCATGAAAAGGATAAATTAAACTATTTAATTTTTGAAAAGAGTTAGCTAAGGATTTAGCTAAGTTTTCTCCTTTCCTTTATCGATTCTTTTTCTCAGATGAATCTGCCTCTGAAAAAGAAGTTGAAATGTACTTTATTTTATCATTTACATTTTTTAAAATTTTAACAATTTTTTTTTTAAATCTACAGGGATCAGCCCCACCTCCTTCCCCTACATCAAATAAAGAAATGAAGAACAAAGCAGTTCTCTGCAAACCCCTAACGATGACAAAGGCTACCTTCTGTAAACCCCACATGCAAACAAAATCTTGTCAGACAGGTATTTATATAATAGAAGGAACTGTTCTCATGTATGGCGTTTTGTCAGATTATACAATTATGGTTGGGTCACTTTATGGGATGTATGTAGTGGTGGCAAGTAACATTACAAATTGTCTTTCATTGTAGATGATGACTGGAAAAAAGAATACATCCCTGTGCCTGTTCCTGTACCAGTATATGTACCTGCTCCTATGCATATGTATAGTCAAAATGTTCCAGTTCCTACAACGGTTCCTGTTCCAGTAAGCTAGGTTTCAGTCTACATTTGAATTACATTTCTCTCTCTCTTGAAGATAGATTCTGCCAGAATTCACCATACCAGCATTCCTTGCTTCCTTGCTTGAGGAAATGCTTGGGAGGAATTAATCCTATCCCAGTGTGATTCATCTTGGCTTCATGTCTATTCCCCAACACAGAGCAGACAAAAAGGGAAAGGGCTAGGCTACAGAAGGTAAAATCTGGTAAAACAAAGTAGGTACTAGGACAGCAGGCAAGTCCAAGAGAACTCTATCCTATCCCAGGGATGAAATGGTGATCAGGGCTAAAGCTTTGTAAGAAATTTAGATGTTTGCACTCTAGGTCAGCTGAAGATGTTTATTGTCAAGTCATTATAAACTTGATGCAACAACTTCTTCTAAATAGGCTGTTGGTAAAAGACTTGTAAAATATGGAGAGGACCAATTAAAGCCTCACTCTAAGCATCTTTCTGTTGTATGTGATCTAAAGGGGGAAAATTAATTAAAAAGAAAAAATGTAACATGGAACTTTTATCTCCTGTAAGTATCTTGCTATTTATATTCCAAACAAGAACATCGGTTTTAAAAACAAGACAAATTGTATACCAGAATTAGGATTTTCACTTTAAACCAATTTATTTTCTCTAAAATACATCCAGTATTTTAATATTTACTTATATTTAACATGTCTTCAGTTATGCCCTTGTGTTCTTAAACAATATTCAAAATTCTTATACCCTTAATGGCTTTTTCCCAAAAGTTCATATCTGATTCTTCCTTTACCACTATGCATTAGACCAGGGGTAGGCAACCTTGGCTCTTTTATGACTCGTGGACTTCAACTCCCAGAATTCCTGAGCCAGCCATGCTGGCTCCGGAATTCTGGGAGTTGAAGTCCATGAGTCATAAAAGAGCCAAGGTTGCCTACCCCTGCATTAGACCATAATATGCAGCTAACACTAATGGACAGATTCCTATTTTCATATAAGAGCCGTGGTGGCGCAGTGGTTAAAATGCAGTATTGTAGGCTAACTCTGTCTGCAATACTGCATACCAACCACTGTGCCATCACAGCCTTATATGAAAATAAGAACCTGTCCATTAGTGTTAGCTGCATATTATGATCTAATGCATAGTGGGAAAGAAAGACTCAGCTCAGGGTTGATTTCTGAGGTTGATAAAATGAGGACCCAGATTGTTGGGGGCAATAAGCTGACATTTGTAAACCTCTCAGACAGTGCTGAAAGCACTATGAAGCGGTATATAAATCTAAGTGCTATTGCTACTGCTATATATGCCTGCAACAAGCTAGATGACATCAGTTCATATTTTCTGATATACATGTTAGCCCTTTAATTCATAGTTAAGCCTGCATCTTCACTTATCTGCACTCCTCATCAACCACACCACCAGATTAGACTATTAGTACAGATATGCACTATATCAATCCCTTTTCTGTTAGTTTCATAGACTCACAAAAGATCTATTTTTCTTCCATTCATTTCATTTGTTAATATATTATCGTTATTTCTCTTCTACTTCTCATTCTAAATCATAAATAGATCTGTCTATAGCTTAAATGTCAATCAGAACTTTGGTTAATTGAGGCTTTCACAATACTTTCATTCTATTTTTTATAAATTCAGGGAAGATATAGTCTAAGCAATCAGCCTAAGTATCATGCCAGAGGTAGCATTCCCTGCTTATTTAGATGGTACTGATTAGGGGCAATATGCCACAAGCACAACTAATGTTTGAACCCATGCATGTTTATGCTATTGTAAGTAGGCTGAGATTCAGAGGGTACTTTTCATATCAAAATACCATGGCCCACATCCCATCAGTTCAGAGGTACATGCAATAACATTGATATTATTAAACATTATTAAATGCTACAAGGGCTTTATCCAGTTCTTCTCTGTATTTTATTTCATAATGGCACTTAGCAAAGTTACAATATTATGATTTATATTCTAGATTCCAGTTCCAATTTTTCTACCTACTACGCTGGATAGCAGTGAGAAGATACTTGAAGCAATAGTAGAACTAAAAAATAAAAATCCCCCCAGTCCTGAAGAGACTTCAAATTTATTGAATGTAACAGAAGATATTTCTGGAAAAAAAGAGCATGTAGAACCCGCAGAGCTCAAAAGTATGTCTTTAATTTTTGTTTTGCCAATATCAGTGGTCTATAGATTACGTTGTTAGTTTTTCTGTCATGCTTTGTCCATCTTTGAGAATTTACTTACATAAAACAGTATAATCTTTGTATCAATTACTAGCACAGTACACAGTAATTTCTGCAATTGCAATACCAGGAAAAGGAAATACACGAAAGAAAGTAGAATAAAACTAGAGTGACTCAAGGAATGAAAATATGAACCAGGTATGGAAAAGATTTGATTTACAGAAAGCATGTGATAAAGTGAAGAAGCTGAAATTATGGAATGTTTAGTATGAATATGGAATTATAAGCAAGTTGCTAAATACAGTAAGAGTGGTACAGGATAGAAGTATAGCATGCGTGAGCATAAATTGAATGATTAGTAAATTATTCAATAATGAGCAGAGTATAAGACAAGGATCTATAATAAATCTATAATAAATAAATAATGAATACTTGTCTTAACACTAGACACGTGTTTGTTGGGAATATGAACTTGTGCATACTTTTTGGTATGACACCAGACTGAGATTGATTTATAGCAAATGTTAGATAAATTGTATAAAGGTTATGGATCTGAAAGTGACTGTCTGAAAGACCAAGGTAGTTACGTTTGAGAACACAAAATGAAAATGTTACACATAGTAATGAAAAACTACCTACTAATATGTTTATCAAAGATAAGAAGATGGATAGGAGAAGAGTGGTGAGTAGTATGTGGTTTCTTCTAAAGAGTTTATGTTCCTCAGAAGAAGCCAAAATGATTGGGCATAGGAGTGTGCCTCTGCCCTCATTGTTATACAGAAATGAGAACTGAATATGTCAAGAAAACATACAAATCAGTTGAACATTGTAGAATTGGATATTTAAGAAGTGAGTGTGGTAAATCAGTAGATGGAGTCAAGACTTGAATGGGTATTGTATGAATGTGGATTATCCCAAAAGTGCTTCTTTTTTTCAAAATTCAACTGGACTTTCTTGTTTTTTCCCCTCTTTGAAAATATTTTGCTTCTAATCCAAGAAGCTACTTCAGTTCTATTTAACTGGTGGGGAATGGAAGGATTTATATTCTTTGCAGATAAACCCCTTAGGGGTTTATTTGTATCCCCAGAGTCACCTGAATCAGAGTGCAAGTGTGTGTGGAACCTTCTTACTGAAAGGACTGCATTGTAAACAGGAGATAGATGGTGGCGTATCATTCCCCCTCTGTTGAGGGAGGACTGTTAATTTTAGTATAGATGGACTCCTTGACTCATCTTTCAAATCAGTGGTCATTCTCTGTTCAGAATATGATCCTTGCTGTCTTGAAAAGAGTGACCCTTGTCTTTTGGATGCAGATTTACTGCTGAATCCTGTCTTTGTTCTCCTGTGTTGTGCCATGTATTTGTGAAGTGGTTGTTTAGTGTCCCCAATGTACAAGTCTGCACATGTTTCATTCCGTTGCACTGCATATATAACATTGCTCTCTTTGTGTCTGGATGTTTTATCTTTGGGGTGACAAGCTTCTTGTCTTAATGTATTTCTGGGTTTAAAGTGTGCACTTATGTTGTGTTTGTTGAAAATCCTCTTAAGCTTTTCCTGAAAGATATGGAATGACAACATTGCTTCGTTTGTTGTTCACTTCTTCTCTGTCTGTTGTGATACAGAGTAATGCTATATATACAGTGCAAATGTAGTGAGACATGTGCAGACCTGTACATTAGAGAAACAACCACTTCATAAACGCATGGCACAATACACTTAAACCTAGCAGAAAACAAATCCTGTGCAACCATTGGAACCCAAACAAACTCAGTTAGGACAGTATTGATAATTTTGTTCCTTTCCACCTTTTTCTGGAAGAAATGACTCAGCATTACTAATAGCAATCCTCTCCATCCAGTCAATAAGGATCTGTTCTTGTAGAAGTATGCAGCTGGATAGATTCCCATTCTTAGCAAAGGAAAATTCAGATATTATTTCCTCCTGAAAATGTAATTTCTTGTATTTGGGTATATACTTCTGGATATGAAGGTACACATTCCACAAACTTGAATTACTATATGGGTGTATCTTTGTTTTGCAAAACTTCGGTATTTCATGAGAGTATTGCAGTAGCTCTGTAGTACAATTACCAAAATGCACACACATACAATGAGAGAGAGAAAGAAATAGGTATAGGTATTTTGTATAATGAACAAAATCTTAAAGTTCTGAAATTAATTTTTAATTTGGTTTTGGTATCTCACTGACAATGTCCGAGAAAAGGATAATATATATCATGGTGCCTGTGTGCATTGTGTTACTAATTTCTGGCTTTGTGACTTTGAATTATGTAGTGGTCCAAATATATCACTTCATCTAATTTTCAACAGCCTTGTTGCCTTTTTCACTCTTTTGAAATGCAGTGATTCTTGAATTAATAGACTTTTTTCTTTCCTTAAATATTACGTATCACTTTAATATATAAAGATCAATTTATATCAGATATTTTTGTATGTTTGCCTGCTTTTGCTGCCTTATTACTCTAAATCACCTTTATTGAACATTGCATGGATTATACCAAAAAGAATGGTAACATATTTGTCTTTATTCAGTTATAGATGTAATAACTGAGACAGAATTGCTTAATTCTGTGACAGAAACACAGACAAGTTTGCCTGATGTCCCATATGAGCCAGATCTTGATATTGAGGTCGATTTTCCTAGAGGTTTGTGCATTAATTGCTTAAACGTATAACATGATTGTGAACTTGCTTTGTGTTTTAAATAATTGTTTCTATATCCCCATGAAAAAAAATGGTGGTTTATTATTACAGAAGTCCTTGACTTATGAACACAATTGAGTTCCAAATTTCTGTTGCTTAACAAGACAGTTGTTAAATAAGTTGTGTCCCATTTTACGACAGTTTTGCCATGATTGTTAAGCGAATCACTGCAGATGTTAAGTTAATCGTGTGTTTGTTAAGCGAATCTGGCTTCCCCCATTGACTTTACGTGTCAAAAGGCAACCGGAAAGGTCACAAACGGTAATCACATGACTCTGGGACAGTGCAACTGTCAGAAATGCATGCTAGTTGCCAAACACCCAAATTTTGATCATGTGACCATGGGGATGCTGTAGTGCTCATTAAGTGTAAAAAACAGTCATAAGTCACTTTTCAGTGCTGTTATAACTGTAAATCGTCACTAAATGAATGGTTGTAAGTCAAGAGCTACCTGTATTAGATTTTTAACTCAATTTTTTTATGAATCTGCAATATTCCAGAAATACAGTCAAACAAATGCTAATAATTAATTCTAATAACTTTTCAAGGGAAAAATAGATGGTCATAGAAGCGCTATTCGATCAAGAAATAAAAAAAAGGCCTAGTGCTGACTGGGCTCAGATCACAAATTTCTTGTTACAAAATTAAAACTTTAACTTGAGAAAGCAAATAAAACCATCAGACCAACAAGATATGTCAGTAGTACCCTATCGGCAGTGAAGCTGAAGAAAAGATTGAATTATGTATTGTATTGAATTATGTATTCAATAGAAGGCAATGTTGTCTCTTCAGAGAAATAAAAGATAATAAAATAAGGACAACAGATATATTTAAGCAAGAGATTGGAATTAAGGGAATCTTTCACGCAAAGATGGCCATGAGAAACCCAAAGACAATAAAAAAGACAGAGATAAATATAGACAAAATAACATAGTGCTGAGTCATCACAGGAATATGGGACAACAATACATTTAGCTCCTAGCTGTTACATAAAACTCTGAAAGCTAAATTGTCAAAAGACTAAATGAAGGAAAATGGATGCTTTTCAATTGCAATGCTGCAGGAAATTGGTTTTATTTATTTATTCATTTTATATGCTGCCCAACTCCTAGTGATTCTGGGCAGTTTACCAGTTGTTTAAAACATTAAAAACAAGAAAACAAAAGAAAGTAAAGCACAAGGCACAAAGATGGGAACAAAGAAAATTTAAACCACATAATCTTAAGGGGCCTTCACCTTCATCAAAGGCCTGGCAAAGAGCCAGGTCTTCCAAAGCCTTCAAAACACAGTAAGGTGGGGACCATCTGAATCTCCAGGGGAATCTTATTCCAGAGGGCAGGTGCTGCTACAGAGAAAGCACACTTCCAAGATCCTGATAGATAACATTGAAAAACACTCAGAGCACCCCAACCCTGCCAGAAAAATGGCTGAAGTCACAAGAAAAACAAACCAATACTTCCATGAAGTTAAAAACAGACTGCCCATGAAAGAAGTAGTAATGAAGCTAAAATTTCAGTATTTTACACATAATACAGAGACAAGTCAATGGAGATGCTTGGAAAAACTTGAAGGCAATTCTAAAAGAGACTTACAGAAGACAAAGTGGGTACATATTATTAATGATACAAGCTGGAATTTACAAGAACAGTTACTAACAGACAGTCTTGACAAAATGAGATCCATGGGGAGGAATGAGAACAGCACCATCTTTGGGAAGGAACCAAATTTAGGGAAACTGACTTGGAACATTTTTGCAAAGAAGTCCCATGTGTAAAAAGATCATATAGGAATAGGAGTAGGCAAGGGCCAGGAAATGTGTGTGTGTGTGTGTGTGTGTGTGTACATGCGCACACGCGCATAAATCTGTATTGCATTATGTTGGCTATAGACTAGAATTACAGTTGATCAGGATTCGATTATTAAAGTATTTTTATATATGGAAATACCCAATAATTTAAGTAATTTATATATGTATGATATGCATCATATATATACAGTATATATATACAGTATATATATATATGTTTTCTGAGGTTTTCACGGGTGTTTGTATGTAGGTCTTTGGTAATTCGGGTTTTCTCCCGTGTAAAATTGGAAGTGTCTTGGCGACGTTTCGACGAAGTCTCATTCGTCATCTTCAGGCTGGTGTCTCTTCAATTTTCGTGCTTCTAGAAGCAATGTGTGATCGCAGCTGTTTCTTCCTTTTAACTGCCAGTGGAGGTATGAACTGATTGGATGGGAGCTTGGCTGTGTTCTGTGTATATATATATATGTACAGTGTATATATATACACTGTGTGTGTGTGTGTGTATATATATATATATATATTATATCTTTTCGTAGATTTTTGTTTTCGTAGTTTCGTGTATATATATATATATATATAAAGGGAGTGTATATCAGATATAATTGATATAACATTAATTAAAATAACTACAATATTCACTTGCATTATTTTCTACAATTGTTAAAAGTACCTTTGAATCCTGAGGAAAATATATTGTAAAACAAATAATTCCTTCATCACTTATAAATATATGTACAAAATGTTGGACTGCATGTTAACGATATCCTTGGTGGATACACTTTTATATATATGCAGCAACAGAAGAACTTGACACAGAGAATGAATTTTTGCTACCACCTGTATTTGGAGAAGAATACGAGGAACAGCCAAGACCTCGAAGTAAAAAGAAGGTATAATCTATATTTTTAATTAGAGTGGTAAACACAAATAGTATCTTCTATGGTTGTGTCTTCTTGTGATGGTAGTCGTGATAACTGTACCTTGAGGGGCAATGAGGCAGGTGACTTGTGCTTGTTGGTATTGTTTTATACTCCGTGTGTCTTTTCAAATTTCATAATTTATGGTGTGAAATAGATATTGCTGTTTGTATACATTCATGAACACAACTAATTTAAGAATCTCAAACTTTGCTCCCAATGCCTGTTTCATTATGCCTATGGCATAATTGGATCTCACCTCTCTTAAAAAAAAATAGCATCATTGGTTGTTCAATGTTAATAAGCACTGTTAATAAACAAAGTCTATTTTGATGACAGGGACTAAAGAGAAAAGCGGTGTCAGAATACCATTCTCAAGATGATGGCTCTGAGAACTCAGAGTGCAGTTTTCCTTTCAAGTATGCATATGGTGTGAATGCATGGAAACACTGGGTAAAAGCTAGGAACCTAGAGGAAGATCTGTCAGTACTAGATGAGCTAAAATCAAGTAAGTATCTCACTTAGCTTTAAGTCTTTAGTTTAAAACATACAGACAGTATGCCCAGCAGATAAAATTGTAGAGCTTGGATCTGGATTCAGATATTGTTTTTCTAATGGGCTTACTGGGGTTGTGAAGGGCAAATTATGTCTTCATCTTCAGAATCTGATCATCAAATGAGGTCATTGTATGTTGACAGTTACTGCAAACTAAGCATTATGTGTAGCATAGAAATCAATATTTTAAGTGAAAGCCCTTGCTATGTGTCTTACGTTTGAAAGAGGTTTTTATGATGATATTTGCAATATTTGGATGTTTCCTTTATTTTATACTCATCTGCTGGGTGCTTTATTTTATTAATAAGAAACAGCATTACATGATACCCTACATTTCCCACTACAGCAAAGTCAGTAAAATTGAAAGAAGATATTATATCACATACTTCTACTGAGCTAAATTTTGGGCTGGCACACTTTGTAAATGAAGTCCGAAGACCAAACGGAGAAAACTATGCACCTGACAGTATCTATTATTTGTGTCTTGGGATTCAGGAAGTGAGTAATTTAAATATTAGATAATCTGCATGTGGTTGCTATATTTTTTCAAATAAATGTGATTAACAGAACATAGAATTATCAGTTGAAATACTAGCTGTATTTACACTTTCTACAGAGCCATGGTTTAATGTCATGTAGATGAATTGGAATGAACAGAAGCAGGACCCAGGCTTATGTACTTTTTCTCCTCCTGTTCCCCCATGGGCTGGAGAACTCATATTTCATACACTCCCTGAATTTCAGCTTTTTGTTGCATACTATCCAGGGATCATGGTTTATAACAAACCCTGGCCAATTTTAAAACAAGGCTCCTTCAGAGATTGAGTTGCTGCAGGATTCTTGGAGTAGAATAAGAGGTTGTATAAAAATCACTCCCTACTTCCTTGAATGAATCCCAAATCCCTCACAAAGATCAAACCAATTAGTAGTTAAATTAAGGTTGCTTTCTTATGCAATTACTTTTTTATATGCATGAAAATGATCAAGAACAGTTTGGCAATCTTCTTTTGTTTTGAGTATACTAACTTTTATGTTCCTCCTTTTCTATAGTACCTGAATGGAAGCAATCGAGAAGATAATATCTTTTTGGATACTAATTATCATACATTTATGCAGGAAATAAATAAAATACTCAGAAGCTGGCAGCCCAGCATACTTCCAGATGGTAATTTATCTTGTTTTGGTGTTTTTTTATCTTTTGGGCTTTATGTTCTTTAAGCAATTCAGCCAGAATAATTATTCATGACTAATTGTTACAAGCTATGTAAAGAATGTTGAGTTTATAAGCACAGTTTAGTCTTTGGTTAATTTGTTGGGCTAAGGTACTTGGTCTTAAATATTTCACATGTTTTTCAGATTAATATAACCTCTTTTTTATTTTCTTAGGTTTTTTATGTTGGATTTGCTTAAGTCTGTTTACAGGCTGATTCTTTATAAGTCTTTTCTTTTTCACCTGTCAGGTTCAATATTTTCTCGAGTTGAGGAGGACTATCTCTGGAAGATTAAACAGCTGGGATCCCATTCTCCAGCTGCTCTTTTAAATACACTATTCTACTTCAACACCAAGTATTTTGGCCTGAAAACAGTGGAGCAGCACTTAAGACTTTCCTTTGGCACTGTTTATAGACATTGGAAGAAGAATCCTCTAACGATGGAAAGCAAAGCTTGTCTTAGATATCAGGTTTCCTCTCTGTGTGGAACAGATAATGAAGGTATTGCAACTTTTTCTCCCAGTGGCAAAAGTTACTGGGCTACACTGCTTGCAAAACCAGTAAACATTGTAAAAGACACTGGGGGCCCTGTGATACTTGGATATGATTTTTTTCTATTATTCACTGATCTCTATCTGAAGCAAAGGGGTGTATTTTACGTAGGTTCTAGAAAGAAAAGAAAATAATTTGTTGTTAGTTGCGAAGTCGTGTCCGACCCATCGCAACCCCCATGGACAACGTCCCTCCAGGCCTTCCTATCCTCTATCATCTTCTGGAGTCCATTTAAGCTCACGCCTACTGCTTCAGTGACTCCATCCAGCCACCTCATTCTCTGTCGTCCCCTTCTTCTATTGCCCTCAATCTTTCCCAGCATTAGGCTCTTCTCCAGTGAGTCCTTCCTTCTCATTAGGTGGCCAAAGTACTTGAGTTTCAACTTCAGGATCTGGCCTTCTAAAGAGCAGTCAGGGTTGATCTCCTCTAGGATTGACTGGTTTGATCACCTTGCAGTCCAAGGGACTCGCAGGAACACACACACACACACACACACACACACACACACACACACACACACACACACATTGCTGGCAGTATTTCCCCAGTGTTTTCAAACTTTGTACATCTCTACCCAGAGATTAAATTCAGGACCTTATTTTTCTCTTATTGTTTACTCTTTAAATGTCATTCACCTTAACTATACTTGTCCTCATATTAACTAGGTTCGCATATTATACATTGTTATATGTGATTTGTTTGGTTTTGGTTTAGTGCATGGGTGTCAAACTCGATCGCGTCATATGATGTATCGCAATGTTTTTTACCTTTGTGGAGCCAGGGTGGGCAGGGCCTGAACGTGACGCATCCGGCCTGTGGGCCGCCAGTTCAACACCTCTGGTTTAGTAGCTCGGTGTTATGGACTAATTAGTTCAACAGGCCATCCTTAACTATTGGTGGAATTAAAAATAAGTAAGCTAAGTAACTAATTACTTTTAAGCGATTGAACAGAATTGTGTATCTGCCAACTTGGAACAGAGACTGATGAATTAGAATAGTATATTTGGTTTAAATAGCAAATTTAAAGGAAAGGTAGAAAATCGGATTCTCAGCTTATTTTGTAAGATAAAATACTTGTGTGGATAGAGTCTTCATTCAGAAAAGAAAAATAACTGGAACTGGAACTTAGGTTTTTCGTCTTTTCCTTGATAAAGCCACAGTTAAAATTACTTCGATGAAGTTGCTGAAAAAAGGCTTTTACTGAAAAAATATATTTAACTGAAAAAAAAATACTGAAAAAATATTCCTGAATCTCCCTTCAGGTAAGACAGTGATTGCAGCATCACAACATTATAGCTGTTATTCTTGTATTTAATTCAGTCCCTTTGTGATATAATATGTCCATTTTTAAAATAAAATCAATAATAAAAATCATATTGTATAATTTTCCTTTTTTTAAAAAGAAGATAAAATTACTGCTGGAAAAAGGAAGCATGAAGACGATGAACCAGTATTTGAACAAATGGAAAACATCGCAGATCCTTCTAGATGTCCTGTGAAAATGTTTGAATGCTATTTATCTAGGAGGTATTTTTTTTAAAAGATTTTAATTGTGTCTGAGTCTATATGTGGACCTTTTCTTCATTTGGTTTTAGAATTTCCATCAGGGAGCACTTGAAAACATTCCAGCGCAAGGAAACCATCAAAAACTATATATTAATTCTAATATCACTCATATTCAGTGATAGTGTCTGCTAAATGGTCTTATCTCCCAATCTTCTTCTAAATGTATTAAACACTCCTGTTTACAGACATACTTTGCAGCATCCTAGATGTTCACACATCTAATCACCTGTTTCATGCTTAGCAGCTGTTTCATGCTTAATGGGCCAAAACTCAGAATACTCAGGTGTTCCTCCAGGTTTTGGAGCAAACAAAATCCAGACTAGGCAAGAAGGGGTAACACTGCAGTACATCACCCTCTCAGCTCTATAGCAGCTCTCAGTGCTGTTCTCCCTATCTTCCCAGCATCTTCCCTTTCCTCTTTGCCCTGACTGTCCCAGCACCTTCTCCCTCCAAGGTCCCAGGGTGGCATATCCCCTTGGCCCACATTCCCTCCCCATTCCTCAGCCCCTGCCATCAGTGATATGCACAGCCTATGCTACTAGTATGCTCATCTCAACAGCCACCATTACTGAGGTCCCAGCATCCCTCCAACCTCCTGTCAGCTGCTGATATCCTTGGTTTTCCTTTGCTCCTTAACTGAACCACTTTGCCGGAGCAAACATCCTGTTTTGTTTTATACATTTCAGTCTCCTTAACCCAGTCCAAAATACTTGCAGCAAGTATATTTCAATTCAGGCACAGACCATCTAAAACCAGCTATTACAGGAACAGCAACTTTTGTGTTACTTCTAAGAAGCCAATATAGGGAGCACTGGACACATTAGGAAGTTTTTAGTAAGTAGAACATTGTAAGTAAAATAACAGAATGACAGAATTGGAATGGACCTTGGAGGTCTTCTAGTCTAACCCCTGCTCAGGCAGGAAACCCTATATCATTTCAGACAAATGGTTGTCCAGTCTCTTCTTTAAAACTTCCAGTGTTGGAGCATTCACAACTTCTGGAGGCAAGTTGTTCCACTGAACAAAATATAAGTTACGTTTACAAATTAAAATTACTTGACTTTATAAACAGGGTTATTATGTCAGTAATTAATATCATTTCATGGCAGGAAAACACAATCTATACAGGTAGTCAACACTTAATAGCCATCTTTCAGCAACAGTTTGAAGTCACAATGGTGCTAATCAAATGGCATTTAGATCTGGTCTTTGAAGTTATAGCCATTGTGGCACTCCCACAGTCACATAATCAAGTAGCCTGCCCACATTGACAACTTCAGGGTGCCCTTGAACTCTCTCACCCTCAATCTCAACCCCATCTCTAGCCTTTCAGCTGTCTCATACTTTCCTGGGTCTGCCACCCTGCACTCCACTACTCCTGCTGCCCCCACTGACTTGTATTCCACCCTGAATCCCTATTGCCTTGTACCACTGCCGCCCCCTTCCGCCCCAGTTGACCATCACCCTCTTCTTCCTCCTGCTCTCAAAAGGTGCTCCTGGCCTGGCTTTTTGTGATGCTCACAAGGTGCTCCTGGCCTGGCCCTTTGTGATGAAACTGCTGGCCTTGCATAATCTTCCCAAAGCTTCATTTGGCTCAGCAGCTGCCTTGTGAAGTTCCAGGTCCAAATACACCTCATCAGTACTAGGAAGAAGAAGTCAGCAAAGGTCAGCTGGGAGTAGTGAAGGGCAGTGAGGGTGCAGGGCAGCAGAGTACAGGGTGGTCAAAGGTAGAAGTTAAGAAGAAGAAGCAAGGACTACCTGTATAATTGCACTATTTTAGAAATCCAGATTGTACGAAGTGAATATTTCATTGATACTTAAAAGTCAATAGCTGCTATCTGGTAAATAAATATTCCTTCTTCTGCTCTTACCTACTTTATATTGTGCTTTAAACTGAGGTTATTACAGTGACCATATAGTTAAAATAATATGTGTCCCTTATTAATTTTGCTCTTGTTTTATTCCTTTCAGCCCGCCTAATCTCACTCAGAGAATGGACGTGTTCTATTTGCAGGCAGCTTGCCCAGTATCTTCCGAGAGTTCCATTTGGTATACTTCCACTTCAATGGACCGCAATACTTTGGAAAATATGCTTGTACGGGTTCTTTTAGTAAAAGATATTTATGATAAAGACAATTACGAACTGGATGAAGACATAGATTAAACACGTCCCAAGTTCAAGAAAACACAACAGCATTAGCTAGTCAAGCTGCTAGATTTTTATTATGGAAAAAAATAATAATCAAAACATTTCAAGTTTTACTCTTTGTTTAACATGTTTTGTAGCAGTGTACCCTTTGCTGGGTATTACCATGTATATAATATGTGAGAGAGAAAACGGCCATTATTCTGCATAGTGGTTTTAGGATACTTAATAAACACATTCATTTTTAATTATTATTTATTTGGTTAGATATGTTTGTAACTTTTTACATTGCAAAATTTGAATGAGAATGTGCCATGTGTAATATTCGGGGTGGGGGGGGAGGGTGTCATAGTAAGCAACATCCATATTGCACAACATCACTGTTGCAGAGCTTCCTTGAAAGAGTTGGGGCTTTTAAATGGGTTCTGAAACCAGGTAGTTGTGTATGGATAGCACTACTAAAGTTTAGGACTTGCTGTGTATTTCTGAATTTTTTAAATAAATTGTAAACTAATAGGTTTTTTACTCTTAGTTACTGATGCCTTATGAGGTTATGTAGAAAGGTTCCATCTTATGTACCAAAAATAGGAAGAAAAAAAAAGAGAATGCTGTTAATATTGATGTACTGTAATGTGAATCAATGCTGGTGAAAATTACTTTTCTGGGTTGCTCTTATTAAAAAAAAAATCTTAGTATCTTTCCTTATTTGTGACTCTCTGAATTTGAACTTACAAATACAGTGTATTTTAGATAAGAGCACAAGAGGGAAAAAAATGTATCCATTTGGATTTCGCCCTTGGATAGGATGCGTACTACAAAATTGTGTTTGAATTTTTACTTAAATTCAAAATATACATCTATCTTAATGTGTTAATATTCTTTATGCTTTTCTTCAATATATTCACTGGAAGGCATATCCAAGAATAAATAAAACAAATGCAACAAAAATAAATAGCATATAGCAGCCAGATAAAACCTAACAGCAATATAATAATTTTAATTGGAAGACATAAAAACAGGTTTAGTATTGAAAAGACAGGTTGAGAAAGCTCTTTGGGGGAGAAAATTTTATAACTTGACATCCACTGCTGAAAATTGCTCTACCTTCATTAACAGATTACAGCATAAAAATATCTGCAATTCTACAAATGAAATCCTTACTTTGTTGTATGTACTTATACATTCATTTATCTTCATTCCCCATTGCTCCCCATCATCTGGAATATTTCTTGTGCAGATATGGGCTTTATGAATGGCGGCTGCAGAATTCCGACAAGTTCAGCACAAATGATGCGGCTGCATTTTGCCTTTTGTAAGTAGTCATCCAGAAATGCCTTGCACAAAGAGAAAGGGTTTCAGAGATGCACAGCAGTTTTTGCCTCTCATTAATTCTCTATGGCTCTGTGGAGTCCCAGTTGTGGAGAATTCCTGGAGTTTGAAGGATTGGTTTTTCAGGCACCAATGCAAAAGGAAGGGTTGGAGTCCCAGCACATAACCAGTAGTGTATGAAAGTCAAAACAGTCCAGATGATGGTGGCAACCAAAGTCCTCCTTTTTATGAGAGGAAGGGGAGCCATCCTGATTTGGGATACTAATACTCCTTCCCTGACGCCTCTGGTATAATCCTATACTTGCATATAAGAATTATACAGTTGTATTTGCTTGTTGCTTGGCCCCATTTTTAGGTTGTACATTATTGAATATATACTACCTGATGTTTTCTTCAGTGCAGTGCAGAAATACTCAGCATGCTAACAATTTCACATTAAAGATGATTCTTGAACAAGTGTCTTGCTGATGTCCATCATTTAGTAAACAGTGGACCAGTATGAGGCAGAGCTACATAGTCTCAAACGTGCTAGATTCCTTGGAGTGAACATGGCAGGCAGGAATTGACATTCATCGTAAATGTTCATAAAAGGAACCATTATTTATTAATTTGAAAATATTTATTATTTCACCAGGCGTGCTTGGACATAGGCCCTTACAATAGAATGAGAATATTGTGGTAGAATGTGTACTCTACATGTAATGACTACACATCCAGAATTACAGATTCCCATGATGGTAGTAACATAGGGAAGTTGGCTGGGGGCACTACAATTGAGCATTTTATTATTCATGTAGATGCTTTTGCCACAAAATTGTAGTACTTTAAAAAATAACAAATTGATTTGTGGTACAGATTTTCATGCAATATATCATATGCTTATTTGTGTGTATGTGTGTTTTCATTTAAGGCTGTGCCAACAAAATCAAGAGATAGTCATTTGTCATTTCAAGGATGCCATTTTATCCCAAAAACATGCAATATTTAGAATAATCTAAATATAGAGATGAGTCTTTTAAAGCTATTGTGGAAATAAAAAATCTAGCATATGTGCGCGGATTCTAAAGACCAATCAGGGTATTCAATACAAAATCATAACTGAAGAACAGTCAAAAAGCACATAACCATGTTTTTACTCTGCATGGAGACTTAAATGTTAGCTGTATTGATAATAGCATGCTAAAATAATCTTCAGGATTAGATATTGGAAAAAAATAAGCTTTTTAAGATCCATACTAGAAATTGTGCTGTTATATCTTTTTTCCCCTGCAGTTCTTTTATTACCATTATGTCATTCTTATAGTAGGCATTAAAAGTTATGTTTCTTTAGTATCAATTCAATGCATTCATAGAAAAATAAGCTAAGATGTATTATTTTCTATTGCAGTATGTTATTACAGCAAATTAATTACTAAAAGAAGAAAAACTACATACTGAGTTAATATAATGGTATAATATTGAAATTCACCCTCCCATCCACAAAACTGGAAGGTGGGGAAGGCCTGACAATTTGACTTTATTACTTGAAAATGCTCTCCTTGCCTCCATCAGAAAACTGTAATTCAAATTATATAAAAAACATGGATCAGAAATCTATTGCAACTGAGGTACAGATTTATCCTTCAAGCATCAAATGTTTTTATGTTTTCCATGCCCAAATAGTCCATGAATCCTAATGGTGGACTGATTCCAAACACTGGGTATATAGTCAAGTAAAATATGTGTTCTTAATCAGCAAGGATCAGTCTTAGACCAGTGTTTTTCAGCCCTTTAGGTTGTGTGAACCTCAACTCCCAGAATTCCTCATATAGCCATGTTGAAGTCCACACATCTTAAAGTTGCCAAGGTTGAGAAACACTGATCTAGACTTTGATCTCATACATTTTCTTTAGATAGCAATAACAATCTTCAAGTTTTTGAAGGGTATTTATTATATTCAGGCCAAAACTCAAAACTATTTTGATATGATACTAAACAAAAAGAAACAGTTCAAACATGTACAGATGATCATAACTTGGAGCTCAGGGACTTTCCTTTTTTTTACTTTTAGACAAGAGGCTTGGATGTGTCTTAAATTTATTTTTTAATGGAGGGATTTTGATCAATCTGTTCAATTCTCCTTCAGTTGCGGTTCTGGGTATCTATTTTGAGAAATAAACATCTTTGCAGGTTTTCGCTGTAAAGTGCAACGTGCATGGTTACCAATAGTTACCAAGCATATGTACAGTCCCATTTTAATCCCTGCCACATATGACTCTTTAATCTAGATTACAGGCTTCACATGTTACTGCCTTGAATCAGGATAAACCAGATGCTCTCCTTTAAAGTTATCATATTGTATTTATGAGAATAAAAAAATGGTAGCTGTTTTGAGTTTACATGGCACAATAATCCTATAACCTTGTTTAAAGAGTTCCATTTGTGTGTAGAAGTAAAACAAGATGTGTAACCTTATCATGTAACCACAGACACAAATGTGTTTCTTCCAATGAAATATAGCATTGCATATAGCTATGTTAATAGACTCTTAACAACAACTGTACTTTAGTTATGAATTACATTTTAAGAGAGAAAAAACTGCTCAGTTTACAAGGTATGAATCCCACTAAAGTGAAATATGTAAGCTTAGTCAGCAACAAAAGTAATGCTTCTGATCTCATAGCCATGATCTCCCCCCCCCACCCTCACTTGGCTTTAACCATGGCACAGGATGTAAATTTGATAGAAAAAGAAAGTTTGTTAACTCATAATTTCAGACTAGTTACAAACTTAGAAAAATCTAGGTTTTAATAGCCATGGTTAGTCCCAATGCAGAATAACTATTGATTCACATAGCATGATGGGGATTTCTTGGTTTTGGCTTAGCACAATGTGTACACTGCAATAGAGCTCCGTAGTTAAGATAATTGCGATAAATGGGCACAGAATGAAAAAGCCTCATGGAAGGCAGTGGTGTTATCAGAAATGCAATGTGTGTGCATCAAGCTGAGTATTGCCTGGCACGTCTCTTTGATGAGAAAGTTGTTCTTTGCAGTAAAAATGATCAGAATTTGCTGCTGATGTGTAGTTAACTTTCTGTATATAATTGTATTTGTTTATTTAATGCTATGTTGTCTTTTTTCCACTCAAGTTTCTTAAAATTTTGTTTGTTTATTCCAGTTTTACTGTCTAATTTTAAAAAAAATAAAATTTAATTTGCTCCTCCTCAAAAGAAGACTCGGCAGCTTAATAATGATCACAAAACTTAAGTGTGTAATATTTTCAAAACTTTCAACAGCCATAAAACATTCATCATCAACATTAGCTGTTCTTTCCAGTTGTTCTGGGGGTTTTAGAATAGATTAATGGATCTAGAAGGTTCATAAACATTTGTAGATGTTGTAGAGTTGTACTAATATTATGGCCGCTTTTGCATGGCATACAAGTATTCACAAGGCACTATTTTCTACCTGCATCTGCAGCTCCTTAATTATTGTTTTTAATCATGGTCTATGTGCTTATGTAAAGCCGGGTTCAGAGCCTACAATTTACAAAATACTTTGGTAGAAACTCCATTTTAAGCATCTCATGCAACCTAAAGCTTAAAACTTAAAACTTTAAAACTTAAAGCATCTCGAGGTCCTGACAGATTTCCTGCAATATTCTGTAAGATCTTCCAAGAGAGCCTGATTAATCCATTAATTCAAGTAATGAATGAGATTTACCAGTGTCAGGTATTTTTTTTCTTTCTAGAAAGAGCTTCAATTTTTTTCTGCTTTGTAAAAAGACCAATGACCCAAGTTGTTCAGAATCAAATTGTCAACAAGATTATCAAAGAGAGATCCAACCTAAAATTAAGCAGAAATTTCCTGCTTAAACAGTACAAACAATCAATGGAACAGTTTGCCTGGAGAAGTTATGGGTGCTCCATCACTGGAGGTTTTCAAGAAGAGATCAGACAACTATTTGTCTGAAATGATATAGGGCAGAGGTCCCCAACCTTTTGGGCACCAGGGACCAGTTACGTGGAGAGAGGTTTTTCCGCGGACCGGAGGGGGCGTGGTTTTGTGTGCTGCCTGCATCCTCTGGATGGGGCTTTCCTCGTTTGTGCGGACCGGTTGCTGGCATGCTGCGGTACTGGTCCACGGACCGGGAGTTGGGGACCCCTGATAAAGGGAGTCCTGTTTAAGCAGGGAGTTGGACTAGAACACGGGTCGGCAACCCGCGGCTCCGGAGCATCCTCCGCCATTTTGGGGAGCGCATGCGCGCATGCGCGGGCGGGTGCGTGGGGGTGCGCGGGCGGGGGTGCGCATGCACGAACGGGCACGCGCGCGCATGCGCGAACGGGTGCGCATGCGCGAACGGGTGCGCATGCGCGAACGGGGGCCGCGTGGGTGCGCGGGGGCCGCGCGCATGCGCGAACGGGCGCGGCTCCCAGGGGTTTTTTTTTTTTAGGCCAAACGGGTCCGTGCGGCTCATTCGACGTTTCGGGTGGCCGACCCATGGACTAGAAGAACTGAAAGGTCCCTTCCAACTCAGTTATTCTATGTTCTATGTTCTAACTTCTGCCATGCCATCTTTCTTCACCTGTTCTAAAAACTGAGAATTGTTTGTCAGGATGCCATGACCTCCCATTGCAGATTATCAATCTCTTACCCTTAAGGCCTTGAAGGTCCTATTTCACAAGTGAAAACAGTGGGAACAAATCCCTTCTCCCTTCCCATATATTGCCTTCTCCCTCCCCTTCCTTGTTATCTACCATTTTATGAAGCCACATCTCATTTACACACATTGTCTTTGCATTGCTCTCAGTGGGATGGCCATTATCTGTTTTTTGGGGGAGAGGGGCAGGGGGCATTTGAAAGAAAAAGATTGGCTTTAATGTCTGACAGTGGAAAAGCACTGATTATAGAGCTTTGTACAGCTTACAAAGGAGAACTCACTCCCTCCCTCCCCCCTGCTTTTCTCCCTCTTGCACAGGATAATTTTGAAAAATTTCAGAGCTTTAGGACATCAAAAAACCCCTGATCTTTTAAGATTTCTTAGGGATCTTAAGATGGTAGCTTGTCTGTGCATGTGTGTACTCAGGATTTGTGCACTGAGACACAGGAATTATATTAGCAAACATAGCTTGTACTATACGGCACAATCTTATACTTTCTGATTTTGTAGAAACCTTAGGTTTTTAATAATATCTACTTTCTAGCTTTTCATAAACCACTGATTTGGATATTGTAAACAGTAGGTGGCAGTATTATTATTTGATTCATTAAGATTTTGCTTTGAAAAATTGGAAAATTCCCTTCTCTCTGGTGGCAGAAGATTGAAACTTAAATGATGATAAAATAGAAAAAATTAAAAACTGAAATGTGGTAATCTGTCAGGGAATAAGTGTAATTGTTCCATCTAGAGATTTTGTACTCCACTAAATTTGTATTCTACAAGCAGGCACAATAGATGTTTCATTTTCCAGTAATACATAGGTTCTGTTCCCATGACATGCTAAAATACAGAGTTCAATTATCAAAGATAAGTCCATATTATTCCTATCCATACTCCATATGTTTTTTTAAACTTTCATTTTGTCATCTAGAGCGGAAATTGATGCCCCCTGAATAAATTTTCTGTTTCCCTGCCATTTTGTTTTGTTTTTAATCTGGATCATAAAATGTTATGTACTGTCCCTGTTATGTCATTCAAGTGAGATTGCATTCATCTATTTGCTATATTTATTTATTTATTAAATTTATATGTTGTCCATCTCGCCATCACACAATTCTGACATCATGAAACTATCAACTGTACCTACAAGCAACACTCATATATAGAACTTTTAAGTTTAAGAGTTTATTGGAGTTGAGTAGCTAATAAATTAAATAAATAATAGTCTTTATGATCCTGCTTTTTCCTTTCAATTCTGCAAAGCTAAACTCTCCAGTTTCAAAATAAGATATATATGGTTCCAAGAACTCATTGCTGTTCTCGAACTAAAGTCAGCAAAGTTTCTTTCTCTTTTTTTTTGGCAGAGCAACATGTAGCATAATTATTTAAGTTATCTCATTCACTGTTTAATGCAGAATCCAAATTAAAGAATATCCAAAGATCTGCCAGTAGATGGCAGCAAAATGTTGGAGAGATCTGGATTTTTGCAGCCCAAACCTGCAACCATAATATCCCCAGCTTTTCTCTAAATACATATATTGTATGAAAGTAAGAAACTCCATCTGTAATTGGCTACCCTAACAAGTGCCTTCCACTAATTTAAGGCTATAATTCCATGTCCTGCATTTTTAGAACAATAAAGAGATATTGAGCTTCATATTTCATCCATCCATCCATTTATAGTATTTACTACCCACCCTAATCCCAAAATCCAAAGTTAGTATGATAAATAATATAACTATCAATCAGTACTACAGGGAGTCCTCAATTTACAACCGTTGAAGCATCCCCATGGTCATGTAATTGAAATTAAGGTGCTTGGCAATTAGTATATATTTATAATTGTTGCAGCACCCCGGGTCTTGTGATCACCATTTATGAGTTTCCCAAATGGTTTCTAACAAGTAAAGTCAATGGGAGAAGTTGGATTTGCTTACTACCTGGTTCACATAACAACTGCAGCAATTCACTTAACAGCATAGAACAGAGCTATTAAGGATGAATGATTGTTCAATCCCATTTAATGAAGATCTCTTCAAGTAGAATTACTGAGAATAGCATTTTGATTTTTAGGAGTTGCATCAAATTGATTAAGCAACATGAGAAAACACTTCCTGATCATAACCTGATTAGATTTTACAGCTTCTTACAAAAACCTTCTTGCAAAATTAAAAAGAGGTGGAGGCTTCTAAAACAAAGTATGACAACCTGCTGATCCATATTTAAAGTGAAGAGTTTGGGGGATTAAAGGCAGATTATCTTCATGTTATAAAGCTGGGCATTTTGAAGGTACTTTCTTAAATGACTCAATCAGGATGATAACCTAAAGGACAGAAAGAGATTTGCATGTATCCAAGTGCCTAAAGTTTCTGGGTTACAGGAGTATTGATCATAAACTTCCGTTAACTAAGGTGAATAATCTTGCAACGTCTCTCTTGCTGGTAATCTTTCTTTCTCCAGTCAAGAAGCATGTTAAACAAGACTGTAAGGCAAGATGGTGTTTCTTATGGCCACATGCTCAGCCTTCCAAGGGTCCAAACCCTCATCCTCCTATGTCACTAAAATGCTCGTTCCTTGTTTATGATCAAAGCCCATTAATAGAGACTTCTTAAAGAGGGCCGGCAGTGGGGGAAGTTCAACCCTTTTTATTTTTATGCAATCATTGCAAGAGTTCTTGGCAGCATTTTTATAAGTTAAAATGCAATGCAAAAAGTTCTTTTGATATTCCCCATGTATTCCTGATTATTTGGTCGCTAACTTCAAGGAACAAAAAAGAGAAAAAATTACACTGGGTGTAGACTTTTTATTACAATCCCTCATTATCAATGGTACTCATTACCACAAACTTTGGTAGCAAATTGCACTGTTGAATTTTGATGGGTTAGACTGTATAATGTTCACCATTAGAGTGAGAGAAAAGGAAGTGACAAATAAAAACATTTTAAGGGTACCTGAATCTCCCTGTGCCTAATCCAGAATCTTAACCACTACATCTCCTGCCTTCTATAAGAGTGTATGTGTGTATGTACTGACTGCCTCATTTAGCAACTGCAGTTACAACAGTGATGAAAAAATATCTTTGTCACCTGTCCTCACATTTATGACCTTTGCATTTCTGTAAAGAAAAGATAGGCTGAAGCAGGATCATAAGCACAGTCATGATTTTACATATAAGTCATGTTACTTATATGTAAGGGTATAGGTCAGGGGTAGGCAACCTTGGCTCTTTTATGACTCGTGGACTTCAACTCCCAGAATTCCTGAGCCAGCCATGCTGAGGGGAAAGGGAGAGGTTTCCAAGCTGAGCCATGCTAGCTCAGGAATTCTGGGAGTTGAAGTCCACGAGTCATAAAATAGCCAAGGTTGCCTACCCCTGGTATAGGTCTATACATATGTTGTATAAAGTATGTTTAAATGTGTATTAAGTATGTGTACACTTTGAGACCAAGCAACTAAATTTCATTTTTAATGTGTGCCGTTGTGCCCACAGTAAAAAATGACAATAAAGGTTATCTAATCTAAATTTCACTTAGCGCCTGCCTTGCTTAAAACCCGGTATGGTTGCTAAATGAAAACTATTTATATACACAGACACACACAAGCACACCAGTGATGGCAACAGTGAAACAGCCTTGCCTTCTAATATAGTATTTTTATTCCATCTTCTGGATCTCTTGGAAATATCTGACTGGTCACAGTTAGATGTGAAATAACACTTTTTTTAAAGTTGCTAGATCTTAAGTGGCATTTTTTTCTATTTCTGTTTTGGAAGTTCTAGTGTTTTCCTTTCGCATACATTACAAAACTGTTGAAAGCTATCAAGTCCCAAACGTTTGCCATCCTTGTGTTAGACTGATGCCAATAGGAATATAAGCCGTCCTCACTTAACAATTGTAATTGGACTGGTAACCCCATCACTAAGCAAAGTGGTCATTAAGTGAAACATTACATGACCACACCAACCAATGATTGACTTTGCTTGTCAGAAGCCAGCAGGGAAGATTGCAAATATTGATCACATGATTGCAGGGACTCTGCAATGGTCATAAGTGCAAGGGCTGGGTCATAAGTTATTTTTTTCAGTCCCATCACAACTTTAAACAATCGCTAAGCATCTATAATACATATGTCAAAGAGTTTGTTTGGAGGTTCTAGCAGGGAAGTGCAGCTATCATATAACCTTAATGGAAGATTGCTACAATCCTTCTATCTGCGATGGATTCCTCTTCCTCTGCAGCTTTGGGAGGGAAGCACATGGAGCAGCGAGGTAGGATGAGGCCATCTGCTCAGCCAGTTAGCCAAATCTATGCTAGATATCAATGAGGTGACAGATGCCACAACTAGATCAACCCCACACCCGTCTTCCCTACTTGCCTCCCTTTGAGCCACTGTTGTTGTATATCGTATGCAAGTCTGTGAAGAACCATGCAGAGTTTCTAAAGTTTACAATGAAGTGACCAACCTGTTGATGTGACTTGTTCAAAGAAACATTACAACTTGCAAATATTGAACTTTTTTGGGTTCCATTTTCTTTTCTGATGTGATTCCATCTTCTGATTTAGGACAATTAGCAGATTGGAGTAGTGTGTAACTGTTTGAGCATGTGCCAGAGCAGAAATATATCAAGCAAATAAATAAATACCCGAAAGGATTGTATCCTTCCCTAATACCTTAGATCAGGGATGTCAAACTCAATTTCATTGAGGGAATCAGCATTGAGGTTGCCCTCGGGGGGCTGGGTGGGTATGGCCAGAGTGGGCACAGCCTACTGGCTGGGCATAGCTGGGGTGAGTGTAGCCTACTAGGTGGGTGTGGCCAGCTCAATGTTGCTTGCATCAGGGATGCCTGTGAGGGCCTGGGCAGGACTGGGGCAGATCCGAGGGTGTCCGGTGGAGTGGGGTGGGAGGGCCGCATCAGCATTGCAGGTTGCCCTCGGGGGGCTGGGTGGGTATGGCCAGAGTGCTGTGCACAGCCTACTGGCTGGGCATAGCTGGGGTGAGTGTAGCCTACTAGGTGGGTGTGGCCAGCTCAATGTTGCTTGCATCAGGGATGCCTGTGAGGGCCTGGGCAGGACTGGGGCAGATCCGAGGGTGTCCGGTGGAGTGGGGTGGGACTGGGGGCTAGCACCAGGGCATGGTCCACTGGAGGAGCCTCACTGTCCCTCCCAGGCTGTGCAGGGGGGCTGGACGGTGGCACGGGCTGCTGGAGCCCTGGGCAGCGGAGGTCAAGCACCCAGCCCAGCCCTCAAGCTCCTGTGGCACTGGGACCCCACAACCCAGCCTAACACAGTCCCACTTCCCCGAGGGGGTGCCCAGCTGTGCTTACCTCCTCCTCAAGGCTGCTGCTGCTGTGTTCGCTCAGCCAGGTTGCTCAAGGTGGGTGCAGGAGGGCAAAGTGTGTGGGTCACAGGGAGGCCCACTCCCTCTCCATGCAAGGAGACCTGGCTTTGTAACCAAAGCATCCTTAGTGATAGGATGGGAGACCCCCAGGATAGGCCAGGAGGATGGGGTAAGGGGATGGCGAAAGGTCAGCAGGGCTGCTGGTGGCCAAGTGCTAAGGCAGGACTTCCCTCAGACCGTCCCTCCCTCTCATTCCAATCTCCCTCCCTCCCTCCCTCCCTCCTCCTCCCTCCCTCCCTCCCTTCCTTCCTTCCTTCCTTCCTTCCTTCCTTCCTTCCTTCCTTCCTTCCTTCCTCCATCCTACCCTCCCTCCCTCCCTGCCTCCCTCTTTCTCATCCATCTCCTTCCTCCTTCCTTCCTTCTTCCTTCCTTCCTTCCTCCTTCCTTCCTTCCTTCCTTCCTTCCTTCCTTCCTTCCTTCTTCCTTCCCTTCCTTCCCTTCCCTTCCTTTCCATTCCATTTCCCTCCCTCCCTCTTTCCCTCCCTCCCTCTTTCTCATTCCCATCTCCTTCCTTCCTTCCTCCCTCCATGCTGCCTGATGGACGGGATCCAGCCTGTGGGCCGAAAGGCAGGGAGATGGGAGCATGCAGTGGCACAAGCTGAGCATTGGCAAGGGCCAGCTCCCAGTCGCCCTCTCCACCACATGGTAGGGCCGGAGAGGGGAACATGGCACTCACGCCGCATGCAGAGCCGCAGCCTGGAACTACCAACGGCCAGCAATGTGTGAGCCACCCGGTCAAGGATGGCTGCACCTTGAGCACTGGGGAGTGAGGCTGACAGAACTCCATGGCCTGAGCAAGGAGAGGTGAGGCCCAGCAAAGTGGGGTCGGGTGTGGTGAGATGTGGCCCGGCAAAGCAGAGGCGGACGAGAAGTGGAGCGGCCCGGCAAAGTGGGGCATAGCCGGGTGTGATGGGGCGAGGCCAGGAGGGGTGAGGCAAATGAGCTGCAGCTGCTGCTGCACACCACCAGCCCCTGAGCACTCTCCGTTTCCTGTGCGTGTGCTGGGAGGGTGCCCAGCCGGGGTGGGGTGGGGTGGGGTGGGCCAGGGCCGGGGCAGCGGGAGCCGGTCCCTTGCCATCTCTGGGACAGCCCCAGTCCCAATCCAAATCCGGCCCGTGGGCCTTGTGTTTAACATGTCTGCCTTAGATTAAGCTGCTTTAAACTGCAGTTGGAGATTAGGCAAATAGCAATTGGGGAATAAAGTGTCTGTTGTGGTGGCACCTCAACACCTGTAACTTTCTCTCCTGAAACTCATCATATTAAGTTTCAAACCAGGTTTTTCGAGAAATATACAGCCAATAATTACATTTTGTTTTTGACGAGCTTAAAATTGTTTGTGTTCTTCATTGGGTACCTTCTTATTCATAAAATTGTATTCTATTGAGCTGATTCTTGAATATTTATTAAAGCAAGCTTGAGACATTAATTTCAGAAGAAGTTGTGCAGATGGAAATTATGATTATGCTTTTTACTTTTATTCACCCAAGGCAATAATTTTAAAACAATCTTCAACTGCTCTAAGTCTGGACATATTAAATACCATAATTACTTTCTTTCTTTCTTTTTTTTTGTAAAAGTTTTATTGGTTTTTTACAATAACAACCTTAGTGCCTGGTGTACAATGTGTTGTCTTGGTTCATAAATATTTTAGAAAAGAATATACAATTAATAGTTCGTAAACAATAATAATTTTTATATTTCCATAATTAGTATATCAATTAATAATATATTTCCTTGATCTTCTCTTCAACCAGTAGTATTCTCCTTCTACAACATTAAACAAATATAGTTTCTAATATTTGATATTTTCCATATTTAAATGATTAAATAAAAACATTTTCTTCTATATTTATACCAACAATAGTAGTGTCCATATATAGCATTTTTTTGTTATCAGCTTATGTTATTTTTGTAAGAGTCATCTTATTGATTCACCATATATCTTATTTTCATAAATCTTGTTTAGCTCAATTTCTCCATAATATTCAAACAATTCTTGTCAATCATATTTTTCCCAGTATTTAACATCTAAATATCCAAATTTTCCATTTAAATATATCATCCCAGTATTTTCATATTTCATATATTATAGAGATACTATACTACTTATCTATCATAACATCTATCCATAACATCTTTCTAGTCAATTTATATTTCACTTCTACTTGTAAAAATTAGTTAAATCACTATATATCCTTTTTTTCAGAGTTCTTATTAAGCCTAATTTCCCCTCTATATTTCAATCATTCCTTAATCCTAAATGTTTTCAAACTTAATTTGTCTTTAAAATTCAAACTGTTCCTTCTCTTACAACATCCTAATATTTTTACATTTTGTATCTTATCAAAAAATACTATATTACTTATATCTCTTATCCCATTTATTCTAAAGTCCCTTTATGGCCAAAGTTATTTGTTTATTTAGCCATATTCAAACAAGTGTTTACTCATATAATATTCCATCTGGTAGGGAGAATCCAGTCTCTTCAGCCCTTCTCTAATCTTCTTCCTTTGCCAAATTGTTTTCCAAATTAATATTTTCAACTTGTCCTCTTCTTGTATTTTTGTAGTTATTGTTAGGAGTAGAAGATACATAGTAGATAAGATGTATGCTTTTTGTCTCCCAAACAATGATTCTCCTAGCAGTGTCCATTTTGTTAAGTCTTCTTTCTTCTCAGGTTTATTTTGACGTTCTAATGTAGTGATGGCGAACCTTTTAGAGACTGAGTGCCCAAACTGCAACCCAAAACCCACTTATGCATCGTCGAGTGCCGGGTGGGTGTGGCCAATTGGGTGGGTATGGCTGCGGTGGTAACGGCAGACAGGGTGGGACTAAAATGTTCAATCAATCAATTCCAACTTTGCAAGATCTTTTTTTTTTCCACGAGAAGTTGAAATTGACTGATTGAACTTTTTTTTTTTTTGCACACAGCAGTGGAGGCCTAAAGCGAAAAGGTTTTATAAAACCCAGCTGAAGGCCTAGGACTGGGGCGACGGCACGCGTGGCCACAGAGAGGGCTCTGAGTGCCGCCTCTGGCACCCGTGCCATAGGTTCGCCACCACTGTTCTAATGCATAAGGTATCTTTTCCATATTTATTGTTGTATCCAAGTCTTGTAAGTTTTTTCTTGTTTGTATTAAATTATAATTCCCTTCATTTGTAACTTCACCAGTTAAGTCATTTTTTTCTAGTTCACATTCTGTTGTCTGGATTGTTTGTTCGTTCTTTACCATCATTCTTTGGATGTTTTTTGATTGAAGATTTAAGTTAAAAGAATATTCACTTATAGTATCAAAGTTATGTTTAATCTCTTCGTGGTTTAGGTCTATTGTAGTTTGTATCTGTTGTAGCATTGCATAAATTTCATCTTGGTATGGTAAATATCATAATTTCATACCAGAGCTGTAATGACACACTTATTAAAACCTGTGGAATATTTGCAATTAACTTCAACAGATTTCTTATTTCAATATAACTATCCAAATATTAACATTAGCTTATGTTAACCCCAAGAATCTTATGTGAATGAGAACAAATCATATTTTATGTAATGTTTGTGCAGAAATATTGAATATTTAAAAGAGTTCACAAACTTTTAAGCACCATTGTGTAGTGAACTGTCATTCATATAATTCATACTCATTCCTCTTCTCCTTTGCCTCCACCTACCTAGAGAGTTTAGGAAGGGTTGCTGGAAATTAAGGGAAAGCAACAAGTCTTCCCTTGCCAAGCAGCATTGTAGGGAAAAGGTTGAAAAATGGCCTTTTTTCTCATATTCACTGGGATAAAACAAGAAACAACTATGTCTCCCTGTTTTCCAGTTATTTGGCTGATCAGCTGATGAATGGACAAAGGAAGAATACTGCAATTTGCATAAATAGCAAAAAGAAATGAAACATTGAACACCCCACTTCAAGCAGAGGAATTTTTCAATAATCATAGAGATTTTTTGGAAAGAGGTGAAGCGGAGCCTAAGAAACAAGAGGAAATGAATGTGGCTGGAACATCTAAACAGATGGAACAGGATGAACCTAAAAAGACACAAACAGAGGAAGATGTAAGACCGAAAGATCAGAGACAGATAACCTCACCTAGAAGATTGAGGGCTAGAAATAATTGAAGTTATGGAGGAGATTGGAGTTTTTTCAATAAACATAAATGGTCTGAACTCTCCTTCAAAAAGGAGAAAAATATTTACTAGACTACAAAAACTAAAAAAGGATATAATTTGTATTCAAGAGACACATATTAAGAGACAACATCTTAGAATTTTACAACAATCTAAATTGGGTAAACTTTATGCTTCTTTGGCAATTCAAAAGAAAAGAGGTATAGCTTTGTATATAAAAGAAAAGTTGAACCCAAAACAAATCTATGCTGATGAAGAGGGGAGAGTATTAATAGTAGAAATTACATGGAATCAAAAACAAATATTGATGGTGGCAATATATGCACCCAATGAGAAGCAAGACCAGTTTTACCAAAAATTACATGATAAACTAGTGGACTTAAATTACCAAAATCTTTGCTTATTAGGAGATTTTAATGTAGTAGCTGATGCAATACAAGATTATAAAAGTTCCAAACAAGGGAAAAAAGGAGGAAACGTTCTACCGAAGACCTTTTTAAAAATGAAAGAGGAATTGCTTCTACAAGATGTTTGGAGAGAGATGAATCCGGAAAAGTTACAATATACATTTTATTCGAATCGCCATAAATCATGGTCAAGAATTGATATGATATGGATGTCTCAAAATTTGAAGACTATAATACAAGAGGTCAAAATAGAACTTAATATTTGGGCAGATCATAATCCACTTAAAATGATTTGGAAAGGAACCAAGAAACAATTAAGATGGTCATTAAATAAATCTATATTGAAAGAGAAAGAATTTTTACAATTAGCAACAAAAGAAATGGAATTTTTTTAAAAAATAAATAAGAAAGAAGAAACGTCTCTTCAAAATGTATGGGATACGGCGAAAGCATATTTTAGAGGTTTGGCTATAACGTATACTGCCAAAAAGAACAAAGAAAAGAAGCAAGTACAGTTGAGGCTGAAAGAAGAAATTAAAAAATTTGAATTGGAATTACGAATTGACCCACAAAAGAAGGAACTAAAAGCACAAATGGAATTGATAAAACATAAATTAAATTTATCCGAGATGGAGATGATGGCATAACAGATTAAACGATCCAAACAAATTTTTTTTGAAAATGCTAATAAACTGGGAAGATGGCTTTCATATAGATTGAAGAAAGAAAGAGAAAAGAGAATGATAAGTAAATTACAAGACTCAAAAGGCGAGATATATTGCCACAATGATGTGATGGAAAAAATTGTTAAAGATTATTATGAGACATTGTATAAGGCAGAGGTGGTCTCTGAAGAAGCAATAAAAGATTATTTAATTAGACCTGATCTTCCAAAGGTGCCAGAGAATATGCGACATATTTTAAATGAGAAGATAACAATGATGGAAATCACAGAGGCAATAAAAAGACAAAAGAAGGATAAAACCCCGGGGCCTGATGGGCTCCCTGCAGAAGTTTATGTAGCTTTACAAGATACAGTAAGCCCGATTTTGAAAGAATTGTACAATGAAATCTTTTTAGAGACAAAAATACCAAATTCGTGGATTGAAGCTAATATTACCTTGATACCTAAAGAAGATACTGATCTTACACAAATCAAAAATTATAGACCAATATCGCTATTAAATGTGGATTACAAAATTTTTACTTCAATAATGGCAGAAAGATTGAAGAAATTCCTGACTGAATTTATTCATACAGATCAAAATGGTTTTTTGCCTAAAAGACAGATAAAGAACAATTTAAGGATTATTTTAAATGTTTTAGAATATTATGAATATCAGCCAGGAAAACAGATGGCACTTATATTTCTTGACGCACAAAAAGCCTTTGATAATTTAAATTGGCAATTTATGTTTCAACAGTTGATGGAAATGGACTTTGGTAAAAACTTTATAAATGTGATCCAAGCAATATATAATAAACAAACAGCAAAGATATTTTTAAATGGAAAATATACAGATGGCTTTGATATCAAAAAAGGCACAAGACAGGGATGTCCACTATCCCCCTTGTTATTTATTCTTACACTGGAGGTGTTGGCTAGAGATATTAGACAAGATACAGAAATTAAAGGATTGGAAATAAAAGAACAAAAATATAAATTACAGGCTTTTGCGGATGATTTAGTCTTTATTATAGAGGAACCATTGGAAACAGTTACTATACTTCTGCAGAAAATAGAGGAATTTGGAGATGTAGCAGGCTTGAAGATAAATAAAGAAAAGACTAAAGTATTAACAAAAAACCTAACAGACAAACAGAGATCTCAACTTGCAGAAAGATCAAATCTTCAAATGGCTAAAAAAGTTAAATACTTAGGAATCTATTTAACATCAAAATATACAACAATAAAAGAAGATAACTATGAAAAACTAATGAAACAAATAAAAGTAGATTTGGAAAAGTGGAAAAATCTTCAATTGACATTGTTAGGCAGAATAGCGACTGTGAAGATGAACATTTTACCAAAAATATTTTTCCTATTTCAAACGATCCCTGTTAAATTGGGTAAGAAATTTTTTGATGATTTAAATTCAACAATATTGACATTTATATGGCAAGGGAAGAAAGCACGAATTAAAACTAAACTATTACAAGAAACAAAAGATAGAGGGGGTTTTGGACTTCCGGACTGGAGACTTTATTATCAAGCGTCTATGTTACTTTGGCTCAAAGAATGGATTATGCTGAGAAATAAATGACTTCTTTACTTAGAGGGACATGACTTACAATTGGGCTGGCATGCGTTCTTATGGTATGAGAAAAACAAGTACATAAATATTTTCAAAGACATGCCATAAGGAATGTGTTGTTCTCAGAGTGGGAGAAAATTAAACATAACATTTATATGAAAATATCAGAGTGGCTTTCAACGATGGAAGCATTTGCTTATCCAAATTTAATTAACTATGACAAACTTGTTACTTATAAAGACATTTTAGATAAGGATGGAAAACTTAAAGTCAGACTAACTCTCTATCAACAAGGCATTGACTTAACATGGTGGTCCTATCTGCAAATTCAAACAAGATATGAAAAAGATGTAAAAGTAATGGACTTTTATAAAGAACAGACAGTATTTGACAAAACACTTTTGAAAACAGATGAAAATTTGATTAAGAAACTTTATAAATTTCTATTAAATTGGAAGATGGAAGAAGAACAAGTAAAAGAAACAATGATAGTGTGGGCAAAAAACTTTGGATATTCCATAGACTTAGAAGACTGGGAAAAGCTTTGGGAGAGAAATATTAAACTTACTAAAGCAGCTTCATATAAAGAGAATTTATATAAAATGTTTTATAGATGGCATATGACACCAGTTAGATTAGCGAAAATGTTTAAAAATGTATCGAATACTTGTTGGAAATGTAAAGAGAAACCAGGTACTTATTATCATATTTGGTGGATGTGTCCTAAAGCTAAGAAATTTTGGTTTAAAATTCATAAATGGTTAGAAAAGATGACTAAAACACAAATAGAATATAAACCAGAATTATTTTTGCTAGGAATATTAGAATCTAACTATGGTAAAGAGAATGAATATTTAATATTACATGTATTGATAGCAGCGAGAATTGTATTTGCTCAATTTTGTTAAAATGAAAATTTACCACACGATCAGATTATAATTATGAAAATTTTAGAATGTGCAGAAATGGACAGATTGACGGAGATTAAGGAGAAAGAGAATTCAGTGTATTTTAGGACATGGGAAATTTTTTATCAATGGTTAGCATTACGTTAGAGCTAAATTATATTTAATTAGTAAGCTTTTATTTTATGACTATTTTTAGTATTAATGACTATAATTGTTTAGTATTGTATTAATTACTGTTATTCAATACGTGTACCCGGATGAGAGTTTGCTTGGGTAAGCGTTGGATTTTTTATGTGGGGGTAACCCCACTACTGTACCTATCCCTACCCCTATTCCCATCCCTATCCCAACCCCACTTCCTAACCCCATCCTTTACCCATAGTATTCCTATCCTTCCCATACCCATATAAAATTTAATAAAATATATTTTTTTAAAAAAAGAAATGAAACATTTTATTTAAATTATGTGGGTAATCCTCAGTTAATGACCATCGTTCAGGAACTACGGTATGTAAAGTTACAATAATGCTGATCAAGTGGTATTTATCACTGTTCCTCAAAGATTTGAGCATTCCAGCACTCCCACAGTCATGTGATTGTGATCTGGGTCCTTAGCAATCAGCTTTCATTTACAATGGTTGCAATATCCCATGGTCATGGAACTGCAATTTTCAGTCTTCCCTGCCGACTTCCTGCATAGAAAGTCAACAGGAAAGCCGGAAGAAAAGGTTGCAAGTCTCTCCAGTAAGTCATTCCCACTACTTTCCCATGTCCCCTCCTGTCCTCTCGAAGACTCACTACTTGCCTGACCATGGCAGCAATGTCATGAAATATACACCTGGAGAATCAGTGGATAAGAGTTTTGGCAACACAGAACATTCCCAGTGAGATGCCCAGATTAAGACACTGGGCAATCCAGAGCTGGAAGAATGAAGAGGTTCAGGGTGGCCATTCCTTAGAATCTCTCAGTAAGTGCCGTGTTTCTCCGAAACTAAACCCGCCCCCGAAAGTAAGCCCCAGATGATTTTTTTGAGGTGGGCCTAATATAAGCCCTCACCCCGAAAGTAAGCCCTAGTTAAGGGCCTGCACGGACGGCCTGCCGCTGATTCCGTCTGGTTTCACCATAGACACAAGGTAAGGGGGGGATCTGCCAGTGCCTCTGTGATGAGGCAAAGCCGATGGGGGAGGGGGGATCTGACCCACGATACTGGTATACCGGTTCCTTACCGCCACCCGGCTTGTTCTGCAGCCTCATGGCAGAGGCAATGGGCGCAACGCACGAGGCGGCCAATAGCCAGTTTCGGCGCAACGCGACCGCTTGCCATCAGCTGTGGCCATTGGCCGCCTCGTGCATCGCGCCCAATGCCGCTGCCATGAGGCCTGGCAGATCCTCCCCCCTTCTGACCCATGTGCCATTGTACGAGTTCCTTATCGCTGTCCGGCTTGCTCTGCAGCCTCATGGCAGCAGTATTGGGCAGGAGATGGCAAATGGCCAGTTTTGGTATGATGCAGCCGTTTGCTGCCAGCCGCGGCCATTTGCTGCCTCACGCGTCGCGCCCAATGCTGCTGCCAGGCCTTAACTCTAATACCCACTGCCCCCCAACCCTAACAGGAGATGGGAAGCCCTGGGGAAATAAACGAAAAAACTTGGGTGAGAAAAAACAGTTTTTCCAATTTGTTTCCAAAGCCGTTTGGAAACAAACGGGAAAAAGACCTGTTTTTTCACAAGTTTTCCGGGTTTTTTCAGGCCTTCCCATCTCCCGTTAGGGTTGGGGGGCAGTGGGGATTAGAGTTAATGTACGGTAGGCCTGGCTACGGACTCGCGTGGGTCAGATCTCACTAAGTTGGAATTGATTGATTGACCTTTTTTCCCAAAAAAACTTATTTTGTTCCCCTACACAGGGCGGTGGCGGATCTCAAAGGAGAAATGGCACGGTGCTGGGAGTCAGGTAAGGAAAGAAATGCAATTCCTGGGGGGAGTGAGGACATCTGGGCGGTATTGTGTCAAGCTCTCCGGCTCCATGGGGAAGGGGCAGCCGGCATGGGTGCTGACAGCAGGACGCCCGCGAGCTTCACCACCCTCCCTCCCTGAGCCTCCGGCACTCCACCTGCCACTTTGGTGAATCTGTAGGCAGAGCTGCGAAGTTCTCTTCTCTGACAGAAAAGATAATGGGCAGGTGAAGAGGAAACCTTCCCCACTTGTTCCACGGCTGCTTTTGGCCAAGCTGCATTGCGCTCACCAATGGCCCACCCGCCTGCTTCACCATCCTCTCTCCCCAAGCCTCTGGTGCTCTACCTGCCTCTTTGGAGTCTCGTAGACAGAGCTGCGAAGTCTAGCTCGGGAGTGATAGAGAAGAGAATGGGCACGTGAGGGGGGAACCTGCCCCACTTGTTCCGTGGCCGTTTTTGGCCAAGCCGCTTTGCACTCGCCAATGGCCTGCCCGCCTGCTTCACCACCCTCCCTCCCTGAGCCTCCAGTGCTCCACCTGCCGCTTTGGTCAGCCTAGTGACCCCCACCTCACCACCCTGCCCGCCGCCGCCTAGCACGGCCACTCGGAGGCTGCAGGGCCTGGCCTGGCACAGGAAGGGCACATGCCCACCCTCCAGCCCTGGTACTGTACCTGGTTTGCCACACTCTTGCCGCTGCATTGCTTCTCCACCCCATGCACAGGCCCTGCCCCACACCTGCGTGCTCATGGCCTACTACTGTAGTAGCGGCAAAAAGTAAGCCCTCCCTGAAAGTAAATCCTAGTGCTTACTTCACAGTACAAAAGAAAGTAAGACGGGGTCTTACTTTTGTGGAAACACGGTATCTAGTATGTTAGAAGGTTATAGCTTTAGTTTGGCAAGATTCTGTCCATTAGATATAAGCAGATAAAGGATTGGACTTGATTGGATTTTGCTGCATTGTCCTTGGGCTTGGCCCTGACATGCAGCCATTTACCTGGCCACCCTTCTCCTTGTGAGTCACCTGGCATTTGCTTCCACATTGATTTTGTTTGTTGGAACCTGGCAGGAAGTTGTTAGGAAATCCTTGCTTAATGACTCATGTTCCTCTTTTAATGACAGCAACAGGACTGCTGGAAATGCCATTGCTAAGTAATGCAGTCATTTGCATTCTAAACCACATTACTTGGAGCATGGTGACTCACGTGATTAGGACACTGCGTTGGAGGTTAGCAAGCCCACGTTTGAGACCTGAGTGCTGCTGCATGGCGGAGTGAACTCCCATCTCTTGCTCCAACTGCTTGACAGGGATATGAAAGGAGTTTCCAAGGGTGTTACCTGGGCAACAGTGATGTCACTGGCTAATCTTTTTAACCTGTACCTTAAACGCGTGCCTCCGACATGAACAGGATGGGGGACCACATTACTTAGTGATGGAAATTTCATGATCAACTGCTGTTGTAACTTAAGGTCTATTAAAGCTATTAAGCTCAAGGTTTATTTCCTTCTGAATGTTACTAGTTTTCCTGTTTTTTTGACACCTGTATAGGATTACTTAATTTGAGTGTCGGGTCTCATATCTTCATTAATCTGTGTAACATTTTACTTTGTACTGAAATTGTTCCATTTCTGTACTATTCTAAGTGTACTATTCTAGCTCTGCATGCTATGCAAATGGAATTTCTATTATAGTTTTGATATATATAAAGTGTATAAATACTTATTGTCTTAAAGCCAGGCTATTTCACTAGGTTATCTATGTCTCATTGTGCAAATAAGCACTTCTGCATGGTGTTAAAATATTTATCAAACCAGTGTTGCTTTCATACATTTCAAACAACTACCAATGCTGTTTCACAGATTGGCACCATTTTTTATTTATTAAGCATAGTTTACAACATATTATTTAACTCTTCCAGTAACAACAAATGTCCAGGTATGGGAAATATAATTAAGTTAACAATGTAGTAAAAATACCATTGTAATAAGTGAAATAACTGGAGAAGTGGCTAGAAACAGCAATTCATATTCTTAACAGTTAAAGAAACAATAATATATATAACAAACAGATTACATAAAAATTCCTGAATTAAGTATATTCTCACAGTCCAATAAACCAGCCAATATAACAATTAAATCTAAGCCTTTTGTATAAATTTAATATTGGAAGATCCTGACACATATTATAGATGTGTTTGAGGATTGTGGGCATGTACTAAATAATGAATTTAGAAGATGGATATCAGCCAATTGATTTAAAAGCACTGAGAATATTATCTAGTCATTAAAAACAAATTAGCTGTTTAGAAGCATCATTCTTGGAATAATTTCAGTAGCAAAATTTGGTTTTACTTTTCTTCCAACAATATAAATATGGCTGTTAAAATAAGGTTCCATTTTCATGATGACTGGAAGTATTGTTGACTTATGTTCACAATTAATGCAAAATAAAATATCAATAATATACACATCTAATGATTAGGCATTGCATTTTCATTTTTTGGCTTCTTTGTGAAAAACTTTAATAGTAAATAAGATAATTCAAGCACATTTAAAAACATGCAAATGCCTGAAACTGCAAGCATGAAAATAGTAAATACAGTTTTTTCAGTGGGTCGGGAAATAAAACAGTCAACTGTATTTGGGCAAGGAAAATCAGTACATTTCACTAACCGAGGCATTTGATATCCTCTGTAAATGTAGTAAAATATATATGTGAAGGCTACCTCAAAGATAATTCGGAAAAAAATGCTACTAGTGTATGTCCACCATAGGGGACCCTCGATATGAAACCTTTGTCTTTTGAGATCTTCGACATCCATCTTTCTGTGTCTATATTCCTGTTTTTTCTTATGTCTTCTGTATGCCACATGCATTGCCACCAACAGAGCAGGAGTAGAGACAAAGATAAGTTGGAGAGCCCAAAGTCTAATGTGAGAAAGTGGGAAATGCTGATCATAGCAGACATTTTTACATCCAGGTTGTAGGGTATTACAAGAAAAATCTTGCTGCTCGTCTCCCCAGACCTTTTCTGCTGCAACTACAAGAATCATGACACGGAAAATAAACAGGACAGTGAGCCAGATTTTCCCAATGCTGGTGGAGTGTCTGTTTACACCTCCTAAGATGGCTTGTAGAGCTCCCCAGTCCATAACTGAGTGTGTTCTTTGGTCTATTAAGACAAAAATAATATGCCAGTTTATAAGTAGTTTCATTCCATAATAAAAGTTTCATTTAAAATTCTCACATTTTAACTAGGCTAAAGAAAGAATAAAATCTCTGCTACAGAACTGATAGTTAATGTTAATGAATAATTTATGGAAACGGTTCCATAATATTTACCAATTATTGCTATTCGTTAGTGCCTGCAGTTGCCACATAACTGTTCCATAGAAGCAAATCGATTTAATAATCATTCCCTGCTGTGAAAATGGAAAATGTAATATCAGAAACTGAAATATTTTAGCAGCACCCTCAACCACAATAAAAGAATACATTTATTTTTTTTAAAAAGGATGCCAAGCTCTTTTCTTTATTCTATTCCTTTTTTCTTTAGTTCTATATCTCTAAGATTGTATGATTGAGAATACCACCACTTTTTCTTGATTGATAAGCTTCTGTGGAAGCATTTGTGGCTATGATAATTAAAAGGTATATTATTTAAATATACAACAAATATACAATATACACAATTGATACAGGTTTATTATATAGAAGTTTAAATTCCATTGAAAATGCCTACTACTAGATTTGTTTGACAAGCATCATTAAAATCCAGTAGAAACTTATTTTTTAAAATTCAGCTAAAATCTTTACTTATTTACTTTTAATCATTCTTTTCTGCAACAGTTTTATGTCTCCATATAAATACACTGTCAACATAGATTATTTTTTAAAAAATAACAAGTATGCTTTTAATTCCAATATCCAGTTACCCATTCAACCACTGCATAACCTAAAATTTTATTGAACTATATTTTTTAGTGTATCTTATTGTAAACCACCCAGAAACCTTTGGTTATTGAATGGTTTTAAAATGTTAATAAACAAAGAAAATAAAATCCAAAAAATTACAAGTTTTTTGAAAAGAGGCACATACTAACTGGTATATCAGACCTAGAATCTTAACAATGAAGATTAAGACAACACACAAACTTAAGGTGGAAATTTCATTGAAATCACTAATATTAATGAGATATTATGATAATAAATATGACATTGTACAATTCATTCCTCAGGACTGCCTCTTGCAATTGTTTTCCAGGGATAGCAATATAGTTGCCAGGGAACTTTTAAAAAATGATGATGGATATGAATATAGGTAGTCCTCGACCTACGACCACAATTGAGCCCAAACTTTCTGTTGCTAAGTGAGACAGTTTTAAGTGAATTTTGCCAATTTTACAATCTTTCTTGCCGCAGGTGTTAAGTGAATCACTGCAGTTGTTAAGATAGTAACACCATTGTTAAGTGAATCTGGCTCCCCCATTGACTTTGCTTGTCAGAAGGTCACAAAAGGTGATTACATGACTCTGGGACACTGCAATCATCATAAATATGAAGCAGTTGCCAAGCATCTGAATTTTGACTGACCATAGGTGCTGCAACAGTTGTAAGTGTGAAAAATGGTCATAAGTCACTTTTTTCAATGCTGTCGTAATTTAAAATGGTCCCTAAATGAATTGTTGTAAATCGAGGATACCTGTAATAGAAAGAGTATCCTGACCACAGATGCATTAATTATCACAAATACACTAACTGAAAAACCAAAGCATTTCTCACTTTGTATCCATAATGGAATGAAAAAAGATACTAGGTTGTTATTTGCATGTCCAAATAAATCTACGTAAAATATTGTTTTAATTAATGAATTTTCAGGGCTAATAGGTTGCTCAAATCCACCAACATGGAAAGGAGTACAGCTTCCAATGCCTTATTTAAAATATAACACATGCAAAACAAGTTAAAAACAACATTATACATCACAAAGAAAAACAAGTTAAAACAACATTATGCATCACAAAAAACTGGGAGAGATTTCAAAAGCTATCTTTAAGGAATATAATTCATTATGCAATTATTATTAATGAATGAATGAATTTGTACTCTGATTTTGTGTTGATACAGCCATTTAAAATGGCTTACAACAATCAAATTAATTAATTATGTAAAATGGATATTGGCTAAACAAGTTTGTGGAATAAAACATTACAGGTACTGTAGTCC
The DNA here is from genome assembly GCA_023970755.1 of Azemiops feae. Taxonomy (NCBI): domain Eukaryota; kingdom Metazoa; phylum Chordata; class Lepidosauria; order Squamata; family Viperidae; genus Azemiops; species Azemiops feae. The sequence continues at coordinate 3,657,020 of JALGBA010003848.1, forward strand.
TTAACTTACAACAGTTTATTTAGTGACCATTCAAAGTTACAGCAACACTAAAAACAATGACGTGACCATTTTTCACGCTTACGACCATTGCAGCATCCCCATGGTCATGTGATCAAAATTCAGATGCTTGAAATAGACTCATATTTATGACAGTTGCAGCGTCCCGGGGTCATGTGATCACCTTTTGCGACCTTCTCACAAGTGAAGTCAATGGGGGAAGCCAGTCACTTAATAACCATGTCACTAATTTAACAACTGCAGTGATTCACTTAACAACTGTGGCAAGAAATGTCATAAAATGGGGCAAAATTCACTTTAACAAATGTCTCACTTAGCAACAGAAATTTTGGGCTTAATTCTGGTCCTAAGTTGAGGACTACCTCAACTTACGAGTTGAATGGAAAGATAACCTAAGGCTGAAGCAGATTGTCTCAATCCAGGAATTAACAAACTTGACAGAAAGAATTGGTTTCCTTTCAGAGTAAAGCTATAAATAATCTATATATCTATAATAGATCTATAAATAACAGTACGGAATACAGGATATTTTCTTTCTTTTAAAGTCCCTATTACAGCAGCTGTGGAGGCAAGAATGCTACTTCTATGCTGTCCAGAGGGCTATTCAGGAAAACTGATCAAATCCACATTTTGAATTTAAAATATGCTGTTCATTTGCATAAACATATAAAATTATTTTCTTTATATTTGCTTCTGCCTTGTCCTGGATCCAGTTTTTATTTATGTCAAATAATTTGAAGAAGAAAAAAAAACCCTGTAAAACATGCGATGTAACTTCAAACATGAATCCATAGGTAACACAGCATACAATACTTTGATTGAAAACTTACCACGATTGTAAGGATGAATATAAATTGGATCTTTTGATTTCAGTGGGCAAGAAGCAGGTGTTCCCTTGCAAAGAGAAAAAGAGAGAGATCCTTTTCATCACACAAATTTGGGGTTTTGTTGAAGCACACCGATGCCTTCTTCACCAATTACTTGCTGAATCTCTTTCAGACAAAATGAAAGAAGGTAACATTTCCTACTTCATCCATTCTCCTGTCTGCAATCCCTTCCCAAGGAGGGAATCCCTCTGCTGTAAACTCCCCAATTTCTCCATACAACTCAATCCTGGAGGCGCAGCTAAGCATCCAGATAACGAATCTTATTTGCTGAACTGGGGTGTGGCTAGGAAAAAAAAGCATTCCCCCAAATACTTGCCTTCTCCTTGTATGTCTCTTCCCTTTCCCTCTTTTTCTCCCTCTCATACAGATGTCTTCCACTGCAAATCTATAACTACCCCACTGTTTCTCCTCAAAAAATCCAGATTCCTTCAAGAAAAGGAAAAGAAATGCCCACACTGATCTGCTTAGTTTAGATACTTCTGGTTAGCTCCAACAGGCTGGATGCGCGCCTCCCTCTTCTCTGGCGCTCTCCGATTTCCAGGCTCCTTATGGATTAGAACAGAGGTGTCCAACCTTGGCAACTTCAAGATTTTTTTTAACAGAATAAGAGTTGGAAGGGACCTTGGAGCTCTTCTAGTCTAATCCCCTGTGGACTTCAACTCCCAGAATTCCCCAGCCGGCATGGCTGGCTGAGGAATTCTGGAAGTCCCACAAATCTTAAAAGTTGCCAAAGTTGGACACCCTTGAATTAGAACTTCCCATTTTCCTCCAAACACCCTGCAACCCTCTCCAGTTGCCATCGCCTCCAATTCTTTTTTTTTTTAATCTCCCCTCCTTTCGTCAGTTTTGAGGGAGAAACTGAAGGCGCGGTCCGCGCAGGCAGGCCTTCAGGCGGTAGCAGGCGTCCCCTCACCTTTGAAAGCAACCTGTAGGCGGGAACTCAGGAGTCGCGGGTCTTTTGGCGCCCAGTTCTCTCTTGGTCCTCTTGCGCGACGGCCGGCCGGTGCGCCCGACCGCTCCCGGCTGGTTGAGGTGCAGCAGCTTTTTAGTTACGCCTCCAGCGGATGCTGTTGCAAAAAGCAAGAGGCGGGAAAAGACCGGAGGCGGGCGAGAAGATAAATTAAAGGTAGCAAATTCTCCCAGTCCGGATCCTCGTCCGGAATTGTATAGCTCGGATTTGCATCTGCCCAGCACCTTTGAGGCCAGCAATATGACATGATTAGAGCTTTTTCTGAAGGCCTATCTATCCACTTTTATCTCCCAATTCAAGAAGTGGAAAATCAAGCTCACTCAATCAGAAAGCATTAGCCACCCTTTGCTGCTGTAAAAATGAAATACAGGTAGTCCTCAACTTACAACCACAATTGAGCCCAATATTTCTGTTGCTAGGTGAAACATTTGTTAAGTGAATTTTGCCCCATTTTACGACCTTTCTTGCCACAGTTAAGTAACTCGCTGTAGTTATTAAGTTAGTAAATGGTTGTTAAGTGAATCTGGCTTCCCCATTGACTTTGTCAGAAAGTCTCCAAAGGTGATCCACGTAACTCCAGGACATTACAACCATCATAAATAGGAGCCAGTTGCCAAGAGTTTGAATTTTGATCACGTGACCATCGGGATGCTGCAACAGTCATAGGTATGAAAAACGGTCGTAAGTCACTTTCCCCAGTGGTGGTGTAACTGAACGGCCACTAAATGAACTGTTGTAAATCAAGGACTATCAGTAAGAACCACACCCTTGAATTGAATGTAGATGGATACATTTAGGTTGCTTCCTTGATACTAGAACAGACATGGTTTATCATCTATGCTCAATCATCCAGATTATGGTTCTCCCAAAGGTGCTTTTTTCAAAAGGCAACTGGACTTTCTTGTTTTTTTTCTTTGAAAATGTTTCGCTTCTCATCCAAGAAGCAAAAAGTTTTCAAAGAAAAAAAATCAAGAAACTCCAGTTGCCTTTTGGAAAAAGCACCTTTGGGATGACATGGTTTATCATTGCCTCTCCATGAGATGTTTTCCACTTTCCCTGGTTAGCCTATAGACCTGTTATTTCATACAGGGCTTCCAACCAAGAACCAAACTGAAACTGGACATACCCTGCTTTACTTCCCAGCCCAACAACTTCCAGAAGCTGGAAAAGAGAAATAATTAGTTCATTTCTTGTTAGGATTTGAATTACCTGCTTGGGACAGTTACAGTGCCTCAGTTATCCAACAATAAGATCAGCCTGCTTGAAGAAATGATCTAGAAAACCAAGCCCACTAAAGATGGAAATACTTCTACAGTGTCTTTTGAACGTGAATGCTAGGAGATGTGTGCTTGAAGGCATTCTGGACTCTATCCATCTTGTTCCTTCTACAAAGATGTATGTTTTCTGGGCATGCTATCCTAGCTAAATATTGTTAATTATTATTAAGTTATTTCTATCCTTCACTGACTGTCTCCTGTGAAAAAGAAAAATGGAGAAAATATAAAGCTGGTTGCTTATAAATTAAATGATCTAATTCCATGCCAGAGAGTCTCAGGCAACAGTTTGTACACACCAACAGATGAGATGGGTGAGCAGGAAAATTGGATTGGCTTTTCACAGACATGGGAGTGTGCGTGATAAGTTTCATTGGTGGAAGAATACAGCTCATTTTCTCCCTTTCCCCAGTATAACAAAATATGAAAATTTAATTGAAACAAGTGAAACACATTTAATTAGTTTTAGAACAACTGAAGTAAAATGGAGATTCAATGCTTGAGGATGAGAAAAGGTTCAGAATGTTCCTCCTTTTCATTTTATTTTATTTTATGAAATGTATTGACTGCCCATCTTGCCACAAGGTAATTCTGGGCGGTTTACAATATTAAAAAGATAAAATTTTACAAAACTTATACACAATACAAACTAAATAATGTAGAAAGGTAAATGCTCAACCTAAATAAAAGAGGGGGAGGGAGGGAGTAGAATGGGGGGGGAGAAGTTATTAGTCTGTCATCCCCCTCCAATGTGAAGCCCCATTTATTGGAGCCTCAACCCCAAATGGCAGAGCCAGGTCTTCAAGCTCTTGCAGAAGGTCAGGAGGTTTGGAGCCGACCTCACTCTGGGGGACCACAAGATATGCAGGAATATTAGACATTTTATGATGCCTAATAGTCAACTTTGGAAGGTCTTCAGAACCAGAATGATTTGTTTTTTACTGCTATTGTATTATTATTATTCATTCTAGTACATTATTTGTTTATATTTTGTACCTGCCTAATGTTCTTCAGATTAGTGCAGTTAATATAGAAATTATGGAATTCTATAAAAATTCTGTGTAGAAATTATAAATTGCATATAATTGCATATGAAACATTTTTCAAATCTTGACTTCTTTTTATTTTGCATAATTCTTTGCATCGGATTATAGTTTTGATTTATCAAAATCCTTAAGTATGTATGACTTAATACTGTGCATTCTCTTAAATAACATATCCTTTGTTAAAGGATGTCACTGAGTCCATTGTCTCTGTAGTTAGCATAGCATAGAATATTCTGGTATTGCTTCATTATGGAAATGTCTCCTAACATTGTATGTTACCTGTTAGTTAAGTTTTAATATGTAGCTGAGGTTCTATCTAGCTGGCTCTGGATAGTGCTAGATTCAGTGTATGCTTTGATGTTTGATAACATCTTTTTGGTGTTGCTAAAAATGTATAGTTGCAATAATAAAATAATTATATTAAAATGAGGAAAATATTTTTCTTGGCTTAAACCAGTCAGTATATGTCTTTTCCAGTCAAGGAAAAATTACATTCCATTTACTTTTCTTCCTGTTATTCCTACCCTTAATTACTCACAATCATAATATTTTTTATCTAATCAATAAATTACTTAATTGTTTTTTAAACCTATTCTGCTTTGACAAGTAAAAATAAACTCACTGTTCAGGGCATCTTAATGTGTCAGTAATTTTACAAAGAATGGTTGAGTTATGTTTTGCACAAAACTATTACAATTTGTTCAGTTTTGTTTTAGCTTGAGATTTATGAACCTAACTGGCTATGGTTTGCAAATCATAATTTATGGCATAATATGATGCTTGAAGCTAGCCATTCTCAGATTCAGTAAACTGTGGGTAAAGCAACTATAGTTTATCCTAATGTGTGAATCCAATCTCTGGTGACCACGTACACCATCCTTGAAAGAGACAATATGTGAGCTCCTAACACTGTAACATATAGGTGTGCTGTTGATAATTGATGTCTATGTGGAAACTATAAATGTAACTAAATTTTCCCCATGTCTTATAATTACATTAATTCCAAAAGTTTTTTTGCATCTCAAGTGACTTTTAGCAGTGAACTCTATCAACTCACAGTCTCTGGAGATGAGATCAGGTTGTGAATCACTGCCTATTATGAAAGATATACCGAAAATTAAAATATGTGCTCCAGAATGATAAATTCCACGCCTATGATGTATCAGAATATAAATATGATATGTGGTTTCCTCAGATGTCATATATGTTCATCTAGCAAGAGACTACTGAGTGATGCAGTGTTCTTCCATATTCCATTTTTAAAAATCCAATCTATTTATATAAAATTAATGATGAATTTTCCAAGCAGCAAAAAATAAAGTAAAAAAATCTTTCAATCCTCCTAGCTATAGAGAGAATCATGTTTATCACCTTACCATATAGCTTTTAAAATAAAAAACTTTTAGAGTGGGTTTTTAAATTATTTTTACTGTTTGTACATTGGGTTTTTATTTTTTGTAAGCTGCTTAGAGTCATTGAAAGAGAGTGGGCAGCCATATAAATTCTATAAATGAATGAATGAATGAGTGAATGAATGAAACAGCAACCATAAATCAGCATGACAAACATGGTTGATATGGATGTGCTTTGTTGAATGTTTAAAATAATATAAACCAAAAATTTATGTCTATTACTTAAAATATTCTTTTGAGGCCAGCCTTTCCCAGCTGGTGCTTTCCAGTCATGCAATGTCCCCATACTCTCCAACCATATCCGTTGGGTAGACCTGACTTAGAAAAATGAAGTTAGCAATTTCATTTTTCCCGCTAATCATATTTTTTTAAAGCTGAAGACATTTACTTCTCAGTTAAGAAGGCATATATGCATTTCATTGTGTTCTCTTGTTCTAATTGCATCTAAATCAGTTTAAAACCTCTTGTTTAGGAGAATGTATGTAGATAGAATACCAACAATTAATATAGCCTGTCTTTAGAGCTGGTTTACTAATATGGGGTATGCATATTTAAAATTTGGGGCAGTACAGTGGGTCAGTGGTTAAGATGCTGGGCTTATCAGTTGGAAAGCCAGGAGCCCAGGTTCAAGACCTGAATGCCGCATGATGGGGTGAGTTCCCATCCTCACCCCAGCTTCTGCCAACCTATCATAGGAGTTCGAAAGTATACAGATGCAAGTAAATAAATAGGCACCACTTCAGTGGGAAGGTAACAGTATTCCGTGATGTCATGCTGGCCACATGACTACAGAAATATCTTCAGACAGTGCTGGCTCAATGGCTTTGAAATGGAAACGAGCACCGCCCACTATAGTCGGCAACAACTAGCAGAGTAAAATCCACAAGGGCTCCTTTACCTTATATATTTAAATTTTATATTTATATTTCACCTAAGCAGTTGTCTACAGTGTATTACTAGTAGGGCTATTCTATATATTTGGTTATTAGATAAGATTTATACCTTTTTGTACTATATTCATTAAAAGTTTATTCCATATTTCCTCCAAGGAGTTCAAGGCACCACAAAGTACTTCTTTCCCCCTCATCTAATTTCATAATAGGGCTGTGAGTCAAGACCACTCAAGGTTGCCTTACTGTGTTCTAGAGAAAGAATAGAAGATATATAATGAGTGGAAAATACTTTTGTAGCAAACCATTTGATGAGTCTTCATTAATAAGTTGTTGTTTGATTGCTTCTAACTCTTCATAACTCAATGGCCATTATTTCATCAGGATTGTCAATAACTGCTTCTCCGTGCTCTAATAAGCTTAGGAGATAATTAAATATTTCCACTAATGCTTGTGTCATCAGTGAAAATATATAGCTGCCTTGCCTTTTGTCAAGCTGTTTTTTTGATTGACCTTGATTTTTCCAAGCAACAGGGTGACATAGTTATGGGTATGGTCCAAAGCTAAGAATTACATCCAATAAGTTTCAAGCAAAACCAGGCTTTCATCTTTTGATTTGAAGGTGGAGTTTGACGTAAGTACTGCTGATGGAACTTATTTAGGAATACCAAGAAATTCACAGAAACATACACATCAGAAGAACATTTGGGAGTATCAAACATTTTTCACTTAAACATGATGACAGAACCAACTCATGTTTAAACAGTGGAATTAAATGGCCTATAATTATATGCATCTGATCTAATTCCTTAAAAACATTTCACTTCTCCATATAATAGAAACTTTATCTGAGTTTGCTATGTGTGTAAAAAAAAGTCACAAAGGAACCTTCCTTGATACTTTACCATTTGAGATTTTTTTTTATAATTAGAATTAAATCACAAGTTACATGATTAATAGTGTATATTCATGTCACAAATTTATTTAAATATCTAGTGGAGACGAATCCATACTGCAATTTGAAAAATGGAAAAGAAAACCATGCCATCTCTTATTAACCTTTGGCCAAAATATAAAATTGAGATGTAGCCAAGGAAATATTAATTTTTTTCCATTAAAATTCTTAGCCATGCATAGAAGGGGATTTTATTTTCTGTTGTTCCAGAAATGAAAAGACTCTTCACATACTGGCTACATTCATATACCATATTAACTGTTTTTAGTGGGGTTGGGTTTTTTGCTTTTGCTTTAACCTATGATCTTAACCTAGCCACTAAGGTTATATCATAGTTTATGGTTTACAGAATTGATGGAGAACATGAAGGCCATAGGGGCTTCTAGAAAACTTAGTACTTTGTTACCCAATTGTAAATGCTTTTGTGACAGAAAGTGCAAATTATTAAATACATAAATTGATGTTAACTTTATTTAATTTCAAGGTTAAATGTACATGAAATTAAAGAATGCTTAGGGTTTTTTTTTGTCTTGGCTCCATCCAATACTTTTTGGAGAATGACCTTTGGCACGTCAGTTAAAAATCAGATTTAGCTCTTATTTCAGAAAATTCTAGAACTCTGGATTAGATTGTTGTGTGAACAGCAAATGCTAACATTCAAGCAAGGCTGTTTTCAAAAGTGGTTAAAAAAATCAAGATGGCAGGCACAACTATGCAGTTGAAGCTCTGACCCCTTTTGTGTGCATGTAATTGTGCAGCCACGCCCATCATTTTGACATTTTTGACCACTTGGATGTCTCTGCATTCAGTAAACCATGATTAAATGAATTGTGATTTAGTATGACGAGTGAATACCGTAGAAATGAGTACCTGTCATGGGCAGCACATTATGGAATACTTTAATAATAAAGGATTCCATTTACTTAATATATACTTAAGCCATTGTTCAATGTAAAGAATGAGACAAGCAAATATCGTTGTTGCTGATATAACTAAAAGAAATGTAAGTATTTAATAGAAGAAATCATTTACTATAGAGAATAATATAAAATATTCGACTAGGGCAGGGGTAGGCAACCTTGGCTTTTTTATGACTCGTGGACTTCAGCTCCCAGAATTCCTGAGCCAGCCATGCTGGCTCAGGAATTCTGGGAGTTGAAGTCCACGAGTCATAAAAGAGCCAAGGTTGCCTACCCCTAGACTAGGGTAATCAATCATGGCAATATTTGATAATAAATTATAATAAAATATATTAGGAAATATAAATTTAAATAACAGAAAGTTGTTAGCTGTTTGATATATTGTTGGTAAATCTATATACTGCAGGCTGGAAAAAATATTAAAAGTTTTCTGCACCTTTCTGTACAATATGCACTGGAAGAAAGGATATTTGCTTTTCTGCCTCAAAGTCAATGAATTGGATCAATCTCGTTTCAGTTGCATAATTGGTGTGATCCCCAGGATGAGGGCTTTTGCAACAGACGGGCTAGGCAGAATTTGGGGCAGTGAGGTTGAGACATATTTTAGTAGTACACATCTAAATCTAGATACATTTGACATCAGAGATAACAACATTAAAAAGAACATTTCAGTTCTTCAGGACACATTCAGTTCTTACTGTTCCTAATATCTCCTTTTGTTTTCCACCCATTCCCCTTAGAGCAATGTCATAAATTCTAATTTGTGAACTGTGTGACCTGATGTCAGCTGTGATTCAGAAAAAAGTGGCACTACAACAAACCTGTTAGCCTTTAAAATGTCACAATATAGTTTCTAGGGTTAATACCCGATTTAAAAAGTAAGCAGACATGTTGAAAGCACAGTAATTAAAAAGTTTTCATTGCTATGATGCAACAAATCATTCAGAGTTTGCACCCTATCTTGTTGATGTCAGCCCAAATCTTACTGATTGCCAGTAAAAAAACACTGGCATGGTCATGGCAGCTGATGTGAAATTCTTTTATGAACTGGGAAGAAACTTCCTTCTAACTCCACCTTATGTATGTAGAAAAGATATGACTAACTAATACAGTAAATCTCTAATTCATATCTTATAGAAAAGGTTCCTAAGGATGATGCAAGAAAAGGGAGGAAAGATATGTATTCTTCATACAGTTTTTGCAGGCCACAACACATCTGTACTATAGTATGTATCATCTAGATCTCAATTTCGGCAACTGTGTGAACTTCAGCCCCCAGAATTCCCCAGCCAGCATGTTGGAGGTGAAGTCCACACATCTTAAAAGTTGCTGAGATTGTCATCAAAAGCATGGTTGTCATCAAAATCAATAAAATCCAAGATCAACACCCTAAATCCCTTTCACTGTTGCAAAAAAAAATGCTGGCATGCAAACTTAGATTATACTCGACTTCACTGGTACCCTAAAAATATAGCTGCCATAAGCATATCTAGAAAGATTTCAGAAAAGCAACCGAGGAATGTGATTTAACTTTCTCTCAACTTATCTTCCTTCCCTTTTTTGTTACTCCAATGGAATTAGATTTTCAGTAGTACTAGAAAAAAAGGAAAGATTGTGGTTTTGAAAGGAATTATGGTATTTTTTAATCTGAAAATTTGTTCCTGCAGATTATATGCTCAACCTGTTTTAAACTGAGTAAGTGCCCAATAGCTTTCGAAAATATTATTGGTTTCTCTGTTGCCCTATCCTCTGCATGCCATTATTCATTTAGCAGAACATTGATTATCTTCTTTCTTAGTCCCCATCCTATTGTTGTTGCTTTTTGTCTTTCTTTCAAACCATTCATTAACTCGGTTTCCTCTAATTGGTGACAAATCCTAACAGATTTTAGATACCTTGAGGTTTCCCTTAAATAGAGAGAAGCTACTGATGCCAGCAGAGATACGGATAACTTCAGCCTATCTCACAAGTGAAGGAAACATTGTGAGAAAAATGGCAGAAAAAAAGATAATGCAAGAGATTCATTTTTGTTGTGGTTCAATGCTTTTGCGAAAACCCATAAGTAGGACTCCTTCCAGGCAGTTACTTGATTTACATTTAACTGGAAATGCCAGGACCTGAAGCAAGGATCCTCTGTATGCAGAATGATAGAGAGATAAAAAAAAAATGTTTAAATGTGAGAAAACTTTGAAGTAACCTTGTTTGATCTCTTCAGCTCCTTCAGCAGGACATGCATTTGTGGATATAGGACTACCATAACTAGGCTGCAAATCTTCTACTGATCACTAAATGACTTGGACACCTTTTGGGCTGTGACCTCTGCCACATGCAGGCTAAATTCTTGCCCCTCTTGGCTTCTTCTGGTTCCCTGAATCCAGGAAGAGATGTCGCTAGTGGCCCTATAGAAGGCAGTTATGCAACCCCTCTTTAAGAAATCTTCTGTAGATCCAGAGGCATCAGACAATCACGTCCGGTCTCCCATCTTCTCTTTTTAGGCAAGATTGTCAAGGCAATGGTAGAGGACCAACCTTTGTCATAGAGGGAACAGATTATCTGGGTCATTTTAGTTGGAGTTCAGACCTGGGTATGAGATAGACATAATGTTGGTCACTCTATTGGGTAACCTTTGTGGGCACCTGAACCAGGCATTGTTTTTGTTTCCTATTTGTCTTCGAGTCATTAAAAGGTATCTTTCTGGACTGTCTTCAGGGATTGAACATTGGGAGCTCTATGCTTCAGTAGTTCTGTTCCTTGCTCAGGGTCTGGTCGATGGTAGTTGAGAAGAGCAATTAGCCTGATGGTCACTCTGTTGTAGAGAGCCATAGGTTCAATACTGTTTAATATCTATATGAAGCCACTGCAGATGATCATTTGAAGGTTCCCGGTTTGATATCATTGTTATGTTGCTGAAATCAAGCTTTAAAGTGTGACCCTGAGCCCTGCTGGAAATGCTGTCAAATTCTTGTTCCAGAGCCTGGAAGCTGTAAATGTCTGGAAGGACAGAATGTGAAAATTTGAACCAAGCACAAACAGAATCATTGTTTGTCCACTGAAATTCTCTGTCTGCTTTAGTCTCTTGATAGAAAGACGTCACCTCTGAAGAAGTTCCATGACTTAATGAGGATTGTTCTCCTGGAGCCATGGTTATGATTTGAACAATAGGAGAAAGCTCTGGTTTATGGGGCTTTACAGAATACAAAAGAACAGAGTTGGAAGGGATCTTGGAGGTCTTCTAGTCCAACTCCTGCTCAGGCAGGAAACCCTATACTATTTCAGACAAATGGTTGTCCAATCTCTTTTTAAAAACTTCCAGTGTTGGAGCATTCACAACTTATGGAGGCAAGTTGTTCCACTGATTAATTGTTCTAACTGTCAGGAAATTTCTCCTTAGTTCTAGGTTGCTTCTCTCCTTGATTAATTTCCATACATTGTTTCTTGTCCTTCCTTCAGGTGCCTTGGAGAATAGGTTGACCCTCTTCTTTGTGGCAAACCCTTAGATATTGGAACACTGCTATCATGTCACCCTTAGTCCTTCTTTTCATTAAACTAGACATACCCAATTCCAGCAACTATTCTTTATATGTTTTAGCCTCCAGTCCCCTAATCATCTTTGCTGCTCTTCTCTGCACTCTTTCTAGAGTCTCAACATCTTCTTTAATTGTGGCGACCAAAGCTGGATGCAGTAGTCCAAGTATGGCCTTACCAAGGCATTATAAAGTGTTATTAATCCTTCACCTGATCTTGATTCTCTCCTTCTGTTAATGCAGCCTAGGACTGTGTTGGCTTTTTTGGCAGCTGCAGCATACTGCTGGCTCCTATTTAAGTGATTGTCCACTAGGACTTCATGATCCTTCGCACAGTTACTACTATTGATCCAGGTACCACCTATACTATATCTGTGCATTTGGTTTTTCTTGTCTAAATGTAGAACCTTACTTTTTTCATCACTGAATTGTCAAGCTTCAGATGATGTACCAGAAAAGTACCGGGAAAAGTTTGCTACAGGGACTCATGCCCTTATCACCATGAGCTTGAATAACTCTGGCTCACTCTATGTGAGGCTGTCTTTAAAACTGCCAGTGATCCAGTGTACAGTAATCTGTATACTCGCTAATACCCAGAGTTGGAGCATATCGCATCTGTGCTATGGGCCCTGTAATGGCTACAGTAAGCTTTCAGATGCAATTTAAAATGTTGTTTGCAATCTATAAAATTCTCTGTGGCTTGACAACTGGACAACCCCCCTCCCCCCAGAGTGATCTGATACCCATCTTATATCTGTGATTCAGGGCAGTTCACACAATTCAAAAAATAACAGAAACCAAAACCACCTAGAAATAAATAGCCAAAACAATAACAACAAAACAAAAACAAGTTCAAATAATACAAACTTTCTGGGTGAAGCAGCTTGTCTTTCCTCACCTCTGAAAGGTTAGAGATGCCAAAGCAGGAGTTGTTGCTTCTTGGTGGCAACATCAGCATGTTAGAACAGTCTTCAGATTAGATGTACTCACTAACTTCTTTTCAGAAACAGAGCTATTTTGCATTTGGTTTGTTGTTATTTTATTGTTGTTTTTCTATTATATTTTAATTTAATTTAATTTTTTTAAAAATAATGCTGATATTTTAATTGTATAGATGTATGTCTGTCAATCATTCAAAATCCCTAATTGGATTGTAGTAGGTTATAAATATAAGTAATACTAATAAATGGCAACAAAGAGGTTTCTTTAATATGCAACATTTGTTGTCAATTCATCATCTGGATTCTTGCAGGCCAAATATAACTGTCCAAAGTAAATGTTTTATTGTCTAGGCAATGGAAGAGAGAAAAGGATTTTCAAGAAAATAGGCTTGAGTGGGAAGCAGAATATATCTTTCATTCAGAAAAAAAGCAGAACAGAGACAAGAACACAAGGAACAGGTAAAAACAGGGAATCCCTGGTTGCTGTATCTACTTATAGTAGCCAATAGCTTAAAGAGTGAAAATTGTTATTGAAGTTTTTGAAGTTGCAGGAATGTGAATAAAGCACATTTGAACCATTAAAACCAACCCTTCTTTTTTCCACCTGTGCTTCTTTACAAATTGCTCCTGGCCATTATGTGTGTATGTGCAAGCATACCACTTCCTTTGCACACAATGTGAAGCACTTCTTTCAAAGGATTACCCAGCCCTTATTATCTTTAATTCAGCTATTACTGTTAAGTTTCCTTCTCTTTAACAATTTTCCAGAGTTCCAGATGCAGGTGTGTAATGGCCAGGCTGTCCGCTGGAGGAAAAGTCTGCAGAGCCAGGAGGAGCAGAGAGAAAGGCTCTGGAGGGAACTCCAAATATTTTGGTACTAAAAAAAGTCTCCCGTGTATGTTGTACATCAAAAGTGCCCAAGAGCAAGGTCTTTAAAACTGAAAGAAAAAGATGCTTAATAATATTAATAGTTATTTAGTCACACTTGTGGTATCCCAAAATCTACATCTTGTATATAGGTAGTCCTCAACCTATGACCATTACTGAGCCCAAAATTTCTGTTGCTAAGCAAGACAGTTGTTAAATGAGCTTTGCCCCATTTTACGACCTTTCTTGCCTCAGTTGTTAAGTGAATCACTGCAGTTGTTAAGTTAGTAGCACGGTTGTTAAGTGAGTCTGCCTCCCCCATTGACTTTGCTTGTCAGAAGGTCACAAAAGAGGATCACATGATCACATGACCATGATTACGGACACTGTAATCATCATAAATATGAGTCAGTTGCCAAGCATCCAAATTTTGGACCATGAAGGTATTGCAATAGTCATGTGTGAAAAATGGTCATAAGTTTTTCAATGCTGTTGCAACTTCAAACAGTCACTGCAATAATTGTTGTAAGTCGAGCACTACTAGTAATAAAATAAGTTTCAGGATGATGTCAGTGAACAATTTCAGCAGCAAAGGGAATTTCTATAAAGTAGAAACAAGAGAATGTTAAGACTCTTCCTCTGTCTCTTACACAGAGCAACTGCTTTTATTCAGGATAGACGTAAGCCTGAAAGATGAGAAGTCTGGTCCAGAAGAAACAAATTGGGGTGAGATATTACAAGAGAAAAATACAGCAGACAGAAGAACCTTTTTTCCAACCTCAAGTCATTTCTCTACTTTAGGGGTATATTTGAAAAACTCCTTTGTATAAAATCAATCATCTATGGTACTTACAAATAACAGAGGTAGGATTAAAGATAATTGATGGCTACAGGGATATATCCCATGTGGTTTCTTTGGCATTTAGAAGTGGTTTGCCTTTGATGTCTTCAGGCACATTTTTTTCAGCTTCCAAATATTGTGTATAATTCTGAGAAATCATGGTGATCTTCCATCCTAAGCAGGTGCATATTTAGCTTTTTGAGACCACCTATAGCCAGCTGCATACTGCATAAACTGGGCAATAGAATCGCCATACTGCAGATGTGGCTTGTAGTTCCACTCTGTAGCACTAGATGGGAGCGGGAAGATTTCTGTGATAAACTCCAGTGACAGCCCACAGGGCTGATGATAAATTCCATGTGCCAAAAAAAAAAAAAAAAAGAAACTTGAAGGACGAGATAGTTCAGCAATAGTCAACTATTAATAGAATAAAAATTTGCTGAGTCAATAGAGTTAAGAAAGTGGAGTTCTGATTAAGCTCATTAATTCATAAAAAGAAACAGATTTTTAAAAATCTGATCCAGTTCCTCAATTTGGTGCCATGTAGATTGTAACAGGAAGTTCAGCATGATGCTTTAGATATCTATATTGTATCTATATTCAAATTAATTCTATTGTCAACTTCATTTGCCAGGTAATTAAGTAGGTAGATCTACAAGTGCTCTCTAATGATATTGGAATCAGATACAAATTATATATAAATAATGCTTGTAAATATTCAAATTGCAAGCATACATTAAGATTATCTATCAACAAACTACATATTATGTATGCCAGCCTTTCCTAACTTAATATTCTTCTGATATGTAGGGATATACCTCTGAGAATTCTAATAGGAATTCTGGGAGTTGAATCCAACATTTTTGGGGGACAGAGTGCTGAAAAGGACAAATCAGGAACAAACTGCAGATTCTGTCAATTTATTACTCCTTCATTGGAGTAGAACAACTGAGTACTTTTGTACCATCTTGGCTTTGTTTTAGGTGGAGTTGAACAGAAGAGGAAACAAAGTTGGCAGCTCATCTGTGAGACTTGATTTGCAGGACCAGCTACTAGATATATGTAATTTTGATGGGTGGGGAAGCAATTTGCCTTGTCTTGAACAGAAAGCAATCGTCTCCAGTAAATCTTAGATTTTGAAGTACATTAGAGGAAGTATCCTTAAATTGTGAACGAAAATGTTGGCTAATTCATGCACAGTCAGGATCAAATGGCAGCATTTAGTAATGCTGAGGAACACAACATATCTGTTAGCTGTGTTCCGAAGAAAAAACAAGCAACTCACTTATGGTCACCCCTGGAAAATTGGGAACAGTAGCATACTTACATAATGAACTTGTGAATCTTGAGGAAGTGCACAAAATCCTTGGGCTGATGACTCTCTATATGACACTGCACTGTGAAGGCCATCTGAGAGATGGCAAATAGTTGGGTTTCTGCAAGAGTATTTGTTTCTTTAAGAGTGGAGATGGTGCCCTGCACTTGAAGGAGGCACTCTCAAGAATCCTTCACTTGACTGATGGTTTTCAATAATTTTCATTTAGTCTCCAATTTTCCCTTTCTGGGAAAATAATTGGGAAGATGCTCAGATTGCAGCTTCAGAGACCCCTGGAAGATACGGATTATCTAGATCTTTTTCAATATGGTTTCAGACGGGGGCATAGTAATGAGACAACATTGATCATGTTATTGACAATTTCTGGCAAAGCTGAGATGAGGGCAGTGCAAATATCCTGCTGCTATTTGATCTGATGACAGCCTTCAATATCCTCAACCATATTATATTCTGAATGTCTGTAGTGAATGAGAATGTGGGCATGGTGTTCATGTGGTTCTTCTCCTTTCTCTTTGAACAGGTTCAGACGGCTCTTCCTATGGAGAATTGATCAGAGCTCAACAGTCTCAGCCAGCCAACAAGACCTTTACACAAATTTACCTTGTCTCCCAGTTTATGTCCATACCTACTGAGAAACACTAAAGACAGTCACTCATGCTTTGGTCACCTTGTGTTTGGACTCTATATGAGGCTGCCTTTCAAGACAACTTGGAAACTCTAGGTTGCCCAGAATGCAGCAGCAAAGGCAGTTATGGGCAGGCCATGACATTCATAAGTTGCATGGGTTACCATTAGTTTTTGGGTGCAGTTAAAGTGTTGGTTATCCTCTATAAAGCCATTCATGGTACAGGGCCTGGTTAAGTGAAGTACTGCTTATTTAATGTAGTGTTTCTCATAGTCTGACAGAGTTGGTTTGTCTGGGTCCCAGCAATGAAACAATGTCATCTGATGGAACCAGGAAGTTGGTTTTCTCTATCATGGTGCCTGCTCCTTGGAATACCATCCCCCCTAAGATTTTTATGGTCCTCACTCTGGTCAAATTAAATGAGACCCAATTTTCAGTGTTCTCAGACCCTGGATTACAGTGAATGACAGACCCTGTGTGTGTTTGTAGTGATATGTTGGGATTATTTTGGGAGATAGAAGGAAAAGCAACAACCTAGAGAACAATATGATAAACAAAAAATTGAGTCCATTTGTGACTCAGAAGGCATCCTCCCTAGTTTTCGGGAGAGAAAAAGAGGAGAGATACTTTCAGACCTGTAAGATTCCCTTCATGTAAGCGTATAATAACTAGTACTCCTGAGCATGCTTCTTGTCTGGACTACCTTGCAAGGCTGAAAGTGATGTTCCAGTTTTTAATATGATTTATTTTCTGGACTTGGGTGATTTATTTATTTTTTGCATTTTTTAATATGGTTATATTTTATAAGCTGTTCAGAATTATAACAGACTGGGCTGCCCAACACATCATGAGTGTCAAATCATTTGGCTTGGCTGGGCCATATTGAGTGATAAGGAATAGTCTTGGGCCTCATATAAAATATATAATATAGTTAATCTTGTGATGCCACATTATGGTACTAGCTGTCTAGGGCTACATGCAGCCCATAGCAGTTGGACGCACCTGCTATACAGTAACTAACTAACTAAGGATGGGATGTAGCATGATCATAAATACAACTGCTTTCTTTATGTAGAGGAAAACAGAGATAACTCTACAAGAGCAGTTATGTAAACATCAGCTTAGCTTGGAAAAATAGGAAAGGCTAAGAAGGAAGTTCAGTGTTGCCCCACCTTGATTCTCTTTGGTGTAAGAGAAGAGAGACAGAAACTCTATGCCCTGTATCGATCATACAGCATTCCAGTGTCCTTGTGTAGTCAGTTTCCTGACGTGGACTGCCTCAAAAGGAACTATTTGTTGATGGTCTTACAGCAAATATAGACAACTAAAATCAGTACAATTTTGATTTGGACCAAGATGGATTCTACCAGTGGCATACCAAGGGCGAGGCAGTGGGAACAATCATTGCTGGATGCAGGCAATAAGTGAGCGTGTTGTCTGAATAGGCGCCAAGTGTCAAATAGCCTAACTATGCCACCAGATCCCACATATAGAACTCCCTCACTTCCAACACCTTTGCTGAATTTTAGATCTCAGTTTCAAATGCAATAATTTCACAATGGCATACCTTATAATAATTTAAATATTTAGTCTGGAATATTGTTCATGTTTGAGAAGCCTTAATTTCCTTCCTGCTACAATAAGACACAGTGGGCAACCTCTGTTGTCCATTGTGATATCCAATGTTTAAATTCTACTGAGAAACCTCAGAGGCTTTTTATCTATAAGATGTTGGATAGCTTTCTTTCAACTTGGTTATTATACTGCATGTTTGAACAAGGCTGTCTTTGAATTAACTGTCAACTCACGTCATGTACTACCGGGTGTTAAATGATGTACAAGAGGTTTTTTTTTTTCATGTTTATCTCAAATGCTATTTTCTGATTTGGAGATCTGCAGAAATGTAATAAGGGAATATCTGTTGCTACCTGACACGGGATAACTCTTTGTATTTACAAATACTGCTGACTTCCTTGGGATGTGCTTTTAAATAAACATGAAATTGATTTTTACCTTATTACCACCATTTAATTTCAAGTAGCACAGTAATTAAGGGCAGGAAAATGTTCCAAATTTGCTCCTTCAACTTCTTACTCTATATTTATTTCATAACAAAGCGGGAAATGTTACATTTATTTTAAAAAAATAAGTTTGCATACTAATTTGTATAAGAATTTTTATAAACTGTAGATTAAAACAATTCATTACATAGGCATCTGTTATAAACCACAAGGAGAAAAATAAATGACAAAGAACGCATTGCAATGTTGGACACAAGTCATGGGGCTTGTGTTGTGATATCATGATGCATCTTAATAATAATAATAATAATAAAGTTGGAAGGGACCTTGGAGGTCATCAAGTCCAACCCCCTGCTCAGGCAGGTAACCCTATACCATTTCGGACAAATGGCTGTCCAGTTTCTTCTTAAAAACTTGCAGTGTTGGAGCATTCACCGCTTCTGGAGGCAGGTTGTTCCACTGGTTAATTGTTCTGTCAGGAAGTTTCTCCTTAGTTCTAGGTTGCTTCTCTCCTTGATTAGTTTCCATCCGTTGCTTTTCCTGCCTTCAGGCGCTTTGGAAAATAGCTTGACTCCCTCTTCTCTGTGGCAGCCCCTGAGATATTGGAACACTGTTATCATGTCTCCCCTCGTCCTTCTCTTCATTAAACTAGACATACCCAATTCCATCAACCTTTCCTTATATGTTTTAACCTCCAGTCCCCTAATCATCTTTGTTGCTCTTCTCTGTACTCTTTCTAGAGTCTCAACATCTTTTTTACATCGTGGTGACCAAAACTGGATGCAGTATTCCATGTGTGGCCTTACCAAGGCATTGTAGAGTGGTATTAATACTTCGCGTGATCTTGATTCTATCCCTCTGTTAATGCAGCCTAGCACTGTGTTGGCTTTTTTGGCAGCTGCAGCACACTGCTGGCTCATATTTAAATGATTGTCCACTAGGACTCCGAGATCCCTCTCACAGTTACTACTATTGAGCAAAGTACCCCCTATACTATACCTATACATTTGGTTTTTCTTGCCTAAATGTAGAACCTTATTTTTTTTACCATTGAATTTCATTTTGTTAGATAGCGCCCAGTGTTCAAGTCTGTCCAGATCCTCCTGTATCCTAAGCCTGTCTTCTGGAGTGTTGGCTATTCCTGCCAGCTTGGTGTCGTCTGCAAATTTGATGAGTTCCCCATCTATCCCCTCGTCCAAATCGTTGATGAAGATGTTGAAGAGCACTGGGCCCAGAACAGAGCCCTGGGGCACCCCACTACACACTTCCCTCCATATAGATGCAGTTTTATTGAGGACCACACACTGAGTATGGCTGGTCAGCCAGCTACGGATCCATCTGGTGGTGATGCTGTCTAACCCACATTTTTCTATCTTATCAAGTAGTAGGTTGTGATCTACTTTGTCAAATGCCTTACTGAAGTCCAACTAAATTATATCCACAGCATTCCTCTGGTCCACTAATTTTGTCACTTGGTCAAAGAATGCAATAAGGTTTGTCTGACATGATCTGTTTTTGACAAACCCGTGTTGGCTTTTAGTAATGACTTGGTTTGCCTGTAGGTGTTCGCTGATTCGTTGTTTGATTATCTTTTCCAGAATCTTCCCAGGTATTGAGGTCAGGCTGATAGGTCTGTAATTTCCTGGATCCATTTTTTTCCCTTTTTTGAAGATGGGAACTACATCAGCTCTTTTCCAGTCCTCTGGTAGTTCCCCAGTGCTCCAGGATCTTTGAAAAATATAGTTCAGTGGTTCTCAGATCACATCTGCCAGTTCCTTGAGAACCTTGGGATGTAATCCATCTGGTCCTGGTGATTTGAACTCGTCTAGGCTGGACAGGTGCTCACTTACCATTTTCTTGCCTACCTTAACTTGTGTTTCTATTCTGTTTTTTATGGCACTATTTTTGATAGGTTGGTCTGCTTTTTCCCTTTGTGTAAAGACAGATGCGAAAAACAAGTTAAATAGTTCTGCTTTCTCCCTGTTGCTTGTCACCTTCTTGCCACTTTCACCCACTAATGGACCAATCGTTTCCTTCACTTTTTTCTTGTTTTCTACATGTTGAAAGAAGGTTTTTTTGTTATATTTGACTTTGGTCGCAAGCCTTAGTTCATTTTGAGCCTTAGCTTTCCTCGCTTCATCTTTGCAGGCTCGGGCTATTTGCTGATATTCTGACTTAGTTATGTGTCCCTCTTTCCACTTTCTATACTTGTCCTTTTTATCTTTCAATTTATCAGAGAGTTCTTTGTGCAGCCATACTGGTTTCTTTTGAGAGCTGTTATTTTTCCTCTTTGTTGGTATTATGCTAGACTGGGCTTTTATTATCTCGCTTTTCAAAATTTCCCAAGCATCTTGTGTTGTTTTCCCCTGGAGGATTCTCATCCATGGAATCCTTCCCAAACCCTCTCTAAGTTTATTGAAATTAGCTCTCTTGAAGTCCAAGACTCTAGTTTGACTGTGTTCTAGTGCTTGTGCTTCCATAATGTTGAATTCCAATATTGCACGATCACTTCCTCCCAAAGTTCCTATGGTTTCAACACCTTCTATCATTTCATCTCTGTTAGTGAGAATTAGATCCAAAATGGCTAATCCCCTAGTTCCCTTCTCTACTTTTTGGGAGACAAAGTTGTCTGCTAGGTTTGTCAGGAATCTGTTTGATCTTCCACTTGGTGCAGTTTGTCTCCCAGTTGATGTCAGGGTAGTTAAAGTCCCCCATTACTATTGTGATGTGCTTCCTACATACCTTAGTTAGCTGACTAGCAAAAACTTCATCTATTTCCTCTGTTTGGTTGGGTGGCCTATAGTATACACCTATGGCAATGTCATTTCCCCCCCCCTTTTATATTAACTCAAATGCATTCAAAACAGTTTTCATCATTGTTGTGCTCTATTTCTTAAGAGATGTAGTTATTTCTTATATAGAGAGCAACTCCACCTCCTCTTTTATTTGGTCTGTTTCTTTTAAATAATTTAAATCCCTCTAGCTGTGTGTTCCATTTGTGGGTTTCATCCCACCATGTTTCTGTAATGGCAACAATATCATATCTGCCCTCATTAACGTGAATTTCTAGTTCACCCTGTTTGCTGTTCATACTCTGTGCATTGGTGTATAGACATTTGAGTCCTTTATGACCGGACCTGTGTTTACTTTCTACATAACCTGTGTGGTGCCTGAGTTCCCCTATTGTCTTACCACCTGTTTGGTTAGTGCACTTTGTGTGGCACTTGCTATTAGAAACTTGATTTTGCTTGACAGCAAGGTTGATGTTCTTGTCCACACACACATCTATGTTACATGCACTGCTAGCCCTATAATTTTTAGATTTCTGGGACAGGGATGTTCTGTATCAATTAGCTCACTGTCCCTGCTGTTTAGTTTAAATATTCCTCCAGAAAATCTGTGAATTTATAGCTGAGTAACTCAGTCCCTTTCTTTGATGGATGCAAACCATCTCTTTTGTACATTTTTTCATTGGACCAGCTGCTGACATCGTGACTAATATATCCAAAGCCTTCCCCTTTACTCCACTCCTTTAGCCACATATTGAATTGTGCTATACGCTGGCCTTTTCCATTTTGCTCCTTATGCACTGGTAGACCTCTGAAAAAATAAGCCGACAGCCTATTCTGCTAAGTTCCTGCCCCAGGCTCTGGAAATCATTCTGCGCAGAGAGTACATCTTTTTGAGACAGATCATTAGTGCCAAGATGTACAATAGCCTCCACATCACAGTCCTTGCTGGCATTCTTGATTATTTTATCTTTCACCACTTAATCCCTTTGCCCTGCCAGGAGATGCCTCTGGTCAATATATCTCATTATTATGTACATGGATTGGCAATTGCTGTTCATATTTTAAGACTTTATACATCCTACTGGGAAAGCATTTGATACGGGGTTTTCTGCTTGCAATGCTATAGTCCTTTTGTAGAAAAGAATGCTTTAGAGGCCAGTATTTTAGTGACAGATTAAAATAGAGAGTTATCTTATCGATGTTGGGCATCTGTGTAATACAACAGATAAGAAAAATGAATAGCTTATATTGCTTGATAAATATTTAAGACATGGAGAGGAAATAGTAACTTGAACTGAAAAATCTTCAGTGTCTTTCTGGATTGGCTCAAGCACCTATACTAGCATCTTAGTTTCAGCTGTGTTCAGCTAAATATATCCCCAAAAGCCAAAACAGCAAGATGCTAGTCATAGTTGCTAATTGATGTAAGCCTCACCCTTCTGTACATACATGCAATGTATGCTTAAAATCTGTGTTTAACTGCTCTTTTTTCTTAACAATCACTCTCTCAGGGAAAACAAAAACAAGAATCTGTCTAGACTCTAAGCCATCCATGGAATGTGTATTCTGCTGCCCCATTTTTATGTTTTTAGGTGAGTTACTACTCTTACATTACTTCATCCAGCTGTCAGAAGTGTATTTATTCTCAGAGATTACAGCTGATTTCAGCTTGATTTCCAGGCATGTTACCACCACCAATGCTCACTGCTGTGTGCTCTCCCATTTTTAAAGTGAGATGACAAGTTAACCTAGAAGTAAATTGGAGGACAGTGCAATGACTGAAGCATGGATGTTATGAGGTTAAACCTGCTACCCCAGGTAGCAGATGGGCCTCTGCAGTTTGGATCAATTGACGTATCCAAATTGCCTTCAAAGGCAGTCTCATTGCTGTGTGGTGACAAAGGCATGAGTCACTGTAATCAAAGTTTTCTAACCCAGAAAAATTTACAATTGATGCACCAGTTGGTGCTGGGCAAAAGCCCTCCTGACCACAGTTTCAGCTTGCTTCTCCAGTAAGAGTCATGATGGTAAAAAAAGGGCCTCCAGACTGCAAACCTGACCTTTAAATAGAAATGTGATCTCATGAACGGCCACAATTGGAGGCAGATGTATTGTTAGCCATGGAAATTTCATCTTTCTAGAACTGAATCTGAAATTCTTAAACCATGCAAATCATCAGGCATGAAGTAAACAGGATTTGGACCGCATCTCCAGATCAGGAGCCCTAACAGTCTCCCCCAGCAATTTCATGTACATGTTAAATAACCTAAGGATTAAACATCATTGAGAGGTCTAACAGGACCTTTAGTCTGATGGGGCAGGCTAAACAAACAAGCCACCACCACGTTCTGAAGCTATCATTGCAAAACTCAGAAATAATCACCCTCTGCTTCTGGATGTTACTTCTGATTCAGTAATAGATAGGCTACAGGCATAGCCAGTTTTCCAAAAATGAAATTTAAGGGTAATCAGAAATCAGGCTAAATGTATAGGTAGCTCCCTAGATTATTTGCAGAAGATGACCAAGAATTTTTTAATTTAAATTATTTAACAATAGCAAGTAAGAGTAAATGCCCTGCTTTCAATACACATTAAAATTTAGGCTATGAAACAAAAGTTTTATGAAAAAGCTGGACATGTGAAAAAAATATCAAATTCACCTTTTGCTACTGAGAACAAATTCCTAGTTAAGCATGTGCTCAAAGACACCTAAATCTAATACCAAGGATGTGTGGTATTACTTTTAAATAAATATCCATAGAATTGTGCTACAAGTGTCTGATACTTTCTCCTAGCTGTTATTACCAGCTTGGTATTACTAGTACAGTCAATGGATATTAGAATACAAGGAACAAATAAAATTATTCAAGCCTGAAATTTTCTAGCAGGCTTACTTACATAAAACTCAACTTAAAGCAACCTGTTTTGTTTCAATGAAATTTGTTTCCCAAGAGCCAGAAACTCATTGCATTAATCAGATATCTTCTATTTAATAGCCAGTTAGCTGTTTTTTTCACAGTCATTGGGTGACAGAGACAGAGATCGTTTTAGAATTTTGGTCAACTGTTCTATTTTGATTTGCTGTACTTAATGTTGCTTATCAAGCTAACTGATATGGAAGAAAAAGAAAATCACTATACTTTCTTCTGCCATTTATTGTAGAATTGAACAGGAAGCATAATCTGCCTTATCTTTTCCTTGATGCGTTATGATTAGAATAGCATGAGTTGTGTGGAAAGCTTTAATATCTTTGACCATGGCTGCTGAAAATTAAACTTATATTTTCCTAACTCCCTATATTAATTAAAATCCTAGCCCCATCCATTGCTGTGATAGAACTCTTACCCAATTTGCATCTTCCTCTTCTTAATTAATGCTCCAAATAATAACTAGTCCTTCCTGTATCTCAATAGCTTTCTTCCAATTCTTGTTGTAGTAAAATAAATAAATACATTCCAATGCTTATGGCTTAGCTTGCAGTTCTAAACTGAATCAGTTCTTTCTGGGAATGGGAATGTCACATAAGATAATGGAGACTGAAACTTAAATCTTGTGTAGAATTTAAGTTAACTCTCAAACGTAACTCCAGACTTAAGTATTAAATTATTTGAAAAGTTGAGTAGAAATCCAACTACAAGATTTTCAAATTGTAAAGATCATGCTATTAAATATCAGAATCTAGCCCACTAAAACTTGATTAAATCTGTACTTCAATTTTCTGCCCTTTGGATGAAACACAGTGGTTTTTTTAGGTCTCAACCCTTTTTAAAAAGAAAAAAAATGTAAACATATTTACAGGAAGTCAAAACATTTTTCTTTTATTTAGAGCAAGTTGATTTAAATGTTGCTGACAGACATATTCTTCACATTATTTTCAGCCAACTATCACTGCCTTTCTTAATTTTATCATTTCCATTTATGGTTTAATAAGAATATTTAAAAAATAATAAAAATAATGGATATGCTCTGTAGCTGATGAAACACTATTTCGGTATCTTTTTAAAAATTATAATTAATGTATTACAATACAAGGAGATTTTTATAACTGGCATTAGACAGAATATTCATGGAATTATTTATTGCTCATGATTTAAAATGTTTACTTTCCAATCACATTACAGTGAACACATTAACATTTTGTTCGTTTATAGAAATCAAAATAAAAAAGAGATATTAATTAATCATATGTCTTAACATCAAGAAATATGGAATACTGTATCAGTCCTTAGAAAAATATGTTAATTTAATTTAGATAAAAAGTAGAACAGCTACCACAGTGGTAAAGGGTCTTGTAATACTAACAGTATTTAATCAGTAAGGCAGTTAATTCCATCTCTAGTTTAAAGATTAATTTCAGTATGAAGGCACTAATTAGGATTACTTCTTTACCAAATCAAAATAGATTTGGTAAAGTTATACATAAAGTAAATCACATCATCTTAAAATCTTCAACATTCTTATGTCAGTATTGACCTTAGAAAACATGTCTAGCTCGAACATGTAGTAATACTCTTGTTTACCTGTTACTTTATTGCTTAATCAAATCTAACCACTTTCACAGCAGCTTTATGAAGGTGGTTATTCAGTTACTCTACATCAAATGCATATTAGACTTTTGATTACTCTAGTTGTTTGTAAATGGTGTTACTGTATTCTGGCAGTTATCTGATATAAGCTCATTCATTTCATTTTGTTTGCTTTCTTCTTTGTTCCCCTGGATGGCATGATTTTTGGGTATTTTTCCTCTTCTAGACCTTCTAACACAGAACTTCAGCAACAAATAAGAGAATTCTGCTACATTTAGTAGAATGCAAATGCCAGACACTGAAATCATAAAAATGGTAAATATTGTCTTTTCGGTGGGTCGGGAAACAAAACAATCCACTATATTGGGACATGGCCAAATGCTACATTTCAGTAGGCGAGGCATGTGATACCCCTCGTACATATAGTAAAACACATACATGAAAGAAGCTTCAAATATCAGCCTGAATAAGATGCTGGCAGTGTATGTCCACCACAAAGGACCCTCGATGTGGAACCTCTGTCTCTTTATTTCTTCTATGTCCTTGAATTCACAATTTTTATCTCCTTTTTGGAACTTTTTCTTCTTCTCATGCCGTCTGTATGCCACGTGCATGGCCACCAAAAGTGCAGGAGTAGAAACAAAAATGAGCTGCAGGGCCCACAGTCTGATGTGAGAAACTGGGAAAAAATAATCGTAGCAGACATTTTTGCATCCTGGTTGCAAAGTATTGCAGACAAAGTCATCTTGCTCATCACCCCAGACTTCCTCTGCAGCAACTACGAGAATCATAATACGGAAGATGAAAAGAACAGTCAGCCAGATCTTCCCAATGCTGGTGGAGTGTTTGTTCACCCCTCCTAAAACAGACTGCAGGGTTCCCCAGTCCATTGTATTGTCTGAGTTTTGGGGCCTGTTAAGACAAAGAGATGTTTTTTTAAAATTATAGAATAATTTTGTAAAG
This sequence comes from Azemiops feae, assembly GCA_023970755.1. Classification (NCBI taxonomy): domain Eukaryota; kingdom Metazoa; phylum Chordata; class Lepidosauria; order Squamata; family Viperidae; genus Azemiops; species Azemiops feae. The sequence continues at coordinate 3,683,828 of JALGBA010003848.1, forward strand.
CTTCTTCTCGATTTGCATGCATAGTTCATTCAAATAAATGATATAAGCAATTAAAAATATTTTTAACAACAGCCCATAAATTAAACAAATATTTTGGATGTCATTTCAACAGGGGTAGCAAAAATATTGTAGGAAGCTAAAATGCAATTATCCTTTTCCGACTTAATGATACCAAAATAAGTCCAACAGTACTTAGACCAGTGATGGCGAACCTTTTAGAGACTGAGTGCCCAAACTGCAACCCAAAACCCACTTATTTATCGCCGGGTGCCACTTGGACGTGGCCCACTAGGTGGGCGTGTCTGTGGTGGTCATGGCAGACTGGGTGGGTGTGGCCAAGGTGGGCGTGGTCACCTCGATGTTGCTCGTGGGGAGGGACGCCTGTGGAGGCCGGGCAGGGTTGGGGAAGATCCAGGGGGTCTCTGGCAGGTGGGGTGGTGGGCAGGAGGCTCGTCCTGTGGGGTGAGATGAGGCAAGGCGAGGCAGGGCGGGGGTGCCATTATCGCAAGGCAAGGCAGGGGCCGGGGTGGCTGCTGCCTGACACCATCGGCCCCCACACACAGAGGCCAGCGAGCACATGGGGGCCGACAGTGTCCCATCAGCAGCCACAGCCTGCTGGCCCCTTGACCGGCGCACTCTGGGGCTCCGCAGCCCGCCACCAGCAGTTCAGAGAAGTGCCCACAGCGAGGGCTCTGAGTGCCGCCTCTGGCACACGTGCCATAGGTTCGCCACCACTGACTTAGACTAATTCTATAAATAGTGACCTAAGTAAAAGATCTAGATGTATATATTTATTTACAAAACATATATCTCATAAAATGATTCTAGGTGGCTCTCAACAGTCGATAAAAACAGTTAAAATAGAAGTCAACTTTCCCCCCTCCCCAAATCAAAGAGTGATCCATCACAGTGGCCCAGAGTCACTTTGCACAGTGAGATGAACAGCATATAAATTTAATCAATCAATCAATAAATCTCAACCACAATCCTAGGCCAATGCTCAGGAGAAGCATTTAGTCTCTGGAAGGCTAAAAACAATAGGAACACTTTAGATTTCGGGTGAGAGGCTGCAGGTAGCCTTTGATGTACAACCACTCATACAACAACCATTCAAATTGTGACAGCACTGAAAGAGAGGGACTTGCAACTGATCCACAAATTTGTGGTCATTGTAGCATCCCTGCAGTTACATGATGAGCACTGAGATCTGTACTCTACTGCCCACCCGCTGACTTCATTAGTCATTAGTCATTTCCAATATCCCATCAGGAGGCAACATTTGAGGAAGGGGACTTGGAGCATGCCCACTCTCCAGTCTAGTAGGAGGGTAGATGCCCTCAGGGAGAGGCAATCCTGCAAGTAACCTGGCCTGGTGCCATGGAGGGTCTGAAAGGTGATAATCAACATATTGAACCAACTGGGGGCCAGTACAGCTTTGACAGCAATGGTGCTATCCAGGTGAATTATGGGACACCCAAAACTGGCGCTGCTCATTCTCAATCAATTTGCAGCTTATGGATGGATGGCCTTTAAGAGAGTGGATATAGAGGGCATTGCTGTAATGGAAATGGGAGGTGACTAAGGCGTGAATGTCAGTGAGCACTCATCTCACATCTTTGCTTGTATTTAAGTTGTGCACAACCATTTTTGTTTTATATTTTATAAAGTTACAATATAGTTGTAATATTGCAACACAATATTCGGGATGCATTTAACTTTGATTTTCATAATCCTGATTCAGTTTATGAATGTTGAGCAGGAAACAAGCCTAACCACTTGCAAGTGAATCTGTGTGTCACACCCATTGATTACCCAAGCACCAAAGTATTCTATGCTGACCGAAGATAATGTCGCATTGTTGCTTTTAGAATTAGAGATATCTAATATTTAGATCTGGCTAACTATCTGCTGTTATTTAAAAGATGGATGAAATTGAAAGTTTTGAAAAGAATCTAGGGCTGTTTCTGGAGTCATCAGGAATGAGGGGTTTTTCCTCCTTAAAAATAATGTTGTCTGTGGTAAAATAAACCAAAATTAATTCTTTAGCACAAAATTAAAAAAAAACATGATCTCATGGGTTTGTAACAATAGAGCTTTTTTAACAAACTCTGAAAGCTCAGTTTAGAGTTCTTAAAGCCACTTTATTTTTCACATATTGTTAAGCCTATGCTAAGGACTGACAGATGATTTTTCTCAGTGCAGGTAGTCCTCACCTAGTAACCACTTGTTCAATGACTGTTCAAAGTTACAATACCGCTGAATGAGGAAAGCTATGTCCGGTCCTCAAAGTTGCAGTTCTTACAGCATCCCTGAAATGATGTGATTGTCATTTGCAACCTTCACTGCAACCTTCCAACAGTGGCATGGTGGCCTAGTGGTGAAGACGCTCACCTCCCATTTGGAAGGTGTTCAATGCTAGGTAGCAACAGATGTTTCTCTCTCATGGTGCAAAGAGAAAATATCTACTGCAAACTTCACATAGGCATCGGGAAGGGCATCTGGCCAGTAAATGCTCAGTTCTATTCAGTCACCCCGACTCTACCCCAAATTAAGGAATTACAAGGTTGTAAAAAGAAAAAAACTCTGCCAGCTTCCAACAACCAAACTCGGTGGAGAAGCTGTCAGGAAGTTGTGATCACCTGATATTGCACTTAACGACCACTCATGATTTGTTTAATGACAGCAACTGGAACTATTGTTGGAAGTTGGTGCAATCACATGGTTTTTTGTTTTGTTTTATGATATCGCTCAGTTCCCAGACCCAATTATAGTTGTTGACTGAGAACTACCTGTAAATGTGAAAGTGAGGAGAAGAAAGATGCTAGGAAACTACAAATTACACAGTGTATATCTACTGCATATACCAAGTTTCTGAATTCTTTGGGATATTTTCCCAAAAGAATTTCCCAAAGAATATGTAATATCCTTAAAAATAAACAAACAGGAATACTGATTCTTAATGTGATAAAAGGCATTTGGAAAATAGTTCTTATGAATTATTCTTAGAATCAAAAACTGACATGTTTATGACTCTAAGATAATGAATCATTTTTATTTAAGAAAACTTTTATCATCTTAATTCGATATATTATCAAATATATCATAGATATATTTGGACTTTACTACAAGATAAAATTCTCATCTCTTTTGTTATATTTTGATCTATCAAATAGATAACAGAAATCAGGACAACTACATTGTAAGAAACCAATCAGTGCTACTTCTATTTAATACAGTCAAATAGAATTCAGTGAGAAAGCCAACAATCTCAGCTAAGGTGAAGAATTACAGTCTATGCTCAGTGAGCATTAAATAAAGGCCATGTGAATCTAACAAAAAAAATTCACTCAGTGTCAGTGTAAGATAGATTTCGGTTTAACTAATAGAAGTGCTTTAAAACATGAACAATTTTCTCTATCTGTTTCCCAATAGTCCTTGAGAAACATTAGATTCTTGGAATAATTATTAACTGAGCAGGAGAAAATTAGCATTTTACTTTTCTGATTAAATTGCAATAAAGTATAAAATAGATAATCTTTGTCACACTTTGCTATAGGGTTAAGAAGAAATCACAAAGATACGTGACACACTAGGGAAGCTAGTCATACAATAAGCTTCCTTAGAATGTTCTAGATGACACCTGTTCTCCTGAAAAGTACTGGTTTTGGCTTAATAATAAGCCCCATAAAACTAGTTCAGCTTTTAATGAAAATCCAAATAGGATGATCATACTTTCGGAAATTTGCTATTTGTATAGTGATCTAAAGCCTTCTTTATAAATTACTACAATTAGTATATAACCCGCTTTTTGATAGAGTGATCTCAAGTTATCATAATGGTTGAAGAGCCAAACCTCATATAACATGTAAGCGTGATCTACCTGATTATATGCTGATGTTTCAGCCCAGAAAAAAGCTTCCCAAACCTTTCCAAGATGCTGTATGTCTGAGTAGCATAAACTCAGTTCTAGAAAGTCATATGTCACAAGATATATGATGGGACATGCAAATCATTTCTATGACCAGGGCTTTTTTTCTCATAGAACGCCCAGAACGGAGTTCCGGCACCTTTTTTGGATGGAACCTTGTAGGATAGGCAAGGCGGGTTGTATGACGTGTGTGAGTTCCGGCACCTTTTTTTTTTTTTTTTTTTTTACAAAAAAAGCACTGTCTATGACTATATAATTTAATAAAACAAAATCACATTTTATTTTCATTTTCAATATAACTTATATTATTGTTCTTAAAAGTCTGCCACTGTATATAATAACTGTTCTACTGAATTATGTACAGATTTAATTTGCTTAAGGAACACATGGGCTTGGCTGCTGGCATCAAATCAATAGTTTAGTGTCTTCTAGGTACAGAAAGTGGTAGAGACACTGCATGTTGTAATGCTGGAATTTGGACTACTTCGTAGACATTGAACTGAAAAGTTAATTTCTGATTTGCAAACTTGCAACCTTATTTTGATTGCCTGGCAGGAAAAGCTATACTACCTGCCACTTCCTAGTTATGGAAATTCAAACTCGACTTAAAAATCCAGCTCATGACTGTGGTAGATTTGCTGGTGGAAGCACTGAAGTAGCCGAACCCACTCCCACAAATCCAAAAATTTTAATGAAATAATTTTGGAAATTTTACCCATGTATCTGTCCCTCACCCCATACGCTGATTTTCTTTCGTTCTCTTTAATGGATATGCAGAAAAGGAAAAAGGAGAGAAAACCCAGTAAGATAGTCAATACTGTTCTGTATATTAAAGTATCTTATTTACTCTGTTACAGGAAAAATAAAAAAAATCAACACAAACATATTTTGCAGCTCATTAAATGAACATCACAATAACAAGCAAGTGCTACTTATTCTGACTAAAGCAATATACTAAGAGACTCAAAAATCAGCAATTAACAATTTTATCTACTTATAATATTTCTACCCCCATTTTTTAGCAATAAAATAATCGCAATCTAAGCTTAGAATTGGATAGACGAACAACAGGCCCTTCACCAGTTCTGGAATGCCTGTTTGGTCAGAAGCAAATTCTGCAGATAGAAACTTATTTTTGTGAGAATAACTGGAAGGAGGGTCCTGGATAAGACATGTTGTGAATAGGTCCTTGGAGAGGGTGAGTTCTTTCCATAGTCTTATGCATCTTCTAAGAGGATCCATAGTGAAGCCTCTTAGCTACACTAACCTGGAGCAGATCCCTTCTGTTGTTCATAATAAGGAAAACTTGAAAAATGCCATATATACTCTTCTGTATAAACAATTGTTTTTAGAAGCAGCCAGACTGGAAAATGAGCAATGAGTCACTCCAGTACCTCAGCTCTTGGGTAGACTACAAGATTTTTTTGGGAAAAGGTAGAGAATACATTTCCTGAATTCCCACATCATCTTTCTTTCTTTCTTTCTTTCTGAATCATGGTGTCTAAATCGGAAAGGATTCAATACGCTCTATTGATAATAGTTTATTACACTTGCTGTTGATTTTTTTAAAAAAAGCCACAATCTATCAAAGAAGACATGCACTGTTCAGCTATTTTACATAACTGATCAGTGTCCCATTTGTATAACAATATTCATATTGGATGATTGGCTGGCATGGTGTTAGCCATCTTCAACTGATCTTGCATAACTGAACAGGGACAGTCCCAGGAAATCCTCAAACCTGTCAATTGCCAGTAGTTGAAAAAAATTCCAGAAGGCAACCATGACAAACCAGTTTCACATTGCTGCAAACAGAACCAGTCATGTCCCTCAAACTGACAAGAGTGAAGCTTGATACCAAGCAATCTTTACTTTTGTCTTTGAAACAGAAGTAAAGCACATTCCCAACTATGACCCTAAACTCTTATAATTATTGATAGACTGAGACCAGCATTAACAGGAAAATTAGTGCAAGGGGAAACATCTGTATGTGTAGAGTAACAGATTCATTGAGTACTGAATACAAAAAAAGTGAATTACACATTTTTTTTACTGTATCATATAATATTGGTGATGATGAAAAGTGAAATTCAGATATAAGTTTCTGAATTATTTTAAAACAATAAAAAGTCACCACAGTAAACTTGGTAGGAGGAGAGCTATTCCATTGCATGGTAATAAAAAAATCAGGAGTCTAGTAGCTACTAAAAAAGATGCTATGGGCTTCTTCTGATTCATAGCAAACCTGTTTTTCCAAATTAATTGTGGGACAAATTGTATAGGAGAATTAGCAGGCAGCATTCCTCTGCATATCTAAAGAGGCTACATGCTATCTCTTCCCACTCAGCATTAGCTGAGTTTGGGGAACAAAATAGAGGAAGACATTTTTAAGAGATAGGCGGAGAGAGAAAGGAGTCATCATTATTTATTTTATTGATCAATCAAATTTATATGTTGCTCATCTCGTACAATAAATAAATAATTACAAGTAAAAGGCTTAAATCATCCTTTCCTTCCTACAGATGTGTCTGCAAAAGTTCCCTTATTAGCATTTTCGTGTGCTATTCTCCTGAAGTACAATTATGCTATCAGAGACCAATGACAATGGAAGGAGTAAAACGTTTATTTTAACCACTTTACTGAAGAAAAACTCCCACAGATAAAAGAAGTGTTTGGGCATCAACCCAGAACCACATTAAAATATCAGTTCAGTTAAATCACAGTTTCTGAGAAACAGTTAATACTTTTTTTCCTTAATCAGTAGGAAACCAGATAGCGATAGCTACTAAGGAAGAATCTATGACTTTACATTGTAAATACAAAAGTGTTTAATCTCCAGAAGAGACTTTTATTTTTTTAAAAAAATTGGCTGATATGTGTTGCAACTTTACTTTATATTTAATTGCCTATCTTTAATTGTTTTAATTGGTAGATCATAAAATATCCAGAAAAATCACACATTTTCCTGAATATGTAAGCAAGTTAAGGAGATTGTCATAACTTCTTTGTATCACTTTTAATACTTATATATATTGAATTATATAGAACTCTTCAAAGCAATAGCTTATTTCCAAACTTCACAAAAATAAAATCATAAGATAAAAGAAAAGGAAATTTTCTGTTATATATATGAATTACTTACAAACACCTATTTGTTTTATTTTATTTATATTTTAATCAACTTTCTAAAAGTAAGAAACACTTATGTGAAGAAATTTATACTGCAATTACATTTCACTAGTAAATCTTTACCACAGGAGCATTAAGTACTTCCACATATTTTTTCCAAAGAGGAAACATCGTTCCAAAACAAAATTTGGATCCCAACATTCATTTTCTATCCCATCTATTATATTGTCATATTTTTGTAGCCTTTATCACATACAGGGACTTGTAAATTCACAGGATGATATAAATTCCTAAATATTTCAATATTGTGGATAGAAAGCTAGCTTCCCAACTTGATGAAACAGCTTGTGTGCAAGAACGGACTTCGATGGACAGACTTTGTTCCAGTGTCATCTGCAAACAGACCTTGAAAGGCTAAGCAGGGTCAGTCTTGATTAATACTTGAATGGGAGACTGCCAGCAAATTCCAAGGTTGTAAGATAAACTAGGAAGACAACACCAGAAGAAGTCAATGGTAAACAACTTATGTACTGTTGCCACTTACCTACAAAGTCATCAAGACTCATGATAGACTACAAAGATCAACCACATCTACATGAAGTGCATACAATGCATTACCATACAATATAAATGGGCGACAAAGACAAAATGATGAAAAAAGTGAGACACTGATTACAGCATAGACAGAAAAATCATATTTAATTATTGGGTAGGAGACGATAGCAAAAAAGTAACATAAACCACTCATGGTTAGAACTTGTTTGCTTGCTTTTCCAAGTGATGAAAAAATAAGTTGTTTTAAAATTCAGTAATTTAGGGTGCTATTAAATTTGTAAGTGCATTCTTGGAAAAGTCAACAAAAGTACCATTTTGAGGATTAGCCAAATAGTAATTATTTGAGTCTTCTCAAAGAACATCTGAAAGAAGAAGTGACTTTATGAGATAGGTTAAGTGATTTGTGCAATTTGTTATCAGAAGAGAACAAAGACAAAGTCTTAATTATGATCAAAGCAAGAAAGGAAAATCTGATTTCTCTTCAAAGAAATTAGCTTCTATCCCTGGATTGTCATTATGAGAGAGATAAGAAGAAAATAAAAGAAAATGCAAGAGATCAATTGAAGAAATAAATTCCACATTGTGGGATCTTCTTTAACAACACATTTACTTAACTTGTTGTGCAAGTCAAGGACAAACTAGTCTACTACTTATAGTAAAGAGAGCAGACACCTTATCTTTTTTAACCTGCTTTTTGATACCAGAGCTACCCCCCCTAAAAGTAGGGAAATTCTGCTAGAACTGAATGGACTATTATTACAGAATTGTAAAATTGGAAAAGGAAAGTTGAAGAATGAAGCAAAATTTAGTGATGCCTAAAAGCATTCATGAAAAGGTCCCCTTTTCATAAATTCTTTTTAATATTGTTGTCACAGGGCTTGTTGTAAAGAAAAAAAAACTCCCTGAGAACAGTCCAATTGGACAAGAACATGTTCCTTGACATTCTTTCCAATAGCACATAGACAGGGAAACCCAAAACCATTTTATGGTCACCAAAATTAATCATCCCATATGCAAGGGATGAAAGATACAACTACTCCTGTTGTTTTTTCTATTAGCATCTGGGATTTAATCCTCCAGAAATGAGGAAAAGCCTTGCTGGAGTGGACCAATTCAACACCCCCTCCTATCACCTGGGGAAAGCCCATATGGAGGACAATCAGGAACTCTTATTTATTTATCTATTTATTTACTAAATTTACATGCCACTCATCTCAGTCGGCAGCATCTCTCCAGTCAGCAATGACGATTCCTCGCCATGAACTCATTTAAACCTCTTTCTTTCCCATCTCTTTTTTCACCTACGCCCAATAAATCTGACTTCGCGACTCTCCGGTCCCTAAAAGGGAAGGGCGCCGACTTTTCAGGAATGGGGTTGTTAGAGGGCGCTTCCCAACTCCGCTTTGCCAGGAGGCAGGGGAGGGGAAGGCGGGCGAAATTTGGGTCCCGGTAGTTTAAGATCGGACAGTCCATCGGCAGCCGTGCAAAGCCATCCAACCCCCTGGAATCACCCCCTCCCTACCCCCTCCCCATCCCTTATCGTGGCTCGAAGGGCGTCGAGCTCCTACAGGGTTCCCCCCCCCCTCGGAGGGCGCAAGGAAGCTCACCTGTTCGCGTCCCAGGCAGATCGAAAGCCCCGAGCGCCCCGCCTCGCCGAGCGCACCAGGTAGGGGCGGGTTGGGGATCCAGGCTATCGGCGGGGAGAGGCTTCCCGGCCAGCAACCGCGGGCGCCCCCTTTGCGCTTCGGCGCGCCGGGATCCTCAGCAGCAGCAGCCTTTCCTCTTCCGCAGCAGCAGCCTTTCCTCCGCCGCGGTCTTCGAGGTCTTCCCTGTTGGAGCGCGGCGGCTTTTAACCGCGCCCCTTACCTGCCCGCCTTCTCTTGACGCGCCGTGGGTGGCGGAGGGAAAGCCCGGGCTGTAGAAAGCGGCGAGGAAAGGAGGAACGTAAAGAAAAGCAGAGAGGAGAGAAAGGGGGGCAGACGAGAAGAAGGAGCAGCCCGGGTTAACCTGACGCCCACCGGACGGCGCCCCCAGGCCGGGATACCTGCAGGCTCAAGAAGGAAGGGGAGGAAATCTCCTCGTTTGCCCGCCTAAGCCCCAAGAAATGGTCCAGCTGAGCGCCTCCCAGATGCTTTGAACTGAAGGAGCCTCCCCTCCCCTCCCCTCCCGGAATTCAGTCGCAGGTGGAGGGGGATTTTGCTGCCCCAATGCCCAGTTTGTCTTGCCTTCCAGGCTGGGAATGTTGCAATTAGCCCCTCCCCACAACACACCCATTGGGGTAGCTGCTGTCCACAAAAATGAAAAAGAATATAGAAGAAGGATTGCTGTACAGGTAGTCCTCAACTTACGGCCACCATTGAGCCCAAAATTTCTGTTGCTGAGACATTTGTTAAGTGAGTTTTGCCCCATTTTACAACCTTTCTTGCCACAGTTAAGTGGTTGTTAACATGGTTGTTAAGTGAATCTGGCTCCCCCATTGACTTTGCTTGTCAGAAGGTCGCAAAAGGGGATCACATGACCTTGGGACACGGCAACCGTCGTAAATATGGACCAGTTGCCAAGCATCTGAATTTTGATCACGTGACCAGTGGGGATGCTGCAATAATTGTGTCACTTTTTTTAGTGCTGTTTTAACTTTGAACAGTCACTAAATGAACTGTTTTAAGTCGAGGACTACCCGTAGTTACTTAACTTCTCCACAGAATGAACAGCCTTCGGTCCCTTGTGCAAAAGAATAAAGGAAGAAGGGACTGAGACTGGAGGATTCAAAGTCTAGAATGTACAGGTATTCCTTGACCTACAACTACAATTGCCTTCAGAATTCCTGTTGCTAAGCGAGGCAATTGTTAAATGAGTCACACCCAATTTTACCACTTTTTTTGCCACAGTTGTTAAGCAAATCACTGCAGTTGTTAAGTGAATCACAGTCGCTAAGTAAATATGTCTCCCACTAATGACTTTGCTTGTCAGAAGCCGGCCGAGAAGACCTCAAATGGTGTTCGCGGGATGCTGCAACCATCACTTATAATGTTGGTTGCCAAGTGCCTAAATTTTGATCACATGACTATGGGGTTGCTGTGGTGGTTGAAAGTGTGAGGATTGGTCATCAATTTTTTTCAGTGGTATTGTAACTGAATGGTCAGTCAACCAACTGTTTGTGATAATTTGCTATCAGAAACGATATGCGTGAACTCACAGTCCTCACATTCTGTTTAACTGCAGACTGAGGATCGACTGGAGTAGAGGGAGAAAAAGAAGCATTCGTACTTAGAAATTCATGCTGACCTATTACATGCCATCCAGAGATCTATCAGTTGAGGCAGATCTACCCTGATCTAAAGCATTCAACAAAATCCTATAGGGACATTCCTCAATTCAATTCCAAATATTCATTCCTTATTCAATTCCAAATAACAGGGTCCTTGTGTACATCACTATAGGAATGCCAAGATCAAGTACATGAGTTTGTCCTGTAGCAGATACTGAAGAGAAAATGTTTAAATTTGAAACATATCAAGCTCAAATATTAAGACTGGATATTGCCTAATGAGAAGGAAGGACTCACTGGAGAAGAGCCTGATGCTGGGAAAGATTGAGGGCAATAGAAGAAGGGGACGATAGAGAATGAGGTGGCTGGATGGAGTCATTGAAGCAGTAGGCGTGAGCTTAAATGGACTCCAGAAGATGGTAGAGGACAGGAAGGCCTGGAGGAACGTTGTCCATGGGGTCGCGATGGGTCAGACACGACTTCGCAACTAACAACAACAAAAATTGCCTTTTCTTTATATGCCAAAGAAAATACTAAAGGTAACTTGAAACATAGTTAATGTCAGTTCAGCTCTAGTTTTCCAGAGGGTTGAAACATTATTAATATATTCAAAGTGTGTTAACTTTTTATATTACAACATTAGCTGCTTTTGTTAAGATCCAGAGAAAATTTTTAGTGTACCCAATATTAAGAACTCCTAGATAGATTTTTGCTTAATTTTAGAAAACACATTGAAACTGTTGCCTTTTCAACTTTTTAAGTTGACTTATGAAGTAATTATCATATAATTTTCTCTATATATTTCCATTATTCCTAAAAGTGCACAGTTTGGTTTAAAAGTCCAGAATGTCATTTGGTAAAGAGAAGTACGGCATTACCAACTCCGGATAAGATTTATGTACTTGCTTTCCCAAGTACTTTCAGATAAGGCTTTGAAAGTAATTAAGAGCATCAGTTACATTGCAGCTGCAAATAGGAATTACCTATTTGATAATATGCTTTTTATTTGATAATGTGATTTCTTTTAAATGTGTACCTGCATAAACTTTAACTAGCTATGCCTACATAGGCTGATACATTTCTCCCTTTTCAAACTGGGACTATTCTGGCTACAATTCTGGCAAGCATATTAGAACACCCTGTTTGCCTTCCAGATATTTTGGACCAACTCCCACAGTTAATGCAAAAATTGTAAAAAATATAGTGCAAAACATCTGGTGTGTACCCAGTTGCTTACCCCTGAGCTATGGTAAATATGTAGTGCACTTACTTTGCAAAGAAGAAAAATCTTTTGAACCCAGAAATTAGCTCAAACCGTCATTTCCTTTTGCACAATTCTGCACAATTAACTAATGACAAACAAGTAATGTCACAGGGGGTTCTCCTATTGGCAATCTAGCTCCCATAATATATTCCTTAATTTTTAGTTTCAGATATACGTACTTCAGTTTAAAATGATTTCTTAATGGGAGGCTGTCCAAAAAGACCAGAGCTCTCCTTGAAGAGAGGTTTCATTTGAAGCAATATGCTGATCTGAGCACATTTGCTGGTAAGATGCAATGAAATGAGGTGATCAGTATTTATGCCGGGGGTTCTTCTTAGAAAGAAAGAATGATCAGAAGAAATTCTTGGTGCAATGTTGATGAAAGCCAAAAAAGAAAAAAAAAAAAGACCAAACAGGCCTACCCCACGATGATAAGGGTGATGAAGTGTCAATTACTTATCTGCATTTATTGCTTGTCCTCTGGTGGCCTTCTTTAAAATTAGCTGTTTTACATTGGCAAACTTCTTTCAGTCTGCTGTGACAATATTGCCAAGCTTTGCAGACAAAATTGGTCACATTTCACTCAGAGGGAGGTATTGGCTGGGCAGAGTCCTGTGAGATATTTGGTTATTCATTTATGGAGACTTTAAGCCACTTCAATCTAACCCACACTAAGCATTAACTATGGGTTTGAGCAACTGCATTCAGACTCATGAGCCAGGAGCAGCTGCCATTCCCTGTCTTCTCTATCCATGGCTATGACCATCGGTCTCTGACTGTGGGCTCCAGGGAAGTGACATTTTCAGAAGTCATCTGAGAGTCATTTGAACTTGTGGGTTCTGGGGTAGTGATTATGACACAATGAGCTGTGGTACAGATTGTCTGGATCTGGGTCTTTCTGATTGGTTCAAGCTGACATTTTTGAGGGAGGAAATGATGCTAAGGGCTTTTAAAGAGGTGGTGCAGGAGGCCATGGACAGCTACAGCCCTGTCTCCAGCCTTGTCTTTTTGGGGAAGATTGCAGAGAAAGTGCTTAGGAGACAACTAGAGAGAGCCTGAGCAAAGTGGATTATTTAAATCCCTTCATGTCTGGGTTCAGGTCTGAGCATTGGAAACATAGCATGTACCAGCCTTATACAGTAGACCAAACCATGAATAGCTTAGGTTTAGACCTAAACTATTTTTATTGGAACAGCTATAATAACAGAATCTTATGTCTGAATGTGCTCCATCCCTCCCTTACTTTAGGAGGGGCTTCTCAGGGGACATCTGGGACAGATGAGGAGTAATAGGCAAATATTTGTAGCTCAGGATTGAAATGAGGGGTCCTTGGTGCTCTCTGAGCTTGCTTGTTTAATGTCATCAGTGCTGGTGATTTCTTTTTTTGGTGATGTCACCCACAGATGATGTTACCTAGTTTGGGTAATGAAATTTCTGCAAGAAGACAAGCAAGCTCAGAGAGCACCAAGGACCTCACTGATGGGGAGGCCAGGAGCAGGATGGAAAGGAGGTGGAATCTGTTGTTAAGCTATCAACCACCTCTACTGTGATGCTCCCACATTGGAGTCTCAAGCAAACTGGAGAGCCAGGTCTTTAGGCTCTTACGAAAGTCGCAATAGCAATAGCACTTAGGCTTATATAGTGCTTTATAGCACTCTCTAAGTGATTTACAGAGTCAGCATGTTGCCCCCCCCCCAACAATCTGTGTCCTCATTTTACCAACCTCGGAAGGATGGAAGGCTGAGTCAACCTTGAGCTTGTCATGATCGAACTGCTGGCAGTCAGCAAAGTTAGCCTGCAACACTGCATTCTAACCACTGGTGCCACCCTAGTTTATCTAAACAGCTTATTTTAGAATGGGCTACCATAAAGGATCATCTGAGATGTCAAAAAGAGAATAAATGCACACTAACATACAGGAAGTAGCCTTTTTTTTTGTTTGTTTACTAGCTTTAGTTCAATATAGAAAAAAACTTGATTCTCTGAGGACAGCTGTACTTCTGGCCAAAAGGTGAATGTGGATTCATAGCAGATCAGCACTGAGACTGCCTAAATTTGTTTGCTATCTCTATTTGCAATCCCCATGTAACTCATATATACTTCTGAAAAAAGTCCAAACAAGGTTGTCATTTTCTATGAGACAACTAAGAATAGTTGTCTCGTTGCATAGTCACGATTAAGTTGTGGGATCACCTCCAAGCATTTTCTTTTCATCCGAGTCACCTTTGAAACAGCTACATACTGTAATTCTTCCATTTAAAAGATAAAACTAAAAATCATTTATCTGTTCATTAACTCAGATTAACAATTTTTATAAAAAGAAAGTGTGACAAGTTATTTGTGGAAGTATTAACAGTAGTTTAAAGTTACTTTCATTGTAGAAAATAAGATGCCTTATGTATTCAGTGTGTAAAATAAGTTTTAACAATTGCATTTTTCTAAAGCTTTTTCAAAATATTTAAACTAAATGAGGTATTTCAGATAATCCTTGTGTGTATAAATTATTTTAATATTGCTAGCACTGATGATGTTACTTAGTTTGGGTAATGAAATTTCGGCAAGAAAACAACCAAGCTCAGAGAGCACCAAAGACCCTAAATTATTTTAATTCTAAAAAATTCCAAAAACTGTAAGTGAAATAGGGATGCCTATGACTTGGATCATTAAAAATTTCCATAAATAGATAACTGAAATATTTTACAAGAACAAAACATTCCTTAACATATAAAGCTGTTTTTTTAAAAGATGTGAAACAAATGTTGGTTCTAAATTTAAATAGTTAATATTCATGTTTTCATCACATTCAAGTGCTGTAGAAGCTCAGGATATAATCCTTTTTGTTAATTGGAAAAAATATAAAATAATGCATCTCTGAACCTTAAAAGAAATTCAGGGGAAAATAGGAAAAGAAAAAAATAATTAAATTGTCTCTGTGGGCTTTAAATCAGCAACTTTCTATTTGCAAAGTAAATTATATAATTATCATGCTATTATGTACATAATTAATGATAAAGCTGGCCATGAACATATCAGTGACAATAGTAAGCACTGACTCAGTAGAAGGGAAGAAGAGGAGAATTAAGGAGAGAGAAAAAAAACCATACAAAAATAGTATAGATGAATATTTTGTTTCTGAGTTCCCCCTTTTTTTGTACGCCAAATGACTTACAGTGTTTATAAACACAAACATTAGAAATCATATTCTGCCTTACTGCTTGATATATAATATGTCTGGGAGCCATTCTTGCTTAAATTTAAACTATTATGCATATATATATTGTTAATTCTGCCATTGTTGTGCATTCTCCAAGTTTAAGTTCCCAATCAGATATCATTGGTGCTGCATCCTTTTTCCAATGTTGGGCAAAGCATTTATCTTAATAAACTATGGTGTTTTTTATTGATATATTCTAGGATTAAATTTAGTAAAAAAAAATGTTGGTTTCATTTTATGTTTGATTTCTAAGATTCTCTGAATGGTGCTGTCTATGACTTTCCAACATTTTCCCAACATTTATTTAACAGGTTTACCACATGTGGTAGAATGTAACTTCTGTCTCATGGCATCTCCAACATTTCTTATTGTATGACTTGTTTATCTTGGCAATTATTGATGGAGTTGTGTGCCACCTGTAAAACATATTGTATCACTTTTGTCTTAAATTTGGATTGTTTCTAGCCAGCCTTCCTCTGTACACTGATCTTGGGATACTCTTTGGTTTTCTGAAGAACTCTAAGAGATGAAAAGCCAAAAGTGACACCTATAGAGCATCATAGGAGGAAGACAAAGACTGAAACTGACCAAACACAAGTAAAAAAGATGAAAAAACATTGCTATTTCTCCATCACTTTTGGATCTCTGATAGCCACCCAGCAGCCTTGTTTAGGGTGGTCCAGTCGTGATCAGGGGAGGGGCTTGGGCCACAAGATCATTTCCAAGTTTGTGGTGGTGCATATTGATGCTATCTGGCAGACAAAGTTGTTTGGATTTGTTCAGAGTTGGACTTCCACTGGATAAATCTTAATGAGTTGGTCTTGAAGACCATTCGAAAGCTACAACTGGTTGAAAATGCAGCAGCATAAGCAGTAATAGTGTGCCTAGTTGCCACCGCTGTTATGTAAGCTGCACTGATTACCAAATAGCTTCTAAGTGCAATTCAAGATGTTTATTCTTTGTTCAATGACCCCTGTTTGTTTTGTTGTTTTTGCTCTCTGTTAGATGATTTTAGTCTGGGTTGTCTGATTCAATGTTTTTAGCTGTTTTTACGTTTTTCCTAGTTTTGTATGCTTCCTAGAGTTCACTGGAGCTGGGCAGCCAATAATTTAAACAAATAAACAAAACTTGAATTAAATGTTATGTATTTGTTCCATAATTCTTGTGATTTATTTTAATTTAATCATTCCACTTCATCTTAATTACTGTCTGAATTTAATTTGTCACTGGCTTGCTTTGTGCTGTATCTATCAATTACATTTCAGTAGAATATTTTCTTGTAAACCCTTGTTATGCATCGTTATATAACCAATAATGCTTTTGAATTACTTTTCTGTGTGTTTTTATCTGTATTATTCTCTTTTGCCTCCATTTTACCTCATACAATATTTCTTTTGAGTATTTTTATTGCTTGAACAATTCTTGTATCCAGGATTTACATTGCTAATCTACGCAGATAGTTTGGGGCAATTACCAAATAGTAAAACAACTTCTACAGATTTAAAAATCCACCTTTCTTTGAAGTCTGTTTATGACTTGGTGCTTTATGGTAGCACTATCTGACCAGATGTCATAAATGAATTCTTTCATTCTTCATGCAAATTCCATACACACTCCCACTAGCTAGCTCATCAAATTGATCTATCAATCCAACTACTAACTACAGACTACGCATGCATTTATACTATTTCTTTATTTTCATTTTCTGTCAATATGGCTTAATTTTTAATATATTGATGGTGAAATGGTTTTTGAATCCATGGTGAATAACTACATGAAAAATGTTAATGCAACATACAACCATTGTAAAAGCATCCGATTGAAATAAACATAGCTGACATAGTAATGTCCTAATCTATATCTATAATGACTATGCTCAGCAGTGGCCACTATATGTCTACAAACATATTGTGACAAAGATACAGAAATTGCAAACAAAATAATTCAGGGTTAAAAAAAAGTTCCTCTATAAAAAAGGATTACAGCAATATGATATGATTTCAGCATAATGATAGAAATATATAGAATTTTGCAACTTGCAGTATTAGAATGTGGAGTCCTCTGTTAAAGCTAAGCGTGGGATATTCAGGAGGCAATTAGTTATTTATACAAAGTGTAATTAAGCTGTTCATTTGCTGACCAGCAATTTAGAGGTTTCTGATTTCAGATATATTTTTCAAAGCTTAATGATGGACTTTATGTCATCTCCAAAAACATTTCAACACAACACTGGAAGATGATTATTACACTCTGGGTCTTCTTGTGAACTTTTTTTGATGCAACCGATCAGGTACTGTGTGTCACAGAACCTTTCTCCAGTTTCATCTAACCACAGGACTAATGTGCTGTGACAACCCCATTTTTATGGCATGTATCCATGATATTATCCTAAACCATGCATGAGACAAGCTTAAGGTTGTTCTTAGCTGTTCCAGTGTTAAAGTAGGATTTTCCCATTAAGCTAATAACAGGACACGGCAGTTCAAAAGTACATAAAATCTTATGCAGTTTACCAGCTGTTCTGTTGGTGGATGGCCTGTAGAATGTGGAATCAGCCTGGTGCCTATTGACTTCTTCATGCTGGCATAGTCATCCTGCTGCCAACTATTCTGTGTACCACTAGACTATTTAGATTTCCTTTACCCTCAGAAAGAATTGGACGGATTTCCATGGCCATGACTGGATTCAGTAAACTTGCAGAGATGTTGAGCTTTTGTAGACGGTTAGATCTGCAACCACTTGCCTTACCATATTCCCAAAAGATCTCAGTTTTGATACTTTTTTAGAACTCCACACTTAAGCTGCTGAATGGATGGATACATTAAATTGTCCTGTCTTGCTTTACAGTGCAGCAACGGAGAAGATGGGTCTACTAATCAATTTACAACTTGAAGAGGTTAGGGGTGTACTGTATGTGTTTAAGTAGTAAAGCCAGACGTTTCACATTTGCTGAACATGCCCTGCCCGTGTGAAATCATGGCATTTGCAACATCCATTTGTGATCATGGCAAATCAACACCATTCTGCAGCAAGCTAAAAAGTAGATAATAGATGCAGAATAGAGATCTCCAATGAAGCTAGCAAATGTTATGCCGAAATACTTTTCTGTTGTCCAAGGAGAGATAGGCAGCCCTTTAATTCAGGAGTCAAAGCAAATAATGAATGGTTTGAAGCCTATTACTATATGAGGGTGAGCGAAAGACACAGGATGTTGCAGAATATTGTAAAAAAAAGTATTTTTTAAGCAGCTGTGACAGTGCAACCAAAACTCTGTTTGACCACACCTTCTGGACACTCCTGAAAAGACCTAAGATTTAAATCCTGTGGCTATTATGAAGTTGCTTTTGCTTGATTTGCAGTAGCTGATTTTTCTTATTAGTGCTTCTTGCCTTTTTACAATCAAACAACTGCATAAACAACATCTACATACCATTCAAAAGAGACAATCAAAAAACCCCAAAAGAAACAAAAAGACCAAAACACCTCCTTACCAACAACTAACAGCCAGATGAACAGAGATTAACACCAAGATTAACAGAAGATCAACAATATAAAATGACAGCAAACCCCATTCCCTTCTAACACTGATGATGTTACCTAGTTAGGTAATGAAATGTCTGCAAGAAAACAACCACACTCAGAGAGCACCAAGGACCTCATAGTTCACCCTGACCTATAAATATGCTCTTCTATCAAAAGCAATTGCATATCTATCTGATCTAGTCATTGAGCTAGTCTGTAACATAGACTCTTCTGTGGTTAAATCTTGGTTGAGTTTCCAGAGTGATATTTACTTTGTACAATACAGTTGGTGAATGTCTAACTGACCATATGATACAACAGAGAAGCCTTTGGATTAAACTTCTTATGTACAGCTTTAATGCACATATTGTTTTGCCTCAAATATTTATTTGCCTTTACTAATAAATAAATAGCCTAATTGCTGTATTTCCTGTTTTCTCTGTGAACTATTTAAAATGTCCTATTCAGAACTGTCCAGTGCTGACTAAAGAGGTGTAGCAATTTTATTTGTTGATGTAATCAATCATTACCTTCTTCTAAAGCCATAAATGAGGAAACGCTTCCTATTTCATAAAGTGTGAACTACTCATACTGTATATAAATCATTATTATGCTTATTCATATGTTTCATAGCAAAGTTTCACTGCTTCATTTTTAGTTTCTTATTTCAATGCTAATATTTATAATAATAATAATAATAATAATAATAATAATAATAATAATAATAATAATAATAATAATAATAATAATAATAATAATAATAATAATAATAATAATAATAATAATAATAATAATAATAAAAAAGTTGGAAGGGACCTTGGAGGTCATCGAGTCCAACTCCCTGCTCAGGCAGGAAACCCTACACCATTTCGGACAAATGGCTATCCAGTCTCTTCTTAAAAATTTCTAGTGTTGGAGCATTCACCGCTTCTGGAGGCAGGTTGTTTCATTGGTTAATTGTTCTAACTGTCAGGAAGTTTCTCCTTAGTTCTAGGTTGCTTCTCTCCTTGATTAGTTTCCATCCGTTGCTTCTTGTCCTGCCTTCAGGCGCTTTGGAGAATAGCTTGACTCCCTCTTCTTTGTGGCAGCCCCTGAGATATTGGAACACTGCTATCATGTCCCCCAAAATGTGATTTAATATCACATTTTGTTAACTGCATTTAAAAACATTTGAAATGTCCTTCCCTCTAGATAAATCATCTGTTTTATTTTAACTTAAATTAAGGCACAAATTACTATAATTTCAGTGGAAAGATACACAGTGTTTTCAAGGAAATTGCCTTGAATCTTCATATTTGGGAGGATGAGAGGAAAAATCCATGTTTAAAAAAGATTACAACTGATTACCATATACAGTGGAAGATATAATAGTGATCTAATTATGAATAGAGAAATTGTATCAATTTTATTCCATATGTTACATATAGAAGGAAGCATCCATGGTGCTCTGTGTTCCCTTTCTTTTGGCAGAAAACTTCAGAAAACTATCTTCAGAAGCATAATTTCCTTATATTGGATTTTATAGCAGCGGCCCCCAACCTTTTTGCCACCAGGGACCGGTTTTGTGGAAGACAATTTTTCCATGGAGCTGGGGGGGAGGGGAATGGTTTCTGTTTTACTGGTTCACCTGCCACTCACCTCCAGCTGTGCAGCCCAGTTCCTAACAAGCCACAGACTAGTATCGGTCCATGTCCAAATTAAAATTTGTCTAAATTAACACATTTTGAATCTAAATAATATATATGAAAAATTCTTAAATGACTCAGAGACAGAATTGGTAATTTTACAGAAATGTGTCCCTGTAACCCTGAACTTCCTTATCAAATTAATTCCTTACCAAATTTAGCTCCTTACATTCTAAAGTGCTAAAGTAGAATCCTTTTTAACCCAATATTATTCTATAAATACTATAGAATTTTCTGTTAAAGATATAATTATGTAATTTTAAAAAGAGATTAGACAAATTCATGAACTTCACAAAAGACACTCGAAAACATGCATATTTGGGAGGAAGGAGGTATCAAAAAAGTCAAAATGGCAGCCACAAGCATATGATCAAAGCCTTATCCTCTCAGAGCATGGGGGAAAAGGGACAGGACTTTGATTGCATGATTGTGGCCTCATCTTGGTTTTTATGAGCCCCTTTCTGTGGAAACTACTCAGCCTTGGACCATTTTTCCCCTCTTACCTGTTGTACCCCCACAAATCTTGTTCTTATCTCAGACCTACTGATAATTTTCCACTCCATTTTGTAAAGGCTCAGTTTCAATTTCTGTTAATATGTTGTATTATTTAAAAGCTCTGGAGGGAGATGCTTTATAAATCTAATCAATCAACCAATGGTAGAGGTAGTGATATCTCGATTCCTTTCATATTCTAAATGACTATATTACATTCTGTGGGGAAGGCAAAGGACTTTATATTAATAATCTATCTCCTGGAACCATCTGATCCAGCAGGATGCTCTGATATATAACTATAATTTTACATGTATCATTGTGTTATAATCATTTTAATTGGATGAATACCTTAGTTTGAAAAGCATGTTCATTATTTTTCACATTGAGATATCTTATTTTTTGGCAATTTATGTCTCCTTAGTTAAATATTAAAAGATAAGTAAATGCTTTTTTCCCCGGATTTGTCTCAAGGTATACCTATATACCAAGAATCAGTGTACTTAAGGATCTCAGGGCCTTTGGGCCACCAAATAAAATACAATAGAGTGCAACTTTAGTTGGACAGACTAGTCTGAACAAACGTTTATATAGCAAATAAAAAGAAGGACATACAATAGGTAAATCATTAGAGGAATTTAGGATGCACTAAATTAAACTCAGTGAATTTCATTGATTTTTGCTTAATGTATTCTCAACCTTTACAATGTTGGAAAATTGCAGCATGCTCTGGCTTGCATTTTATAGAAGTTATCTTAAATATTAACAATGTATAATTCCATTCCAATCACATTGCTAATCTGATAGCTTTTGATATTGATTTCAATACAATTGACATTTTTCAGGCTATTTATCTTTTGTTTTCAATAGTATGTATGAAAGTAATAAGAAAACAGAGTCACTTGTCTCTTGTCACTTGACGAAAAAGAAAGAAGGAAAATGACTAGGAACAGTTCTTTACAGTCTTGAGGCATGTGGATGACCTTTGTCTCTTCTTTCTTTTTAACCGTCAGTTAACTTTTCCCTGCTTAATCTTCCAGTGTCATTCAATCCAGTTTCTACACTTTTCAAATAAAATAGATTCCGTCTCACTTATAGCAATACTTGAAGAAGAATATATTTTTATGTTGGCCGATAAGATCACAAATTCAATGTAAAGTACAACATTGATCCTCATTTTGGGCTAATGAAGGGTTTTTCAAGTTTTTCAAACTTGGCAACATTAAGGTTTTTTTTTAATTTCAGGCAAAAAAATATTGGCAACTTTAAGATATGAGCCAGTAATTCTGGGAGTGTTTTAAATTTAAAGTTGCCAAGTTTTAAAAAACACTGGACTAATGGATACACTATAATTTTGACTGTATGCTGTGTGTGCTCTTGCAAAATATTTGCATAGTATGGTTGTTTCCCTATATTCATATGAAAGGTTTTAATGGAAAATCTAAAAAGTCACAAAGCACTTTAAGGCTGATACACTTGGAGAAACTCTGTATAACATTTCTCATCTTTGTTATATTCATAGACAAGGGGGCATATTCATTTATTTGCTTATTAGATTTGCATCCAAACTTTCATCCAAGAGCTCATGATATCTTCCATGAGAATCATCTTTTACCTCCACAACTGCAACCCTGTTAGTTAGGATCGGTTGAGAGAGAGTGACTAGTCCAAAGTGACTTAGATAATTTCCAAGGCTGGGAGTGGTTTTGAACTTAGTCCTGGTCCAATGTCTTAAAGCTAATATTTAAATAGAAGCTATTTAAAGTTAAAATATATCATATTTTTACAATAATAAAATAAAAATGATAGCCCTGGAAATATGAACTATATTTTTAAGTACTGAATACTATCAGTTATATGGAACAGGAAAGAAGATCAGTGCTAGAAAATAAATACAATTATTTATGCATTCAACTGTGTGCAATTTTCAAATATTTTACAGACAAAATGAACTCAGATTGTCAATGTGACTTTTCATCTGCATTTCTGTACATAATTATTTGCAAGTAATCTCTTTTGAAAGCAAAACAATTGGATTTTCTTCTGGAATCACATTGCGGGTTGTAACTTAAGGATGGTCAATCTGCAGACCTCAAAAGCTTGACCTAATATCCATAATTTTCCCTGGACCCTCTTAACTTACTCCTCAACCTACTGTAGCTTTCCAATGGAGTGTCAAAAAAGTTCAAGGTGGTTTCCATGACTTCTATCTATGTTCCACCCATTTTTTTTACATGCAATACACCTATAAAAGAGTAGGTCTTCTGTCTCCTGATTGCAGATGCCATCTTGATTGCAAATGACCCCAAGGCAGAAAAGCAAATATTTAGGATAAAAGTAATATTTGTGTAAATATTATATCCAGTAGAATGTTCAGTTAGGTGAAAATGATTTACTCTAATGCTTGCAGAATAGGCGCAATTTAGATAAAGTTAAATGCCTAAACAATATTTCACAGAAATGTCCATTTTAATTTCATTATGCGCATATCATTAAATCTACTTAGCACTTCTATCAAATCATTATGACAGGATCAATGTACAAAAGTCAGATACAGATTGCAGCATTTTACGAGGGCAATTTGGAAATAAACCTCTGTTTGGTTATCAATGACTGACACTTGCAGATATAGAACTTTTATTATACACATTAGAAAACTACAACATTACATTACTTTTTGACATAATCGCCATTCAAATTGAGGCACTTGTCATAACGTCTTACAAGGTTTGAAATTCCTTAGTAGTAGTCGCTCAGCACCAAATCTGGGCTATGGGAGGGGGTGATCAAAAACATCTCAAAGGAACTGCTTCAAATGTTCTTGGGTGCCATAGAAAATCCCGCCAAATGTGAAATTGCCAAAGGAGTACTGCTAGTGAAGTTCCTGGGGTGTGGTTCAACCATCAGTTCAGAAGTCTACTGTGAAACGTTACGAAAACTCAGACGAGTCATCCATAACAAGCGTTGGGGCATGCTGACTTCCGGTGTGGTGTTGGTTCATGATAATGCTCGCCCACTCACTGCTAGATGCACTCAAGAATTTTTGAAGCAGTTCCGTTGGGATGTTTTTGATCATCCCCCCAAAGACCAGATTTGGCGCCAAGAGACTACTACTAAGGATAACCAAATGGAGGTTTATTTCTGAATTGCCCTCATATTTATGCTGACATTTTTAATTACACGTACATGCAGTGAAAAGTGCCTGGGGTCTATGATTTTCCATGAGGTACAGTAGGCATTCAATGCAGATTCTATTCCTTATATGAGACAGTATACCTGCAGAGTATATGTGCAAAGAAAAGAGCATCTTTTTCATGTTTTTTAATAGAGAATACAAAAGATTAATACTTGAGAAATTGTAAAATTAGATCACACCAACTTGAATTCTAGGAAAGGAATTCTCTGCTTGTATGCTCAGACTATTTGTTTTTGCTTGGTTCCTATTAGTGCAAATGGGGATGCTTTTTTACAAAAAAAATTGTTTACAAAATACAATAGCAAACAGTGTTAATTTATGATTAATTTGTATTTTTCTATCATGTATATTTTTTCTCTCATTGGGATGAATGATAGTGCCGAGGGTAATTTTGAGCAGATTTAAATGCATTTGGCAACTTGGGGATTTTCCAGACTGCAGTTTTAAAACAATCTTTCCCCCCTTATATCAGCTCGTTTTGCCTGGTCTGCTTTACTTGGTTACAGGCTAACCCTAGCAGGCTATGCTCCTCAACCAAGTCAATGATTGCCTTACTCTCTAATGTCTCCTAGCATTTTCTTTATTAGGAATGCTGTAATAGTACAATGGATATAATAACACTTGTAAACACAGGTAGTCCTTGACTTACAACAGTTCATTTAGTTAGAAGTTCAAAGTTAGAAAGGCACTGAAAAATGTGACTTATGACCATTTTTCACAGTTATGATCTCTGCAGCATCCCCATGATCATGTGAACAAAATTCAGATGCTTGGAAACTGATTCATATTTCTGACCGTTGCTGTATCCAGTGATCACCTTTTGCAACCTTCTGACAAGCAAAGTCAATGGGAAAGTTAGATTCACTTAACAACCGGATTACTAACTTATCAACTGCAGAGATTCACTTAACAACTGTGGCAAGAAAGAAAATGGGGCAAAATCCGCTTAACAAATGTCTCACTTAACAACGTAAATTTTGGGCTCAGTTGTGGTCATACGTAGAGGACTACCTGTAGAAGGTTGTTAGCTTGGAACTCAGCCAAACATTTAAAAATTACTATTTTTCTTTCTCTGAGCTAGCTATTTTCCCCTGCGATTTTGGCATTCTAATAAGAGCAGCAATATAGCTTGCCATCATTTTTCCAGTCACGAGGTAGGTACATTTTATGTTTAGAAAGATTAACCTATAGGAACATGTCAGCTGTATGGGATAGACCAAATTAGAAACCAGGGCTAAGTTTATTGTAACAGCTATAGGAAAAGAATCTTGCAAGTCTGAATGTGCTTTCCCCCCTCCTTACTTTATTTTTGTGTGAAGTAGTGAGGGGCCTGAGATGTTTACTCAAATTAGTTTCTTGGAACTGACTCAAGCCCTGTATATCACACTGTTGCCTTGATAGCAGTTCTTCCTCTTGTCCTTTAAGGGTGTTCCCTATGTCTTCTACAGAAAAAAGTGATTGGCTATTATTTTCCTAGAGCAGCAGGGTATTTTAGTGCCCCACTTTAAAAAAGCATTAAGTAGTACAGCATTAGGATAATTGTCCAGTTAAAGAAAATAATAGGCTACTAGCTAATTGAATAACTTGCAGTGTCCGAGTCTCTACAGGATTTCCATAAGCCATTTTAGAGAAGGAAGCATGAGTATAGGATAGGAGGACCTTAAGAGAATAATGAAAATGTGCCCTTAATATTGATGACTATTTCTAAATTATTGTAACTGAATAATATTGTTTAATTTGAGAAGGCAATTATCCAATTACACCTGAAATAACCTCAAAATATAGTAATTTCCTGAAAATTAATCGTCATCTTTGGCATAATTAAATGTTTGTCATTGGGTTATTTGCCAATTGGTAGTGTCACAACTGCCTTTAGTAATGCAAGCTGTTATAATTTCCCGTTAGGTCACAATACACCCATCACTAACCTGTGGACTAATCCCTTTTGCTTTTAGTATGGTAAGTTTAGGATAGCATGTCAGCTAAATCTTGCACAAGAACAATTTCATTCCTCCTGAAGTTAAATTTGTAGGAACTTCAGTTTCTCAATATCTGCTGACTGTGAGGAATGAAAGATAGAAAAGAATCTAAACCTGTCTGGACTTCTAGAGGCAGAATAACCTGATAAAGTGGTGTTGCCATTTTATTTGATACATGCTTAAGCCTTGCTTGAATTTCTTCAAGTGAGCTTTTCTGATCACCATCTAAGATCCATTGTTTCTTTGGTCACATTTCCCCCTGAAACCTACTTTTTTTTTAAGCCTAATACATATCCTTTTCTTCTTTGAAGATCTGAGTTCTTATACTTTCTATATACTAGTTTAATAGATATTTTGGCGCCATTTTCTGTCTTGGGGACTTGTGATCTGGTAGCTTATCTTGGTTGAGAGAAGGGAAAGACAGTAGTGGCAGATAATATCAGTGAAAGCAATAATTGCTACATCATCCAAGGCTATACTGGCTGGGTAGACCAAATCAGATGGTACAGAGAAAGATCTTTTACAGAGGTAATTATACTGCAAAGTAAACCGGACATCACATTTTTGTTAGCATGCTAATTCTTAGTGGCATACCCATACTCATCATCATTACCACAAACTGCAATCATTCAACAGAGACACTGCCTAATGAGCATCTATATACTGTAAAAGTGATAAAGAATATTCAGGTTTTAAACCAATATATCCAATATTTTGTTTGAATACTTAGTTTCAGTGATGTTTTACGGCTGATATGGAAGAATATTTGTGTGTGGGGGGGGGCAAGCCTTTGGTACAAAAGACATTCTGATTTTATAGCTCAGTTTTAAAAAATGTTTTCATGTTTATTTGAAAGCAGTTCCTACTTGCAGTTCCTCCTAGTGAGCAAGCTTGCTTATAATTGTAGCCTAAATTATAGAATTTTAGAATGATTTATTCAAAATAAAAAGTTGATTTTTGAAAAAAGCTCTTAAGCAGCACCTTGATTTTGAGTAGACATACCTGGAATAAAGTCTTAATTCTTTCTACGTTTATGAATTACATTCTTATTCTAATGGTGATCAAATAGGGTGATATATCCTATCTTTGACTATATTCCAACTCATAAATGTAACAGAAAATTAACGCACAAATTCATTGCAGTTAGGTAGTATGATGTGAAGTCAGCTGCAACAAAAGCTTCTCTTATGGGCCGGTGCAGACATGACTTTATGGTGTGTGAACGTTTGTCTTTAATGATTTCAACAGCCTCTTCTTCTAAAGATAAAGATCTCAAAATGCCAAACCCTGAAGCATATTTAACATAACTTATTTTTTATAATACACAGGCAAATAACTGAACAAGTCAAAAACAACTTTCACTTTGGCACAAATCTGGAAAAACATTGGTTAGAATGTAATAGTGGACATTGGCTAGAATGTAATATTGGGAGCCGCCCAGAGATGGTTAGAAGATGGGTGGCTTTATAAATGTTTTAGATAAATAATTTTATTCTGTATTATTTCCATTCAGTTTTTATGATCCTTTGTTATAGCTGCTAGATATCTTTTCTTATTATAATATTTATTATAATACTATTATAATACTTCTAATAAAGGATTTTGACCCAGCCTTTCAAACATGTTCTGCTAGCTACCCAAACTGTCCTTGGCAAAGAACAAACAGATATTTCTTTTTCCCTTGAACTTCTAATGCGTTCCTGCTTTCAAGGAGAAACCAAACTTGTTTATTCATCATCCACACATTCTAGATAACATCATCCACACATTCTAGATAACAAAATAATTTTAAGCAGGCTTTAAGCACTGGTTTTTGCCAGCAGGAAATTAGTCCAAAACTTCCCCAAGAAACATGGATCTATTTTGAAGAATATTTTTCCTTTTCCTTTTTTGAATGAATATTTTATTCATTTTAAGATTTTTCACATAGCAGATCCTACACACACACACACACACACACACACACACACACATCTTAAATGGGTGATCATGGATCCATATTTACTAATTATTACTAATTGGGGCACCAAGCCAACTAGCACAGGAGTCCCCAACCTTGGCAACTTTAAAACCTGTTGGCTGGGGAATTCTGGGATTTGAAGTCCACAGGTCTTAAAGTTGCCAAGGTTGGGGACCCCTGAACTAGCAGAGCTAGGTCTTCAGGCCTTTAGGGAAGGTCAGCAGGGGTAGGTATAGATCTCACCTCTAGGGGTATAATGTTCCAAAGGGCAGGACCCACAGCACAAAAGGCTAGAATCTCCTAGCCAAAATTCCTTGACTGGTAGGGTCTGCAGCATGCCACTTCTGCCAGCACAGGTGGGGCGGGCCAATCCCACTGGAGTGAGACTATTCTTCAGATTTTTTTTTACTGGCTTTTGTTTTGCTTTTAATTCCATTTATTAATTCACTATACATCACGTAGACTTGTTTTTGCACTTGAGATGGCTTAAAATAGACTAAATAAATAAATTGTTACTTTCTTGTCCTTTGTTGTTATATATGATTATGTAGTCATTAGAGCTATTTAAAATAATTTGCTTATATTGGCATCTTTGCATTTTGCAGGTGTGCCTTTTATTATTGTCCTATTGTGTAGCATACTGGCAGAATTTAATGCTATTACATGTGATATAATAGTATTAAAATGTTGCTTTATATTTTGTCCATAATAAATCATTAAGGGATTATGCATTAACTATCAGATAAAGACATCTAATATTTGTCATTGTAGTTTAAACCAGGGCTCCCCAACCTGTGGGGAGAGGTTTGTGAGAGGTTTGTGGCTGGGCCGTCGAGGTGCATCTCCACTTGTGCGGGCAGTGGTTGGGTGCATGTGCCTGTGCTCCATTTATGTGAGCGGCATGTGCGCGTGCACGCCACTCATGCAGATAGAACTGTGTGCGTTTGCCAGTCGCTTGCACAAGCCATCCCCCCCCAAACTGGTCCACAGGGCTGCAAACATTGGGGAACTCTGGTTTAAATATCTTTGAACTCAAGGTGCTATTAGCCAATTAACAGAATTTAAATGTCTGAAGTACTGTGTGAAGGACTAGGCAATTAGAGCATTAACAGTATCTCATATTTTGTGCTCTCAGTTGTGGTAATTTCATTATTTTTTTTTTTTTTTTTTAAATATATTTTATTAGATTTTATAGGGGTACAGGGGTAACATTAAGGTGCTTAGGAACCACCATGGAGGTGGGTATATTAAACATCCAAAAAAAGGAAGACAATCACAGATATATAGCTCAACTCAAGCTTCCCTCTCTAATTCCCTCATTTAATTTTACATATTCACATTAATGAGTTCTATATAAGTTTCAAACGGTCCTATCAAATATCAATTACATTTCAATTCTAAAAAATCCCAATCCTGTTTTTAAGCTTTACTAACTTACAATTACTATATTTCAATTAGCCTTAAATAGACATGTTATTAACACTTCGGGTGCCCTTTTTTTTTTTTTTACGTTATTATATCTGGTATATTGTTCTTACAACAACATTCCCATATCTTCTTCATTGATACCATTTTTTTTCTCTTATCACCCATCCCTCTTATTCTCCTTTTATTTCTAAATAATTCTCTTAAAATAAAAATATCAGGCCAACAAATAAATTTCTATCTAATTTAAATATATATTCTATCAATGCCTCTATATCTATAAAAATCTTTTTAAACCAGTAGATAAAGTTTACTTCTCCAATATATATCATATCTAAGACAAAGTAATATTACAAAGGGTATCCTCTTAAAAATTTCACGTATTCCATTAGTTGTTAAGTCAGTCAAGAAATCAAAGCCTTTTTAATCCCATTAGATAAGACTTTAAAATACATTTTTAAATCTAACTCTAGGCTTCTTTCTGTGCCATAATGGTTTCCATAGTGAGGTTCCTACATAATCAAACCACACTATTAAGGGGTCCATATTCTTTAACGCTTCAAATTGGTCAAAGTTCTCTTTCCTTTCTTCTAATAGCCTTTGGATGGTAAAAGCTGTTTTATTCCATGTTATATTTGCCAATTGTTTATCCACCTTTTCTCGATTTTCAATAGGTTGTATCTGAATGTCAGTCTCTGTTGATGTTGGTATTGGTGTTTCAGACATCTCTGTTGAAGTTGTTGTATAGTCATCAGACTTCTCGATAGGTTGTGTTGGAAGTTGAATAAAATTAGATTGTTTTGTGGTTTCCACAGTTTCTCTCAGTGTAGGGAAAAGAGATTGAAAAAAGGAGCTCACATCCTTTGCAGCTTCTAGAATTGTTTCCAATATAAGATCATAGTCCAGTTGTGTATTAAGTTCCATATCGATAGTAATAAGGCTTTTTAATCTTTAATCTTTAAGGAAGGCTCTGCTTCATAAGAATCAAGCAAGCATTCACCTTCAGTTTTCAATAGGCCAGCTGCATCGTTATCTTATCACTCTTTCAGGGTCATAGCCATTCCCAGCCATAAAGAAATATAATTGCAGTACCACTTTTCGACACAAGATGTCCTCAGCAAACCAGAAAATCCTTTTTTTTTTTTTCTTTCCAAATAATAGATTTTTTATTTTTCGTGTTGAAAGAGATGAAGAAAGGGTTCAAAAATAATGAATACGTAGTTGTAACAATAATAGTCAAGAATAGAATGTTTTCAGGTCCCCTCAGTATTCCAAAATTTAAATAGTATCGAAATTAACTGGTTTTTATTTATATATATTTTTTTTTCCAACGCTGTTTTTCCCCATTGCTCAAACGCTGCTTCCTCACGACAGGGAAATAGTTCGAAGAAAGCTTTTAACAGGAAAGTAGTTAGGGAAAAAAAAGGGGGTAGGAAAGGTCTCACCCGGATTCTCCACGGGGGTTCTTTCGCTTAGATGTTCTTCTGGCTTTCAGCTGGTGCGACGAAGTGATCGTCCATTTTGAAGGGCGATCTTTTCCTCCGACGGCCCTAAGGAGAAAGTTCGAACTGGGGAGAGCCGCCGCTCTTCCCCAGTCGAGCAGGAGCCTCCTCTAGCGGTGGTCGCCTCTACGGGGCGACTTTCGACCCGATTAAGGGTCTACCGACGCAGGGAAACCAGCCGGTGGGAGAGAGAGATCTCTCCTTGCGACTGCTGGTGTCGCGATCCGGAACCGGAAGCCGTGGTAATTTCATTATTGAAAAAAGTCCATACTAGATATTCTAGTTTTTATATCAGAAATTTCAAAGAATGGGAACCAGTTTGGTGTAGTGGTTAAAGTGCTGGCCTAGAACTGGGAGACCGTGAGTTGTAGTTTCTTAGGCAAGAAAGCTGGCTGGGTGATATGGGCCAGACATTCTTTCTGAACCATTTCACAGGGTAGTTGTTATGAGGAAAATAGGGAGTTTTATGTATATTTGCTGCCTTGAGTTCCTTATAAAGTAATAAAGGTAGGATAAAAATCTAATCTAATCATCATCATCATCATCATAAACAATCATCTGCATTTTCTCCATTTACCTCTCCATTTCACAATTTGAAGTTGCTTCTAATCACAGTTCCCTTCAGGATTATGTTTTAAATCTTAAGCCTGAGATTATTTTTATTTCTCAAGTCATTTTCCGTCAGTCAATTAGAGTAATAATGATTCTTCTCAGAAAGACTGTGCAGATCAGTCCTGAGTCATAGCATATATAAACTGACAAGACATGAAAGAATTCTCCAACTCAGATGCTCTTTTAGTTTCCCTCAAGGTGCAGAATGCCACACAATACTGACCATGCACAAATGCAACAGTGCAGATTAAAAAGATGTATAAAATTTCAACACTAATATTATAATGACTGCAACAATATTTTCATGTAAAAAAGAACCTAGGATTATTTGTACAGTATAGATCTAAGCCTCCCTATTACTCCCAGTTGCAAGATAATTATTGAAGGTATCAGGGATTTGGCAGAAACTACAATAAAAACCCCCACAATAAATAAAGTGCAGTTACAAAGAAGAGGTGGTCAACCTATTCTCCAAAGCACCTGAAGGCAGGACAAGAAGCAATGGATGGAAACTAATCAAGGAGAGAAGCAACCTAGAACTAAGGAGAAATTTTCTGACAGAACAATTAATGTTTGGAATGACTTTCCTCCAGAAGTTGTGGGTGCTCCAACATTGGAGATTTTTAAAAAGAGATTGGACAACCATTTGTCTGAAATAGTATAGGTTCCCTGCTTGAGCAGGGGGTTGGAGAAGATCCCCAAAGTCCCTTCCAACTCTGTTATTCTGTTAAATGTCACACCCTGATTTTAAAAATATGCTGTAATGAAAATAATTGCCATAAATACATTTGACCACTATGCATGGTAAAATTCTGTTGCTTCAGATAAATTTTAGTTCCTTTTAACCATAGTAATTAATTATTCTATTTACCTGATTTATACCCCATCTTTCTGTCTTAGAAAGTGCTCATTGGGGCTAACAAGATTTTCTAATCTAAGGCACTCTTCTTGGAGGAAAGACTATCTATGGGTATCCCAGAGGTGATCCTTCCTGGCAATGGCTTCACCTCTTTGGAGAGCATACTTCACATATTCAATTGCCTTGTTGGGCTTCCAAGAAGCTATGAAGACCTGAGTGTTTAAGGAAGGTATTTGGGGATCAGAAACCTTAGCCCAATCTTTCTCAACCTTATCAACTTTAAGAAGGGTGGACTTGTAGACTTCAACCCACAGAAGGGAATTGAAGTCCATCCCTCTTACAGTTGATAAGGTTGGCAAACACCGTTTTGGTGTGGTATTGCTTATGGGTTAGAGTTGTTATTAGCCACTTAAAGAGGCTGTTGAAATTTAGCAGTATAGAAATTTTGGTAAACAAAAAGATTGAGTATAATAAGTAAAAACATAGTCTAAAATCAAGATAAAATAAATACTAAAGACATGCAATAATTAAATTCAGTAAACACTAGGAGAATGGGAATTAAATAGAATTCTTCAGAAAAGTATGTCATAGCCAGGAGCAACCTAAGGAAAGACCTTCCTTGTGTGCCAGGAAGATCTTATAGGTCTTAACGAATGACTTAACACATTTTAAAGGAGAAAAATGGATCCTTAAATTAGAGCATTGAAAATTAATACCAATACCTTAAATTATGCCCGGTAAGCAACTGGAAGAGCCAGTTGGGTGAAATGGCTGAGGCATCAGGCTAGAAACCAGAAGACTGTGAGTTCTTGTCCTGCCTTGGGCACAAAGTCATCTGGGTGACCTTGGGCCAGTCACTCTCTCTCAGCCATAGGAAGGAGGCAATGGCAAACCCACTTCTGAAAATCCTTGCCAAGAACTTGTCTAGAAAGTCTCCGAGAATTGGACACGACTGAACAGAAGAAGAAGAAAAAAAGCAACTGGCAACCAATGCAGATTCCTTCAGTGCCAGCATCATATTTCCTTGTATCTTGTACTAATTAGCCCAACTAGGAAGGACTGAAATCATTGTAAAACCATCCTCTCCAGGCTTACTTGTGTCATGAAGTCCAGAAGGATAGTATGGTTGATGGTATTAAAAGCCAGCATAAGGTGAACTAGCAGAACTGCATAACTCCCAATCAGTTTCTAGCTTTGGTTATGAAACAACATGATCAAAGGAGTTTCAGTATCCTATCCTGGCAAAAACAAACCTAATCAATCTGTCCAGAGAATTAGATATGTTATTGAGAAAAGTGTTCACTTCTTCATTATTTTTCCTATAATTGTTCTACAGATCTTATAAGTGGGAAGGTATTATTACAGCAGAGAACAACACATGCTCTACTACAAACAGGCAATGATCACTAGCCATGAGACTAGTCTAATCGTAGCCAATTTGATCAACTAAGGAGAGGCAAGGATTGTGTAAGCACTCATATCTCTACATTAGCCTACATCCTCAAGATCTATAAGTCAGAAATAATTCAGAACTATAGAACAAGCAATCTCCAATGTCTATGGAGATTCTTAGTTATCCAGGTCATGGTTGTCCCAAAGGTGCTTTGGGAACTGGAAAACAAGGGAAAACAAAGTCCAGTTGCCTTTTGAAAAAGCACCTTTGGGATATAGAACAAGCATTTGCCAAGAGTACATATCTATGACTGGTCCTAATATTAAGAGGGTAAATTAAGACAGAAACAATTGATCCTCATCATAAAGAATGATGCAATCAGCTCGAGCAAATTGCCAACTGTTCCAGCTCTTTCCCTCTCACTTCTTGGTGGAGGAAATTTTGTACAGTATGGAAAAGCAATAAAGGTCAGTTGTCTATCTTTTGTCCTCAAAACGTCTACAGGTAGTCCTTGACTTATGACCACAATTGAGTCCTAAACGGTCATATCTCATTTTTTTCAGTGCTATTGTAACTTTGAACAGTCACTAAACAAATGGTTGTCAGTCAAAGACTATCTGTATTCAGTATGTCACAGTGAATTAGCAAAGATTTCATGCACTCTTGCAAAATCTCAAAAGGTCCACTGGATTAAATTGAAAGGATACATTGATATAAAAGGGGTATAAAGGGGAAGGAAGATAGAACACAAATAGTCTTGCAAGATTTCCTACAATAATTTATCTCAATAAGTTATAGCTACAGTCTTCCTGTGAATTGATTTCTTGATGTATTCTACCTCATAGATTTGACCTATGAAGTATAGCAACATCTTCAGCCATGTGACTAAGAATAGCTCAGTTAAGGCAAAGAGGACAAGCACAAGCTATCTAATATCTCTCCTTTCCTGGCATGTTAAATATGCCAATTAGAGCCCATTCCTACCTCTTCAAAAGAATATAAAACAAAATAAAATCTTATGGGGCAGAAATATTGATGGAAGCTGAAGGAGGTGTCCACAGAGATATTTTTTGGGCCTAAGGACAGTGGTGGGATTCAGCCAGTTCGCACCAGTTCAGCAGAACTGGTAGATAATTTTTTGTTGCCCAGGCCCAGAATGGACTTCTGGAAGCAGCAACCACACAGAGAACCGGTTGTTGACATATTTGAATCCCACCACTGCCTAAGGACCATGTTGAAGACTCAAGTCTTATGACATAATAAATATGCTTGTCTTTGAAATGTCACAAAATTCTAAATGATTAAAATGGCTTATTCATGGGATATAGTTTTTGCTTAGATTGTAATCTACATATTTCATTGCCAATTTCTAGAACCACAACTGGTGATGCAAGACATTCATCCTCTTTTCAGAACGCTTATTCATTTGCCAAACGTGACGCACAAGGAGCATCCTGCTACTTTTAGAAAGCTTCCTAACAAAAAGTACCAAAGTTTAGCATAAAGGTCATAGGAGTTATGGATTAACAGCTCACTATGGGAACTTTGCAATTGTAGGACAGCAAAATCAAAGAATGACTATAACACTGAATCACTGCTTTTTTGTGACTGCTTTAGACAGCTGGCTCACGATACGGGTTAATAGTCATTGGAAGATACTAATGATTTTGT
The DNA here is from genome assembly GCA_023970755.1 of Azemiops feae. Classification (NCBI taxonomy): domain Eukaryota; kingdom Metazoa; phylum Chordata; class Lepidosauria; order Squamata; family Viperidae; genus Azemiops; species Azemiops feae. The sequence goes on from JALGBA010003848.1 coordinate 3,719,482, forward strand.
TGCTCATGGTATCTGATGGCATCTCCTAAAAACAGGCACTGCAACATCTAAATGTGCCATTAATCATTTCTTTGATTGTCCTTAAAGTTAATGATGTGATTATCTTTGCAAGGAGTTCATACTGAGCAGAATATGAAACAAGCTTAAACAAGCAAAAATACTTTGTTTACTATTATCTCTTTTTAAAAGATCTCTCTTTTTCTTTTTTGGGAATTCTAGTTTCAAAAGAACCAAAGCTTACAGAGGCCATTTCTAGGTGGATGTATTGATAATGTATAGAAACAAAAAATGTAAAAAATTAATTAAAATTGTGTGAAACTTAACATGGTTATTCTTAGCACAGTTCTCCATACACTGCATCATCAGAATAATTTACACCTAGAATAAATATGTTAAATATTAAACAATAGGATGACTCTTTGTTTTCTAAGGGCTGCCCATAACTAGTTTGCCCCAATAGAGAGAAGCCACTGACCGTTTCCCAAGAGCAGAAAAGCATGTCCATTTTCAACCTGCACACAGCAGTGCTTTCTAATTTGCGCTATTTTTTACAAGTTCACTGATGGAACCGTAAAAGATATTTGGTTTTTTTACAAATTCATCTGAAACAGGACCTGGAGATCGGCAGTTAAAGAATTTTAAACAACAAGAACAAAAAAGGGCAGGATTTTTAGGTAAAATAACTATAGGTATGGGCAGTGTTTTTTTGTAAGAAAAAAGGTGCCGGAACTCAGCCCCCCCCCCCAGGCCATTCCTTGATCGGCAACGTTTCACTCCCCTCCCGAGCCGGACTGCCATGCTAAGGTGGATGGGATGGGCGGGGTAGGCCCGGTCCCCCTCCGCTATTTGGGAGCCAGGGGGGAGTGATGGTGAACGGCTCTGCTGCCCTGTGTGCTGCTGGAAGGGCTTTCTTTAAGCTTCACCCGGCAGATCACCTGCCCGGGTGCAGCCGCCGCCACCTCCTTGTCCTCCGCCAACTCTCCTGTGCCTTGCGCATGACCGGGCGGCACAAGCCTTCCCTGCCACCTCCCTCCGCCAGTCCTTTGTTGCCTGTCTCACGGAGAACACAGCAGCTCTGCGCAGGGATGCAGAGCAGAGAACAGCACTTGCTTGCTGCCCTGCATTGCCCCATGTCTCCCTTCTCCCTTCTGGAAATGGCAGCCCCATTTCCTGCCGCTTCTCTTCCTGGTGCAGCTCCTCCCTCTTCCAGAAAGCATTTCTTTGCTAAACTGCTTTCCAGCTCTGGCATGTTTCTCTTCTGCTGCAGGGAAATGGAGTTTGTGGGACTAAAAAAAGTTCAGTCAGACCTTCCAACTCCTTGTGAGATTTTTTTTTTCCGCAAGAAGTTGGAAGGTCTGACTGAACTTTTTTTAGTTCCACAAATTCCGTTGAAAAAAGGTGCCGGAACGCTGTTCCGTGCGTTCTATGACAAAAAAAGCCCTGGGTATGGGACATTTGGGAACAAGTTGCAAACTTTAAAATGCAAGTTCCCAATATGAGTGAATCATTCCAACAATTTGCAAAGGTATACTAAAGCCTGACTAATATTACGGCACTTCCCTGATAATTAAGTTCTCGTGGATTATTTGGGAGGAGACAGATTTGTCATTTTAAGTGCATGTTAGTTCAATTCTCAGTTTTGATTCACAAGGCAGCAGAATTTTAGCTGTTTCATTACTCCAGTAATAAAAAAATATTTAATCCTGCATCAGTTATTTGAAAGTTTGTAATCTAGACATATTTTCATAGATAAATTGCATTCCTGAGTACCAATTTATAAAGTATGATACAAAAGCAGAGGGCATGTTAGTATCAGTAACAAAAGTTTCACAAACTTTTCTGTATACAATTTTACTTTTGTTTCTTTTATACGCAGATGATCAACCCACTGTAAGTTAAAAATTAATACTGTAGACTATCACTCATCAAAGTGAACAAAGATTTATTGCTCAGATTTTGAATTCTGAGTTGGAAGTGCAAATGCAAAGATGTTTTTTTTGTCATTTCTGATGGATTTCTGACAAAGCAAAGAAATATTGGGATCAGATTTTTACTTTAAATCAAAAGATTCTTAAAATAAATATAACATTGAAATCAGAAAGTTTCTTTTTAGGTTTGATGGATAAGAAACTTGAAAGAAAATTTGAAATTTTGTTATTATCTATGTTATGATCTATGACAGCGTGAGAATCTTATATGCACAAAGATGTAAAGGCACACTAATTCTCCTGAAAAATGAGTGGTAAATGTACTGGTGTTAGCGGAGAGGCGAAATTGGAGAAGAATTTATCTAATTTTATTAGATAAATAAGAGAATAATTCATCTAATTTTATTTCTACTTGAAAACTACTCCTGGGCTTTTTGCTCAAAACTGGAAAAAAATGAAACTTTGATTTTAGGTGTTTATGATTAGAATGGTTTTGTCATTATAGAAATAGCTTGAAATGTTGCAAAATGTAAAACAAAAAGTTGAGGTTGCATTTTTGTGTTTGTGTGTGCTTTACTGGGACAAAAAAAAGTCAGAGGTCAGCAATATTTTTCTTTTTCTCTGCACATTTCGCTGTCTCTTAGTTTTCTTTTGTTTTTTTCTGCATTTTTATCTTATAATGAAACTTAAAATTTATTTTAAAAAGGATTTTGAAGGAAGTAAATAAATGTAAATAATGCAATTCACTGGCTTTTCATTAGTCAAAATTTTCTTTTGCTTGTAAAGTTTGGGGTTTTTTTTATGAAGGAGGGGAGGCATCATTTGGTCTGTTTTCCTAGTTCAAACTGTTCAGTGTCTTAAACCTTGAGAATCAGTGTGGATGTGTTCTTCAGAACTTAATGCCCTGGATTATGTTTGCTTATACCAGGGGTCCCCAATGCCCGGTACACGGACTGCTACCGGTCTGCAGGCCATTGGCAACCAGGCCGTGCAAATGGAAAACTCCATTTGCATAAGCAGCGGGCATGCACACAAAATCATCCCCTCCCCCCCGCTGCCACCACTGCCAATCCGTGGATCTGGAAAGATTGGGGACCGCTGGCTTAGAGCATTAATGTTATTGACATATCATAAAAAAAGCCAGACAACATTATATTTTTTAGAAACTGAATAATTATGTGATAAAATGTCAATCTTTTCAGATAGAATTACCGTGTGTGTGTGTGTGTGTGTGTGTGTGTCACAAATTTTATCTATCTATCTATCTATCTATCTATCTATCTATCTATCTATCTATCTATCTATCTATCTATCTATCTATCTATCTATCTATCTATCTATCTATCTATCTATCTATCTATCTATCTATCTACTTACTTGCATCCCACCTTTATTATTTTTACAAATATTCAAGGTGAAAAACATACCTAATATTTCTTCCTCCTATTTTCCCCAAAACAACAATCTTGTGAAGTGAGTTGGGCTTAGAGAGAGTATGAATAGCTCAAGGTCACCCAGATGGTTTCATGGCTAAGACAGGATTTGAACTCATGATTTCCCAGTTTCTAGCTTGATACCTTAACCACTACACTAAACTAGCTCTCTCATATATATGGTGTGTGTCTTTCCAAAGTCAGTTTGAGACTAAAATATCTTTTTCTGCTATTGCCAATCATCCTAGGTGGTAGCACAAGTGCTATAAATACAAAGACTTTATTTGTTTTTCCTCTTAGTATCTTCTAATAGGATTAAAAATATTTCTCTTTTGAAACTCTAGAGGAGCACTGAAATTAATTCAAACATTCAACACTATTAGAAGGGCCAATGATTTGACTTGATATATCACACCTTTTATGAATTAACCACCTCACAGGGGATAATAAATGATGGTGATGATGATGTATCATGTTATAAATCATTGCTAATGTTGTGCTAAATTTGTCATAATGCTCTGCTTTAGTCTTTTAAAAACGTGATTGATTTAGATTGCTGAATATTTTAGGATTCTTCCAAGGGTACATCATTTAGAGTGCTGTATTAAAAGGGATAAAACAACCAATTTTTCCATTTGACAGCATTTTAAAAGCAGAAAAGACCAAAGAGATAAAGTTGGCTTTAATAATATAATTGTGTTGACACAGGCCATTGAAATGCACTCCAAAGGTTGCAGATAAATTTTTTCCCCATCAGATTATTTCATTGCATAATGGTACTTTTCCACTGTTCCAAACGTTTAGAGGTGAGGAGTCATCTTTACTGGGATCTATACTAAAATTAATATAAATAGTTGTCTGTACTAGAAATCCTGTAATAATAATCCAGTCTCTTTGAAGGCAGAAGTCATACATACTACCAGTGCTTTTAAAAAAAAAAAAAAAAAAAGGTGCCGGAACTCTCACATGTCATACAACCCACTTTGCCTACCCTACAAGGTTCCATCCAAAAAAGGTGCCGGAACTCCGTTCTGAGCATTCTATGAGAAAAAAAGCCCTGCATACTACATTATTTTCTGAAAATGTCCAGGTAGAACCATTGTCTCCATTTCAAACACACCAACAGAACCCAGAGAAATCATTCCATGCCATTTTATTGTCTTGCTCTAGCAATTACACTAAGCATTTTTTAAAACTATGGTTTACTGATTCGGTCACAATGGGGTGGATTCACATTATATCACAGTAAACTATCCATCATACTTTATAAATTGAACACACCATGCTTATTACAACATACTAAACCAAAATTAAGAAATGGCATTTTTGTTCTGGATCCATTGACACAAAGTTTTTAAAAAGGTACAATAAAGTAAAAGGAGCCTTCTATCTAATTCAATATTCTGTGTCTCACAATAGCTGAACAGATGCACTGAAGAAAATCACAAACAGGACAGAATAATTTCTTTTTAATATTCCTTAATAAATGGTATTTACAATATGCTATCTAACCTCTTTTTTATGATACTAATGTCAAGGTTCCAATAGACAAGACCAAACAAATCAGAACTCTGAGGCTTGAGATTTCCTCAAAGAACATGTTTATTGGTTACATAGTATTGGCATGGTCAAAAGTGAAACCAAGTCTGAAGTTCTGTTCAAAGAGAGACAATTTTACAAAGTTGAACTTCCTACCACAATGCTATGCAATCAGCTACGTTCCCCAATAGAACAGTTTGGTGGGCTTTCTAACCGAACGCTCACTTCCCCCAGCCAACTGACAGAAATGACCTTGGTTCCCATGAGACAGCAAAATGTTTAGACTAGTAAAAGTCCTCCGCATACCCTCCCATTCTTGTGGCAACCTAGAATGAGCAAAATGGTTGCAGCCAGGTTCGTTGTAGAGTTGACAACTACAACATGTATCTGAGTGTTCTTTACTACCCATAGAACATTGAAATATATTACCTTCAGTAATAATCACACTACTTTCTTTTTTAAAAAAGGGTTCAATATTTAAATATTACACTTCATAATATGCACATTAGTATAAAAGGATGCAAAAAGAGGAATACTCAAAGTCATGCAATTATATTCTGATGCAGCTTTCTTCATGGTAGAACCAAAGGGTCAGATTGAGAAAAAAAAATTTACATTCAGAATATATTTTCCCAGAAAAAGTACTTTGCACTAATATTCCTTCACAATCTACCAGCTGACTTTATATATGTTGATATAAGCATTATGAGAGGCAAAAGAGCATAATTTTTCTTAATAGCTGGAAAACTCTTCCTTATTTGGAGCATGTTCATCAGCTAGTGGGAAAAAGAGAAATGGATTCATAAAACAATGAATTGTAGTTGGAATAAACAAACTGAGTGCATCCTTAAGGAAGCTGCAAATATTTGGTGATCAAAGGTTGTGCAACTACAAGAATGAAACAATTCACAGACGTAAATTTGTGGGTAAGCAGATCATCATTAACCAAGAAATTCCAACAAAATCTTGTTTGGTCATACCTGTCTTTTCTACTTTGTTTGCAGAACAGATTTCCAGAAAAACATAGCCCAGAGGATTCAGGAAATAATACCTGTATTTTCCATTTAACTCAGGGTGTAAGCAATCAGCTTCTATAAGAACAATATGGATTTCCTTTCAACTCACCAGCATTTTCTCAAAGTTTCGCGTGCAGGTACTCTCTAATCTTTCAGATTTAGGACCATTTATGACCTGATTCATGAAAATAAACTTGAACAACTAAGAAAAGAGTATACATCAGGTTCAGCACTGAGAGCATTCTCAATGTACGCTGCACACTGGCAGATTTCTAAATATCTGTGAAGTGGGACTAATTTCCCATCGCATAGTCAACACGCAGGTTGTATTACCATTGTTTTAACAAGTAAACAAGACTATATTTTTGTTTCCTTGTATTTCAGTCCGGTGACTCCTCTGTCATGAATGACTTTCTTATTGTAACTTAATCCCCATTTAAGAAAATGTTTTTTTTAATGTATTTTTCAAGTTAACCACAGGAATGTAAGAGAATGCGATTGCTTTAAAAATGGATATGGGAGTTTATTCATCTGTTATATCCTTCAGCTGAATACCATTGCTACAAATTATGCCCAACAAATAGTGAACTGTTAATATCTTAGCTGCACAGTGGATAGGAATAATATTAGGACGATATTTTCCTTATAAGTTAAGACTACAGTACAGCTCCCAAATTCTCATCCAACATTATTTTTTACCATGCCAGCTGAGGAATGTTGGGTAAACAGGATACCAAGTTGAGGTGGGAGAAAGCTGGTTTTTAAAAAACTTTTCAACATAAGCACTGGAAAATAAATAATTCCATACTCAATTTTGCACTGGCAAAGAACTGTAGTAAAAAAGATATAGTCTATCCTTGATGCCTTGTTTACAAAGAGTTCTCTGAATAGCAATGTTTCTTAAATGGAGCATGAATCATAAAAGCAAAGTCTTTCCATTGGGTGGGGCATGATCAAACAGGAATTTTAACAGCAATGTAAGCTAAGGAAAAATAATTCATTAGCTAGTCCATTAAACCCATTATAGAAAAGTGAAATTCTGGCTTTTATTTGAAATGAAGTAGGAAGGAACTGTAGGCAAACTGAGTGTAAGCAATCAAAATAATTTTATTCAGTGCTGCGCTCTGTCAGACAAAGTGGACGTTATAACAAAGAGCTCCATGGGAAGGGCAAATAAAAAAAGTCAAGATGCCAGCTGCAACCACCCAAAAGCCTGCCTCTTTGTGTAAGTGTATTGTGCATGTGACACATGAAAAAAGTGGTAGGGCTTCAATTCTATGGTCATAGCCACCACTTTGACTTCACTGACTCCTACCGGTCCCTGCCAATAGTCAGCGGGATGGTACAGCAGATGAACTGAGCTGAGTCAAAACTATAGAATAAAACCAGAATGGGTTTTACCATTTAGCCTCACCAAAATCTCAATTGGAATAGTCTTTATACAGCTACTGCTTCAGATCTTCACATGCACCCAATGGAATCATAGTAGTAGGGAGACCAGAATAGAGCTGGAAGGGACCTTGGAGGTCTTCTAATCCAGCTCCCCGCTCAAGCAGGAGAACCTATACCATCTCAGACAAGAACCTATACCATCTCAGACCACTACCGTAATAGAAGTTAAAAATAATACTGGAGAGAAAACCGTGTTCAGCACTGTCTCACTGGTAGACAGCCATCTTCTAGCTCCTCAAGCCTAAGATCTGAGGTGCAAGAATTAATTCAGGAATGCTCTGAGACTAAATAGTGCCTGAAAAACTTCTATTGTAGATATTCTAGCTTGCAATATTTCAGGTTTGTAAGGATTATGTTTCTGCTGGCTCACGTCATGACAAGTCACTGAATGCTGTGAATATAAAACAAACAAGAAAGGAATAATGATGTGTGAAAAGTATATTGATGACATCTTCATAACTTATCCTGCAAGTCATAACTTATGAAGGCAAACAAATGTTTGTTCATTTAGGAGGAGGGTTTTTGAAAAAACCATAGAGCAACAATTTTAATGCACCACCCTTGATGCTTCAGGAGCCACATAAAAGAAATAATGATAAACTTGCAATTATGGTAGAAACCCATTTTAGCAAGCTTTTTGCCAATTCTGCTAATAGAAAAAAATTCATTTGGAATTAATGATAAATCTAGGCATCTAAACATTCGGGTGTTAACATTTTGGGGCAGATGCCTGCAGTAGAGAAGCAGTAGAGAAGTAGAGGAGAGCAACAAAGATGATCAGGGATCTGGAGGATAAAACATATAAAGAACGATTGCTGGAATTGGGTATGTCTAGTATAATGAAAAGAAGGACTAGGGGTAACATGATAGCAGTATCCTAATATCTGAGGGGTTGCCATAGAGAAGAGGGGTCAACCTATTCTCCAAAGCATTTGAAGGCAGGACAAGAAGCAATGAATGGAAACTAATCAAGGAAAGAAGCAACCTAGAAACCTAGAACTAAGGAGAAATTTCCTGACAGAACAATTAATCAGTGGAACGACTTGCCTCCAGAAGTTGTGGCTGCTCCAACACTGGAAGTTTTTAAAAAGAGATTGGACAACAATTTGTCTGAAATAGTATAGGGTTTTCTGCCTGAGCAGGGGTTGGATTAGAAGATCTCCATGGTCCCTTCCAACTCTGTTATTCTGTTATTCTATTCTGAGCTTTCCTGGAAGTAACTGTACCATGATTGTTTCCATGTGATCTTTTGCTTCTGGCTTTGTCTTGGTGGCTGGTTGAACTGGGCTTGCTACACTAGTCAATGTGAATTTCAGGTTTATACCTTGCATGCCTTCACTTTGAAGAATATTGGACATTTTTCTTCTGTTTCATGTAAACATGAACTATCTATGGTATGTGCAATATGTATCAGACAGGGACAGAGCTTTGATCATTTTTTGAGCCCACTGCAGATGTGGATGGTGTGTTCCTTTCCCAGTATAAATCTGTGTTGTTTTCTTAAACAAACAATGCTGGTTTTTTGCCAATGTTGAAAAAAAAGAGTTTGCCAATATGATAATCTTTTATAGGGGCAATAGGAAGGACATGCTACCTTGTTTTTCCCATTAGGCCAATCCCCAAAGATGTAGTTGCTGCAACAGGTTTTCTTCTCATGAATTTTGTCATGCCCTGATAGTTTGCTGTTTGTTTGGGTACTGATTTTGATATTGAGTTAATTGGTAAATAAAATTGTATCCTGTATTCAATATGATCTATGTTGTGAAGCCTCCTCTTTCTCACACTCAGTATATTATGAACAAATATTCTAGGGTTGTTTTACAAAGTCAGGGATACACAACATTTGAAAGAGCCAATCTTAGATCATTTTAAGGTTTCCCATTGGCCCTGCGTTGTAAGTCATTATCATCATCAAAAAATATCCTCTAAATGTTTCAATTTATTATTCCTCTATTTTATGTATTCTTATAGATGGGTCAAATTCATTTAAATGTTCTAGAAATTATACTAAAAACATGAAATAAATTGATTCAGCATAATAATACATAAAGGAATTAATTCACTAGTGACATTATATTAAGAGAAATTTAAACAATGGTGTTTTAAAATTATATTACTAAAATCTGTCAGGAAAAATTTTCAATTTTGTATTGTAAAGATTCTTAATTATCAAAAGACGTTAACTTTCAGTTCAAAACATTAATATCTTAGATGGCTTTGTCTTAAGTCTATAGTATTATAGTTTTAGATTCTTGTTTATCTGAGCTTTTGAGAGGAACATCATTTGCTTTGTAAATGACAATGGGTGTGAAAAAATTGGTCTGAGGGTCTGATTAAAGTCACTGTATACTATTAGCTAGTGTGAATATTGATAGAAACTATATATAAAGTATATCTATATACTTTGAATGATTTTTAAAATGGAAAAAGCAGAATGAAATTTAACAGATAATGCAATAATCTTCAGTCAGGAAACAAAAGAACAAAGCAAAATTAATCCTCATCAGACTTAACACTACATCTTCTACTAATATTCATGATGTGAATAATACACATAATATTGCATATCCTGTTTCTACCACTGCCATAATTTTGTGGTGATTATAAAATATAATAAAAGAAATAACGTGATCTTAATTGAACAATTAAGAACCTAATTTTCTAATGAACACAGCATCTCCTCCCAACATTATTTTTGATATTTTGCTACCCACTAAAAACCCCAGTGAATGATTTGTACTAATACTTATAATATTTGATGCAGAAAACTATTAGTAAATATGACTAAAATATTTAACTTTTAAAAGTTCAGTATATTCTTTGTACAACGAACTTCTAGATGCCAGGCAAGCATGAAGCAGAAATCAAACTCCTCATGAATTCAACTTCATTCCCGAAATGTTTGCCTTAATATATTCCTAGATATTTACACAAATGCATATAAACCTTCTGCATTCCCTTGCATAAAGCAAGACAGACCAATAGATTTTGAATTGAAACTATTAAAATTTGAACCACATCATCATAGTTCTATACATTGCATTAGTATCTTGGTTTATAACCTCTTGAAGAAAAGCTGTAGAGATATGTTCATTGAAACCCTACCTCATAGATGGTCTCCTTTCAGGTCTTCCAGCCTCAAGGTTAGGATTTCAGATGATACAACCTTGTCTTCTCAAAAGAATGGTGTGGTGGTATTCATGCATCTCCCAAGACATTGTCTCATGCAAGTGGGGGATGCAGTCATAATAATCCTCTAGGAATGTAGCACTGATCCATTAACTGTTGCTGCACCCACAAGGGATTATGTGAAAATCCATCAGAAACTGCCTTGGTCTACTGGAAGAATGCAATGCCTTTTTAACAGGTTTCAAGTTGATTTAGAGACATCTGACATAGGCCTTTACTGCTAATTCACTTGTACAGTGCTTGATTTAATGTCCCAATAATGAATAGATTGATCTTCAACTATTGTTTTACTTATTGATCTAGTTCCCTGTGCCAATTAGTGAAATTACTTAATGTAAGGAGCTAGATCTGTTTATACAAATGTCTCACTTTAGTTTAAAATAGAACAGGGTTCATGATAAACTGAATAGATACATACTCAGGGAATAATTCTTTTTATGATTTTTTTAAACCAAAATAAAACTGTTGCTAAGATTCCTTGCCAGGAATTGCTTTTAATAATTTGCATTCATACTTCATACTTTTGTAAACTCAGTAGGTTGTACTACTGAGATTATGAATGTATCATTAAACAAGCAGGTAATTCTGTAAAAAAAAAAATTAATAGGAAATGTTCATGTTATATTCCACTGTACGTGGTTTGAGGACTTTTGGTGTTATATAGCTACACCAAATCTTTAAGCAGGTATTATATCTATTTGGAAATACAGTATGTGTATGTTTTGATGTGGAAACCCAGATTGCTTTGATTGCTCAGAATCAACTGCCATAAATCCAATATGGAAACAATTTGCTCAGAGCTCCATGCCCTGCCAACCTCGTGGTTGAACTACCCTTGGCAACGTGCTATTGGTACATATGGCAATGTCGGGCTGCCCTTGAAGAAAACACTGAAGATTCAGTTTTGAAAGAATATGGCATGTTAGAAAGATGAGGCAAATGGGATCATAACGAGATAATTCTACAACAAATGTCACATTAACTTATTGGTTTCTAAAGTCAATTCAAATTAAGCTTATATAACTAGAGACCCAAATAGCTAAAGAAATCCTTTTCTTTATGGTGCCCACTTGAAAGGGAGACTCTTCTCCAAATGATTAATACTCCCTACAGCATGGGTATCAAACTCGCCGCGTCACGTGACATATTGCAACGTATTGCGACTTTTTTTGCATTGCTGGAGCTGGGGTGGGCGCGGCCTCCATATGAGGCAACCAGCCTGCGGGACGGCAGTTTGACACCCCTGCTCTATAGAAATGTTGCCAAATCTGATCTTGCAATCATTTTGACACCAAGTCAAGATTCTCTTCTTGACTTAGGGAATTTCTGTTGATATAGCCTGTCCTGATCAATTTTATTTCCTTTTAATGCACTTAATGGTAATTTGTATTACAGTTTAGCAATACAAGTGGAAACATCCATTTAATGACCCTCTATTTGAGATACAACAAATCTAATTTTGATTTAGATATTCCCACCTGCCCAAACAACAGACAAGTCCACTATACCCAAAGAAATCCAGCCGACAGTTTAGTATGCATTAATTTTGTGTTATTCATGGGAAATTCATGTTACTTGTGTAATGATTTCCACTAATTGATCCTTGAATATAAAATGCTAAAATTCAAAAATGATACAATAACTGCATATAAATGTACAAGGTTGATTTCAATATAGATATTTATTGGTAAGCAGATCACAGATGTACAGATACTATAGCAGCTTGAAGAATAATGAATACAGAACAAAAAGAAGTATAAAATTTAGACTTTTTGAATGTTGCAATTTAACATAAATTAATGTAATGATACATTTAAATATTTCTTCTAATTAAATGTCTTGAGCTTGTACCAATGTACAGTACTAATCTCCTGATGAAACCTAATAGTAATGAAACATATGCCAGGCAATAAAATACATTAAAATTATGGCAAGTTATTGATTTTGGAACAGAAGTCCTCAGTGACAATATTAATAAAAATTCATAACACAATCATGCTCAGTTAAAATAAAGAAGGCCCCATCAGCCAAATATGAAATCCTACAGGATTATGATAATTAATTCACTGAAAGTCAATCTTGTCAGGACAAGCTATAAAATGTCACAAGAGACTAGGTTGGTCTCCTAACTGCAGGAATTCCAAAGACTGAGCAGCCTCCTCAAGAAAGCTTTGGTAAAGCTTAGTTATCACCCATACTTTACAAAGAAGACAGAGATATGCTTCCTCAGTTGAATAAACCCCAGTGTAGGTTAAGACATACAGAAAACCCCAAAGATTTCCCCATATTTCATAAATGTGATGAAGAAAGAGATGTACAGGTATTTCAGTTGTATTCTCCAGTTTATAGTCCATGGACTTGCCTTTAGTTCAGGGTTCGTGAGGTTTATTCTGCTGGGTGTAATCTTTAAAGAACTCTCACTGACAGGCTTACAAAAAGGCAGTTGTTAGTCAGCAACGCTAAAACCCAAGTCACCCATTTCTCCACAAAAACCGTTTTAATCAGATGTTGGGGCAATGAGGGAGTATTGCAAGGAAATCTTGCTTTGAAATCTTTGTGTTTACTTTTGCAGCCAACTAGTAATGTTGTGTAATACCAAGAATCTTTCACATCTAATGTTATACTTTAAAAGTCCGCTCTGATCTAGCACATCTGCTATTTGACTAAGAATCCAAAGCGTCCATGACATAAAATGAAGGAATTGTTAAGGACACAACTCCAATCTAAGCAGCTGACGTCCCCTTGCAGCTGGAAGAACTGCCAACAGCACAAAGCCTATAATGTGAACCACAATTATCTGAATATAAGACCCATTCATATAAAACTAATATTGGAAATCTATTTGGCTACAATCAGAGTAATTACAAACTTGGATAGCATGGCTTATCCTGACGATAAATACATGGACAGAAGAGAATGTAGGCCAGAAGACAGCTTTTTTCCCCCCTTGCCCTCATTGCCAAAATAGTTATATCCATGCAAAAAAGTAATTGATGCTTGGGCTAAATTAATCACAAGCAAGACTTTAAAAAGTTAGTTTTAAATAAATATTACTGTTCTCTGTTACATTATAGCTTAAGAGTGATATGAACCAAGAATTGATACAGGTAATTCTTGACTTAAGACTCATCGCTTAGCAACTGTTCAAAGTTACGATGAACCCTCTCCCCCCCCCAAATATACTTACAACCTGTATTTGAAGTTCTGATGGCCACACCCCTCCCCCTATGATCACATGTCTATGGAGATTCTCAGTCATCCAATTCATGGTTGTCCCAAAGGTGCTTTTTCAAGAGGCAACTGGACTTTCTTGTTTTCTTTGAAGAAGTTTCGCTTCTCATTCAAGAAGCTTCTTCAGTTCAGCTTTTTGGACGAGAAGCGAAACATCTTCAAAGAAAAACAAGAAAGTCCAGTTGCCTTTTGAAAAAGCACCTTTGGGACTGTGGTCACATGATTGCATTTTAGGCAATCAGCAACCAGCCCACATTTACAGCCATTTGCAGCATCCCACTGTCATGTGATTGCAATGTATGGGGACCAGCATTTACTTCTGGTTTCTGGCAAAATATGCCCATTGCAGAAAATGTGACGTTTCAATGACCACAGCATTTATTTAATGACTGCCACAAAAAAGTAATAAAATCAGACTTACAACCTTAATTCTGGGCTCAATTATGACTCAATTTATAAGACAAGGACTACCTCTATATAAAAATATTTTTCATTAGGAAGGCCCAAGAGTTTTTGAAGTTACTGTGTTCAGTATCTTGCTTAAAATTGATTTTGCTTTGCATCCCATTTGTTTCAAAGATGGAAATCACAAACCACCATCAACAAATACATTTCTTTGCAGCCCTCCCACAAAATGCAAGGATCTTAAAAGGTGCTTTTTTTCTTTGAGGAAGAAAAAAAACAGTCCAGTTGCCTTTTGAAAAAAAACAACAACACACTTTTGAGACAACTATGATCTGGATGATTGAGAATCTCCACAGACTCTCAACCAAGGGGTTTGAGACTGTGGCTTTAAAATATCATTTAGAAACATTTTCAGATAAAAATATTCCAGTCTTAAATAATTGACTTAAGTGGTTCAACTGGCTTTTGCATGTGTAATGTTTGGCCATGGAAGGGAGGTGTCCTCTTGAATGCCAACTTGATGATGCCCGTTTCTGTGATTTAAACATGGTTCATGTCATCCGATTTAATATCCTTTTTCAGTTTGGCCAGGCGCACGAGGCATTCATCTCTCCACTGTCTCCTGGCATTTAGGTGCTCTGGATCACTTGGAGTTTTTTTAACCATGGCCTGAAACAAAGACAAAATAGCTATACATTAAGATAAAGGTTCGCTTTAGGATAGCCTGAATTGGCATGACCTAGGATCATGCCCATACAGTTTTTTTGGCAATGGTATGGAAATGATCTGCTACTGTCTTTTTTCTTTTTGATTTTCCAGTTTAGTCTGGATTTGGGGTGGTTTCCTGGGCAAGGATTGCTCAACGGTCCTTGCCTGCTTAGCTTCTAAATCAGGCAAGGTCAGTTAGGTGCTGCCATCTAGCTGGGACTGCTTAAGTAGGAAACCAATCAGTCAGCCCAGCAGCATTCCCCCTACCACAGTGTTTCTAAAAACTTGGCCAACTGAAAATGTGTGGACTTCAACTCCCAGAATTCCCCAGCTAGTTGGGAGAATTGGCTGGGGAATTCTCAGAGTTGATGTCCACACACGTTCAAGTGGCCATTCTACAGCTACTAAGCACACTTTGTTCTTTTTAGGAGGTATTATCTTGTCTTTTAGGGCTTCTAAAATGATGGTAGTTTTATTCTTTCTGATAGCATGGAATAACTTGTTGATACTTCTTTCTTGTTGCACAGTAGCTCCAACTTGACTATAATACAGTAGTTCAGTTCATGAGTGAATGCCTGACCTAGGTGAAATTCTGATGTCCCCCCCCCCCAGTTAATTTAATTTATGAAGAGACCTCACATCTCCTTCACACTGGAACAGCAACACTTTATTGCTAGAAAAATGCCTTTCTTTTCCAATCTGTACGCTTGTTATTATATTCATGAGTATACTGGTGTTAATGATAAACAAATCTCCTCTAATCCTTGCAGACTTCTAAAACATTTAAGATATCTTTTTCCAATTTTCTTACCCTATGTGCTACTGCAGTGTTTGGCAAAACCTAGTATTGCCAAATATCCTGGAGTACATCAACCAAAATTCCAAACTAGTGGCCCATTGGTTACAATGACTGACAGTTCCAGGAATTGTAGTCTGACACATCAGGCGGCGATGAATGCACTATTGCTTTTGAAAAGATCTTCTCATTCATCCGATTTTTAAAAAGTTTTTCTGCTCACCATGTCATCAAACTATGCTCCACATTGTGAGGTTGTTAACAATAACATGCTTGTCCCTTTCCAGCAGAGCTATCCTATCTCTATTACATGGGAACCAGATACTTGAATATTGGCACTGGATGAAGGCTTGAGAGATTATCCAGAATGAATGGTTTAGAATTCTGCCATCTTTTTTTGACAGTGAAATCCTAGAGAAATAAATATGATGCAATGATACCTATTTAAGAAAAACCTCAAGCCAAGCGAAGAGAACTCACTTTTTAGCTTTACTAACCTCTGAACAATAAAAGAGGATGATGGCCCAATTACAATTACCTCGCCCCATTCCTAACTTAGCCCTGAATCTACTGCCTTCTGAAGCTAAAAAATAAAGCCGTCATACTGATTTTCAGATTATATTTTAATCATCTGACTACTTTTTCTCCTCATATAGGTTATAAAACACACTGGATTAGAAATTGTTTTTATACCAGCATATACCTTTAGGAAGCAAGTTACAGAATGACATGCGGACGAATAATTCTCTATTTCTGCATAGTTTTAAAAGATACTACAGTCCTTAAAAACCAGGCCCTAGAGGTTAAATAAATACTGAGGCCCACAAAATAAAAATGATTGGGCAAGGATTACTACATTAAGGAATGTGAACTTGAAGAAGGAAAGAATGAAGTCGCTTTAAAGTAACACTTAGGTAGTCCTTGACTTACACCCATTCATTTAGCAACTATTTGAAGTTACAACGGCACTCAAAAAAGGAACTTACAACTGGTCCTCACACGACTGTCGCAGCATCCCCCCAGCCCTGTGATCAAAATAAGGGTGTTTGGCACATATTTACAATGGTTGCAGTGTCCCCGGAATATGTGACTGCCATTTATGACATTCCAATATGCAAGGTCAATGGGAGAGGCTGGATTTATTTAACCATGAGATTTACTTAAAAATTGCAGTGATTTGCTTAACAACTATGGTAATAAAAGTCATATACGTAACTGGATGCAATTCACTTAACAATCATCTTGCTTAGTAACAAAAATTCTGTTCCCAATTGTGGTCATAAGTCAAGGATTACCTTGTAAGTTTGCTAAATACAGAAGATAATTCATTTCATTTAATAACAGTCACACGTGAATGAATAACGTAATCAAAATATACAAAACCTGAGCATTTTATCCCACTTCTGACCATGTATATAATCTCTATCTAAAACAAAATATCGCATCTTGGGGATCTGCAGAGTAGAATTTGATTTTGTTTCTCAAAAATCACACGGTCGTATTTCTGTTTTGTTCTTAACATCCATTTGACAATAGGAACAACGCAATGCATGCGGCATATAAAGAAGCAAATTTGGCTGTGATGCATTCTACATGCCAAGGTTTATGTGTGCCAACCACACAGCAAATCACAAGACTGCTGATAACAAATAACAAAATGATTAAAAATCAATTAACCCAAATAAGGAAACCCAAAATTGATAAAAATTTGTAGAACACCCAATATGCTAATGCAGTCGTTACATTTTGCAAATTCAGCCTGATATTCAGTTTGTACACATACCTCATTGATTTTCTGTTCTGTTTCCCCAGCAAAATCTGGTATTGGCCCAAATGTTTTCAAGACATGGATAATACCTTCACGGTATCTCTTGCAATAGTTCAGCATTCCTGAAAGAGGATAGGAAACTGTTTAATGTTTCCCAAACAAAGAAAGTCTACATTGTTACATACCACTGAATTTGAGTGGAATTATTGACTGTCTAGAATTCATTTTTTTTCTGTCTAGGGTTCCAAACAGCTGTCTGCTAATTCTTTTCAAAGAATGAAGCCCCAAGAAAAAAAATTCTACAACATCCTTTGAGAACTTCCTTGCTTCCAAGCAGGATATATTTTACACTTAACAAAAATCCTCTTCCTTGAGATTGATCCCAGCAATTCAAAAGTTCAGACTGTTTAATAGCACTCATAATTTCAGCCCAACATTATTTGGAAAGAAGAGAAGCAGCTGGGAGCTCATGAGCAGAACAAGCAAATACAATGGTCAATAGATATAAGGGAGTTTTGTTTTTGAAGGTTGTTTGGATAATTGTTTTTTTCCTTATTGTTAAGGAACTACTGTATCTGTTTATTTGAAGAATACAGGGTTTGAGCAGTATCAGCTCTATCAGGTAGACCAAATAGAGAGCACAACTAGGTGAGCTAATTCTACTTTATTGTAAAGCTATATTACAGAATTTTGCAAGTCTGGAAGAAGAATTCTACCTTTCTCTCCTTTACACACCAAAATTAGGAGGTTTTCTTCTGAATATCTTGCCCCACCCACTATCCCACTGCAGACGATGCTGTCTCTTATCTGACCATTGTCTAGGCATCATCTTTGGGTCCAGTCAGCCAAGGTCATTCCCACATACCATTAAAAACAGGAACTTAAGCTGCAAGTATTTCACTGATAATGCTAAATAGCATTAAGAGAAAAAACATTTGGGAGCTTGCAATCAGTGAGCAAACAGGAGAGCAAACAGGAAGAGGGAATTAGGTGAATAGAAGCGTTTACTAATCTTCCACTTTCAGAGACAAAACATCAAGATAAATTCAGTGATTGGGTGAAGAATCCAGAGCTCAAGGTTCTGAAAATATAAGTGTCCCAGGTTCTCTTATGTATACCCAGGTTAGTGGGCTCCAAAACTCCAAGGGAGCCAATACAACTCCTGGCCTGACCCCGGCCAACACACCATAAGTACACAAAGCTAGTATTCATAGTTTACTATACCACTTCTCCCTTCTCTTCTTCAATTACAACTTCTGTTCCTCCACTACTTCTCTTTGTGAGCCCTATTTCTGGAAAACAGTAATTCTTATATTTGTCTTAGACTGCTTTAGGTTGTTTTAGTTTCCCAAATAAACACAAACCACCTTCCCTCTCACACCCACACCACAACTCCAATACCATCATACTCAGCTGCCTCTCTGCTCAACTTTTATAGTCACACATTTCGAGTTGACTGCCTAGGCCCTAGGGCACTAGCAGCCCAGGTGCTGGCCATTTTGCAGACAGCCTGTCCTCTCACAAATATCCATCTTCTACTTCAAACAATTCTTTAAAAAGAATAGACAGTTACCAAGAATAACTACATTAAAATAGAAAGCCAGCAGGAGAAGGCAGTGTTTTCTGGTTTATTACATATACATATATTTGGCTTGGACCCCAACTAGTATGACAATTTCCTGATTAGCAGGTCCATCCCCTGAAATCAGAGTGGCTGAACTGGAGATAATTAGGCAACCAGAGAGATATCTGGATGAGACCTTCAAGATATGATAGCTTTTTCCTACTTCCAAGGTGATAAAATTCTTATTTTTAAGGAAAATGGGGAAGGAGGACATTGAGAATGAGACATGTGTTCCTAAATTAGGGATCCAGTCTGTGGATGATGAAATCTTTTTATATTGAAAACATACCTCCAGGAGATTGGGGGGATTTTTATTGTAATTTGACCTTTAGAAACAAAACATAAACATATAGGCTTGTGGATCACATGGTGACTTGTTTGCCTGGTCCAAAGGTTGTAGACATACAGATCAACTGCTAGGCCATGGTGTAAGCCAAAGGAATGTGGGGGACAAGCCAAGTTTGGGAAATGGGTTCCACTTGGAATCCAGCTGCTATGGCATAAAACCCAAAAGCTGGCAAATCAAGTTTCAAATTGATTCTTGGAGGAGAGCCCAAAGATTGTGTAGCATCCAGTTCAAAAAAGGTTTAGCTATAATATTTCAGGAAATAAAGGACCAATACTGGAAGAGGGTTAATGAAATGTTAGGAAAGGTTCATATCAACATTTAAAAAAAGGACTTCCCATTTTTCAGCTACTTATTTCAAACATTACTTGTGACTAATGCACATATTTGTCATTTAATTTACAACAATATTCAGTCATGATCTTTGTGTAAGAGTCTGGCTGTAAAATCAGGACTTTACAGATGCCAAAGAGGAAGCTCTGCATGAATATGAGAAAATTCCTACTCCTAATCTCAAGAAATGTGCCCAGACGTCTGCAATCCTTGGCATACTTACTTACTAAAACTGATGGAGGTATAATATGAGTTCACCTTGAGTAAACATGAATAGATTACCAACATCTATTGTTTATATATTAATCCAAGGACTATACTATTTAATGAGCTAATGTAAAAAAGGGGAACCATCAATTGATATCCTATTTCAAAATATCTCTAAGAGAGTGGTCAGAAAAGCATTTCAGTAACTTCTGAGTTTCAGTTGTAATAATGCCTTTTTATATTCTGCAATTTTTGCAGAAACAAAATAGAATACAAAGAGCTCCCAGGTTTTTCTAAAGCATTAATAGCAGAGCTAATAAAAATATTAATTGCTTCCAGTTACACACACAATGATGTTTAATGAGAAGCTTTTTAAAGATGTTACTTTTTACATTATGAAGATCACAGTTGTAATCTTTTTTTTTTAAAAAAAAAAACAGGTTGAAAAAAGTACTTTTGCTTAAAAAATTAAAAAAAAAATCTAGGTTATGCATCATTACTGATATTTCTTTCCTGTTGGCATGAACTATACTGAGATTAAAAAAAGCTAATTCGGGTGAAGCTATTTAAGACTGGTTGTTAAAAGCCAAATGGCCTGTCTTTAAGTGTTTTTGGGAAGGTTGAAAACAAGCAGGTAATCTTACCACCTCTGTGGAACCTGAAAAGATTAGATCCATACACAGGAGGTCCTTTGTTCCATGATGATACAGTTATAGGGTACCTGAGAAAATTGTTTTAGTAGCACTGCACTGCTGGGGTTTTCTTGTACTAAAAGGATCTGATACTTTTTTTAGTACCCCTCTGCCAAAATGTTAAACTGTCCAGCTCCAGGACCCAAAATCAGTACTCACCACTCTTTATATTAATTCAGTTTGATGTCCCTAAACTACCTTCTCCTATTAAAAATGTTGTGGGCTTCCTTTCTCCTTGTTATGTTTCTTTTTGTTCTCATGTTACTTGTCTCTTTCTCTTTGCAATGACTTGCTGTTGGCATTTGCTCTTTATCCCAAAGCTTCTGGCATACAGTATTCTACTGTTGCATAAGAGTTCTTTTCCCAGCTATGAAAGCTAAAACTCTGCTCCCGTACATGTTTACTTTGAGGTAAGTCTCACAGGTATCTGTGAGATTTACTCCCATCTAAAGCAGGATTCTCATCAATTGCTCAAATAAGGGCTTCTCAATCTCAGCAATTTTCAAATGTATGGACTGCAACTCCCAGAATACCCCAACCAGCATACATCTTAAAGTTGCTGAAACTGAGAAGCATGGACTAATAGCATCTTCTATGGTTTTTCAAACATCCTTGAGCAGACAGACCTCACCAATGGCTGAAAGACAGTGGAGGATTCTATATGACTCTAGTAAGGGCATGGCTTATGTATATATGCCCAGAATGATAGCTTTAAGCAATGTTCTTGAATGGAGTATGGGAGTGCACACATTCTAATGCTTAATTTAAAATTTTTATTAGATTAAATTCAAGTAAATATTCTGTACAAATAGAGATTGAGGACGCTTTGGGTGGAGAAACCTGAGGCTTTTGAATAGGGCTACAGTATTATTTTTTTGCAAATGATTAGGCAAACATGTAGCAATGCCTCTTCTAGGCATCCATGTCTGCATAAATCCAAGCATGTGGTTTTCGACACTATGTTTTGGTTTCTAATTCTCATCATTCCCAGGAACATGTTCCAAATCAGAACTTTGTAGGAGCTGTGGCAAAAACATCTGGAAGATACCAAATCACCAGCCTCTATTTTAAACCTTCAAATATTACATTATTTCTTCCAGAATAGTCACACAACTTAGTAAATATATTTTTTGCTGGTTGAGGAAGGACCAAGTTAACAGGCTTGGGAAAGCTTCAGTGATCCAATGGACTCAAATGATTATTTCTAGTTAAATCGTTTGAGAAAACTCTATCTGCAGTTAGAAATGATATGGAATAGATTACACAGGCTTTCAAAATCCACAAAACCAGAAACAGCTCATCAGATTTAAATAGGAACAATGGCTTTGCCTGTTACAAAGGGGAAGTGGGAGAGCAAAGCTTCCTACTAGGCCAGGGTAGGCAACCTTGGCTCTTTTATGACTTGTGGACTTCAACTCCCAGAATTCCTGAGTCAGCATGGCTGGTTCAGGAATTCTGGGTATTGAAGTCCACAAGTCATAAAAGAGCCAAGGTTGCCTACCCCTGGTATAGGGTCTAACAACCAGTTGGAAGTTTATTATTATTATTTAATTTATATTTGATCTTTCTGTAAATCTGGGAAGGCCAAGGTAGCCTTCAATTTTACAAATACTAAATAATAAACTTCGCAGTGAGATGGGCGGCAAACAAATTTAATAAATAATAAAAGCTATAGAATAAAAATGTTACTAAAACACAGTGACTAAGTCATGGGAAAAAAGTTTAAAATTAATAACCTTGAAAAGATGGTGGTTCTCTGGAAAGGCAAACCACATGATAGTGAGCGATCACCACAATTTTTAGCTAATGCAAAAGTTATAGTCATGCCAGGAAAATAATAGTATGTTTAAACATGGTGCAACAGATATATTTTTTCATAAAATAGCTCAAAGAGCTAACCAAAATAATTACTGTACAATACTACTTTGAATAGAAATCTCCAGAACCTAATAATATTGAAATAAAATAAAATAAAATAATAATAATAAATTATACACATCTCATACCCACATATATATTGAGAGAGAGAGAATATTCTTGATATAATCATAACTTTGAGAAGTGGACAAAATGACTGCAGATATCTGTTCATGGAAATGCTATGATTTATGCACTTGCATCAGGTATAACGATGCCAGAAAATAATCCCAACATTTGCATGATATTACCGCACATGTGTCATCTTTTTGATGTCATCATGGTCGTAACAGAAATGGTTGATCAACACCTATTTGGTTTAGAAATGTCTGCATTTAACTATCACAACAGTTACAAACCTTCAGCGTTTAGATGCATTGTTTCCAGAGGTCCCATAAACGCATACCGCATTCCCAAGCCTTCAGATATCACAAGGTCTAGATCATCTGGCGATACTATTCCATCCTGTATAAAAAAAATATTCATTTTGAATGTTAAAGAATTGTAGAATTCAAATTTACTCTATAATCCCTTTATGGATAGGAAATACTGAAAAACAAAAGGTTAAAATTAATTGTAGAACAAAAGTTGCTGATGTGTCTATCAATCTGCATGGTGGTTTACAGTGTGATATGGTCTCTCAGATTATTTCTGATGGCTGGGGAGGATAGTGCAAAGATGTCAATTTTTATTTAAAAAAAACAACAGATTTTTTAAAAAAAGAATTCAGAATTGCAGCGGTTCTGTTGCTATTTTAGATGTAGCACGCTTATCTGAAGGCATAGAGAGCCTTACCTGTTTAGCTGCCAATGGGAAAACCATACAAAATTATACCTCTGATTTTGAGTGATTTGTGCCTGACGAGTGATGAATGGCATAATCTAAAATGGTTATTAGATGAGCTGAGTTCAGCTTGAAGGAGACTTTATTTTTGGCAGGACAGTGAGTGCTTCTCTCAAAAATAACCATAAATTATGCAGCCTTCCTGAACATGGCATTAAATTGCTTTCTAAGTGACAGAAGTCCTGGACATAATTAGAAATACAGGCTCTTGTGATGATCCAATTTCTTTATATTACAGGTAGTCCTCGACTTACAACAGTTCATTTAGTGACCATCCAAAGTTACAAAGGCACTAAAAAAGTGACTTAACAACTTTTTTCATGCTTAAAACCGTTGCAGCGTCCCCATGGTCATGTGATCAAAATTCGGATACTTGGCAACTGACTCATTTATGACAATTGCAGCATCCTGGGGTCACATTTTGCGATCTTCTGACAAAGTCAATGGGGAAGCAGATTCACTTAACCACTGTGTTATTAACAGCTGCAATGATTCACTTAACAAGTGTGGCAAGAAAGGTCATAAAATGAGGCAAAACTCACCTAACAACTGTCTTGCTTAGCAACAGAAATTTTGGGCTCAGTTGTGGTCGTAAGTCAAGGGCTACCTGTATTCATATTCAATGATGTTGTGGGATCTTGCTCTTTTGGTCAGAAGGACAAAAGAAGCCTTGCGTTCCTGCACTGCTCTTTGTGGTCATGTGTGTGATGTTATGATGCAAAAAGGGGGGAGGGGGCTGCATCATAATGCTAGAACAGTGATGGCGAACCTTTTAGAGACTGAGTGCCCAAACTGCAACCCAAAACCCACTTATGCATCGTCGAGTGCTGGGTGGATGTGGCCCATTGGCTGGGCGTGGCCCATTGGCTGGGCGTGGCTGCGGTGGTAACGGCAGACTGGGTGGGACTAAAAAGTCCAATCAATCAATTTCAACTTTGCAAGATCTTTTTTTTCCCCCGCGAGAAGTTGAAATTGACTGATTGAACCTTTTTTTTTTTTGCACACGGCGGCGGAGGCCTAAAGTGAAAAGGTTTTATAAAACCCAGCTGAAGGCCTAGGACTGGGGCAACGGCGCGCGTGCCCACAGAGAGGGCTCTGAGTGCTGCCTCTGGCACCCGTGCCATAGGTTCGCCACCACTGTGCTAGAATGTTATCTGCCCACCACTACCCTTGAAAAAAATGATCCAGTATCACTGACATTTTGCAGCTTGACTTTTCATCATATAAAATACCAGCTTCCATTACAGTATGATTTTGGAGGATTTCATTCACCTTTTCAACTAGGGTGTGTGGTGTGTATGTGCATTATGCAGAGGTGAAAATGGACAAACATGATAATTAAATACAGAACATGCAACTGCCATATACGTTATTACACGTTGAATGCATCATGAAAGCAATGGCCTAAACATGCCCAGCTACTTATGTTTATTAAGAGGCAACTCCCAGTTTCCAACATAGCAGGTCATGAGGTGCTGTTTGAAGCTCAGTTAACTTCCAGAGAATACATTTCCAAGCAAACCAGCACGCCCAAAAAACAGGATAGGACAAGTCCCTCAGTACAGATTCATCTCCTGTTTCTTGAAAGCTCTTCCTAACAATATACTTTTAAATGTATTGTTTTTACAATAATCTTAAGTTTAGAATATATGCTCTTAACAAGAAAATCATTTTTTTAATGTCTTCAGATCAAAGACCAGATTATACAGGGAAATCACGTTAAACAGAAAAAGCAAGATTAAAAATAATCAAAAGGAAGAACAACTTACATCAATATAAGCAGTAACATAAGACTTGTACTCCATTTATCATAGTGCTAAGCATTACAGGAACTTGATCACAGATTCATTCCAGAAACAATGCCATAAATAACCAATCATATCAATCTTTTCCTTAAATCTTTTCATTAAAATAGGTTTTAAGTAGCTAAATTTTTGGTTAGATGTAGTCCTTAGTAATACAGGAGCTGTGGTGGCACAGTGGTTAGAATGCAATATTGCAGGCTAAGTCTGCCAACTGCCAGCAGTTCGATCTGACCTAGTCAAGGTTGACTTGGCCTTCCATCCTTCTAAGGTTGGTAAAATGAGGACTCAGATTGTTGGGGGCAATATGCTGACTCTGTATACCACTCAGAGAGTGCTGTAAAGCACCATGGAGCAGTATATAAGTCTAAGTGCTATTGCTATAGTGGAGAAATTCTACTACCGTGTTTTCCCCAAAGTAAGACCTACCCCCAAAATAAGCCCTAGCTTGATTGGGGGGGGGTAATATAAGCCCTACCCCAAAAATAAGCCCTAGTTTTGGGGCGAGACACTCACTTAAAAATCAAGGGGTAGGAGTGTGGATCTGCCCCATGCGCCCTGCACCCACTTACCTTGCAGCCAGGCCTCTCCTCGCTTTTCTGAGGCCTTTTCTGCAGCCAGGCCTGCATTTCTCAGTCATAGGCCTTTCCGGAAGGCCTGTGCAGCCAAGAACGAAGCTATGGATTCAATCCATAGTTCGGTACTCGGCTGCATAGGCCTTCCAGAAAAGCCTGACTGCAAAATGCAGGTGCAGAATGAAGCTGCTCCTTTGGCCCCAGAAGAAGTGGACCGACTGGGCGGGGCTGTTGGTGCTGGAGGGAGTAATACATCCCCCCCCCCCAAAAGAACCGGTCTTATTTTCGGGGAAACACGGATATATTCTTTCTACTGGCAGTGTTCCCTACAACACATTTTTTATGAATGGAAAAAAACAGTTCATATAGTGCATCAGTTGAATACCTCTTTTGTGTCTTTGCAATAGTGATGGATTCATTGCTGAACTTCCAGCACTAGTCAGCATGGCCTATGGTGGAGTTACAGTTCAGAAATAATTGGAGAATCACAGTCTTACCTAATATGAATCAGAGAGTTAAAGTGATAAACTTACAGACCCAGCCTGATTGCTTCACAACACCCAGAGGAAATGCACAAGCTATATACAACCTTTGCCCATTATTTAAACTGTTTATACAGTCTAACCCATTTCCCTTCTAACTTTTCCCCAAAGCAAACCGCATTCCTTACTAGCACTGATAATGTTACCTAGTTTAGGTAATGAAACATCTGCAAGAAAACAAGCAAGCTCAGAGAGCACCAAAGACTCCTCTAACTTTTGCCCTTCTAACAAACAAATAAACTAGGTGAAGAGGATACTGTAAACATGGATGTGTGAGAGCCAGGCAAATGGGTGTGAGTGTCCATCTGAGTATCCTTCATTGTTGAACCACCCACTGTCAACCCCTTCTACTCATACAGACTTCAAAGATTTCATGGGGACCACGGGAGCTTCTGAGTCTGAAAGTTTTCCTGGGAAACACTGTAGTTCCTCCCATCCATGTACCTTAAATTTTGTTTTACTTCTGTGGGAAGTCAGCCCCTCAGAGAACGAAATATTAAAAGGGCAGAAAAATATATTTCCCCAAAAGGATTTTTAAAAGCAGAAGCCAACCCTGCCCAAGTCTCTCTGCCCAAAGCAGGAGCCAGCCCTATACAAATGCAGATGTAACCATCAGAAAGCTGGAGCCAGCTAGGAAATCAAGAAGACAAAAGACCTAAAATCTGCATACCCCACCTGAGATGGGACATAATAGGACTAACCCATTACCATCAAGAATACCAGAGAGGCACACCTAAACTCAGGTCAGAATACGTGACACAGGAAATAGCCTCCAAGTTCATGCCACAGGAACAGGAAACTTCCAAACAAAAGGCTTTCAGAGGGTATAAAAACCTACTCCACATGTGCTCAGCCCTTCTCCTTGATTTCTCCTCCTTCCTGCAAGAACCATCTTTCTGGCTCTTCAATAAACTGTAACCTTCTTCCCAAAGCAGTCGCCATGTTGTTTTATTTATTCCCGGCTTGGATGAACCAGGATGAAGACAATTTCTTCCCACACTTCCTACCTCTTCTTAAGAGATACTGAGCAAATTGAAATAATGTTTTTTCAAAAGATGAAATTACATGGCTAATACACAGACTATAAACATCCCTTCATTTACTTTCAATTGGCTACAATCATCCATGATGCAAAATTTTAAACCATAATTTCTTATGCAAGCCATACTGGTCTGCCTTATGCAGTATTATGCTATAATGAATAGACTAATAATGGTTCATTTCTTGAATTCATAAACTGATCTATGACCAAACCAAAAAGAAAGCTAGGGTCATTAACCAGAGTAAAAAGAAGGATCATTCCGCCGAACCATAGTTAAAGCTAATACTTTTTCTTAATACTGTACAGGGTTGCTTGAACCAAGTGCCCTGATTTCTTTCTCCCAATCATACTAGAGGAGGGGGGTCAATGGTATATGCTGAGGCTGGATCATAAATCTAGAGGTGCCAGAAATGCAGATAGAGATGCCAGATAGAAACATTGCCTTAGAGGAGTACTTTGAAGCCCATTGCTTGCCTTTCCACTCCTGAAAATCTGTGAAATTAACATGTAACATACTTGATCCATACCCACAAAGGTTTATTTCCGTAAAATACCGGAGAAATCATTTCAACATTCTAATAATAATAAAAATGAGGCTCTACGTGCCTTATATTTTCTTTTATTTCCCATTGGTCAAGAACAAAGAAAACCAGAGAATCAGTTTATAGTAAACATTTAAGACAGACTCCATTCAGTTAATCAGAAGATCAGAAGATTTTCATGCTAGTAATTTATAGCATCATCTTGATATAAAATCTGTCTGCTGTTTATCCACATTTCAGGAGTAACTTGTGGACCCAAAGTAAGTACAGAAACACTCTCTCTCTCTCTCTCTCTCTCTCTCTCTCTCTCTCTCTCTCTCTCTCTCAACTGCCTTAATTCCTACGGTGTTTTCTGATGAACTGTATATAATGATAATTACAGGAAATATAAGTATATTAGGAACAGATGTGAAAGAGGATTATAACTGCCACATATTCTTCAGGTAAACACGTTCTTACAAGCTATTAGCACTGCCTCTTAAGAAATCTTCAAAACTGCAATATGAGAAAATAAGGCAAGAGGTTGGAACATACATATAGCATACTTATAAACAGGTAACCAAATAGAATACTGAAGTGATATGGAATAAAATTAACTCCTGCACAAATATTTCAATGTGCCCTTTGAAATTCACATAAAATCAGAAACCTCCATTGAGTAACAATTTAACAGACTAAGAACTTTGAATTTTTTTCTAATGTTCTCATTTTGCTGTTTGAAACATATTTGTTTCTTTCCATTAACTACAGAATCAAACTTCTTGTCATTATCAACAGAAGATGAATATGAAAAAAACTTAAAGCTGCTATATTATGAAATGAATATTACTTTGCTTAGTCATGTTATCTATTTTAATTTCATTATGCTTAATACAGGATTATATTGTGTTTATTAAAGATGGAGTTAAAATATGAACTTGTCTACTACATGATGGACCGAATCCAGGTATTACTGAATTTATGTTTAATAAGTTATGTTTATTTTTGCCACCAGTTCTCTCTCCATCAATTCTTCCCTCCACTCCACAAACTTACTTACACAGGAAAAATAATATTAGACCCAACGTTCACAGCATATGGTGGTCTGTTATCCAGTAACTAGCCTGATCTCACACAGCTAACTTGTTCCAGATTAGCAAAGAATAACTATGTACTGTCCCCAGCTGGGGGTCTGGACTTTCCTTCTACCTGACAAAGCTCAAAGGCAACATATAGAAAACTATTAAAATATATAGTGCAATCCTATCTGTCTGTCTATTAATCAATCTTATCAATAAGTACTAGATCGGCTTCCGGTTCCGGATCGCGACACGCGCAGTCGCACGGAGAGAGCCGTCTCTCCCACCGGCTGCTTTCCCTTCGCCGGTAGACCCTTAACCGGGTCAAAAGTCGCCCCGTAGAGGCGACCACCGCTTGAGGAGGCTCCTGCTTGACTGGGGAAGAGCGGCAGCTCTCCCTAGTTCGAGCTATCTCCTTAGGGCCGTCGGAGGAAAAGATCGGCCAGCAAAATGGACGATCACTTCGTCGCACCAGCTGAAAGCCAGAAGAACAACTAAGCGTAAAGAACCCCCGTGGAGAAGCCGGGTGAGACCTTTCCTACCCCTTTTTTCCCTAATTACTCTCCTGTCAAAAGCTTTTGTGTTTGAATTACTTCCCTGCTGTGAGGGAGCAGCGTTTGGGCATTCGGGAAAAACAGCTTTGGGGAAAAAAAAAAAACCAGTTAATTTTTTATGGACTATTTAAATTTTGGAATACTGAGGGGACCTGAAAACATTTTATTCTTGATTGTTATTGTTATAACTACGCATCTATTACTTTGGAGAGGCCTTTCTTCATCTTTTTCAACACGAAAAATAAAAAATCTATTAATTTGGAAAGAAAAAAAAAAGATTTTATGATCTGCTGAGGACATCTTGTGTCGAAAAGTGGTACTGCAATTGTATATTTTTTTATGGCTGGGAATGGCTATGACCTTCAAAAGAGGATAAGCATAAGATAACTGAAACAGCTGGTCTATTGAAAATTGGAGGTGAACATTTGTTTGATTTCTACAAAATAGAGCCTTCTCTAAAAGATTAAAAAATCTTTCTACTACTGATATGGAACCTAACACACAGCTGGACTATGAGCTCATATTGGAAAAAATTTTGGAAGCCACAGAGGATATGAACTCTTACTTTCAAACTTTGACAGATCAAATCATAGACCGAAAGACAGCGCAGAAGAAGCAGATTGGCGCCAAAGAGATTAGTGAACAATATGTACAACCTAAAGAGGAACCACGTCAACAACTCAACTATGAAACTACACTGAGAGAAACTGTGGAAACCAAAGAACAAATTAACTTTATACAACTCCAAACGCAATCTATGGAGAAGCCTGATGATCAAAGAATAACTTTAACGGAGATGTCTGAAGCATTAACATCAACAGAGACTGACACTCAGATACAAGTTATTGAAAATTGTGAAAAGGTGGATAAACAACTGGCAAATATAACATGGAATAAAACGGCTTTTACCATCCAAAGGCTACTAGAAGAAAGGAAAGAGAACTTTGACCAATCTGAAGCGTTAAAGAATATGGACCTTTTAATATTGTGGTTTGATGATGCAGGAATTTTATTATGGAAACCGTTATGGCACAGAAAGAAACCTAGAGTTAGATTTAAAAATGTATTTTAAAGTTTTATTTATGGGTTTAAAAAGGCTTTGATTTTTTGACTGAGTTAATATCTAATGGAGCACGTGAAATTTCTAAGAGGATACCCTTTGTAACAATACTTTGTTTTAAACGTGATAATTACTGGAGAGGTAAACTTTATTTACTGGTTTAAAAAGATTTTCATAGAAATAGATGAATTGATAGAATATATACTTAAATTAGATAGAAATCTATTTGTTGGTTTGATATTTTTACTTTAAGATAATTATTTTGAAATAGAAGGAGAACAAGAGGGATGGGTGATAAGAGAAGAAATGGTATTAATGAAGAAAATATAAGAATATTATTGCGGGAATAATATACCAGATATAATTACTATGTAAAAAAAAAAAAGGACACCCGAAGTGTTAATAATATGTCTAGCTAAGGCCAATTGGAATATGGTAATTGTAAGTTAGTAAAGCTTAAAAACAGGACCTGGATCTTTAGAATTGAAATGTGAGTGATATTTGATAGGATTGTTTGAAGCTTATATAGAAATGTATTAATCTGAATGTGCAAGACTAAATGAGGGAATTAGAGAGGGAATTTTAAATGAATTGATTTGGGCTATATATTTGTGATTGTTTTTCTTTTTTTTTCGGATGTTCAATATACCCACCTCCACGGTGGTTCCTAAGCACTCTGATGTAACCCTTTTACCCCTATAAAAATCTAATAAAATATATTTAGAAAAAAAAGAAAGAAAAAAAAAGTACTAGATCAATGAAACTCCTGTTGGATGTCTTACTGAGTTCCATAGACTTACTTCTAACTGCAATGTTATACTTAGCTTGACTATGTATAAGAATATACTATAAGTCTAGATCTGCATATCATACTAAGCCATGATATGGTTTTATTTAATAGTGATTTAGTGTAATCTATGGACCCAGCCATTCTTTGCAAACCATTATTTGTGGCTTAGTGCTTCACATACAATGCCAATTGTGATTTATTCAACAAATCCAGTTAAACAACCCAAAATTCAGTGCAATATGTATGCCAAATTTTAAGTCACATATTGTAGACTGAAGAAGTCAGAAGGAGAATAAAGATCATACATACCCCAACGAGTCTCCATGTTTCACTAATAAGAGCATACTGAAGTCGGTTCAGAACAAATCCATCTATCTCTCTTGTTAATTTAACTGGTGACTGTCCTGTATTCTTCATCAAAGCATAGGTTTTCTCCATTGTAGAAGGATCAGTTTCTGGATGAGGAACTAATTCAACAAGTGGCACGTAATATGGTGGATTTACCTACACATCACCATTTAAAGAGACAAAAAGCATGTTAATAGATCTATTATTTAATCAGGCAATCCTACAATAATTTTAAAGCCAAAGGAGCACAAGGGCAACATGAGCTTATCATAACAAAATCATCTTGTCCTCATCAGAATCAAGCTCCCCAAAGCTTAATATCTTAAGATGAATATAAAGGACAACAAAGCAAACTACAGAGTTGATCTCCATGATGCATTCTATAATTTTAACGAACTTTAATCAAATGTTGTTAAACATTTGCTGCTGCTCTATATATGTATTATAATTCAATTGTGTTTGAGTTGAGTTCTTTGATCATATCTCCAGGGCAGTTTGTAAAACTGTTCTCGCCACAGATTTAACATGAGGCCTCACTTTTCGTAAGTTTGCATTTCAGAATGATACCTTCTTGAAAATCTCACATGCCACATGCAAAAATTTCATGAAAGACATATAAATTTCTTTCCTCTGACCTCTCATTTAGGCTTGAAAAAAACTATCTCAAAAATACCTTGAGATACTTACAGGATGCGCAACTATACACTGCTTCACATGCTTCAATCCAGTGAATAATTTTGTAGGCAACAGAGTCGAGGTTGAACTAGCTAGGATAGCATCATTATTGACTAATAGGTCTAACTGAGAAAAAATCTTCTTTTTCAGTTCTACATTCTCAGGTATACACTCCTAGAATACAAAATAGGTATATTAAAACATATAATGGGAGCCTTTGACAAATATTTCAATAAATTAGACTCTTTTGGAAAACAAGCAATGCAATGCTTAGAAATATTTATTGGTTTATACTGTAGTTTATTTCACAAGTATTATTGACAAATTGTAATATATCCTGTTACCTTTGAAACAAAAACCTTTGCTTTTCTCCTAATTGCTGGATCATTTTGCGAAGTAGATTACTTTCAAATACATCTGTAACAAAGTCACAGGGTTGGAGAGCTCTGAGGTACACATGAATAAATGAGTGGCATTGAGTAGTGTTTTTATGAAATTCCCCACCTGAAACCCAAAGCCATTTTTTTTCAGATCTGGCGATAATCATTCAGGGGAAGCTGAATACCCTCGGAAACTCAAGCCTACAAAATTATGCAAAGTCACTCAACAAGAGCATTTGCAAAGAATTTCTCTGTTGGAGAGACAATTGTATTCAATTTGTTGGACTGAATGGAATAAAAGTCCTTGTCCTCAGGGATGGATTTATGTTCTTTTGTGAGACTGACTCCCTGAAGAACTAAATTAAGTTCTAATCTGCTGTTAATCATGGGTTGCATAATGTATTAAAAACTACAAAAGTGTAGAACCTATTCACAAATGGAAAAGGCACAGTTTTAACAGCTGGATCCTCACAAGGGTAAACCTGAGCACTTATTAAAGGACTCTAATATAGGGCCCATTTCTGTACTTGCAAGGATTACGTTTCTCATTTGTACAGAAGCTCTTTATTTCTAATTGAGCTCCAAAATGTCAGTAAGGACCCTGTAACACACCTTTCAATTTTAATAGAATCTTGCTAAAACATTCCTGGCAACATCCCTAATTAGGAGACCTTAACTGATTCCTTGTAACAATGGCAACTCACTGTTGAAATTGTTGTCTTTCACTTTTATATTAAAACTCTATATACAGCCACTTTACTATGAAAAAGTATGCAATTTAAAACAAATCATATACCAAAGCCGTAAGTATATCACGTCTCTATAAGTCACAATAAAAGCTACATGGCTCTGAGTTATTTTTTATACATGCACCCACCCAGCATAGATCTAACCTAAATGGATTTTGTTTTGGTCTTCACAAGTATGTTTTGTGATGTACATATCAAAATAATTTTATCCGACGTAGTTTTTAGAAATATACTAGATCTAATCTGAGTAGTTGTTCAAAATGTCTTCTTAAAAAGAAAAGTGAGAACCAAAGGTTAAAATTTATTTTAGGTACACTTAATTCCATTCCAAACTGGGTCAAAAACAATGCAAAGGATCGGAGAATAGAAAACTATTGATTATTGATTGGAAAAATGTTTCTTAATATACTCTGCGTATGAGTTGTCACAACCTGATATCAACTAAGTATTCCAAGTTGATTTCAAATAAAAGTACAATCTATATGGTGTATATCTACATAATTAAAACAATTAATTAAATATTACACAAAATGGTTACATTAAATTACAACATGCTCTTTTAACAATTAGAAAGTATGGGAAGAGATTTACATCTGATAAGTTTGCTTAGAACTCTTTTATAGCATTCCCTTTAAGTCCATTTCAGCCAATTACCAAGAACTGAATATAAAAATAATCTATAGATAAAACAATTGTTTAAAATGAATTAATCAAGGTTTCTAAACTAGGGAATAATTAAATCATTTATCTCAGTTGAATATTTTGGAGGAAATTGAAGAAATATTTAATATACTCTAGTAATAGTAATTAAGATTTTTTTAAAACAAAATGCATTGTCCCCCAGACAATAAACATGAAACATGATTACCCTTTAATTTAATCTTTGTTGTTGGTGATGATGGTCATAATTGCCAAATTTACTTTTGTAAAACTATAGAAAAATTAAAGTTTAGTGGCAAAACTTTGGCTAGAATGACATATTAGGAACTGTATTCCTAAAACTGTTTGAGGCTAGGATAAGAAATAAATTTGTTTAAGATTAAATGATATATTTAAAATATTGTTATATACTTTTCTTCTCCATAAATGTGGCATCTACTAAATAAAAATTACAGTTCCAATGGATAACTTTTTTTAGACAACTAGAATGCATTTGGAAACAGTATTTTTAATTTTTTGGGGAGTCACGAGTTTTGAAGAAACCTGATTTATAAAGAAAATATATTGGCCAAATGTAATGAAGCCAACAGCGCTGTTTAGACATCAATATTTCCTTAAAAATAACAAGACATATGTATTATCTTATAAAAGCTACTAGGGTATTACTGTGCTGAAGTACACTGTGACATTATTTTTCATCCATCTGAAGTCAGAAAAACATTTTATCTTATTCAAACTGTCTAGTGATCTTGTGGATTATTTCATTCTTTGTCTTCCGAGTAGCACATGATTTGCTTTATTGGCTCCAATTGTCTGCTTTGCAGAAGCCATGGACAAATACTGCATGCACGTTGTTTACTCTGGTTCTCTATGGCACACAATTACCTTGATTTTATGGGCTAATCTTTAAGGAGTAATGAGGGAAAAGTCATGCCCTGAAGTGTAAATTTTTCCATGGAATTCTAAAATAAACTTTTTAATATGTATTCTTTAACCTTATACCCTGAAGACAGTTTTTCTCTTTTGTGTGTAATAATTGAATAGAGTTCCTTTTTTAAACTTGAGATATTCTATTCTTTGGTTTTCAAAAGTAAGGGTAGAAGTAATAGACTTTAGAAATAGAAATGTGCATTTGCTTTCATTTCACTGTTACATTAATTGAGTTAATCTATTTCCTACTGTGCAATTCTCAAATAGTATTCAAATGTTTAAGGGAGGACCTTGATTCTACCTACTATTAGGGCTCTGGTTTTGGGTTAGTGAGTTTTATAAATGTATAAATAAACCCAGCCAACTGATTTATTTAGCAAATGGCAGTCCAATTTCAGCTGGTTTGTGATTCTAGCCTCTCACTGAAAGGGAAGAAGGGAAAGAAGCAAGATATTCATATTCAGAAGAAAATTATTACCAAATAATGATTCTCAGTCTTTAAAGAGATATTTGCATTATTGTAGTGTCTTTCTCCCATATCATGGAAGCTTGACAATGCTGCATGCTTACTGTATATAGCATACAATAAGGAGTGTGAGCCTAGTCTCAAATGTATAAGAGACAGGATTCACTGGCTACATCCAGGTATAGTGAATGCTTGAGAGAGCTTCAAAGTACAAGTGAACGAAATGTAACTACCTGGAGGAGAAATAATTCATTAAGAAATAATGAAGCTTTCTAATAAAATTTGAATATACAGTACCAACATGCATCTGTTCAACACAGCAGACAAGTGCTCTGTAGACATAATGATTTTATAAGATTAAGGAGAAAATTGAGGGTTTGATGATTTTTTTTTTTATATAAACAAGTTTTATTGGTATTTTTTGGTTTTACATCAAAGTGCTTTAAGAATCCACGTGGAGATAGGGTGGTCAATCATCCAAAAAGAAAAACCAATATAATCAAACATAAATAATTCAATAATTCCTTAAAAGTTCCTTCTCTATTCCCTCAAGCTATAACCTAGTATTAATACATTTCTAAATAAAATTCAATCATTGTAAAAAAAATATCAATAGTAATTCACTTATATCTATCAAAATCCTGTTTTAGGTTTAACTATTTTACCATTACCATTTTCCACTTTAGCCTAAAATGAACACATAAGTTACATTTCAGGTCTCCCAATTTCCCATAAAACAATAATTATTTCTAAAATATACATATTATATCAACTATTATACTTTAATACTTCCCATTTAATTTTTCACTTCATCAGAAAACATAGCCATGGTAGCCCTTCTGAACTAGGAGCACTCTAGATATGCTGGGATTACAATCCCCATCCTAGCCAGAATTAACTGGGGCGGTGTAGCTGTAGGAAGGGACCAGGGAGGAAAAGTTGACCTAATATCTCAGAATTTCAGAAATGTGACATTTAATGACTGTTCATAGGATCCAGTGGTTCCTTATCAATGGTTCTTGATTTCATTGGTTCATGTTGGATTATTGCAGTAGTCCATTGGATGGATCACCAAATGCTTTTGTCATTTTTTCCCCATAAAGTCCTATTCATTTCAAAGACATTAAGGCACAATTTCTTACACTACATTGACAGTAAAAAGTGAGTAGGTTTAACTGGATTGTACCTGAAGCTAACTATTCCCACCAATTAAATGATTAAAAAGACAAGTAAACCGAAAAGAGTCTTAGCAGGTGGTATCACTGGCCAACTTGTCTGAACTGAGAACCTAGCCAGCATTGGATCTGCTTAGGATTTAAATGAGAGGTTCTCCAGGGAATCCCAGAACTAGACACCGGACTGGGAAATAGAAAAAAAATCCTGGAAGATAGGAAAGGCAACAAACACTTCTGGACTGTTGCAAAATAACCAATTTGGACATATATCCATGACTACTTTGTGAAAAGAAGAGGGAAGAAAAGAGAAGACTGTATTAAGTCAAGTCAGTGATATTGCGTTATGGTATAGAAACCAATCTCTCTCTCTCTCCCTCTCTCTCCCTCTCTCTCTCACACACACACACACACACGTAAAATAAGTTCCGTTGAACAAGTCTTAAAATAAAGCAAGGGCTCTATCCCTGCCAGAAGCAAGTGAGAATTGTCACTTGTTAAATAACCTTGCAATCATCTTCTCAATACCTTTAATCTGTTGCTCCCTCTAGTGGCACATGTCATCAATACAGCTGTCAAGAATTTATTTTTTAATAGCTGCTTGTCTCAAATATACATTACATTATGTAAAACATATACATATATAAAAAATAAAAACATGCAGCAGCCAAAAGAAATCATAAAATACAGCCATGAATACAATCAGGAGAAAGTTCTATCACACAGCTGGTGCCCCAAGCTCTGGCACAAAATCAGATCACAAAACCAGCAGGGTTGGGGTCAATCTGATCTCTAGAGGGATGATGTTCCAGAGGTTAGGTGCCACAGAAAAAAAAGCTTGGTTCACCTTGTTCTACTCTTTTCTCCCTTCACTCTTCTCTTCAATAAGAAATTTTAGGTAAAGATGGTCCTAACCTTGATGGCCTTTTGTTAAAAGCCCTAAAGACGTGGGCCTGAGTCCCTGAGTGTGTGAATGGACTTGTTTCTTGGTTGTGTTAGTGATTATGGGGAATGATATTTTCTTGACTGCTCCCTAATTTTTGTATTCCTGTAATTGTTTTTATTTAATTTTGTTCACCACACAGAATTACTTATTGAGATTGCCAGATGTACAATTTGAATGAATGAATGAATTTGACAAACATCTCTTCAACCAAGATATTGTGTATGTCTACTTTAGGACTGTGCTTTAAATTTGATTTAGTTTAATAGTTCAAAACTTTTCTTTTCTGAATTTTGAGTGAAAGCTTCTAAATCTACTCTATGTGCCCATATGTTTGTTATCTATACAAAATGAGCATTTTGCTTTTGTTCCCTGTTCCAATCTACCCCGCATTGTTTTTGGTTCTTTTCCAAAGCAGTTTGTGTGTATGGTCACTTTCTTGTTATTAAATTTGGGTGCATACATCTCTTCCACACATGTCACCTCAGTTCTGAGGAAGCAGAATCTTCCTTATTCAGGCTTTTTTATATTCTCAATATATGGAATTATGAGTTGTCTCATTTCAAGAATGAAATTTACTAGCCTAGACTACAAAAAGATGCAAGAATTTTTAATTCAATTACAAGTAGTCTTCAACTTATGACTGGTCACTTAGTGACCATTCAAAGTTACAACATACTTATCGGGGAGGGGGCTACTTATGATCCAGATATTCAGTCACAACATTAGCTCCCATCACGGTCATGTGACCGAACATCAGGTGCTCAGCAACCAGGCTGCATTTACAGCCATTTGCAGCATCCCATAGTCATGTGGCTGTGTTTTACAATGGTTTGGGGGGAAAAATTCTTAACATTCACTTAAGAACCCCTACAAGAAAAAAATTGGATCGATCACATGTTTTACGACCATCACGACTTACAACCATGATGTGCAGGCTCCATTAAAGTCATAAGTCAAGGTCTATTTGTAATTGAAATTGTTTAAATGAATGAAATAGTTATTTATGTTTGCAGCATACATAAAAGGCAGATTAACTCACTAGGTTTCTTTCATGGGAATTCCACGGGATCATAATGGACTCACCTGAACATAAATGGCATCTTTGAGTGCTTCTTTTAAATCTGTGCAACCACTAATGAGAGTGATCTGCTGGTCAGCTTTGAGGGAGCCTTTGAGCATTCCAGCTGTTTCGAGTTCTTTCATTTGTTCACTATTTGGAACATAAAGTGAACATTGGAATTATTCCTTAAAAGCACTTCCAGAGATACATTGGGTTAAGCATATATTATGATCTTTAAATGCTTCATTGATATTAGTATCAAATTCTAACTTTTGCACATCACTATGGCTACATCCATCTAACAAGGTATAAATAAGACAGTTTCTACTGCAGCCTTTCTCAACAAAGCACTATTCAATTGTGTAGGACACAACCTCCAGAGTTCCCAATCACCAATGGAAATACATTTAAAACTTAAAGAAAGTGTGAGATAACTGATGATAGCCAGATTCAAAAGCTCCTTGGAAGCCTGAAAACATCAAATAAGCTTTTTTAAAAGAAATGCATTTTTTTCCAATAGATTGGAAATGGAATCCACTGGAATGCTTGCTACAAGTAAAATAGGATACCAGTTTTCCAACTAACAAATTAAATTGCTGAGGTCAAAGTCAGATGTTTGCTGGTGGAAAAAATTCTAAGCAGGATGGTCATCGAACTTTCCAGACATGTGAACATGTGGATCAGAACCTTTTCATTTCTGCATAGATTTTCTAAGTAAAATCTGCTACTATTTCCTATAAAATGGGGCACTGTTTTCCTGTTTTGTTTTGTGCCAAAGATAGTAACATTTGCAAAACTAAACAGCAGATGGCCCTCAACTATACCTACAATAGATGAAGACTTATACATTTTAAATACCATTTGTAACTGGAAGAGGTAATTAACAGTATAACCAACATTATCCCTTATTTATTTTAAAATATATTAAAATTATATTTCAAAGTTGTTTTCCACTTCCTCTTGGAAACTTGAAAAAGTTTTTCAAGTTCTGTTCACAAAGTTCTTTCTTTTCCTTTTGATTGCAGCATTTTTTTCTCCTCATAAAATGAAAAAAATGCATTAACAACTTATTGAAGGAACAAACAGTACACAACAGTACACAACCTGAAGAACATTTCTATTCAGTTGCAAGTACAACATCCAAGATATTGTCTCCAGCTATAAACAGAACAGGAAAGTTATGGCAAATCTAGACAGCATACTAAAAAGCAGAGACATCACCCTGCCAACAAAAGTACGTATAGTCAAGGCCATGGTTTTCCCAGTTGCAATGTATGGCTGTGAAAGTTAGACCATAAGAAAGGCTGAGCGCCAAAGAATTGAGGCCTTTGAACTATGGTGCTGGAGAAGACTCCTGCGAGTCCCTTGGACTGCAAGGCTTTCAAACCAGTCAGTCTTAGAAGAGATCAACCCCAACTGCTCTTTAGAAGGCCAGATCCTGAAGTTGAAACTCAAATACTTTGGCCACCTAATGAGAAGGAAGGACTCACTGGAGAAGAGCCTAATGCTGGGAAAGATTGAGGGCAATAGAAGAAGGGGACGACAGAGAATGAGGTGGCTGGATGGAGTCACTGAAGCAGTAGGAGTGAGCTTAAATGGACTCCAGAAGATGGTAGAGAACAGGAAGACTGGAGGAACGTTGTCCATAGGGTCGCAATGGGTCGGACACGACTTCGCAACTAACAACAACAAATAAACAGAACAGCAAATCATTACAGTCCCCAATTTCTCAAAATTTATGAAATTAATACTGTTTAGGCTTTAGTGGGCTAAACGAGGGAGGGAGGGAGCTTTAAGGAAATGAAGTGCACCACAGCTTCCCAGTCATTGATCTATACCCAGCAGGGATAGTGTTGCATTTAAAGTTTTTATGGCTTCAAATAACCCTGCATGATTAATCAGAGCAAGTTCAAGGCTTATTTTTCTTCAATTTGCAGAATCAACAATCACTGCACTATCCTATAAGAAATTATAAGAAGCATAATTGTTTGAAAAATAGATGGTTTTATTT
Organism: Azemiops feae; assembly: GCA_023970755.1. Lineage (NCBI taxonomy): Eukaryota > Metazoa > Chordata > Lepidosauria > Squamata > Viperidae > Azemiops > Azemiops feae. The sequence goes on from JALGBA010003848.1 coordinate 3,760,271, forward strand.
GTTTGTTTTTTGTATCATCCTTTATTATTTTTACAAATAACTCAAGATGGTGAACATATCCAGCACCTTCCTCCTCCTATTTTCCCCACAGCAATCCTATGAGGTAGGGTGGGATGGGATGGGCTGAAAGTGAGTGACGGGTACAAACTTACCCAGCCAGCTTTCATGCCTAAGGCAGGAGCAAAAATCACAATCTCCTTAGGTCAGCACCTTAACCACTACACCAAACTGGCTATCAGCTTAACTGGTTCTCTAGTGGTTCAGTGAAGACAACAGAATATTAACAGTAAAATCAAATGGAATTAATCAATTCTTATTTAGACACAGTTTTCTGTGAAAAGAGGATATCTGTTTCACCAGGCAGTTGTGAAGAACTGAATAAAGAGATAGGATTGATGCTTAAGACTAATAAAACATGGTAAGCATTAACTGAATTTGAATAAAGTTAAATCTATATACCAGGTTAATTGTATCCAGGATAATGAAGGAACTGATTATCTGATTTAACCTTTACATATCAATTGTTGACAAATTTTGGAAAACCAACAAATGTCAGGTACTTTGAGGAGAGCAAATTCAATCAATATAACAGTGATTCTTGGGAGACTAAACTTATCTCATTTTTTAGTTGCATAACTTTGTTGATAGATTGTGGGAATGCTCTGAATATAATATATCTTCACTTCCGTAAAGAATCTGATGAAGTAGCCCTTGAGATTAATTCCCAAGATAATTGTGTGGGGTTAATGTATGACAACTTAATGGAAATTGGCTGGTTTAAAAATTGTACTCAGGAAGTACTAATCAGTGGTTCTTCATTGTACTGAGCAAGATGCCAAAAGATTCATTCTTGGGCTTTAGACTCTATAATATTAATACTAAAGACTTGGATGAAAAAAATAGACTACTCATCAGATCTGAAGATGACAGAAAATAGAGTATAACTATCCTAGAAAACAAAAGCAAATTCAAAATAATATTGATACATTAGAGGAGTGATGCCACTTTATACTACACTAGTGAGGACACAATTGGAATATACCATGTACAGTTCTGATCACCATGACACCAAAAAGACATTGAGACCCTAGAAAGTGTGCAGAGTAGAGCAACAAAGATGATAAAGGCTAAATCATATGATGAACAATTGAGAGAGCTATGTATGTCTAGCCTATCAAAGAGAAGGATTGGGGGGACATGCTAACTGTCTTCCAGTACTTGAGGAACTGACACAGAGAAGAAAGGATTGATTGATTCTCCAAAGCACCAGAGGGTAATGGGTGGAAGCTTGTTAAAGATAGATCCAACCTAGAAGTAAGGAGAAATTTTTTGACAGTAAGAACAATTAATCAATGGAACAGCTAGCCTTCCTGAGTTGTGGGTACTCCATCACTGGAGGTTCTCAAAAATAGGTTGACAGTATACAGTCTCCTGCCCTGAGCAGGAAGTTGGACCAGAAGATCTTTGAGGTTCTTTCCAGCCTATGATTCTATGTTCTATAAACAGAGTTAACGTAGAAATACCAGCAGAACCTGGGAAAAGAACTACTAATAATTATGGTATCAAAATGCAAATACAAACCCATGAATAGCTATAACAAAAACACCAGCAACAAAGCTAATGAGATCATTCCCTTTCATCTAGTAATCCTCTGCTCAGAAATATGAGATTTCTCTAAAGTATTTCATTTCAGAATATGATATTCCAAATAATACATACTAGGGTAAATACAAAAGAGACAACATGTGTGCACGTAGCTTATCTCCATAGCCACAAGGATTATAAATCAGTTTTTTACATTTCATTTCTGGTTGAGATTCTCAGGTAATGTTGAAATTGATCCTTATTAATCTTAATGCAAATCAGGGATCACACACTAGGATTCCTGTTTGAGATAATGTCTGTTCTTTCGAAGATTTAAAAACCTTTGAGAAATTTTATAGACTTAAAAAGTTTTAACATGTTCATCTGGAATCACTGAATCGATGAAAGCTGACTTTAAAAATATATATAATTATATATACCCTGACAATCTTTAATTGTAGGAATTATGTTACTGTTCTTTCATTTAGGTCCATTATTTGTCATGCTATTAATAATTTTCCTATATTCTGAACCATTCTGTTTTAGAGAATTTAATAAGTATTCAATATCTTAAACATACAAGGATCAATTTCAAATTTAACAACTACAAAATCTTTGTTAAATTGAAACTTGGTCTCTTTCTGCTTTAGAGATTTAAATTTCTGCTTTAGAAATTTCTGAAAACAATAATGTAATGTACAAAACTTATATTGCAGTTTATTAGCTGATCAACCAAAGAGCAAAGTTTTAAAATAATGATGTCTATCTAGATCAGGTCTGATAAGGAATTGGGAAGAAAAAAGTATACACCTTTGTGACAGAGTCAATGGTATACAGTATTTTGTGTCAGAGTCATGGGTTGTATATTCAGTAAGTTAAAGTGATTTAACATTCACATTTTATGAATTCAAATTACTTACTTCAAAAACCACTGGAGACAATTAGAATGTTACTATTTGATATCTTGACAGGGCGTGGTGTTTTCTTTTTTTTTGTCAAAATTTAGTTGTTTTCCCAATTAAAGGCTGGGAAATATTAAAAGTTGTTCAGTGCACTTGAAAGATTTGGGGATGGAAGTTTGAGTTCAATTCTTTATGTAAAAAAAGAGATACTCTGGAATAATCCCAATCTAAAAATCTCTGGTGTTTTTTTTTATTACGTGGGCAAAAAACAGTATTTATCTTACTTTTAATCCTTTGATAATAAAACATTTGAGGAACTGGAAAAGAAATTTGGACTTCTAAAACTGGATTATACTTATATTTTAAATTAAAAATCTTTCGATTTCTTAGTTTGTCCTTGATGCACAAACAACTTTTGAAACTCCCAAATTCTTTTCAGTATCCCTTGTATAGTTCAACAGAGGATTAAGGGAGGGATGTCAATCTTTTATATTAAATTATATTAAAATATTTACACAAGTATTTTATCATATGGGCCTGCTTTATTATTTTCTAATTTTGGTCTAATATACACATTATTCTTGATACGATTTGGGGAGAAAATTAGGATCAAAATGTTAATGTTTACAATACCTTATCTAGACTTGGAGGAAGTTAGATGACTTACCCAATTTTTTTCAAGCTTTTTGTAACCTGTGCTTCCACAGTATCATAAAGCTTTACTTGAAAACCACCAGATGCAAAAACCATGGCCCAGCTGCTTCCAATGAGTCCACTAAGGAAGAAATCAAAAGAAAAGAAGCTCAGTGTGCATTTTTTATGGTTGTTAGCAAGGACACTGATGGAAATTGGTTCTAGATTTTCAATTTGAGTATTTTCTTGAAGGCAACAGCAATTTAAATATGAAACACATTATTTCTCACACACATTCCGGATTAACTGATCATTCAGATCTAGTAGTGGAAATTCAAAATGTCTTGAAGGAAAAAAAAACCCAGGACAGACATGTAACGATGAGATCAGCTCATACCCAAGCTCTGAGATGGCAGAAGTAATCCCATTCGTGATTTATAGCAACTTCTAGTACTTCTTTATTTCTTCTTTATTTGTATCCTGCTTTTATTATTTTTATAAATAACCGAAGATGGCAAACATATCTAAATACTCCTTCCTTCTCCTATATTCTCCACAATAATGACCTTGTGAGGTGGATTGGGCTAAGAGAGTGAGAAAATGAATGGCTGACGCAAAGTTACCCAGCTGGTTTTCACGCTTAAGGCGGGACTAGAACTCATGGTCTCCTAGTTTCTAGACTGATACTTTAACCACTAGACCAAACCGGCTCTATTATCCAACTTCTATAACAGGATAACAAGACAGGCAGCATATAAATTTAATAAATAAATAAAATTATATTCAACTATTATATTCCACTATTGTCATACTGATATAACTGTACCGAGGGCATATTTTATATCAGCTCAAGAATGGTTAGCTGATTCTAGAAGACACATTGAACTAGTAGTGTGTAAATAGACATAAAAAACACCACTAGGCAAATGGTCTTATACCAGAGACACATAAATATCATCTTATGTTTTAATATTCTGTGAAAGGATAATTCTGCAAATTAGAGCCCAAAATCATTGCTGAAGAGAAATCCTCCACAAATATTAGTGAGATACTCTTTTATGCATTCCCCACCACACATATGGCATGCGTATCATTTGGATATTTCAAATAATTATTGAAAATATGAATTGCCTTTTATCAACCATCTATTTAAAATCTGGCAGAAACTATCCACTTTCCTAGGTTTTTCCCCAAACCTGCATTAATAAATATTCAAATAAAGAATGCCATATCTGAACATAAAACAAGGTGCAAGCAAACATGCATTCTATTGCTGCTGGCATAGGAGCTTCTACACTATTCATTATTTTTTGCTACTACAATACTACTGGAATACAATATTGTTATTAGATTCTTTTTTGAGTATTTAAGACATGATACATATTCTATGAAATTCAATCTTTAGTGCAAACGATTTAGATGATATAACTGCTTAAGATAACTGCTTGAGTCACAACTGAAATTTAATTTTAAAACATTCATAATATAATCAGACATATATTCTGTCTGATCCTGTCAAACAGCATCACAGTCTGGTTTAGAAGCATCACTGCTTCAGACAGAAAGGCGGTGCAGAGAGTGGTGAGGATGGCTGAAAAGATCATTGGCAGTTCCCTCCCTTCCATCCAGGACATAGCATATAAGCATTGCTTGAGCAGGGTCCATAAGATTATCTGGGACACTACACATCCTCTTCACGACCTGTTTTCCTTGTTACCTTCTGGGAGGAGGCTCCGTGGTATCCAAAGCAGAACATCCAGATTCAGTCACAGCTTTGTTCCATACATGTAAGGGTCTATACATATGTTGTATATAGTATGTTTTAAATGTGTGTTATGTATGTGTACACTTTGAGAGGAAGCAACTAAATTTCATTTTAATGTGTGCCATTGTGCCCACAGGAAAAAATGACAATAAAGGTAATCTAATCTAATCTAATCTAATCTAATCTAATCTAATCTAATCTAATCTAATCTAATCTAATCTTCTATTGTTTCATGTTGTTCATGAGTCAGAAGTGATGTCACTGTTCTTTCAAAATATGTGGATACTCTATTTGATTCAAAATATCATAAAAGGTGCCACGGACAGTGTTGTGACATCACTGGACTGAGCAGGCCAAAATATGAGGGTTCTTTTTTTGTTGTTTCATTTATCCCTTAACCAGCCCAATAGGAGAAATTATGTTTTCAGTTACGTTTGCAAAAAATAAAAAAATAAAAAAGTCTGAAATGTTTGATCCCATGCATTCTGGGGACATCTGGAGTCATGTATGTAGTGCTGTGGAACACAGAATACACATTTGTTGTATTGGATTAAGCATTTAAATTATAGCTAACATTGAATTTTAAATTGTGGTTAAACATTGATCAAAGTTCTCCAATTTCTTCCTTACTATAATAGTAAGGGAGAATGATAAATATTCAGGTCTAAGGCTCAAGGTCTTGCTTACATAACGATAAAACTGTAATTCACTTTAGCATTTAAGCATATTATACATACATATATACATATGCACATATATATATTACCAGAATTCAATCCCTAACATTCCATTTCCAGTCGTAAATGGTTAGCAGTTCTGGGAGTTGCAATCCCCTCACATTAGGAAATGCTAGATTGGAGAAGGATGGTTGAATCACTTCTATAATATTCTGAAAAATACCTATTTTTAAATTAAAAATGCTTAAATATAAAATTGCCAAGTTGACAATATATTTACATAACATCAGCCTTGCTTGAAAGCTCAGCTAAACTGCATATGTAGTATTCTGAATATCTATGTTTTAATGGACATAGCTACTGAATATCTGCTGACATTGTGATTTCACAATCAACAAGTAAAGTAGAAAATGATTAACCTCTTTTTTAACACTGTAACAAGTGCTGGTAGATTGGATAATTGGACAAGATTACCAATTTGTTGTAGAATGATTCTGTAGAAATAAAGACAAATTTGTTTTGAAGTCACCAAACTTGATAAAACCAAGCAGTGATTTCCCCATCCTAAAACCTTGCTTCTCAGCAAAGTAAGCTTTCCTGATTGGAGAATAATAGGGGGAACAGGAATTAAGTAAGTTGTGTTCAGAAAAGCTTGGGCAGACTCTTTTGTGATTGCTTTATCTAGACCAGACATGTCAAACACAAGGCCCGCGGGCCGGATCTGGCCTGGGGAGGGCCCAGATTTGGCCCCCCGGGGCTGTCCCAGAAATGGCAAGGGACCGGCCACTACTGCCCCAGCCCTGGCCCACCCCAACCCAGCTGGGCACCCTCGTGCACGCACAGGAAACGGCGAGCGCTCAGGGGCTGGTGGTGTGCAGCAGCAGCTGCAGCTCATTTGCTTCAGCCCGCCCCGCCCCTCCCAGCCTAACCCCCTCACGCCCGGCCACGCCCCATTTTGCTGGGCTTCTCCTCATGTGGCTCTGCTTTGCCAGGCCAACTTCCCCACGCCCGGCCCCGCTTTGCGGGGCTTTTCCTCGTCCAGCTCTGCTTTGCCACACCGTGCCACGCCTTTCCTCACTTGGGCTATGGCGTTCTGTAAGCCTAGCACTCCAGGGCATGCCCAGCCTGTGGGATGAAAGGCACGGAAATGTGAGCGCACGGTGGCACAAGCCGAGCATCGGCCAGCTCCCAGTCGCCCTCTCCGCCACGTGGTAGGACCGGAGAGGGGAACGCAGCAATAATGCAGAGCCGCAGCCTGGAAATAACCATTATGGCAAATTATAGAAGATGAAGATGAAAAGATTGGTGGTGTTGGTTATGAACAGCTTAATGGATAGTAGAGTTCTGGGCTAACAAGCCACAGTATTGTTTTTTTTGCTAGTACTATTTTATTCTGTGTTCTAGTTTTTCTGTTTTCAGTTTCTGAAGCTGGGATCCCACCCAAAATAATAATAATAATAATAATAATAATAATAATAATAATAATAATAATAATAACAACAACAACAACAACAACAACAACAACAACAACAACAACAATAGAATTGGAAGGAACCTTGGAGGTCTTCTAGTCCAACCCTCTGCATTGTTCTGTCAGGAAATTTCTCCTTAGTTCTAGGTTGCTTCTCTCCTTGATTAGTTTCCATCCGTTGCTTCTTGTCCTGCCTTCTGGTGCTTTGGAGAAGAGGCTGACCCTCTCTTCTTTGTCACAGCCCTTCAAATATTGGAACCCTGCTATCATGTCACCCCAGTCCTTTTTTTCATTAGACTTTTCATTAAACAATCATTTTCATTCATTGCTGTTTTTAACCTCAGCAATAAGAACAACAACAAAAAAAACTGGCCACAAGCATTTGCTGCTTTTAACAGAATGACAATGTTGCAGTGAAAGCTGTGTCTTTTTGGGGTGTATGCAATGCAGATAGAAAAGGGATGTTGCTTATGATGCTACAATACTGCTCATGTTATTCTGACCCTGTAATTCTGATTCTGTAATTATTATATTTATAGTTTCAGTTATTCTTCAGATGTTCTTTGTCACTTTGGGGAAGGGAAGGTTTGTGACCTAGCTAGAAAAAAGTGGGATACATAGCATCATCACCAGATGGATTTGTAACTGGCTGACAAACTGTACTCAGTGAGTAGTCCTTTATGGTACTACATCTACATGGAGGGAAGTAAGCAGTGGGGTACCACAAGGGGTCCGTCTTAGGCCCAGTACTCTTCAATAGCTTCATAAATGACTTAGATGAAGGAACAGAAGGGGAACTCATCAAATTTGCAGATGACACTAAGCTGGCAGGAATAGCCAACACCCTAGATGATAGGCTCAAGATCCAGATGGATCTTGACAGACTTGAAACTGATCAAGGAGAGGTTTAATTTAGAAATAAGGAGAAATTTTCTGACAGTGAGAACAATCAACCAATGCAACAGCTTGCCTTCAGAAGTTGTGAGTGCTTCATCAATGGAGGTTTTCAAGAAGAGACTGGACAGCCACTTGTCAGAAATAATATAGGGTCTCCTGCCTGATCAGGGGGCTGGATCAGATGACCTACAAGGTCCCTTCCAACTTTGTTATTCTAAGTCTAATCAAGGAGAACCAACCTAGAAATAAGGAGAAATTTACTAACAATTAGAACAATTAATCAGTGGAATAGCTTGCCTTCAGAAATTGTGGGTACTCCATCACTGGAAGTTTTTAAGAAGAGATTGTCTGAAGTGGTATAGGGTCTCCTGCTTGAGTACGGAATTGGACTAGAGGACAGTCAAGGTCCCTTGACGTATTAGTGAGGATTAAAATAGAATATACTCAAATAGACAAGATGTGTACTTTGAATACTAGATTTTGTTATGAACTGAGATAAAGAAAATTTTGGTCATTTAAAACCTGGAAGTATAAATATTTAAAGTTAAATTTGAATATTGATTTGTTTATAAAGATTGAATGTAAAAGTAATTAAGATATATATAAGCTAAAAATCTATTGATAAATGTAATAAACATGCTTTTACTTAGCTGATATAGTAAGAACTGTACTAGCTTAAATATGAGATAGTAGACATTAAGAGAAAAAGAGAGGAAGTATTTGGTATTGAAACAAGAGAAATTTTGGTTACTAAATTTAAGACATTTGGAAATTAATAGAAAATAAGAATGTTATACTGTATTATTAATTAGATGATGTAAGATGGTGAGAAATAGAATATATTCATATAAATAAGACATGTATCCTGAATATTAGACTTTGTAATGAATTGTGATAAAGGGAACTTTGGTTACTTAAAACTTGGAAATTATAAATATTAAATGTTAAATTTAAATATTAATGGGAAACTAAACATTGGGAAAAACTAATTAGGACATTGATTGTCTATAAAGACTGAATGTTAAAATAACAGGAAATGTATAAGCTAAAAATTATTGATAAATGTAAGAATGTTATTTTTATTTAATTGATATAATAAGAATTGTATTAGTTTAAACATGAGACAGTAAATACTAAGGGGAAAAGAGAGGAAATATTTAATGTGGTAGTTTGAGACTTGTACTAAAGATACTTGTATGTCATTGAATTATCGATTAACTCAGCCGCCTCGTTGCTTTTTAAATACTTAAATGTAAAATTAGAAAATCAATAAAACATTAAAAAAAATGAAAGAGATGGAATTGGCAATCATAACACATTTTGATACAATTCAACCAAATCCATTTGATGCTGGATTATAACCTAATGTACTGAAGTCCCAATTAAATATTCAGTTATATATGTTACAAAAAATAATCATTACATGTTTTATTAGGCTTATCATATTCGACCTTCACTTGTTCACTAGATAAGAGCAAAGAAAGTGTTCTGGGTCTCTTTGCTAGCATCTTTTCCAGCTCTAGTTCGATAGCCCAAACTTTGCTATGATGTTAATGTTTTTAAATTCTAAACTTCAGGTTAGAAGGACAATTCTATCTACAGCTTAATAAAAACAGAGGCATGCTCTTCACTGTTTTATTCCAGAACATTCAAAATTAAGACCTATCTCCTCCCTAAATTTGCAATCACATATTTCTAATCATATATCATAAGCAAATGCTGCAGTGTAGTATCATGGTAGCTAATCAACATTTTAAATGCAGGAGAAGGCTGGTGACTGAGCTTTGCTCCTTGATCACTGAATCGTCTCAGATGCTGACATTTAAATTCTTTCCTGGTTGCTGCCACAAACCTTGTGGCAAACTAGGCAAAACCTGACTTGACTCTACATACCATTGGTGAATGAGGCATGACTTCATGTAGACTTTAACTGCTATTTGAACCAAAGACCATGTGACAATCTAAAATAAACATGCTCCAAATACCTCTAAAATCTGCAGTCTGGGAAGCCATTGTGGAAACCACTGTTCATACCCTTTTATTTGAAGGGCTGAGGTTGAATCATAAATAGGGTGGGAAAATCGGCAATAAAATGAAACACAACAGTATCTTAAGATATTACTCAATGGAAAAGTACTTTAGAAGCATCTATAATACACAATCTAAATTAATTTTATCCCATAATTGTTTATATAAAATAGAACTAATTTCAGCTACAAAGTTGTTGTCACTTTTTTAACTCTATACAATCCAGAAAAAGAAAAAAAGAATATTATACCCCCTGGGAGTCATTTTACAAGCTTATAGGCCAAAGATGGACCTATTTCTCCATTAACTTCCCCAAAATAATAACTGACACTTGCATTGCAAATTAGCTTCTCACGAGTTGTATTTTTCTGTCATTTATAGAACTTTTGAAATGATATGGCTAATAAAATACTTTGCATACCCATTCCATCTGACAGAGGGAACAGGAGGAAAAGGATAGTTCCTTTTCCTGGAACAAACTTTCAAGTAATAGTAAAGGGATCCAACATGGGATAGAGTAGTCGTCATTTGCTTGTTTCAAGGCTCTGTGGGATAAACTGCAACAAGTGCTGATGGAAGTTGTGCTACTGGGGCTTTCTCATGGCTGCTAGATTCTGTACCTAAAAATGCATCAACCTGGCCCCTTTGGGCGTGGGGGCTGGGAAACGTCAAGCACCTTCTGAGCCCCTTCTGTTTTAACTGTCCTACCTCTTCTCTCTGGGCACAGCAAGCAGGAGTAACTCAAGTTCATCGAAGGATTTACCTGCCAACAATCACAATTCGCCCCTCCTGGGTAGGATTCATGGTGGTGGAGAAATGCAGAACCTTCCTTCGGCAGAGGAAGCAGGCTTAGCAAAGAGGACACCCTCTGGGCCACCAGGGCCACCTCCCGTTTAAAAGGGAACGCGCCCTCCCCACCCCCACTTCTGGGATGTTACGGCCACTTCCATTGGTTGCCAGAAAAGCATGGTTCCTATTGGCTGCCCGCGTGTCCCAAACAACTGCTCCAACCCGCGACTCCGAGGGGGTTACCCAACACGTTCCCATAATTATTAAGATACGGGGAGACGCCTTCGGATCATGTCACTTATTCCTATTTTCTTTCCTTCCGACCCGTTCCGGTTGTAAATCTGCGAAGAGCGACAGTCTAGAAGCTACCCCATTTCCGACTGTATTTCTTCTCCCTCCATCTTCCCTCCCCCTTCATATGCCTTCCTCTTCGGAAAAACCAGGGATCTCAATCTTATTCTTTGCTTTAGGGTTTAGCACTTGTCCCTGGTCTGGTCCTCTCCACATGTGCTAGGACCAGTCCCCATAATCCCCGACCCACTAGTGCCTGGGAATTAAGGGAGTTGAAGTCAACGGAGCTGAAGGTATCAAGGTGGAGAAATTTCTTTTCCTCTTGTTTTCCGGGTAGTCCAGCGCTTGCCTAGAGACAAAAGATCAGAAAGCCCACTCGCTCACTTTCTCCGTCTCCTCGCTGCCATGGGAGTCGTGGAACCAACAGAGTCAATGTCCACTCCCTGCCGCTTGCTTCCCCTTTCTCTGGGAGTCACTGGGGACAGAATCAGACCTTGTGGGTCCGATCCTCATACCAAAACTAAGTTGCTGGTGTGAGTTTCCAAAAAGGTGCCCATTTCTCTTGCTCAGAATGTCAGTGATGGAGGTGCCAAGTCATAAGAACAGGATGTGAACGGACTCTACAGTGCTTCCAACACCATCCTGTTTATTTAAACTCCTGCCATGTAGATCAGTATACCCATATTTTTGTATTTCATGTTTTCCTGCTTTGTGGAAAGAGATTGCTAACTTTTATTTGGGAACAATATGAATTTAATTGCCATTATTTAAAGTTTGCTTTATGTTCTGGAGTTACAAGTTCAGGACCGCTTCAGGCAAAAGTATGTTGAAAGAAAGAGAGCCATGGGAAAAGCAAAGGCGTGAAAGATCATGCTGATATAATTAGCAAGAGTTTAAGATTGGATGTGTGGATGGTATAATTTGAAAAAATACATTAAAGCTTGAGATGCATCAAATGTAAAAATAACAAATACTAATGCTGAACAATTAAAATGTTGGTTATTAGTAATATACAGACTTCAATACATTTAATTTGATCTTGATTAGAATATGAGCTGCAATTTCCATTTTTAGATTGTCAAAATATTAGAAACGTACCATTTTATTTCTACATCTTAGAGGAAGTTTTAATTTACTAGATAAAAAAACCACCAATCTACAACCGTATGATTATGTAACTTTTATTTGGGGTTTAGAAAAGCATAGCCTACTATCCACTTTTGATCTTCTTACTTCAAAGTTTAAATAAGTAGCCCTGTTAATAAAACCAATCCAAGTAAATAGTTATTGTTATATATGCCTATTGGAGCAAAAGTCACATTAAATTGACTGCGATTTACTGCTGGCAAAAATATTTAACACCATACTTCTTTGTGCACAAGATTGTAAATAGTATTAAAATTAAACTTGAAAATATTGCAGCAAGTCTATTTCTATTATAATTATCGTAGAAAATAAATATGAGGAGCATTTTCCAGGTAGGAAAGAAATCTAGAAAAATGAAAGAGCCTTAGAGGATCCTGCAAATAAAAGATAATGAAAGGCTGTCACCTTCCAAGGGAACCAAGGGAAGGGATCCATGGAGCAACCACCTCTTAGTAGGCAGATTCTTCTTGGTTTAGAGAAAGTTTTATCATGCAGACAAGTATGTTTAATCCACTGATGAGACAGAAGGAGAAAGTGACACTAAAGGGTATCATGAGCAAATATTTACACTGATTGTCTACTGATAGGTCTTCATCAACAAAGCTTTATAAACCAACTCCGCATGCTGAATAATACAAAGTGATATTGCTTTCCTTCTTTTCATTTTTCATGTGCCTAAATAATTGCAAAATGAGGATCCATTAAAAATTATTTTAAAAAATGTAGTGCTTTTTTGTGAACTTTTTTCAAATGTGATCTTGATAATATGCTTGAATAAAAAGCAGTGACTGAAGTACATTTTCCTTGCCTTTTAAAAACACTTTTAAAATGTGTTTTTATACAACATTAATTTTTAAACCATATCCCATATGAGTACTGGCATATCACATTAAATACATTGAATTAAATAAGATTATAAGATTACAGAAGCAGTAAAATATTGTCTATAATTTACCGAAAGTGCAGTCTGGTAGCCTCTCACTAAATTGGTACAATTCACTAAGTCTTTCCTACCAGAAAGGTCACTTTAACTGATAGAAATGTGGATTTTCTATTTAAATTTGTTCCTATTCTTTCAAGAAGAAACTTTTTCAATATATCAGTAATCAGCATTTGCATTATTTTGTAAAAGCTAATGATATTTGTTTAATACACCTTTTGGCTAGTTGTTCCTTTATATGCCAGGCATGCAATTTCACTCAGCAAATGATACATAAGGAGATAGATTTGGATCTGATTCCATCCCACACAGCTGCTTTAAAGAATAAATTCCACTAAATAGCATCAAGTTGTGCCATGTTAGTTGCACAATTTGCTTTCTAGTTAAATAATTATAAATGGCTTTAGTGGTTTAAGAGATGTGTCCTCAGTTATTAATCTTACATAATACTTGTGGAATTAAAAAAACCAACCATCCTTTTAGCAGAATTTCATTCCCCATTATAAACACTGCCCATTTTCAGTAAGCCAATAGAAAGATGCACAAATGAAAAAAGAAAAATAATAATTATTCTCTCAAGTTGAACTTGACTTTGGATGACCATATCAGGATGCCCATGTAGTTTCCTTAACAACAATATGCAAATGATTTGCCATTGCCTTTTCTGATTATTTTTTTACTAATTAACAGCCCTGGAATTTTCTGGTTGTCCCCCATCCAATTTCTGTCTGACACTGTTTAAGTTTTTTAATCAGCCAAGATTCCATTCACAAATATATTTGCACTACAAGATATATAGAAGTATAATAATATTCCCAGCCAAGGCTGGGGCTTGGTGGAATCTGGAGCACAAAAAAATGGAGAAAAGTAATGTAAATCAATATTTACTAGCTATCCTTTGAAATGCTCCTTACTTTTTTTTCTCTCTCTACTGTCAGATTTCCAGCTATGACTCACCACTGGCAAACAGGACGCTGCAATAACTGTCTAGCCGCGGGAACTTCGTTAGGAGGTATTACGCATGCTCGGATATTTTCTGCCTCCTAAAGGAGCGTTCTTGTTCCTTAGCAACCTGAAGTGATGCATTGTGGGCTTGAGAGTTCAGGCCTTATACTTCAAAACAACGAGGGTCGCTTTTCTCCGAGGCCTTGTTTGGGGAGAGCCAAAGAAAAAAGTCGCGTTAATGGGAGGGAAGCTAAGGTTATCTGGGAGATAGCGGGATACGGAAACATTCCAAGTATGCTGGCGCTGGCTGTTAAGGATTGTTTTAAGAAAGGATTTCAGCCAATTAACATGCCCCTTTTTTCTGCATTTTTACAGATTCTGATGATTTCCATCACTGGTGGAGCTCTCGACCTTGGAACGGCTCAGCCAGGTGAGCATTAAATCAAAACTCTCCGACTGTTGCTAGAAGGAAACGATTGGAGAATCGCTGGAGGCGGCTAGGCTTGTAGGAAAGGACTTCCTTTTTTAAATTTATTAAACTTGTACGCTGCCCAATTTCCAATGACTCTGGACAGCTCACAACAAGGAATTACAATAAAGATTCTTCCTTCCTAAAACCCATTTTCTTCTTGTGGTCAAAGGAAACATATCTGAGATGAGGTACTGCATCCTGGGAATTGAATAGTGGCTAGATATGAATTTGGGAACATAAGTGGCCAGAAGTATCTTTTAAGAAACTGACTACAGCCTTGTCTGGAGTTTGCAGAATTGTTCTCCATGCTGCCCTGGTGATCTCTCAAAGGGGGGTTGTTGCCACGTGTTTTGCATGGAAATCCCTTTGAAGATGATCTGGCTGCCATAGTTATTTGGAAGCTATGTAGTATAATTCTGTGCCAGTGGCTGCCAATATCTGATCTAATTCAGAGGGCTTATTGCATCAATTGGGGGAACACATTCACCATACAATTCGGTCTCAAGCGACTGACAGAAAAGTCAGCTTGATTTGCATTTGGGGTTAGTATCCAGGCATCCTGGTGTCCATTTCAGTGCTGGTGTTAATGTGAGATTTTTTATGAGCTAAGATCAACTTCTTAATTATTTTTAAAATGAGTTTCAATATTACTAATAGGGCAATGATACAACAGCTCCTGAGAAGCATGTGGAAATATTAATAGAATGAATTATACTATTACTGCCTTAGTGTGTTTGTGATCACCCACACAGACTAAAACTTCCGACACTAATTTTGGAATAAGTTCTTTAAAATTCAATAGACTAGCTTCTGAATTGTATTGTAAGATTATTGTCGTATACACCAGTTTGATGTAGTGATTAAAGGATCAGGCTAGAAACTGGGAGATTGTGAGTTGTAGTCTGCTTTAGGCATAAAGACACCAGGGTGATCTTGGGCTAGTCTCTTTTTCTTTGCCCTAGGAAGTAGACAATTGCAAACCATTTCTGGAAGAAAAAAAACTTGCTAAGAAAACTGTCTAGGGCAGTCTTCCACAATCAGGCAAGATTGAACTGAAAAATAAAATGTGTTTTTTTTTAGGAGAAAGTCAGATTATGTCAGTGGGACTTCTTAGTGAATAGACATAAAGTTGCATTCTCTTACCATTTGCTGTTTTGCTGCTGCATCATAATGAAAACTGGGCTCTCAATGTCTTAGCTTCTTCTCTTATTCTTTTGTTCACGTGCATTGTGTAATAGATGCTTAAAACTGCCCTTGTTGATAATTTGTCTTGAGCGAAAGTAGGAAGGAGTACTGAGAATGAGAAAAAGAGCAGCACTTGGTTTGCAACCTTCAACTGTGATCTTACAATTTTAGACTCGAGCATTCTTGACATGTCATTTTCAGGCATAACCGTGTTTGTATTTAAAAAATTTTAAGTTTATGATGAAATCATTTATTATAATTACAAGCAAATTTATTGAAATACTGCATGATCTGATAGATATTTACTGACAGCTAAAACTGGAAGCCAGTATTTTGACACCTTTTTTGTTTCATAGATTAAAATGATGAAAAATGTCCACCTGGCACCCGAAGCAGATGAAGATGACCTTTATTCTGGTTATAATGATTATAACCCTACTTTTGATACAGAGGTAAAATATACCATATATTTATTGATTGTTCTGTTCTTTTGCATTATAATATCAAAGCACAGAAAAAGAATTAAAAAAACAAAGGTAAGAGATAAGATGAAAGGAAACAAAATTTGACTAAATCAGGTTTGCAGAAATATAAAAATATAGTAAATTTGGCGAAACATTTATTTTAAAATTTATTTGAATACCATAGGATATTATAATGAGTTTTATTATGCTAAGGAATAGTAGTAGTAGTATAATAGTACTCTATTATAATAGTCTCCCTCGACACCCGAAGCGGTAAAGAGGAAGTGAAGAAGAAGAAGGAATAGTACTTGACTTATATCTGTCATTTGTATAGAAACATAAATGTGTAGAATAAGTAATATAATGCATTTTAATATAAATGTACAAATGCAAGATAAATATATTTATTTACTAATAAATACATTTTAAAAAAAACATGCTGACTATTTAGCTATTTTAAAGTCAACATTCATAGTTTTGTGTGTTTTTCTAGGATTTAGAGAATGATCCAGCTTTTCAACAGGCTGTGAAAACTAGCCATGGTAGAAGGCCTCCAGTAAGTTAAAAATTACAAAGCATCTGTGTAAACATTTACAAAACTTCTTGAGAGCCACTGTTCTTTTATAATATTTTTAGCCTAGTTCCACATCTTTCTTTAGAGTACTTGCTTATGGTAAACAGCAGTCCTTCCTTACTTTACATTTAATGGAATAATATATATATGATGTTGTTCTTTTATAGCTGTTTGCTTCTGCTTTTTAAAAAATCCTCTGTCAGGGTTTTTTAGTTCACATGTATATGAACACATACCTGCACAAACATGGATAAATATGTATGTCAATACTGCAACTTACAATAGTATCATTTTCTGATAATTATTCTGGTATTTCAGACTGGATGTAAAGACAGTGTATTCTGATGAATTACAAAATGCATGCAATAATTAGCCAATTAAATGAAGTCAGCAGAGGAAATCATATAAGAGCATAAAAATTTACCTTGACAGTAACAGATAAAGGGCCACTAGTCCATTTCACCGAG